>CM024547.1:3351577-4551577 GCA_014182365.1 Eucalyptus tenuipes | reverse complement strand
GCACCCTTACTGTGGCCCTTGTATTGGCCCACAATTACATCTTCCAGTTGTAGTGGTCTCATTGACCTCAACACTTTCACCTATTCAATGACCAGAACCACTCTGTTAAAATATGCTGTTTACAATCGTAGTCTTGCAATGGAAGCCCAAAAATCCCCAAATGAGAGAGGGCAGACCCTCTTTGCTCATGACTCATGTGATAAAGGAATGTATCTTCTGGAAAGGCAATGTGAAAGACAAGCAACATCGAAAAACAAGTAAAACAGGTTACAACGTAGTAGCTCTCTCAGCACCTTCTCATTCCTAATGTCTTCAGCATCTAAGCTGACAGGTGTCTCCATTGCAAAGAGAGCCAATATTTGCAGCAGATGATTTTGCATTATATCTCGTATTATACCATAATGGTCGAAATAACTGATGACAAGAAGAGAGTTATAGAATCAGTAACTTCTTATTCTGAGAGAACATCCCAGAAAAAAGAGCATCAGCAGCGGATCTATGGAACTCACCCTCCACGTCCTTCTGTACCAAAATCTTCGGAAAATATCAGCTGCACATTGCGAATGTAGTTCCGAGACCATAATGGCTCAAAAACCAGATTGGAAAATCGGAGAACTGACAGGTTCTCGACAAGTTCCTTCCCCAGGTAATGATCAATCCTATATAATCACAAGCTCAAACTTCTGGTTACAATCAAGTTCTCCCTCGAAAATAGACAAAAAGCGACCACATGGATAGAAGGTACCTAAATATTTGATCCTCATTCAGGTATTGCTTCAAACATCTAGTCAGCTCACCAGACGATTCTGAGTCACGGCCAAATGGTTTTTCAACAATGACCCTGGTCCATCCACTTGTCGAAGAAGCCGTAATGCTAGCACATCTCACCACATCCACGAATATATTTGGAGGTATTGATAGGTAGAATAACCTATTGGCCAATTTTCCAGCCTGAAGGAGCAATTTGAGACATTATAATGATAAGGAAAAAAGGACTGTTAAATTCACTTGCCAGCTACAAATCATGTCTCCTAAAATTAATATGTCGTCTATGCGTTTGTTCTTCATAAAACACAAAATTGCAAACCCGATTTAAGATAATTGGCAACCCTACAAATCGGCTAATCAGAACAGGAAAAGAAGTACCACAATTAGAATCCACAACATTTAGACCAGAACAGGGAACCATCACCTCCTTCTCTTTTAGCTTAATGTCCAATTCACTGAAGTTCTCCTCCGAACTATACTGACCGGAATGGTAAAAGCATCTCTTCAGGAACTGATTCATTTTATCTTCACAATTTTCCCTGCAAAAATCCACATGTAGATAGACAAAGGAAAACAAAGTAAATAGCAAATAGATTCCACATCACATGAAAAAAACAACACAAAAAGTACCTCTTATCAATTCTACAAGTCAGTGTTTTGCTGATCATCGTTCTCAACTCCTCGTCGGTCATTTTAGTCCGGGCGTAACCAAACACCGTGAAATTCTGCAGTAACCCAATACCATTTTTACATCAGACATTGCTGCATACCTGACAAAACTACATGGATCTACCTTCTTCTAGAACAATTCAAGAACGTAAGATCAAGACCTTCGGTAGACAATCCTCATAGAAGAGCGCGAAGATGGCCGGAAAAATCTTCTTTTTCGCAAGGTCCCCAGAAGCTCCAACGACGGTAATGCTATAAGTTAAATCACACTTCTCTGATTCTGGATTAACAGGAGACAAACTATCCTGCGCATTAGGCTTGAAGTGTTCTTTGGCAAGAGAGCTTCCTGCAAAACCATACTCCAAAAACGACCAAAAAGATCGCAACTTCACTCGACGAATCGCTGAAAATGCTCAGCCTCCAGAGGGGTCAAGCACTCACCGTCGTGCAAAGAAACAGAGCTCAGCGAATGCCCATTGGAGGATTTGAGCTGGAAACTCTTCCTCGAGCTATTTCTTGACAGAATCCGCGGAACCCATGAAGGCCCCTGCGTTTTCCTCGGCAAGACAAGAAGCTTATCCAGACTTCTGTGGAGCTCGAATGAAGAAGGGTGCGAGAAGGACATTGAGGAAGAAGGACAAGAAGAAGAAGACGAAGAAGATGAAGAACAGGGACTCAAGTGTCCGGCCATGGAACTGGGTAAGCGAGAATGCAGATGGGTGCTGAACACGGCGAGTGTGCACCGAGCTGGTGTCGGATCAAGCGGATAAACTTCGCAGATAAAGGAGATATTTTCTTGCGGACAAGTCCTCTTTCGTTGTCTTTCATCCGAAAAGTCATGTTACCCTTGGACATCTCGAAGGGGCCAATTAGATGGAAGTCAAATGGTAATCTAATCGTTTGTCCAGCTATAGATTTTTCTTTTGGATAAATTATGAGATTGTTGGATCTGGGCAGGTCTTTAAAGGCTCAAGGGGAAAAATAAAAATAGATAGGAGATTGAGGGTCGGATCTTTATCGAAGAAAACAATAAATTTTGAGAGATTTTTCAATAAATTCTTGGTGTCATTGTCATACAGGTCAAGTATTCATTCTGAGATAAAAGACAGAAACATTTTTTCAGCCTTTTTCTTCTCACCCTTTTTAGTAATATATCTCCATTAATTTTATTTTTATCGTTGTCAGTGAGATATCTAATTGATCATAATTTTATCGTAATTTTCCTTTGCACTTCGTGCAACCTGATAATTTCGTTACTCATCATCCGTAATTTTCATTTAATGTCCATAAGTTAGGGTAAAAAAACCGATTTTGCAAAACAATTATGATGGACCACGTTTTTTTTTCCCAACAATTCACGTTGAATGCGGGACCAATCCCGTATAAAACACTTGCCGGCCCACAGAATTTCCCCGATTCCCCAGCTTCTAATTAGTGAAGCAACTTTCAGTGTCAACACAGAATAAAAATGATAAAAATCTTGTTTTTGTAAGAGAAACTCTACATTACTCTTTGTCAGCTCTTAGGCCTGAGTAACAGATGAAGAGCTCCTGAAGATGTGTGACCCCAGCGGAGCCAGCGTTCATTTTCAAAATACTAGTCTTGATGCGGCTTGAGATAATTGTTCGTAATCAGATGCAAAGCATGTGACGGCAAAAGGACGCTGCGAAAGGGAGCTGCAACTGGGAGTTGCTTCACAGAAAATCTTCCTGAAGTCGGATATGGCTATCGGTTTTGTTGGACATGAGCAAGTAGGGAGACTACAGGATCGACAATTCATATATATGTTAAGAGGAACCCAACAATTAACAGAGAGGAAAACACCGATCAACTAGTGGCGAAGGAGCAGCTCGACAAGTTTTGCTGGCTTAAAACTATGAGAAGTACGCGGAGGAAACAATAGTAGGGATCGCCTTATCATGAGCTCGAACCCAATAACCGGGGTAGTTGTCTAGCTGTGCCAAGGATGGTGACTTCAGCCTCAACGACACATTCATCGTCCACAAGGTAATCTTGAACCCTTTCCAGCGACGCATAGCGAGGCCAACCCCACGAAGGGCTCAAAGGACTGAACCAAAGCGAACCTGCAAAGCAGAACATTGATAGCACAATAAAGACAAATGAATGGAAGTACCGAGCGAAGAATTTGAGGAATCAGGACTGATGGTTTTATTAATTATTGTGATGGGCCTAAGTTAGCCCATCCGCCCATGTTGGGCCTAAAAGCCTGGCCCACAAGATTAGGGCCCATGGATGGAGGGATATGTTGAAGGGTTGTAGAATCTTTTGGGGAACGTCTTTTTACAAGGGGCACGTCCTTTGGAGAGACGTATTTAAGGGGAAAAAGAGAGGGAGGAACGCACCTTTTGATAGTACGTACGTTCCTCCTCCCTCTCTCCCTCCAAAAGAAAAACAAGAACAAAGGAGGCGACACTTTCTTCCCTTCAAGGCAAATTCACGTCATCGGATCGAACGGGATCGCTCTTCCTCATATCGGCGTCGGTGTTTAATTTGTGGCTAACAAGATACGTTCGATTCTGTGATGTGCCTTAGGATCGGTGATACATGTGATTTTCCCGGGCTCGTCTTCCACACTTATTTTAGGGGTTCGATTTAGTGTCGAATCCGATTTTTTGGGAATCCGATATTCTCGACATTGGTATCAGAGCCGTAGTTCATGTTTCCCGATCCCTTTTTATGTTATTGAATTAATTTTGTGGTCGAAATTCGAGAAAAGCTGATGCCGGTCGATCGGGGACGAAAAAAAACCCGACACCCGCATACTGTTCGTCCAGTTTTGTGTTTTTCTGCAAGTCGAAATTTGTTTCTGATAGCGCAGGGTCAAAGGTCTCGTCAATACGAGAAAAACGAGTAGCGGATCGCCGCCGGACGCGCCGCCACGCGCGGACGGAACAAATGGGGGTCGTTGCGCCGATTCGGTCCCCGCAGCGCGCGCGCGACGCCCGTTTCGGCCAAGGCGCGTGCGACCCACGCGCGCGCATCGAATGCGCCGTTTCGGCCCGGCGCGTGCGACGCACGCGCGTCGAAGCGGCACCGTTTCAGCCCCAAGCGCGTGCCACGCACGCGCCGGCCCGACGTCATCGTGACGTTAGCCGTGCACGCGCGTGGCACGTGCCGGTCGGTTCATCCGACCGATCCGACCGGCGACCGGTCCGACCGGTCTGTCCGGTCCGACCGGTCCGACCCGGTCCGTCCAGTCCGACCCGACCGCCCGTTGACTCCGACCCGGTTGACCGTTGACCATTGACTCGACCGTTGACCCCAAAAAAAAAAAAAAGAAGAGGAAAAAGAATGTGTTTCTTTTTCAATTATGTCTTTGTGGATTATATGTAATCCATTTTTTGTTCTGCATTTGTTGTAGGAACAATGCCTCCCCGTAAGGCGCGTGCATCTATTCGCACAATTACAGATGAACAAAAGAAAAGACTTTCAAGGATGATAGCCGATTTGAATGATTATCGATGGGAGAGTGACAATATAATTGATCATATTCTTGAGGTCAACAAAATGATACAAGAAGTCATATGGAACGGTTATCCCATGCCAGATTCTCAGATGGTGCGATTTTTCATGAACACTCTTCCATCAGAATGGCAAGGTGTGTTGAATCACTTATGGGAGGTCAACAAAGCCACTAGGTATAAGAGTCTAGTGATGACTTTTGTAGATGAATATCATCGGGTTGGAGCCACCAAGACTGCAACCCAAGGAATGACTTCGATTAGGCAGGGGTTGAACGTGCATAGGAAAAATCCTAAGGGATATCCGTCATTTTTCCGTGGCTGCCAAGAATGCCTGAAAATTTTACAGAAAAAAAAAAGAAAAAGAAATTGAACCAAGTAGAAGCTTTCCCTGTTCGTACTATAATGCCTTGATTTTTGATGTTTCGAGATATTTTTTTTATTTAGTATGCTTTATGGACAATAAGTTGTTGTTGGTGTAGCAACTGATATGTTAGTTGTATTATGTGAAAGCATTATTATTCTATTATTGTTGGATGTCAAATATTATTTACTTTCTGTTATTGTTGACTGCTGTGGGTAGTTCATAGAAGTTTTTGTAGCTTCATAGAATTTATTTTGCATAAGACAATTATATTAATGATAGTTTTAAGTTAGGATTTTTGGAGGATGATTGGAAACGTAGTGACCTTTTGATTCTGAAACCTTACTTGAAATTGTTTATTAATATGATGGGTCTGTGCAAAATGGATGCATAAATGATAGGCATTAATTATTCGTGCATATATATCTGATGTGTTTAGATCAATGGCTTCAGCAACTAAGAACATGATTGCTGATTTGAATAAATAAGACAAATTGAACGGCGAGAAGTGAAATATTGAATAAGAAGATTCAATATGTGCTTGAAAAGCAAGAAGCACTAAAAGCTCTTGACCATGTTATGGAAGATCTTGAGAATGTTGTGCGCCACCTTGAGCTAGCAGAGGACCGCCTCAAAGCATTTGAGCAAGATACAGATATTTGATGTGTTGCTTTCAGCTCAGAAGGGGCTTTAAGCTCTAAGCGCAAGCGCATTGATTCGTTCAATATGTGGAAATGCAAGGGATCAAGTCCTTCTTGCAAGAAACCAAGAATTAACCAACATAAGAGAGAAAAACGTCCTCGTGTGAAGAGAGGAAAACGTCCTCGTGTGAAGAAAATTTCAAGGGTGAAGTGTTTCAACTATGATCAGAAGGGTCACTATGCTCGCGACTGTCGTGAGCCAAAGAAGGTAAACACCCCTTGTACTTTTGGGAACTTTGCATATGTGTCAAGTTCTGTATTCTTAACTGAATCTAATCCTTTGTGGACTGTAGATTTGGGAGCAACAGACCATGTAGCGAAGGGTAGAGAATCCTTCGTAGAATTTCGACGAGTTCCAACTGGAACTAAGTGGATTTATGTAGGAAATAATTCCAGAGCTGAAGTTAAAGGGATTGGCACCTGCCAATTGAACATGCGTGGTGGACGCACCTTGTTCCTACATGATGTTTTATATGCTCCGAAAATTCGTCGAAATTTAGTGTCTGTTTTGGTGTTGATTAAGCTTGGTTTTAGTGTAAACTTCCATAATAGCGGTGTAGATTTGTATTTGGGTACAAACTACTATGGTTGTGGTTATTTTCTGAATGGTTTCATTGTATTAGATATTGACTATGTTAATGCAAATGTTTGTTATTCCCTTCTCACGTCTCCTAATTCATATGATAATGATGTGAATGTGTGGCATGCTAGACTTGGTCATATTGGCCAACAACGAATGAATAGACTAGCCAAAGAGGGCTTGTTGGGCAACATTGAAAAAGTCGATTTGCCCATATGTGAGCATTGCCTCGTAGGGAAAACGACAAGGAAACCATTTGGAAAAGATAAAAGAGCT
Source organism: Eucalyptus tenuipes (assembly GCA_014182365.1). NCBI lineage: Eukaryota > Viridiplantae > Streptophyta > Magnoliopsida > Myrtales > Myrtaceae > Eucalyptus > Eucalyptus tenuipes. The sequence continues at coordinate 4,544,737 of CM024547.1, read as the reverse complement.
GAATTTCCTCTGCATTTAATCCATTCTGATGTCTGTGGTCCAATGAATGTGAGAGGAAGACATGGGGCTGTTTATTTCATCACTTTTATAGATGATTATACTCGATTCGGATATGTCTATTTGATTTCTCATAAATCTGAAGTATTAAGTTGTTTCAAAAGGTTTATGAACTTGGTAGAAAATCAATTAGACAAGAAAATAAAAGCATTGAGATCCGATCGAGATCGACAATATTTATCTGATGAGTTCAGAAAATTATGTGATGAAAAAGGAATAGAAAGACAGTTGTCTATTCCATATACTCCTCAACAAAATGGTGTTGCAGAGAGAAGAAACAGAACCCTACTGGAAATGGTTAGGTCCATGATGGCGCATGCTAACTTACCTATCACTTTTTGGAGTGATGCGTTGTTAACTGCTGCCTATATACTTAACCAGGTGCCTTCCAAATCAGTTACTTCCACTTCATATGAGTTATGGATAGGTAGAAAACCGGACTTAAGTTTTCTTAAGCCATGGGGTTGTGCTGCCTATACTCATGAGTCCTCTCACAAGTTTGGGAAATTGGGTCCCAGAGGAAAGAAGAGTATTTTCATAAGATACTCCGAACACTCGAAAGGGTATGTGTTCATAGGTGAGTAGGAAAGTGGGAGTATAACTGAATTTGAATCACAGGATGTCACATTCTTAGAGAATGAATTTCCTAAGAAGGGCGAAATAGGTGAAAATTACTCCTTATTTGAAACCTTGGATCCAGATAATGATATTAGTGGAGTTCGTCCAAGTGGGAGTAATATGAGAAGTGATGAATTGAATTCAACTCATTCTCAATTACAACCACATGATGAGACGATATCATCATTATCTAATCCTAGTGGGAGCATAATGGGGAATGATGTGCAAAGTGTACAATCTCCCATACGGCGAACAAGTCGCAAAAGTATTCCCCGTCGATGTTTTGCCATTGAAGGGGAAACTTTTATGATTGCCCCACAAGATGAGGATGAGCCAAGAAATATACATGAGGCTCTAAGTTGCCCTAGTAAGGAAAAATGGATGCATGCAATGGGAGAGGAAATGGAGTCAATGAAGTCAAACCATGTTTGGGAACTGGTTGATCTTCCAAAAGGACGCAAAGCTATTGGGAATAAGTGTGTTCTCAAAATAAAGCATAAAGCTGATGGCTCGATAGAGAGATATAAAGCTCGCCTTGTGGCGAAGGGGTATAATCAACAGGAAGGAATTGATTATGAGGAAACATTATCTCCTGTTGTGAGATTTACCTCAATTTGCATTATTCTGGCAATAGTGACAAGTATGGATCTTGAATTACATCAAATGGATGTAAAGACTGCTTTTCTCAATGGAGAATTAGATGAAGAAATATATATGGAACAACCTGCTGGTTTCATAATGAAAGGCCAAGAAGAAAAAGGTATGTCGATTTTTGAGATCGATATATGGCCTTAAGCAGTCATCAAGACAATGGTATATACGTTTTCATAATGCCATAATGGCATATGATTTTACAATGATTGATGAGGATCACTATGTATATATCAAAAGATCCAAAGATCAATTTGTGATCATATCATTATATGTTGATGATATACTAATTACTGGAAGCAATATGGAGTTTGTTAATACCATCAAAAGTTGGTTATCTTCCAACTTTGAGATGAAAGATATGGGTGAGGCTACATACATTCTTGGAGTTAAGATTTCAAGAGATCGTTCGAAGAGGTCGTTATCTGTCTCGCAAGAAACATATATAAATAAGGTTCTTGAACGATTTCGTATGCAAGATTGTAAACCCATAGACACTCCTATTGCAAAAGGCGAAGGATTGAGCCATAGGCGTGTCCAAGGACTCCACAAGAGAAGGAACAAATGAAACATGTTCCTTATGCTAGTGCTGTTGGGAGTTTGATGTACGCTATGATGTGTACAAGATCTGACATATGTTTTGCAATTGGAATGGTGAGTAGATACTAATCCAATCCAGGTCAAGCACATTGGAAAGCCGTTAAGAGAATACTGAGGTATCTAAAAGGAACTGCTGGTTATACGCTGAGTTATCAAAGAAAAGATCTGCGACTCTAAGGCTATTCTGATGCTGATTGGGGAGGAGATTTAGATGAAAGGAAATCTACCTCTGGGTTTGTTTTCTTACTAAATAATGGCGCCATATGTTGGAGCAGTAAGAAACAAACGTGTATAACCTTGTCCACGATGGAAGCTGAGTTCGTGGCATTATCAGCAGCAATACAAGAAGATGTTTGGCTTAAGAGATTTTTGGATAATTTAGGTGTTATTGAGAATGCTGCAAATCCATTATTGGTTAACTGTGATAGCCAAGCAGCAATAACGTACACCAAAGATCCAAAATATCATGGCAAGACCAAACATATAGATACCAAGTATAACTTTGTCAAAGATATGGTTGCACGAAAGGATGTGAACTTACAGTACATATCTACGCATAGAATGGTAGCAGATCCTATGACAAAGCCAATACCTAGAGATGTGTTTTGTGGTCATGTAAAATCTCTAGGATTGCGTAGAGTTTGATGTACTGAATATTGTAATTTCCCTGAGTTGTTCACATTTATGAACTTGTGTTTTTCATTATTAATGCCTATGAATCTTTGTTTGATCTTTATGCATTTTAATGCTCAGTGCATTACTTTAAGTTGAGAAAGTATGTCGGACAGATATAAGATTGGCCCACTCACACGGGTAATCGCCTCTATTTACTATGTGATAAATAGAGATGAGACGGTTTTTAAGCTTATTATCTAGGTGATAATCGAGAGCTCAAGCTTAAAATATATATGTCGCCTTAACTAAGTGTTAAGATGAGGACATAATATGTACTATGTCCGAAAGTAAAATACCCCACATATTTTACTTTATCTGTCTAAGATGCCAGATGTGAGTTCTGATGAATTTTGTGAATGAGTAGATACGTGAACTCAAGTTAGACATTGGGTATGTCTGAACTATCATCTGTACGGTATTGAAGGTGTAGACATACGGTCCATTGGAAAGGAGTTAATACCGTAATACGTATTTCATACTACGTATGCATGAGACGACTAATAAGAGTGGCAAAAGTTTGATCTCAACTTTTATGCCGTGTGAGACTTTTGAGGAAAAGAGTTCCTCAATTTTAGTGCCCTCATGACTTTTACTTATTCTCAAGATTTCTATTTAGTGTTTGCTATCTTAGGATGTTGCCAATGGTCATGAGTTGATTCGATCTAATGGGACATTTCTAGAAAAGCAAGCTGAACGGAAATTGAGAGTTTGAAGGAAAGAGGAAGATCGAATTTGGAGAATCACATTGTAGTTTTGTATTCACTGGTCGACCAATTATGACTGTCTTTGGGATAATCATAATTGTGAATACAATATATATATCATTGTTTAAAAGATATCAAAAGAGATATAAATGTGATCGATCGATCTAGGGTACTGCATACTAAATCTACTCAGAGTGTGATGCCCATTATGAGCTGCTATATATTCCTAACGGATGTATGGCAACGAGCTCTCAAAGTATCTTTGGTCGCACGGATTATTCACCGGTATGAATGTTGAAGAGAGGTAAAGAGGATCCTGTTCGGCCCACCATGTGCGAGTAGGAGATGATGGTTTTATTAATTATTGTGATGGACCTAAGTTGGCCCGTTCGCCCATGTTGGGCCTAAAAGCCTGGCCCACAAGATTAGGGCCCATGGATGGAGGGATATGTTGAAGGGTTGTAACTTTTGGGGGAACGTCTTTTACTGAAGGGACACGTCCTTTGGAGATGACGTATTTAAGGGGGAAAAAGAGAGGGAGGAAGGCACCTTTTGATAGTACGTACGTTCCTCCTCCCTCTCTCCCTCCAAAAGAAAAACAGTAACAAAGGAGGCGACACTCTCTTCCCTTCAAGGCAAATTCATGTCATCGGATCGAACGGGATCAGTTTCTCTTCCTCATATCGGCGTCGGTGTTTAATCTGTGGCTAACAAGGTACGTTCGATTCTGTGATGTGCCTTAGGATCGGTGATACATGTGATTTTCCCGGGCTCGTCTTCCGCACTTATTTTAGGGGTTCGATTTAGTGTCGAATCCGGTTTTTGGGAATCCAATATTCCCGACAAGGACCTTGAAAGATCGCCTTGATTTTGGATAGTAATGCCAACCCTCAAAGGAATCGGATTTAGTATCTCCAACCCAAACATCTTTTCTAGAGATTGTATTGAGTTAGTACACCTATATTAGTTGAGATAATTACTTTTAGTCGTCTGCTCCGCATAAACAGTGCCATCTTTGAGTCTCAACCGAATGGTGAAGCTTGCGTTGACTTTCTGCCGAAGATCGAGTATCCCTGAATTGGCCAAAGCAAGATGTATTAAGAGGCTCATGTTCCTCTCTGCCGATTCACCCCCAGGAAGGAGGCGCACCTCCCTGAACAGATGAAGAAACTTAACCAACGAGAACGCTTGGAAACGCGGAGACAAAGGTATGAGCAGACACGAAGTTGACATTCGTATGGAATTTTAACACTCAAGAATCAAGTCAAACATTTATGATCTCCAGCGAAAATTGATTCAGAACGGCAGCACTCATACGCCAAAGTAGAGAATTTTGATATCTTCCATTCCTGTGTATATGATGTACCCTCTATTGGTGTCAAACATTCGCCCAGGCCCGAATTCTTGATGACGAGAATCTCCGCTCCAAAAACACAGGTGTCGTCGACGAGGAATCCATTGGACGGGTCAGTGAAAGTCGCTAACGTCATAAATCTCGGAATGCCCCATTGAGATTGCATCGCATGAAACCTTGTAGCTCTCCCTTCATTAGGGCGAAACTTACACATGAGTAACCAAAGGTCGAATTTTGCCTTTGCTCTTTGCATCGAATTTGACGGAAATTATCTTGTTTCATCAAGTACATGTTGTGAATTCTGTCCAACACAAAGAACCTAATGGTCGCATTTATCTCGGAGCCCACTTTCAACAAAGTGCTCTCGGAAATTGTCGGATATTTAAATAGGTGACTATTGAGAAAACTCCATCCAAATTTTGAAATTGACAAAACTTTTTACTTCTAATGCTAACGTTAGAACAAGTTTGGAACGAGTATATTATTCTAAGCAACTGTGGAGAATTTTTGGCAAACTCTATTCTATTCCAAAAGCATAAATACATTCTCCTACTCTAACAAATTCATAATGTGTCAAGGCTAGAACGAGGAAAAATCCAGAACGAGACTTACCAAGTATACAACACGGAACCAGAATGGGACTAATTTAGAATACAATTAACAAACGGCTAATAATCTGGCTAAGTATTTCACTTTCCATAAATATATATTGATTGAGTCAATCATATTGACAAAATAAATTCTAGAGACAAGTTCCAAATGAGGGCTCGCGGGCCCTCGCCGCCGGTCGGCTAGGGGCCGGCAACCCTAGCCAACCCTCCCCCCTCTATCGCCAGCCCTTCCTAGCGGCAACGGCGAGGGCTCAGCCCTCAACCGCCTCTCTTCCCCCTTTTTTAAATAATTTTTTATAATTTTTTATAATTTTTTAAATGTTTTAAAAAAATTAATTTTCAATTTAATTTAATTAATTTTTATATTAATTATTTACCACATCAAAGACAAAACGACATCGTTTTTGCATTTTCTAACCACGTCAGCTTGCAAAACATCGCCGTTTTGGACTTATTTCGCCGGAAAATTGCAACGTCAACATTTTGGCTGGATTGACACTTAAGTGATCTATTTTGCTCCAATTTTGGCACTTAAGTGTCACTTTCCTAACTTTTGGCACTTAAATGTCATTCCGTGCCAAATTTTGGTACTCCAGGTGTTCGGCACTCCTTTCTGCTTTTGAGCACAATTCAAGGGCATTGATGGCTTAATTCAAGTCGAACTTCATGAATTTTTAATCCTCCAATAATTCTCTTCACATTTCATGTGTCTCCGTATGTCAAGGGTGTCAAAACAATTAGAGGATTCTTCCATTTATATAGAGGAAGATATCTTCGTACTTGAATCTAATTGGCTAGTTTATGATTTTCTATTTATAATTTTGGATAAACTAATATCCAATCTATTTCAAACTAAGTGGATTTTGGACAAAATTTATGTGCATCTTCATTTTTTGCTAAACAATTTTGGTTCAAATGATACATGCTGCGTTTATAATAAGTGAATTTAAAAAAAAAATAATCAAACTAAATCAAATGTGAAGATGCATGTCTCAACTAAGTTGCAATATTGTCATTTTAGTGAAATGTTTAACTTTAGTTAATATTAAGTGACATTTATTCAAATACTATTAAAAGTTATACTTCTAATTGATTTGATTTATATTAAATTGAATGAATAAATAATTCATCTATTCTCTTACGTAACAAAACTATTCTTCAAATTAGATTATTACTCATGTAATAAGATATGTTTCCTTTTTACTTTCTTTCAAATTTATTGGATAAACTATATATTTAAAAATACTTAATCCATATTGTTCCTTTTTTGTTTTCCAATTTAAAAACAATGAGATGAGTCGAAAAAGATAAATGTCGGAGAAGGATAAAAGAAATTTGTTTGAAAATATTTTATGTTATCTATTTCATAAGAGGTATACAAGAATACTTTCTTTTAATTCGTTTTTAAATTCAAATTTAATAAGTGATAGAAGTTTGAGGATGAAAAATGATAAACTAATGCTAATTGGTCGAATATGAGCCATGTGGAACAATTATGACATATATCTTGCCACGTGGCAATCATAGAAATAAAGTTAAATTCTAGTGTACAGCGCAACATTGAACTAACAGTTCCAGCTTTCACTACAAATATGAGGAGAATCACTTATTAGCATGGAACTATTTTCTTTATTCACATTTCCTCGAAAACACATTTAGTTTGTGGGGGAAAAAATCACAGGGTCATCGCGTTCTTTTGTCTGTGCCATGGATTGGTTAGCTTTATCATAGAAGCTAGGAAGTATTCTAGAATAATTATCCCTCCTTGGGAAGTTTAAAAAATTTCCTTAAGAAGTTAGATTTTAACTTCACCATGAAATTGTCCTATAGTATTCGAGATTTTAATTTTAACGCTTTTCAAAATATTCTAGTAACTAGAGGATTATAATTTTAACACGGTCGCTTATCATTTCAAATTAAAATTATAATAAGGCTTAACAAGTGCCATAAGGTACTTTTTCAATATTTTACATTTAAAAATTGAACACTATTTCAAATATTTTGTGATTGCGACATTGCCCAACTCCTTGGTCATCCTACCAAAAAATACAAAGAGACACGTAGGTCAGGCCATAAGGCCCCATTTGGTTAATCAAAATGGGATGATTGGGCCTGATCAAAATGGTGAATAAAGTTATGTATTCACGCCTTAATTGAATGAACAGAACTCTTCCGATCCGTCCCACAAAAAGTAAGACATCAAATAGAGCACTTGGATATCCCAAAAAACATCGCCAACATCATTTAAGAGCTTAAAAGATCTCACTGCACTCTTCTCGTTGAGCAGTTGAACCTGCTCAAACTATTTAGATTCCTTTTTTTGGTTTTGGTTAAGATCTGGACTCTCGTTTACAAATTTAGCCTCTGTTCGTTTCGCGAAAAGTAATTTTCAGAAAACATTTTCGGAATTTCTCGGTGTTCGTTTCATGGAAAATGAATTGCTTAGGGAAAACATTTTCCATGAAGTAAAAGTCTTATAAACTAGGGGAAAATGTTTTCCACTTTTCAAAAGTATAAAATATTTTCCTCACTTCATCTCTCTTATCTCACACCCTTATAAGCCTTCCCTTCCTCCTCCCCCTTTTCTTCTTCTTCATCTTTTAATTCGAATTTCTTTTTTTTCTTTTCTTTTTTTTTGTTTTCCCTCTTCTTCTTTCTTTTTAATTTTTTTTTTTGGCAAACCCTCTTCTTCTTTCTTGGCCAGTCGCTGGCCACGGCCACGTCTGGTGACCGGCCATGGGTGAACCTTGCACTCGCCAGACTTGGGCCTCACCAGCTTGGGCCTCACCCGATCGGCGAACCTAAGCTCGCCAGAGGTTGGCAAGCTCAAGGCTCGCCTGTGGTCGATTGCTCACCGTTGCCGTGGCTGGCGACCGGCCAAGAAGAAGAGGAGGAAAACAAAGAAAAGAAAAGGAAAAGGAAAAAAAATTAATAATCTATTTTTTAAAAAATAAAAATGATTAAAAATCTTTTTTTAAATAAAAAATAATGAAAAATTGATTTTGAAAAATAAAATAAATGAAAAAGAGTGTATAGAGGAAAAGATTTTCGATATCAAATAGCGGAAAATATTTTCCACTTCATTTTCAGGTTTCACGCAAATATCGAAAAATAATTATATTTTCTTGGAAAATGACTTTTTGGAAAAAAAATCCTACATTTTCAGCGAAATGAACGGAGCCTTAGTATCTAATGTTTTTTCCTTGTCGACCGTATAAGCTCTAACTTCTTGAATTCCAGATACGCGAATGCAGTAATGAAAACTCAGTCAGTCATTTTGATTCTATAAGTGACGCCCGCTTTCAGGCTTTGTATCCGAAGAGGAAAGAAAAAAAGAAACATACAGGCAAGACGGTTAAGCAACTTAAGTTTTGACTGCAACACAACGCAAGAAGCATAGACATATATAATCATGGCAATCGCAATCTTTGAGAGGTGAGGCAGACAAAAGAGTTTGCAGATATATTGGCCACCTTGCCTTTCTAGTCAAAAGAGGATCCCGAACATCTGGTGAACAAACTATCAAAATAAACTAAAAACCCAAAAGTTATCCAACAAGGGAGGTCCTAACCCAAGATAATTAAAAAAAAAAAAAAAAAATGCTCCAGCTACGGAAGAAACATTAGTCAGTGATTGATCATGAACTCGGCAGTTAATCATTGCAGTTTACTCACTATGCCAAGAACTTTCACTTCAGCCTCCACGACACACACATTACCAACTAAGTATTCTTGAACAGTTTTCAGTGGCAAGAAGGAGGCCAAACCCCATTCTTTACATCCATCATTGAACCAAGAAGAACCTGCAAAAGAAGAATTAGCTGTCTTAATCCTAAACTCGAGAATAATGGTGGAAAACCAAAGACAGCAGATTAAATACTTGGCATATGGTGTGATTATGCCTCAGCGAGAAAGTGGGATAAGAACAATGACATGTTTCATAATAATGATATTCCAGTTATCTTTCCGTTCATTTTGATATAATTACTTAGCTAAAGATTTTGTGATCGCCATTCATTTTAGATCGGCGGTTACCTACTGTCATCTGGTGCGTCCTGCCAGCTTTCCCTTTCAATCGAATGGTAAAAGTGACTTGGAATTTCTGACAACTTGAATCTACTAAACAAAGATATATCGAAAGGTTTTTGTGCCTGTTGTGCGTGTCACCCCGTGGATGCAGATGTAACTTCCTGAGCAAACGAAACGCAACCAAGCGATGATAACAAATCAGAAAAAAAGGAATATGCAAAAGCAAAAAAAAAAAAAAAAAAAAAAAGGCTGGGGGTAATATAAGAGCTACTACCACTTGAGTTTCCCCGCAGTGAATATTTCAGAGAAGCAATCATTCACCAGAGTAGAGAAATTTGGTATCTGCCATTCGTGACTACCAGAATTCGGACTCGCCTTTAGCGTCAAGCATTCACCCTGACCTAAATTTTTTACAACAAAAACCTCCACTCCGAAAACACAAGTGTCATCAACAAGGTAACCGTTTGACGGATCGATGAAAGTTTTTAGCGGCATAAATCGTGGAATTCCCCATTTGGACTTCATTGCATGGAACCTCCTATTTTTCCCTGCAACATATAAAGCGAGAGTTCTCCAAGCTAACAAAGGTGTAAATCACTTTTTCTTTAAGAAATTTAGGGAAAAAAACGTACCTTCTTTTGCTAAGTATTCATCACGAATTTGATCGAACACAAAGAACCTAACAGTTGCATTTATCTCCCAGCCAAATTTAGGAGGATTGGCCCCAGAAACAGCCAGATATAGGGACACGTGATCTTCTCCCTTCATGCTCTTGTCTCCATTAGGATAGAGAATCAATCTCCTACACAATCACAGAAAATCAGATTAAAGAAACATATACCCATGAAGAGTTTCCGTCGTTAGCTGAATATCGACATATTTTCCCATTATATGATCTTCAATTTTGAGACCATTGAGCGAAGTTTCCATCCTCACTGAACACGATTGGAGCCTTCAATGAAGGACTGCATCGCTATGCATAATTAGCAATCGTGTAGTCACCAAAAAGCGCATGAAACAACACATCTTAACCACATCTTTACTTGGTAACCCACATACACGAGATTCATCTGAGCCTCCTAAAATGTCGATTCAATCAGAAAGAACAATAAAACCTAAAAGACATCCTCAAGCCTTTTTTTATGAAAATATATACACCATAATCTTCACCGTCAATGTTAAGAAACAATAAAACCAAGAAGACAGCAAGCGTGGAGTAACACGAAAATTTGTGCTTGCAAAGGGAGATTGTAGATATACCACTTCTGGTCACCAACTTGGAATTCGTTTGTCTCATACATGGTGAGGCCGCTCTTTGACAGTAGAGAGAAAGACTCGATCTTGAACACATAATGAGCCGGCGAGATCTCTCTAATCTCCGTAGTTATCTCTGCTCAGTTAGAACCCCCCAAAATCACAAACAGTGCGAGAAGAATAATCCCAGAAAGGGAAAAAAAGAGATCAATTAAAGAAGATCAATAGACACATCGTCACGACAAAAAATTCCACTTGTTCATTATCATTTATTGTTTCTGGGAGAAACTCGAAGGAGGAAACTGTACCATCATGTTCGTCGCCAACTTTAGCAGCATTTGAATCTGTTCCTTCTCTCTCTCTCTTTGGCATTGTATGATTCTTCACCTACGGCACAGATGATGCTTGATGGCTCTGAATGTCTTCGGTGGTGTGGGAGATATGGAAGAAAAAAGACTGCCTTTTTTTCTTTTCTTTTTTTGGGTTTCTCAAGATTCAGTCGAAAATGCATCATCACTCCATTACCGCCAGAGGGGGGAAAAAAGGAAAGTTGATCGCTCAAAATCTCCTGACTTTGCCACCATTGGATCGTAATCGCGACTTTTTGAAAAGTTACGGAGTACTTCATCGATTTTAGGCATCATTGCACAATCTATCTAAAATTTTGAAATCGCCTCGTGAACTTTGATTTTGATTGCATTCGCTGATTTCTTTTCATAATTATTGAGGACGTGCGTAATAATTATTTTATTTGAATTCGAAACTATTTTTTTGATCCAAATTTATTTGAATAAAAATCTGTTTGGTAAAATAATTTCATTTTTATATTTCTTGAACAAATTTTTACTTTAGAGATAAGTTTGGAAAAAAATGAAATGTGAAAACTTTCAACTTCTCTATTTCTAGAACAAAAATAAGAAATAAAAATTCTTTTTGTTGCTCGTTCTTGCAGCTCGCCGGTTGTCGCCGCCACTGTTTGCCACCACCCGACAGAAGAAACTTTTTGTTGTTATTAAACAAATTTCTTTTCTGGGAACAAAATTTTATATCGTTATCAAATGCGTATTTTTAATTAAAAACTCATTCAATAATATAAATAGAAAATATATTTTTATTCTGGAAATTAATTTTTGGTTAAAATGGTTATCAAAATAATCTTGTTGAATTTTTTTAGCTCCATTGACAATGCATCCCTCTCTATTTTTCTTTTTAATTTTATTAATCATGTCATAGGGTTTTCTCATCATTAATTACTATGCAAATAGAAAAAATCAGCCACTACAATAAAAATTAAATTTCAGGAGCCCTAATCCATAAGTGTAGAAGTTAAGAGAGATAATCTTTACTTTTTAATGGTTTATCGTGAAAAATTGCTAAAGTTCAAACTTTACAAGGAATTTTAAGCGATTCTCCCAATAAATAAATAAATTAATTGATACTTATAGTTAAAGATATGACATTTTTCTAAGGGAGCCTTTTCAAGTTTTGCAACTTTACCGAGTCAAAATTGGGGATCGGATGTATTCATAATTTTCTCTTAGGAGGCACGTATGATGAACGATTACAAAGAAATCAAGTATATTTTCTTTTAGAACTAAAAACCTCAAAAGTCCGATAAAAAGCAATATGTTGCTTATCTTCACCAAGTATAGTTTAGAAATTTTCGTTTCTTTTTTTGAGAGGGCAAATTGCTCATAATAGGACTTATTTACAGTTCATGAAATATTTAACGGGGCAATTTTAAGGTCAATTAGTACAGCATTTTTTGAGGACTTCAAGGGTGTGATTTTTAAAATTTGTGGTAATGTGATCCTTCGAAAAAAAAAAATGTGGCACCATGGCATTTGTTTTTTTATGACATGGACTGCAACTTTTTTTGGAAAATTGGTCTCGTATGAGTACAATTAATTTTCTGCCAACCAATACGACGTATGTGGCAACAAAAGGATGCCGCAGAAGCAACATGCATCAGGACATTCCGTTGCTGGAATTTAGTTCTTACTGTGGTCGGGTAATAGTAGCAAACATGAACAGACAGAAGAATAGGATCAAAAACTTACTGTGCTGCAAACAACGATAGATCAAAAGAGAGAAACATCAACTAGTTGCAAAAGAACAATTCCACAAGTTTACTGTCTTAAAACTATTAGCATAGAACGCAGAGGAAATCACGATAAAAATTGTCTGATCATGAATTCGCATCGCATTTGTCATGCTTACTAGCACCGCCTAGGGCAGTGACTTCGGCCTCAACGGTCTATTTATCATTGACTAGGAAGTCTCGGAATGCTTTCCAACAGAACTAAAGGGAAAAGTGTTAAAAAAAAGTTTTAAACATTTTGCATTTGTGCCAATTTAGTCCTAAATATTTTTTTTCGTGTCTATTAAGTCCTAAACATTTTTATATTGTGCCAATCCAGTTATTTTCGGCCAATTTTAGCCGGATTTTGCTTATTGGACGCCGGCCGGCTGACGTGGCATGATCGACGCTAACGCGGGCAACTTTCAATAATATTTTAATATTTTTGAATTTTTTTTCTTTTTCTTTTTCTTTTTTTCTTCTCCTCCTTCTTCCTCCAGCCGGTCGCCGTTGCCCAAGCCAGGGCAGCCTCGCCCGACGTCGCTATCGCCCGGCTGACGCCTGGCGAGGCCACCCTGGCCTAGGTGAGGGTCAGCCTCACCCAAGCAACCCTTGCTGAGCCGCCCCGGGCGAGGGCTCCCCTCGCCAGGGCTCCTCCTCGCCCGGCCGAGCCTCGCCCGTGGCGGGCGAGGCCAGCCTACCGGCTATGGCCGGTGGCCGGCCGTTGCCTATTGCCGGTGGCCGGCCACCGGAAAAGGCCAAGAAAGCCCCAAAAAAAAAAGAGAAAATAATAATAATAATTCAAAAAATATTAAAATATTATTAAAAATTGTCTACGTCAACGCTGGCAGTCCTACGTGGCACCGCTTGAGTCCATGTCAGCATTTTCCAGCCAAAATTGGCCGGATGGATTGAATTGGCAAGAAGTGAAAATGTTTAGGATTGAATTGGCAAAGTTAAAATGTTTATGACTTAATTGGCTAAAGTGCAATAGGTTTAGAAATTTTTGGACAATTTTCCCCATCAACAACAACAACCCCCAAAAGGGAAAAAGAGATCAACTGAAGAAGATCAATAGACGCATCGTCACGCCATAAAATTCCACGAGTTCATTTTCATTTCTTGTTTTTGGGAGGAACTCAAAGAGTGAAATGGTACCTTCATGTTTGTTGCCCACTTCAGCAACATTTGAATCCTTTGCTTCTCTCTTTCTTTTTAGCATCGTATGATTCATCAAGTAGCTACGGTACCGATGATGCTTGGTCTTTTGTGGAGTGAAAGACATGGAAGAAAAAAGACTGCTTTTTTTTTTTTTTTTTGGTTTTCCAAGATTCAGTCTATCCGGTTCGAGGAAATCATCATTGAGGAAGCAGAGAGGCAGAGTATCGAGACTCTAGTTCGAATCGATTCATATTCAAAGTTCCCTTCATTTCTCTGTGCTGATTCTTGATTTATATAACATATATTATATATTAATAAAAAATAAATGCGAAACCACATGCCATCATCAGCTTGGTTCCATTTCACTGTTTTCGAAAAAAATAATGGGTGATTACCATAAAAAAAAAAAACCCAAATTAGTACACTAATGACTTAGTCCAAACTTGGCCACCAATCCTGTACATGTGACAAATTTACCATTCCGTTAATTTACATTAAATTTCATCGACAAATTACTAAGTTGAATGATACACAATAATTGACTGGTCCACCAATTTATAGTCATTTTGTGATTTTTCGTTATATTAATCCAATTTAAAGGAAATTGAGGGAATAATAAAATTGTCACAAATGTATCAATTTGAGATATTTTATGATCAAGAAATTTGATTTATGATAAATTTTCAAAGATGTACCAATTTGGAATTTTTTTATAGTCATAAAATTAATTTGGAATAAATTTATTATAAATTTGAGATTTTTTGTAATATTAACTCAATAAAGAAATCCATTTTATTGTTTTAAATTTATCTTTTCTTCTGCTTCTGGGACTTCAAATTATGATGATTCTTTATGGTTTCTGGTCAGGGGTGTTTCGTATTAAATGGAAGAAGGAATATCTAAAGAGGCTTCTTCTTCTTTTTTTTCCAAGATTCAGTCGCTTCGTTTTTTGGGAAAGAAATGTAGTGATCAAATTAAGATGATCCAAATTCCTTTTATTTTCCTGTGCTTAGGCGAAAATGCAGTAACCCCCACTAGCCCTCCTTTTCAATGTTGACCTGATAAATAAAATGAAAATTACAGTACAAATGTAAACTTTATGTGTTTCTTTTTTGGTTTATATATTTTTTTTTTTTGCACCATGACCTTAAGAAGTCACAATATTTTATATATTTGCTATTCTTAATGAGATATCATTGCCCTATGGACTTTTATCAAACATCCAAATATAGAAAATTTTTAATTACCAAAGCACATTCTTTCCTGCTTTAAGCACGGTCACTGCATTAAAAGTGAAAATATTTCATTACTAGTTATGATTAATCAATGTCCAAGAAGCAGTCGTTACCAAGACCATTTTTATAATTTGTCATATGCAATCTAATTAATTGTACTTTTCATTTAACATCAAGAGAAATTCGAAAATGCACTTTCGTCTCTGCCATATGGAGACTCACGCCGAAAATGCTAATTACTGCAACTTGTTCAATAAAGGGGCATCGACAATATTTATGACAATGTCTGCGAGAACCTAGCTAGAGGCAGAGTTGGGTGCAAAAGACTTGCTATAAGAACACTGTTGCGACCCCCCGAAGTGGGATTTGGAGAAGCGACTTTAGCAAATTATTGAGCATGAACTAGCATCGCCTCCACTAAAGGTTTGCGATCTCATTCAGCATGAGTTTCCCCAGACCCTTACTGCGTGCGATGTTAAGAAATTCAAATTCGATTGATCTAAAGACAGGATTCTATTCCATAAGGGACTCGACACTGCCTATTGGGTTGGTCAGGAGCCAAGCATAACGTGGAAATACGCTCTACTTCTTATGAACTAGAGCTCCTAAATTCAGAGACTTGATTACACAAATCAATTAATTAGTGCTCTTTCAGTACCTAAACTAAATTTGTTTATCTAAAAAGTGGTTCATGCAATTCCGTCGAAATGTGAAATCCTAAGGTTCTTTTTACTAAGTGTTCATGCATGGATATTCAATTTAAGTCACTCCTAAAGTGCATCCTAATTGTTGAACAAAACTGAAAATTCAAAACATGAATGCCATGTGAGGAATTCAAAACAACACATCAAAGGGATAATGAAAGATAAGAGTGAATTTTAAAAAGTAAACCCTATACAAGTCAGGTAAAATATATTACATGACTTGTTATAAGCCCGGAACATGATCCCATGAGCTAAAATGAAAACCACACGTCAATCTAATGCGATAATAGAACAGTGTGGTAAAATAATATGATATGAGTTGGGTTTAAGGGTGTTCTAGTGGGCTGCGCAAATCGGACCAAGACCGAATTGAGCCTTTGTTCTTTTTACTCTTTGTTCATTTATTTATTTCTACATAAATGTACGCCCTATCTTTGTTTAACTAAAATTTAGCATCAACAATGAGCACATTCAATCCATGTAATATATGTCACGAGGAAAGAACTAACAATGATCATTTGATTATCATCACATCCAGTGCATGGCATTTTTGTCATGGCAATTTGTTAACTGTGCCAATCACCATGACTTGTGCTTGCATGACACATGAATCGTCCATCAGGCTGTCCCAACCGTTTTCAGCGGCATGAAAGCAGGCCAACCCCATTCGTGGCGGAGCTACTCAACCATACAGTAGTACAAACTGCAAAATGGCAAGGACAAGAGCAAGAGTGCAGAAAATTAAAGTCTGGAAACGTTAAGAGATTTCAGCGGTTTCTAACTATACGGACTACATGAACAAACCAAATTCTCTACTCATTAACGGGTGCAATTTATTTAGCGGTGTGCTGTGGCGAGAGCAAAGGTCATCGTGCAGTTGACATTGTGAATCGCTCTGGACTTTCTGTTTTCGCTACTAATGACAATGGCCTTGAAGTGGACCTCTCATCCCACTCCTGAGAACAAACACTTACCTTGCTGACCGCGTATAATGTTGTTTTGGTCTTTTAATCGAAGGATGAATTTGACGTTCACTTTCTGCCCAGAAGCCAGATTGTCCGCATCAACTAGAACGAGAAACATCGAAAGGCTTTGGCCTCTGTTAGCCAAATAACCCCTCGGGAACAGCCACACCTTCCTGGGGAAGAAAATGAAAAAGTAGTAGCAATAGAAAGGAAAAAATTAAATATGCGCAAGAGCAAGAGTTGCCATTGAAAGGAAGTTTGTAATTTGAAGTTACCATTTGTGGTCTCCAGCAGTGAACACATCAGAGAAAGATTCATCCCCCAAGCTCGACAGCCTCGATATCCTCCATTCGTGAGTGTATGATGCGCTCTCTTTCAGCATCAAACATTCGCCAACTCCTGAGCTCTTGATGACGAAAACCTCCACTCCGAAGACACAGGTGTCGTCCACGAGGTACCCATTCGATGGGTTGGTGAAAGTTTTCAGAGGCATGTATCTCGGAACTCCCCATTCGGTTTTCAACGCGTGAAACCTTGCGACTCTCCCTTCATTTCACAAGCCAAGTTCCGTCAATTCCTTGTTAGTGTTCAGAAGGTGACAATATCTTTGCTTTTCGGGCTGCTGTTACAGAGCTTTTACCTTGTACAGTGAAGTATCTATCGCAGGTTTGATCATACACGGAGAGCCTGACGATCGCGTGGATCTCCCAACCAAGTTGAAAAGGACTCATCCCAGATGCTGCCAGGTATACCAAGACGTGATCTTCTCCGTTTCGGCTCTTGTCCCCATTGGGATAGAGGATTAGTTTCCTGCAGAATCAAGATGCTCCCCGATCATGGAATGTACACGAAAAGTCTCCCGTCGTCAATTGGCCATAATTATTCTTAGAATCTTTGAAGCATTTCAACTTCTGATTACTGAAGCGACATATAATCTCACAACGATGTCCTTGTCTTAGGAAAAAAAGTTACCTTATTTTGGATGAATATACGAAACTACAGAGGGTCCAAACACCAGATTCTTAGCAGCAAGAGAAATTAATGCCTGTAAAGTATATAAACCATCCTCTGAAAGAAAGGCCCAAACTTGCGGCATAGCCATAGAATTCTATATTATGTTCATTCTCTTCAAAAGTTAGTTGACCGATGTTTTTCGGCCAGCTGACGTTAAACCAGCGTAAATAGTTCTTTTATGCCTTCAATGTGAGAGTGTGAGGTGGAGACTGGAGAGAACAGAAACGAACCATTCATATCCTCCTGCTTCGAACTCGCCAGATTCATACTTCTCCATGTTTTTCTTCGCGAACAAAGAGAAAGACTTAATCTTGAGCACATAATGTGCTGGCACAACATCTCTAAGCTCTGTCGACAATACTGCATTGAAAAAAGAAAAAAAAAACAGAAGAAACCAATCAACCGACAAGTTCTTACTTTAATCCCGAGTGCAAATTATACCCGAGACTCCAAGTTATTCGTGTAACAATTGGAAAATCCTAGTACATCGACAATCTTTTTACCACCAGCAAGAGAGAGACTCATGCAGCACATGAACTATATTGTTTTACTTGGGGGAAAATTCCACTTGTTTATTATCATTTGTTGTTTCTGGGAGAAACTCAAAGAGGGAAACGGTACCATCATGTTCGTCGCCCACTTTAGCAGCATTTGAATCCGTTGCTGCTTTCTTTCTCTTTGACATTGTGTGATTCTTCTTGTTGCTACAGCACAGATGATGCTTGATGGCTCCGAAGGTCTTTGGTGGAGTGAGAGATATGGAAGAAAAAAGACTGCTTTTTTATGGTTTCCCAAGATTCAGTCGCTTCGTTCCGAGGAAATCATCAAGAAAGTTGATCGCTCAAAATCTCCCAAATTTGCCACCATTGGATCGTAATCCCGACTTTTTGGAAAAGTTACGGATTCTTTCCTCGATTTTAGGCATGATTGCACGATCTTTCCTAAATTTTGAAATCGTCTAGTGAATTCCGCCTTTAATAGGGGTGATCGGGTCCAGGGTGGGTAGGATCTAGACCTGGACCCTATTCCCGACCCTGTTATAACCAATTCTCTTTTTTTGGACCCTGTTCCCTACCCTGTTTGCATTGGACCCTGTTCCCGACCCACCCTGTTTTTCCGGTCCGGGAACAGGGTTAACCCTGTTTATATTGGAACCTGTTTTGCAAAATTTTTCTGAACGTGCACATTTCACATCTTGCTAGCAAACTATAGTAAGCAAACTTCGCCAGCTGTATCAAGTTTAACAGATGGCTCAAGAAAGGATTTTAGTTCGCTCATAACTAGTAAAGATCAAGAAAGACTTCAAAGACCTACGATTTGATTTTCCCTTTCCGTTTTGCTCCGCATACAATCTAACTTTCCTTGAAGAAGTAAAGGACGAAATACACAAAGGAAAACTCCAAAATTTTACTCAACCTAATGCTATACAAGGAACTCGTTCTTCACTTCTCGGTCATCTAAACCGATCCCATCTTCAATCTCGGTGCTCGATCATCACTTCATGAGCTTGGAGTCTATGTTGAAGCCATTTACACGCAGGCATGTACTCAGTAGCTATTACTGACGTATCAATTGTGCTAACTCCATTATAAACCATGAATCTCTATCTTAACATCTCATCCTACAACCAAACCGTGACAAGATTTCAAAGGTATAAATTTTGCATGGCTAGAAAAATAATGGTTAAAAATTCATCCAACATACTTTCTATGCCAACCACAGAGGGTGACATCAGTGGATATTGTAGAGTAATATAAGCGGCTGCAGATGATTCCTAGGCCTTTTAAGTCATCTCTGAGAACTGAATGAGCCGTTCAGAGGTGGAGGCACCTCGGTCGACGAAGATTCGAATGTTTGCGGCGGCCGAAGATTGGACTGGAGTCGACGTCGTAGGTTCAATCGAGAGTATGCAGAAGAGTATTCTCGTTCTTGGAGTCTCGATGCTTCAATGAAGAAAGGTCCGAGAGGGAGCAGAAATCTCTCTTTCACTCCACTTCCTCTCCGGCGAATAGCACTGGTAGTGGTGGTGATAGACCTGGAGCGCAGGGGGTCTAGCTTCCACTGGATTTCGGGAGCGATGGGTCGCTGGAATAGAAGAGCCAAGAAAGATGATCTGAACAAGAATAACATGTGTTCATGTGATAAAGATTGAAGAACAAGAATCCATCTCGTACTAGGGCGGATGCAAACAACATTGTTCAAGAAAGCAAGTCATCATACGTGGTACCAGTAGACATAGTCTGATATCATTAGACATACGTTGGCTTCCTAAAGTAGAAGAGAGATTAACAAAGCAGGACGCAGGAAAAAAAAAATTAACTTCAAGAAAGCAAGTCACCCTCTTCCTTGCTTGCACGGAGGTTGCCCTCTCTGGTTCAAGTCTCACAACCCTTAGTCATGGTGATAGACCCGGAGCGCGGGGGTCTAGCTTCCACTTTATTTCGGGAGCGATGGGTCGCTGGAATAGAAGAGCCAAGAAAGATGATCTGAACAAGAATAACATGTGTTCATGTGATAAAGATTGAAGAACAAGAATCCATCTCGTACTAGGGCGGATGCAAACAACATTGTTCAAGAAAGCAAGTCATCATACGTGGTACCAGTAGACATAGTCTGATATCATTAGACATACGTTGGCTTCCTAAAGTAGAAGAGAGATTAACAAAGCGGGACGCAGGAAAAAAAAAAAAATTAACTTCAAGAAAGCAAGTCACCCTCTTCCTTGCTTGCACGGAGGTTGCCCTCTCTGGTTCAAGTCTCACAACCCTTAGTCATGGTGATAGACCTGGAGCGCAGGGGGTCTAGCTTCCACTGGATTTCGGGAGCGATGGGTCGCTGGAATAGAAGAGCCAAGAAAGATGATCTGAACAAGAATAACATGTGTTCATGTGATAAAGATTGAAGAACAAGAATCCATCTCGTACTAGGGCGGATGCAAACAACATTGTTCAAGAAAGCAAGTCATCATACGTGGTACCAAAGGTAGACATAGTCGATATCATTAGACATACGTTGGCTTCCTAAAGTAGAAGAGAGATTAACAAAGCAGGACGCAGGAAAAAAAAAATTAACTTCAAGAAAGCAAGTCACCCTCTTCCTTGCTTGCACGGAGGTTGCCCTCTCTGGTTCAAGTCTCACAACCCTTAGTCACTCCTAACTTGACTGCTTTTGTTCATCTTTTATTTTAAGTCGTTTTATTGCTTATAATATTTCGCTGGAAAAAATGAAAGAAACAACAGAAAAACAGGTTCTCAGTAGACATTGGAAGCGGAGAAGGAAAAAATGGTAGGTTCCAAAGTTGGTTCCAAGGCAAATGAGTAGATTTAAGTTTCAAAAATCAGGGACCGATCACTCCTAACTCATATGATCATTTCTCAAAAATAATCACTAGTGGCAGATTGCAGATTGGTAAATTGGGCACCATCACACGGGCAATTGCAGAAGCTGCCCCTCAATTTTCCCCAAAACTTATTCCCAGCCAATAGAAAAACGAAAAATGAAGTCACATATGGCCAATCAGTCTTCAACCTCAAATGCTCGTTCGCTCGTTCGCTCAACTCCTAACCAATTCTCAAGATTCGTCCCACCGAGAAAAAAAACACCAGACTCGCAATACAAGAACGATCTGACGGATCAATATCTTCTTAAAATACCTAAACGAATCAAAAGAGCAAACATCGACGGCGCCGGCGCGGGGGTAAGTAGAACTAATTAGCCGGCAGCTCACGACGAAGAGTAAAAATCGTGCTTACCAGTGACGGCGCCGGCGCGAGGGACGGGGACCTGCCGAACAGCTCAGCGAGGAGGAGGACGCTATCAACGGTGAAGATCGCGACGGGGGTGGACTTGAGCACCGTGCTGGCCACCCATGAGGAGTCGACCCCGATGTCGAGACGAGGAGGCCCGCGAACGTCTTGCACCCAGCCTTCTCGAGCAACGAGGCCGACGGCGCCGGGGTGGCGAGGATGGTCGGGACCAAGATAGGGGCACTGATCTGGAGGAAGGCGATGTTGCTTCCGCTCGGATGGATCGGCGGAGATGAGACCGTGAGAGGCTGAGAGCGACAAGCATGCTGCGTGAGAGTAAAGATAGAAAGTTAGAAACGACTAGGGTTTTGTTTTGGAGCCCAAAAACCAGTTCTCAAACTGGTTCCCAAACCGGTCCGGTCGATCCGGTTCCCGGGTGGGTATTCCCTCGGAACGGGTTCCCGGACCGGTTCAAACAGGGTCTGAACTTTGGGAACCGGTTCCCGACCCTGTTTTCCGGGTGGGCTAAACTAGGAATCGGGTTGACCCGGTCCGGTTGCACACCCCTAGCCTTTAATTGCATTCGCTGATTTTTTTTTATTTACTTTTTAACATTGTTAAAGTTCAAACTTTACAAGGAATTTTGAGCGATTATCCCAAAAAAAAAAAGATTTTAATTGGTACTTTTAGTTAAAGAGATGATATTTTGTAATGAAGCCTTTTCAAGTTTTGCAATTTTACTGATTCAAAATTGGGGATCGGACGTATTCAAAAATTTTTCCTTAGCTGGGCCACATATGATGGATGATTACAAAGAAATCATGTAAATTTGTTTTAGGGATAAAAACCTCAAAAGTCCAATGAAAAGCAATATTTTGTTTATCTATGCATGTATAATTTAGAATATTTTATTTCTTTTTTTGATAGGGCAGTTTGCCCGTAATATGACTTATTTATAGTTTATTAAATATTTAACGAGGCAAAATCCAATTTGAAGGAAAAATAGTATAGTGTCATTTTTAAGGACTTCAAATCACATATTTTAGCATAAGTCGAGTGGAGACAAGAGGCTCCACGACCCAACATATATTCTTCGCATGAAGTCATTGGAAGTGTCTTATAAGTCTCCATTTATTTAATGACCAACCACACCACTTGTCGTAACGTTTGGCTCGATCATCAATTCAATCCGTTAAGTTCTTCTTCTTCTTCTTGGTTTTTTGAAATTCGTTGCGATGTTATCCTTCTATTAAATGTGGCACCGTGTGTTTTGATTTTTATTGACATGGACCACAATTCTTTTGGAACATCTTGGCCTCGTATGAAACAAATCTATAAGCAAATGCCAAAGATATCATTCCTATAGAAACTTAACAGATTTAAGAAATTTAAGTTATGATATCTAATCTCTAGCAAAAAAATACTTTAGAATAGCAGGATTGTTCTACCAAACTTGAGAAATTTGCTATCTTCCATTCATGTGTCCGTGAGAATGTACCTTACTTAGGCTCCGTTCGTTTCGCGAAAAATTATTTTTTGGGAAAATGTTTTCCGGATTTTCCGGCATTCGTTTCACGGAAAATGAATTCCTAAGGAAAAATGTTTTCCATGGAAGGGAAAAAGTCTTCTAAATTGAGGGAAAATGTTTTCCACTTTTGAAAAGTGGAAAACATTTTCCTGACTTGATCTCTCGTATCCCACACATCTACAAATCCTCACTTCCTCCTCCCCTTTTTCATCTTTTCTTTTTTTATTCGAATTATTTTTAAATTGCATTTTTCTTTTTTTATTCAAATTATTTTTAATTTTTTTCTTTTTTTCTTTTTCTTCTTTTCTTTTTCTTTTCTTTATTTCCCATCTTCTTCTTTCTTGGCTAGTCGTCGGCCGTCACTAGGTGAACCTCAAGGTCGTCGATCTCAAGCTCGCGCTCGTCGATCTGGCGAGCCTCGAGCTTGACGCTCACGCTCGCCAATCTGGTGAGCAGAAAATATTTTTCTTACCGAACACCAGAAAATATTTTCCCAAACATTTTCAGGTTTTAGCAGAACACCAGAAAATATTATCATTTTCCTGAAAAATGACTTCTGGGAATATATTTTCCGGAAATGGCTTATTTTCCGCGAAATGAACGGACCCTTAGTGTTAGACATTCACCTGTGCCCAAGTTCTTGATGACGAAAACCTCCACTCCAAAAATGCAAGTGTCGACAACAAGGTACCCGTTCGACTGATCCTTAAAAATCTTCTAGGGGCACAAATCTTGGAATACCCACTTGGACTCATCGTGCGAAACCTCCTAGTGCCCCCTTTTTAGCATAAGTGTAAATTTTTTGAAAGTTCCAACCAAAGTTGCATTGAGCATTTTCCTCGAAATTGATATTGGGGATGGTTACCTTGTTTTGCCAAGTACATGCCGCAGATTCGATCAAACACAAAGAACCTAACAATTGCATTCACATCCGAGCCAACCTTCAAAGGAATGGTCACAGCCGGATACGCAGACGCACAACCTTCTTCATTTCTGCTCGTCTCCACTGAGATAGAGAATAAAAAACGAGAGAAGTTCATTTTTTTTTGGTCTCTAGAACGGAGCTACGATCCTCAAAATACCCATTCTTAACTTGTCAATTGTCATCAAATGAACATCATAGAATCTGACAACTGTTAGTAATTTGAATAATCAAAATGTAACTCCAAAACCTAATGTCAACAACCATGGATAGTCTTCTTCGGCCCTCCATGAAAAGATATCTTAGAGCTTAATATTTTCTCAGCCCAGCGAAAGGATATATATCAGATAAAGGAATGACCCAAGCAGAACTGAGAGAAATAGTATGGCCAAGCCCAGCGTGATGCCACTGTACTCCCAGACTTCTTCTGCAGGCACAAGAAGAGGAGGGGCCTCTCTTTCGCCCGCATCCATGGCAAAATTGAGTTTTGCATCTGCATAAAAGCCGAAACGAGGGTCCCTTTTAAGTCGTTTTGTTGTACTGGGATCGAATATAAATCAGCTGAGTAGCCAGATTTTACGTGGCCCTTTACATATTCATACATGCCGAATCACATGTGTGTGTATATATATATGGATCAAAGAATTCGCGGTTGATCAAAACTCCACAGATTATCTTCAATCGGACCGAAACCTAAAAAAGCACGTTTGGACCGGAGGGAATAAGAAGACTAGTCATTTATTCAAGTCGAAGCAAGAGATGCGACAGGGGGAGAAACATTGGCAGAACTAACTATTTAAGGAATCACCAAACCTAAGTTAATCAGAGAAGTTTACTCGCACACAATGTCCTTGCAACCTCCACCGCACTCCACGTAAATGTGGCATTGAGGACACCGCTTCCACCGCTGCCTCTCCGCAAGACGTTCCAGAAGATGAATATCCTCGTCCCGAAACCAACCACTCCCGTTGTAACTGGGACACTTGAAACACCCCCCAACCCCCCAACCCCATCCCCTCCGCACTCGTTTATAATCATCTCTCTGCAAATCAAGTTCGGGCAGTAATACCTCGCAAACCTTAGAACAGCCGATTCTCACTGGTGGTCGGACCGTCGGGCGAACCCCACACTCGAAACAAGCTGTTTGCGGGTAACGGGATCCAGCATCGTCCTGCAATCCGACTTGGGACATCGCACGTTCGCCGTTCCGTCCTTGATCTTTGCGGCAATGTATGAGGACATGCAGCGACTGCAGAAGGAGTGATCGCACCGCTCCGTGGTCTTGAAGATTGAGATCGACGGAACATCTTTTATGCATATCCCACAATGTATGGTTGTTGTGGGAGGTGGTGCTTCCAAAGTGAAACTCGACCCTAAATCATTCATCGTTGTGATTCTTAATTGTCCCAGGTTTCCCTTCGATTTTCTTATATTGTGTGCTTCTATATATAAGTAAGGAGATAACACATCAAATAGAGCATCCGCAAGTCGATTATTTAAAAAAAAAATTCTGATTTGCTTCTATTCAATTTCCTTATAGATAAAAATAGGGATAACGAAACAAATAGTCCCTAAACTTTGGCCGAATATATAATTTGTTCATGAATTTATAATTTATTGAATGTGGTCCCTGAACTTTAGTTTAATATGCAGTGCGGTCCTTGAACTTTTAATTTTTTCAATGTAGTCCCTAAACTTTTTGTTATTTGGCTTTTTATGGACACTACAACAACTTCTAATTATTATTTCTTATTTCTTTTTTTTTTTGGTTCAGAATAATTTTTTTTGTTATACTCATAATAGATTAAAGACGGGAAAATTATCCAAAAATTCATAAACCTATTACATTTTTGCCAATATAATCCTAAACATTTTCAGTTTTGCCAATTAAGTCTTAAACCTTTGCATTTTTTGCCAATTGAGTCAATCTTGTCAATTTTGATCCGAAATTGCTGACGTAAACGGCATTTTTTTAATAATATTTTGCTGATATTTTAACAATTTTTTGAATTTCTTCTTCTTTTTTATTTTTATTTTATTTTTATTTTTAGGGTTTTGAAGAGAGGGCTGGCGAGGGTAGTCGGCTGACCCTCGCTGGCCCTGGGTGAGAGCGTTGCACCCCTCGCTGCTCGGGCGAGGACCGCGATGCCCTGACTGACAAAAGCGAGGGCCCACAAGCCCTTACCCGGAATCCAAGCACAATCTAATCAAAGCTGCACCATTTTGTTTGGGCGATTCACAGAGAGCCATCACTTTCATTATCTTCAACCCATCAACACATAGACAGCATGTGCACTCTGCTTTCCATGGATTTTTTTAGTGACCTGAGAACTCTAGTTCTCCAATTTTTCTCGCCGGAGAGCTCCTCGATCACCACAAATAAGCACGTAGTATAGTACACAAGAAATAGGCAGAAGTACAGCCCAAGTGCCAAAACTTGGCACGAGGGGACACTTAAGTGCCAAAACTTTGAAAAAGGTTAACTTAAGTGCTACTTTCTTTGAAAAATGGGACACTTAAGTGCCACATTCGGTGAACCTTGCCGGAAATCCTACGTGGCAATATTTTATTATTTTTGCTTGCCTACGTGGCTCGCCGGAGAGCTGACTCGGCTCAAACTCACCCAAAACTATGTCGTCTACAAAATAAAAATTAAACTACCACCTAAAATATTCTAAAAAATAAAAATGTGTAAATAATTAATATAAAATTAATTAAATTAAATTTAAACTTAAATTTATTTAATATTCTAAAAATTAAAAACTTAAAAATTAAAAACTTAAAAACTTAAATTTTAAATTTTTTTCATCAAAAAAGGGGGTGCCAAAAGGGGGCGGTTGAGGGCTAAGCCCTCGCCGCCGCCGCCGGGAAGGGCCGGCGATGAAGGGGAAGGGTCGGGTGGGGTCGTCGGCCCCCGGCCAGCCGGAGGCGAGGGCCGCGAGCCCTCGCCCGATCCGACGAGGGTCGTGGGCCCTCGCCGCCGGTTGGCCGGGGGCCGACGACCCTAGTCGATCCTTCCCCCTCCGTCGCCGACCCTTCTCGGCAACGGAGGAGAGCTTGCCGCCGGTCGACAGGGGGCGGCGACCCCGGCCGACCCTCCCTCTCCGTCACTAGCCCTTCCCGCCGGCGGCGGCGAGGGCTCAGCCCTCAGCCGCCCCCTTCGACACCCCCGTTTTTTAAAATTTTTAATTTTAATTTTTTTAATTTTAATTTTTAAGTTTTTATTTTTTAGAATATTTTAAATAAATTTAATTTTAAATTTAATTTAATTAATTATTATATTAATTATTTACACATTTTATTTTTAGAATATTTTAAATAAATTTAGTTTTAAATTTAATTTGATTAATTTTTATATTAATTATTTACACATCGAGCCAAAACGACGTCGTTTTTGCATTTTCTCGCCACATCGGCATGCAAAACGATGCCGTTTCGCACCCAACTAGCCGGAAAATTGCCACATCAGCAATTTGGCCGGAGTGGCACTTAAGTGATCCACTTTACTCCAATTATAGCACTTAAGTGTACCTTTCCAAAGTTTTGGCATTTAAGTGTTCCTTGGCACCAAGTTTTGGCACAAAAACATTGCAATAGACAACTCTTTAGCAGAAATGGTTTCCTGGCCTATTAAAACTCTTTCAGCCGATTCGCGGCAACAATTCCCTTCAGATCAGCTGTAGTCTAGTATTTTTTAGGGAACTCGGTTTAAAAAAAAAAAAAATTCATCCAGAAAGAAAGAAAGCCCAACCGGAGCTCTAGAACCTGAACCTCCAGAGTGAGACAAGGAACTATCCACTGAGCACTGACTAAATGTAGACCAGACGGATAGTGAGTTCGGACAGACATAAGACCCATCCAGGTGTCCGTACCTCCAAGAAACATGTATATTGAGTGACCCTCTAGGTAACTACTCTTCTCAGTTTTTTAATTATTATTAGTTTTCTTGAGATGCAAACAACAATCACAAATTAAAATATAGAAAAAAAAAATACTCAAAAACTCATTCAGTTAGACAACATTACTCTCTGACAGAGATTCGGGCTTTATACATCGATATATATACGGCGGAGAAGGTAACAAAGTCAGTCAGGATCGAAGACTAAATGTACACATAATATCAGATAAAAACAAGAGAGGCATAGCATTTGAAGGTTTCGGCCATAGTCTGTACATACACGAGATTCTTCTGAGCCTCCTGAAATGTCGATTCAGTCATAAAGAACAATACAACCTAAAAGACACCCTCAAGCCTTTTTTATTATGATATATACATCATAATCTTCACCGTCGACGTCAAAAAACAATAAAACCTGGAAGACAGCGAGCAGGGAGTAACCCAAAAATTTGTGCATGCAGAGAGATCGTAGATATACCACTTCTGGTCACCAACTTCGATCTCGTTTGTCTCATACATGGTGGTGTCGTTCTTTGATAATAAAGAGAAAGACTCGATCTTGAACACATAATGCGCCGGCGGGATCTTTCTAGACTCCGTAGTTATCTCTGCTCAGTTAAAACCCCCCAAAAATCACCAACGGGGAAACAACAACAACAACCCCCGAAAGGGAAAAAGAGATCAACTGAAGAAGATCAATAGACGCATCGTCACGCCATAAAATTCCACGAGTTCATTTTCATTTCTTGTTTTTGGGAGGAACTCAAAAAGGGAAATGGTACCTTCATGTTCGTTGCCCACTTCAGCAACATTTGAATCCTTTGCTTCTCTCTTTCTCTTTAGCATCGTATGATTCTTCAAGCAGCTACAGTACCGATGATGCTTGGTCTTTTGTGGAGTGAGAGACATGGAAGAAAAAAGACTGCTTTTTTTTTTTTTTTTTTTGGTTTTCCAAGATTCAGTCGCTCCGTTCCGAGGAAATCCTCATTGAGGAAGCAGAGAGGTAGAGAATCGAGACTAGTTCGAATCGATTCATATTCAAAGTTCCCTTCTTTTCTCTGTGCTGATTCTCGATTTATATAGGATGTATTATATATTTATAAAAACTAAATGCGAACCCACGTGCCATCATCAGCGTGGTTCCATTTCACTGTTTTCGAAAAAATAATGGGTGATTACCATAAAAAAAAAAAACCCAAATTAGTACACTAATGACTTAGTCCAATCTTGGCCACCAATGATCCTATACACGTGAAAAATTTACCCTTCCATTCATTTCCGTTAAATTTCATCGACAAATTACTAACTTAATGATACCTAACAATTGGCCAAGGCACCAGTTTAAAATCATTTTGTGATTTTTTGTTATATTAATCCAATTTAAAGGAAATTAAGGAAATAATAAAATTATCATAAATGTATCAATTTGGGGTTTTTTGAGATCAAAAAAAAATTAATTTATGATAAATTCTAAAAGATGTACTAGTTTGGAATTTTTTGATCATCATAAAATTAATTTGGAATAAATTTATTATAAATTTGGGATTTTTCGTAATATTAACTCAATAAAGAAATCTATTTTATTGTTTTAATATTTCTCTTTTCTTCTGCTTCTGGGACTTCAAATTATGATGATTCTTGATGGTTTCTGGTCAGGGGTGTTTCGTATTAATTGGAAGAAGGAATATCTAAAGAGGCTTCTTCATCTTCTTTTTCCAAGATTCGGTCGCTTCGTTTTTTGGGAAAGAAATGTAGTGATCAAATTAAGACAATCCTTCGACCAAAAAAAAAAAAATTAAGACGATCCAAATTCCTTTTCTTTTCCTGTGCTTAGGCGAAAATGCAGTAACCCCCACTAGCCCTCCAATTTCAATCTTGACCAGATAAATAAAATGAAAATTACAGTACAAATGTAAACTTTATGTGTTTCCTTTTTGGTTTATATTTTTTTTTTTGACACGATTACCTTAAGAAGTCACAATATTTTGTATATTTGCTATTCTTAATGAGATATCATTGCCCTATGGACTTTTATCAAACATCCAAATATATAAAAAAAAATTAATTACCAAAGCACAATCTTTCCTGCTTTAAGCACGGTCACTGCATTAAAAGTGAAAATATTTCATTACTAGTTATGGTTAATCAGTGTCCAAGAGGCACTCGTTACCAAGATCATTTTTATAATTTGTCATATGCAATCTAATTAATTTTACTTTTTATTTAACATCAAGAGAAATTCGAAAATGCACTTTCGTCTCTGCCATATGGAGACTCACGCCGAAAATGCTAATTATTGTAACTTGTATCGACAATATTTATGACAATGTCTGCAAGAACCTAGCTAGAGGCAGAGTTTTTTTTTTTAATTTATTTATTTCGGTCGAAAGATTCCTCATTCCATTTCAAGTAGTAAAATTAGAGGAACAACCCAAATGGGTTTCAGAACAAAGAACATCCAAAAGAGACTGAGGGGGACGAGAGACCCAATTTCGAGGTAGAGGTTGGCGAAGATGGGCTTTTGCAACCCAATCTGCGATTTTATTTAACTCTCTCGGCTCATGGGTTAATTTTAAACCTGGATTAGAAACGAGCGCAGGCCGGCCCATCTGGACTACGTAGTTGACTTCCCACGAGGGAGGATCTATCCCCAAAATCATCTGAACTGCGGTGGAGCAGTCAAACGCAACAGCTACCCCACGTGACCCTTCTTTGTTCCTCCACTTCGCTGCCATTTCCAAACCTTCACAAACAGCTAGGGTTTCGACATGCAAGGGGGATTGCACTTTAACCGAGCGAGCAAAACCGTCCAGCAGCACGCCATTCTCGTCCCTGCACACCCCTGCTACAGATCCGTCGTTAGTCCTTGGTGTGAAGGCTCCATTGATGTTGATTTTCACCCATCCTGGGTCCGGCGGTCTCCATCTTGCAGGTTCTGCGTTATTTCTCCCGATATTTTGCTGCTGTGATGGAGTTTGATCAGTATTTTGCTGCGGAGATGGAGTTTGATCTATTGATTTTTGCTGTGATGTGAGCAGATCAACCACTACACCCTGCGGATTTGGCTTCCTTGCTCGGAAAACTGCTGCGTTCCTCTGTTTCCAGATGAGCCGAGGGCTTCGGCAACTATTTCGGGTTAGGGAGCTTGAGACAGGTGGCTTTTATACTCCATAAAGCAGTGATCTATGCTTCTTAATTCTGTACTTTGTATTTGAATATGGAGGAGGTGATTTGACCATATTTCACGGGTCCAGGGGCAGAGTAAGAACAAATGTTCTGCTAATTCGGGGGACGCTTTGCATAGGGGACACCACGGCTCGGGTAAGACTCTTCTTTTGGCTAGATTCTCTTTAGTAGGAAGGGCATTTTGACATAAATTTCACATAAACACTCTAACTTTGGGGAGGGTGCGTAGACTCCAGATTTTGCTCCACAGTTCTTTGGGTTTTGATATGAAGATGAGGGTGATGTGTGGGCCAAGTGGTCTTCTAAACTTCTGAGTTGATTATACCCACTTTTTACTGAATAATTGCCTGATTTAGTCGCCATCCAAATGCATTTATCTGCCCTTCTGTCTGATGGTAAGGGGATGGCCAAAATTTCGCTTACAATTTTGTCTTCGAACAAGTTTTGAAGGCTTCCTTCCTTCCATGTTGAACTGTTCGTGTCTATGAGCTTGGCTACCATCAATGTCACGCCCCGAACCTCGAGCGCGCGCACAACCCTCGGTGGTCGATAGAATTTTGCGACTTTCCCAGGACTCGTCGCCGACCCTTTTTATTTTATTGCACATGCGGAAGCGAATTAACTAATCCCCTGACAACAATATACATGGGATAGAAAAGCAGGACAACAATTTCCAAATCAAAATATACATTCATAAACACTTCAAGCTTATACAAAAGGTCTGTCTCATAAAGAACTACTGAGCCACCTATGCTCCTGATCCTTCCGCTTCAAGCTCCGGGTTCTTCACACTAGGGACCTGAAAGTGGTTATTCAATAACTAGTGAGATATAAATCTCAGCAAGTTCCACCCCTAAGCCCCGGTTAGTACACCAACTCAACCCAAGGTATCTATCCAGAACTACCCCACCACAAGCAACAACTAACAGTCGATTCGCATACAACCTTACCTGGTATGCCATACCCTGCACGTTATAATTCAGCACGATACACGCAATGCACATGGCCATTAGATGATGTAGTTCACCAATCACATACGATTCGCATCACAAGCGATCTCACCTGGCCATTGCCACACTCTGCACGTCATCAATTCATGCGTGTGTGCCATAAACAATGTGATTCGCTCACGCATAAAATTAATGCATATAACAATTTCACACATCAATGCATCAATTCAGATCGAGTCATCGATCAATCGACTCAGTCGATTACATGTCATTATGACCATTCCCGGTCATCTCAATCAATACTATCTATGAGTCCGACCATAGTCCAGGACTGCTCACTCGAGCCGATATATAGATAGTATAGCTCACCAGAAGCTGCCGCAATATCAATATAGTATACTATAGCTCACCAGAAGCTGCCACAAATATCAATATAGTATATTATAGCTCACTAGAAGCTGCCGCAATATATAATAGCTCGCCAGAAGCTGTAGCATATATAGTAGCTCGCCAGAAACTGTAGCTGATAGATAATATAATAGCTCGCCAGAAACTGTAGCTGATAGATAATATAATAGCTCGCCAGAAGCTGTAGCTTATAGATAATATAATAGCTTGCCAGAAGCTGTACCTTATAGATAATATAATAGCTCGCCAGAAGCTGTAACTGATAGATAATATAATAGCTCGCCAGAAGCTGTAACTTATAGATAATATAATAGCTCACCAGAAGCTGTAACTGATAGATAATATAATAGCTCGCCAGAAGCTGTTAGCCATACTT
This sequence comes from Eucalyptus tenuipes, assembly GCA_014182365.1. Classification (NCBI taxonomy): domain Eukaryota; kingdom Viridiplantae; phylum Streptophyta; class Magnoliopsida; order Myrtales; family Myrtaceae; genus Eucalyptus; species Eucalyptus tenuipes. Next base: position 4,512,012 of record CM024547.1, on the reverse strand, counting down.
TCATAGTATGCTGAAAATACTCATTTAATCAAATCACCATTCTTATCATTCTCGATAAAGATACTCGTGTGTGGGTACACGGTCGGCCTTAGCCAAAATACAATATTTCTCTTTTAGAAAATCCCACTATTTAATGATTCACCAAAATATTTTTGGCGCTGTCAACCGACGCCCGGTTATTTTCCAATTAATTACTGAAATTAATAAATTTTGGGATAAATACCCAAAATTACAAATCACACTCAATTCATGCGGATGCCCATGCATTTACACATCCATTCACTTCATAAAAATCAACACACATGAATTTAGACAACTTTTCGCATTCTGGATGAACAGTATTTTGTGAACAGTGCTCGTGAACAGTAAATCGCGAATAGTGTCGAGTGAACAGTAAATTTCCAGAATTTAATAAATGATAAATTAAACTCAGAAAGTATTAAAAGCATTAATTAAAGCAACCATTAATTAATTAAAGCAAAGCATACTTAATTAACCACATAAACCACATTAAGCAAATAAAGTAAGATTAAGCTAAACTAATCTTAGCCATTAATCTAACCACCTATCTTAGGACTAATATAACTTAATTAAATCACCTAAACTAGAATTAACAATAACTAAACCAACCCTAAGCAAGTTTAGGCACTAAATGAAGGATTAGGAGCTAAACTTACCCGTTAAGCGGGCCAGAGACATCGACGCGGCGGCGACAACGGTGGCTACGCACCGGGACCTCTACAACGACGATCCAAGGTGGTCCCAAGCTCAACACAGCAACCACAGCTCGGACTCCCACTGAAAACACTGAGAAACAGCCCTGCCGGAGGAGAAACTGAGTTGAACGGCTTGGCTGGAGCTCCGGCGAGGGGGTTGGTCGACAACCGGAGGCTCCCGGGGGTCTTGGGAATCTTGTGGGTGGTTGGGATGGGCAAAGGAAGGGCTGGAATGGGAGAAAACGGGCTGCAAAGTCGAAACAGTCCAGGCTGCAGGCGGACCGACGGACCGGCGACCGGCGGCTTGCGACGGCCGTACAGGACGGAAGACAGCTCCGTTCGGCACGAAATTAGGCTCGTTGGAACGGTGTGTCTCTGACGGTCACGGTGATAGGTGGCTCGTTCTCTGATTCAACCGGGAGGACCACTTTTGACTCGATTCTTCACCAAAGGGTCAGCTGGAACAGAAACTGGAGGAAGAGGAAAACGAGGGAGAGAGGAGCTCGTCCGTTTGGAGGCCGAATGGGGGAGAGAGAGGGTGATGGGAGAGCTGTTGCACTCCTCATTAAAGCCATTAAATGGCCACTTCAATTCCCCATGCAAGATGACATCACATTCTCTCTCTTCTCTAGCCTTTTTCTCCCTACAACTAGGGGTATTTTGGTCATTTCACCTTGCACAATTACCATTCTGTCCTTGGGCTGAAATTGGTGGATGGGCCTAGTAAATGGGCTTGGCCATGAATAGGAGTGGGCTTGGAAATTGGTTGGGCTTGAAAATGCTAAGAATTGGCCCATGGGCTTAGAAGATGAATAGTTGGTTTGGCCCAATGGGCTCATTTGCTTGACTTAGGCCCACTTGGTGGCTGTCCCAACTTGGGCCTAAGGCCCACACTGGCTTGGCCCGGCCCACGTCCTCACGGGCTTGCTTCTTCGGTCCGAAAGCCCCTTTTCCAATTGCTCGGCTTAACTGACTCTGTCGACTGTTTGATGTAGCTTCATCCAAATCCGTCCCGGACATTCCCGACAATTCGAAGTCCAATCCTAAGTTCTCTTGCCATGTCAATTTCGCCCTAATGCCATTTTGGTTACAACTCAGACTAACGGGCGGCTCCGAGGATTCACGCGTAACCGACTCGTGCCAAACCACGTTCAAGACATCTCGGCGCATGGACGTCCTTGACTGCATGAAATTATGGAGGATAGATTCTTATTTCAAAGTACACGATCACTAAGGATCGACATAGGGTCGTTCGCGGGTTCAATAACGGTAAACGGAATCACCCGTCGTTCCATTATGTTCTGTCCGCGAATCGGCTTCTAGTCATCCTTAGAATCGGCCTACCTATCTACAGGATCATCCTCACGCAAGTCTCACGGTCAAGTCGTTTTCCCAGGTCGAGTTCTTTGGTCGTACGGGTTCTGTCCTCATTAGCCTTTCCCCTCAAGGTTAGTATCTCGGGGGTGATGAATTCCGAGTGAGATCAACCAACAATGCATTGACGAAATTCACTTTCACTCATCCCTCAGAGGACTCGAATTTCAGGATGTCACAATCAAGGGGTCGTCTCGATTAGCTGGGCTAGGGATTGTGCCTCGCTTTAACCATCTATCTTCACGTATTTTAATTGATGCACCGTTACCTACTGCCCATAGTGCTGAGCCTGAAATAGTATCTCTACCACTTAGTAGACTTTTCCATCCCCATGATGATCGATGGCCTATCTTGGCATGATAGAAATCTGTAGAAGGGAAATAAAGTCCCTTGAATAGTTTACTCCATAAAGATGAAGGGTTTTCTATCAATCGCCAAGCCTGTCTTCCTAGCATTGCTTTATTGAATGTGATTAGATCTCTAAAACCCATTCCTCCCTGATCCTTCCTCATCTTCAGCACATTCCAACTTTTCCAATGAATTCCAACCTTGGATTCAGTGTTCTTCCACCAAAAGGACTTACTATAAGAACACTATCGCGACCCTCCCAAACTGGGATTTGGAGAAGCGACTTTAGCGAATTATTGAGCATGAACTAGCATCTCCTCCACTCAAGGTTTGCGATCTCATTCAGCATGAGTTTCTCCAGACCCTTACCGCGCGTGATGTTAAGAAATTCAAATTCGATTGATCTAAAGACGGGATTCTATTCTATAAGGGACTCACAACTACCTATTGGGTTGGTCAGAAGCCAAGCATAACGTGAAAATACGCTCTACTTCTTATGAACTAGAGCTCCTAAATTTAGAGACTTGATTACACAAATCAATTAATTAGTGCTCTTTTAGTACCTAAACTAAATTTGTTTATCTATAAAGTGGTTCATGTGATTCTGTCGAAATGTAAAATCCTAAGGTTCCTTTTACTAAGTGTTCATGCATGGATATTCAATTTAAGTCACTCCTAAAGTGCATCCTAATTGTTGAACAAAACTAATGAGGAATTCAAAACAACACATCAGAGAGATATAATGAAAGATAAGAGTGAATTTTAAAAAGTAAACCCTATACAAGTCAGGTAAAGTATATGACATGACTTGTTATAAGCCCGGGACATGATCCCATGAGCTAAAATGAAAACCACACGTCAATCTAATGCGATAATAGAACAGTTTGGTAAAATAATATGATATGAGTTGGGTTAAAGGGTGTTCTTGTGGGCTGCGCAAATCGGACCAAGACCGAATTGAGCCTTTGTTCTTTTTACTCTTTGTTCATTTATTTATTTCTACATAAATGTACGCCCTATCTTTGTCTAACTAAGATTGAGCATCAACAATGAGCACATTCAATCCATGTAATATATGTCACGAGGAAAGAACTAACAAGGATCATTTGATTATCATCACATCCAGTGCATGGCATTTTTGTCATGGCATTTTGTTAACTGTGCCAAGCACCATGACTTGTGCTTGAATGACACATGAATCTTCCATCAGGCATGTCCCAACCGTTTTCAGCGGCATGAAAGCAGGCCAACCCCAGTTCGGGGCGGAGCTACTCAACCATACAGTAGTACAACCTGCAAAATGGCAAGGACAAGAGCAAGTGTGCAGAAAATTACAGTCTGGAAACATTAAGAGATTTCAGCGGTTTCTAATTATACGGACTACATGAACAAACCAAATTCTCTACTCATTAACGGGTGCAATTTAGGTCCTGTTTGTTTGTGCTCCTCGTGTGTATTTATGAACACAATTTCTGTTTTTTTTGTTCCGGGGAACCAAAAAAGAATAGAAATGCATTTGTTTACATTTTTGTTCCAAATCTATTTTTTTTATTCCCGGGAACAAATTTGGAACAGAAACAAGAAACAAGAAAAGCTTCTTTTTTGTTCTCGAAACACTTCCGAGAAACAATTTTTCTCTCTCCTATTTTTTTCCTCTTTCTTTTCTTCTTCTTTTTTCTTTGGTCGGTCGCTAGCCTCGGCCATGGCCGGCAACCGGCCGTCGAGGGCCGGTGACCTCGCCGGAGTGTCGCCGGCCCTCTGCAAGCTCGAGCTCGCCCAGCCAAGGCGAGGCCGACCTCGCGCCGGCCAGCAGGGCTCGGCCTCGCCGGGCCACCGTTGGGCGACGCCGAGCCTCGCCGTGGTTGGGTGAGGCCGCCGGCCAAAAGGAAGAAAGAAAATAAAAAGAAAAAATAAAATAAAATAAAAAATAAAATAAAAATATTAAAAAATTAAAAGAAAAAAAAATTACATAAGTTCACCAAACGTGTTTCTGTTTTTTTTTTTCTATTCCAGAACAAGTTTACCAAATTTAAAATTGTTCCACGAAACAGAAGTTTTTTCTATTTCTGTTCCCTGGAACAATTTTTGAATAGAAATGTTACCAAACGCACCATTATTTAGCGGTGTGCTGTGGTGAGAGCAAAGCTCATCGTGCAGTTGACATTGTGAATCGCTCTGGACTTTCTGTTTTCGCTACTAATGACAATGGCCTTGAAGTGGACCTCTCATCCCACTCCTGAGAACAAACACTTACCTTGCTGACCGCGTATAATGTTGTTTTGGTCTTTTAATCGAAGGATGAATTTGACGTTCACTTTCTGCCCAGAAGCCAGATTGTCCGCATCAACTAGAACGAGAAACATCGAAAGGCTTTGGCCTCTGTTAGTCAAATAACCCCTCGGGAACAGCCACACCTTCCTGGGGAAGAAAATGAAAAAGTAGTAGCAATAGAAAGGAAAAAACTAAATATGCGCAAGAGCAAGAGTTGCCATTGAAAGGAAGTTTGTAATTTGAAGTTACCATTTGTGGTCTCCAGCAGTGAACACATCAGAGAAAGATTCATCCCCCAAGCTCGACAGCCTCGATATCCTCCATTCGTGAGTGTATGATGCGCTCTCTTTCAGCATCAAACATTCGCCAACTCCTGAGCTCTTGATGATGAAAACCTCCACTCCGAAGACACAGGTGTCGTCCACGAGGTACCCATTCGATGGGTTGGTGAAAGTTTTCAGAGGCATGTATCTCGGAACTCCCCATTCGGTTTTCAACGCGTGAAACCTTGCGACTCTCCCTTCATTTCACAAGCCAAGTTCCGTCAATTCCTTATTAGTGTTCAGAAGGTGACAATATCTTTGCTTTTCGGGCTGCTGTTACAGAGCTTTTACCTTGTACAGTGAAGTATCTATCGCAGGTTTGATCATACACGGAGAGCCTGACAACCGCGTGGATCTCCCAACCAAGTTGAAAAGGACTCATCCGAGATGCCGCCAGATAAACCGAGACATGATCTTCTCCGTTTCGGCTCTTGTCTCCATTGGGATAGAGGATTAGTTTCCTGCAGAATCAAGATGCTCCCCGATCATGGAATGTACACGAAAAGTCTCCCGTCGTCAATTGGCCATAATTATTCTTAGAATCTTTGAAGCATTTCAACTTCTGATTACTGAAGCGACATATAATCTCACAACGATGTCCTTATCTTAGGAAAAAAAGTTACCTTATTTTGGATGCATATACGAAACTACAGAGGGTCCAACACCAGATTCTTAGCAGCAAGAGAAATTAATGCCTGTAAAGTATATAAACCATCCTCTGAAAGAAAGGCCCAAACTTGCGGCATAGCCATAGAATTCTATATTATGTTCATTCTCTTCAAAAGTTAGTTGACCGATGTTTTTCGGCCAGCTAACGTTAAACCAGCGTAAATAGTTCTTTTATGCCTTCAATGTGAGATGTGAGGTGGAGACTGGAGAGAACAGAAGCGAACCATTCATATCCTCCTGCTTCGAACTCGCCAGATTCATACTTCTCCATGTTTTTCTTCGCGAACAAAGAGAAAGACTTAATCTTGAGCACATAATGTGCTGGCACAACATCTCTAAGCTCTGTCGACAATACTGCATTGAAAAAAAGAAAAAAAACAGAAGAAACCAATCAACCGACAAGTTCTTACTTTAATCCCGAGTGCAAATTATACCCGAGACTCCAAGTTATTCATGTAACAATTGGAAAATCCTAGTACATCGATAATCTTTTTACCACCAGCAAGAGAGAGACTCATGCAGCACATGAACTATATTGTTTTACTTGGGGCAAAATTCCACTTGTTTATTATCATTTGTTGTTTCTGGGAGAAACTCAAAGAGGGAAACGGTACCATCATGTTCGTCGCCCACTTTAGCAGCATTTGAATCCGTTGCTTCTTTCTTTCTCTTTGACATTGTGTGATTCTTCTTGTTGCTACAGCACAGATGATGCTTGATGGCTCCGAAGGTCTTTGGTGGAGTGAGAGATATTGAAGAAAAAAGACAGCTTTTTCATGGTTTCCCAAGATTCAGTCGCTTCGTTCCGAGGAAATCATCAAGAAAGTTGATCGCTCAAAATCTCCCAAATTTTCCACCATTGGATCGTAATCCCGACTTTTTGAAAAGTTACGGATTCTTTCCTCGATTTTAGGCATGATTGCACAATCTTTCTTAAATTTTGAAATTGTCTAGTGAACTCCGTCTTTAATCGCATTCGCTGATTTTTTTATTATTATTATTTACATAGCTATTAATTCAAACTTTACAAGGAATTAATAGAGATGCATTACCCCGTTTCTCTTAATTCAAACTTTACAAGGAATTTTGGAGCGATTATCCCAAAGAAAAATATTTAAATTGGTACTTTTAGTTAAAGAGATGACATTTTGTAATGAAGCCTTTTCAAGTTTTGCAATTTTACTGATTTAAAATTGGGGATCGGACGTATTCATAATTTTTTCCTTAGCTGGGCCACATATGATGGATGATTACAAAGAAATCATGTAAATTTGTTTTAGGAATAAAACCTCAAATGTCCAATGAAAAGCAATATTTTCTTTATCTATGGCATGTATAATTTAGAATATTTTATTTCTTTTTTTGATAGGGCAGTTTGCCCATAAAATGACTTATTTATATTTTATTAAATATTTAACGAGGCAAAATCCAATTTGAAGGACAAATAGTATAGATATTTTAGCATAAGTCGAGTGCAGACAAGAGGCCCCACGACCCAACATTTATTCTTCGCGTGAAGTCATGGGAAGTGTCTTATAAGTCTCCATTTATTTGATGATCGATCACACCACTTGTTGTAACCTTTGGCTCGTTCATCAATTCAATCCGTTACCTTATTCTTCTTCTTCTTTTTTTGGTTTTTTGAAATTCGTTGCAATGTTATCCTTCTATTAAATGTGACACCACGTCTTTTGATTTTTTTTTACATTGATCGCGATTTTTTTGGAACATCTTGGTCTCGTATGAAACAAATCTATAAGCAAACGCCAAAGATATCATTCCTACAGAAACTTAACAGATTTAAGAAATTTAAGTTATGATATCTAATCTCTAGCAAAAGAATATTTTAGAATAGCAGGATTGTTCTACCAAACTGGAGAAATTTGCTATCTTCCACTCATGTGTCCGTGAGAATGTACCCTTACTTAGTGTTAGACATTCACCTATGCCCAAGTTCTTGATGACGAAAACCTCCACTCCAAAAATGCAAGTGTCGACAACAAGGTACCCGTTCGACTGATCCTTAAAAATTTTCTGGGGGCACAAATCTTGGAATACCCACTTGGACTCATCGTGCGAAACCTCCTAGTGCCCCCTTTTTAGCATAAGCGTAAATTTTTTAAAAGTTCCAACCAAAGTTGCATTGAGCATTTTCCTCGAAATTGATATCTAGAGATGGTTACCTTGTTTTGCCAAGTACATGCCGCAGATTCGATCAAACACAAAGAACCTAACAATTGCATTCACACCGAGCCGACCTTCAAAGGAATGGTCACAGCCGGATACACAGACGCACAACCTTCTTCATTTCTGCTTGTCTGCTCGTCTCCACTGAGATAGAGAATAAAAAACGAGAGAAGTTCATTTTTTTTGGTCTCCGAAACGGAGCTACAATCCTCAAAATACCCATTCTTAGCTTGTCAATTGTCATCAAATGAACATCATAGAATCGGACAACTGTTAGTAATTTGAATAATCAAAATGTAACTCCAAAACCTAATGTCGACAATTATGGATAGTCTCCTTCGGCCCTCCAAGAAAAGATATCTTAGAAGCCTAATATTTTCTCAGCCCAGCGAAAGAATATATATAAGATAAAGGAATGACCCAAGCAGAACTGAGAGAAATAGGCCAAGCCCAGCGTGATGCCACTGTACTCCCGGACTTCTTTTCTGCAGGCACAAGAAGAGGAGGGGCCTCTCTTTCGCCCGCATCCATGGCAAAATTGAGTTTTACATCTGCATAAAAGCCGAAACGAGGGTCCTTTTTAAGTCGTTTTGTTGTACTGGGATCTAATATACATCAGCTGAGTAGCCAGATTTTACGTGGCCCTTTACATATTCATACATGCCGAATCACATGTGTGTGCATATATATATATATATATATATATATATATATATGTATGGATCAAAGAATTCGCGGTTGATCAAAACTCCACAGATTATCTTCAATCGGACCGAAACCTAAAAGAGCACGTTTGGACTGGAGGGAATAAGAAGCCTAGTCATTTATTCAAGTCGAAGCAAGAGATGCGACAGGGGGAGAAACATTGGCAGAATTAACTATTTAAGGAATCACCAAACCTAAGTTAATCAGAGAAGTTTACTCGCACACAATGTCCTTGCAACCTCCACCGCACTCCACGTAAACGTGGCATTGAGGACACCGCTTCCACCGCTGCCTCTCCGCAAGACGTTCCAGAAGATGAATATCCTCGTCCCGAAACCAACCACTCCCGTTGCAACTGGGACACTTGAACACCCCCCTCCGCACTCGTTTATAATCAATTTCTCTGCAACTCAAGTTCGGGCAGTAATACCTCGCAAACCCTAGAACAGCCGATTCTCACTGGTGGTCGGACTGTCGGGCGAACCCTACACTCGAAACAAGCTGTTTGCAGGTAATGGGATCTAGCATCGCCCTGCAATCCGACTTGATCTTTGCGGCAATGTATGAGGACATGCAGCGACTGCAGAAGGAGTGATCGCACCGCTCCGTGGTCTTGAAGATTGAGATCGACGGAACATCTTCCATGCATATCCCACAATGTACGGTTGTTGTGGGAGGTGGTGCTTCCAAAGTGAAACTCGACCCTAAATCATTCATCGTGGTGATTCTTAATTGTCCCAGGTTTCCCTTCGATTTTCTTATATTGTGTGCTTCTACATATAAGTAAGGAGATAACACATCAAATAGAGCATCCGCGATTATTTTAAAAAAATTCTAATTTGTTTCTATTCAATTTCCTTATAGATAAAATTAGGGATAACGAAACAAACAATCCCTGAACTTTGGCCCAATATGTAATTTGTTCATGAATTTTTAATTTATTTAATGTGGTTCCTGAACTTTAGTTTAATATGCAATACGGTCCTTGAACTTTTAATTTTTTCAATGTAGTCCCTAAACTTTTTATTATTTGGTTTTTTATGGACCCTACAACAACTTATAATTATTTTTTATTTCTTTTTTTTTTTGTTCAGAACATATTGTTATCCTCATAATAGATTAAAAACGGGAAAATTGTCCAAAAATTTCTAAACATATTATAGTTTTGCCAATTTAATCCTAAACCTTTTCAGTTTTGCCAATTAAGCCTTAAACCTTTGCATTTTTTGCCAATTGAGTCAATCTTGTCAATTTTAACTAGAAATTGCTAACGTATACGGCACTTTTTTAATAATATTTTGCTGATATTTTTTAAAAAATTGAATTTCTTCTTTTTTTTCTTTTTTTTTAGGGTTTTGAAGAGAGGTTTGGTGAGGGTAGCCGGCTGACCCTCGCTGGCCCTAGGTGAGACCGTTGCACCCCTTGCCGCTCAGGGTGAGGACCGCGACGCCCTTGCCCGGAATCCAAGCACAATCTAATCAAAGCGGCACCATTTTGTTTGGGCAATTCACAGAGAGCCATCACTTTCATTATCTTCAACCCATCAACACATAGACAGCATGTGCACTCTGCTTTCCATGGATTTTTTTTAGTGACCCGAGAACTCTAGTTCTCCAATTTTTCTCGCCGGAGAGCTCCCCGATCACCACAAATAAGCACGTAGCATAGTACACAAGAAACATGTATGTTGAGTGACCCTCTAGGTAACTACTCTTCTCAGTTTTTTTTTTTTTTTTTTAGATGCAAACAACAATCACAAATTAAAATATAGAAAATAAAAAGACTCAAAAACTCATTTGGTTAGACAACATTACTCTATGACAGAGATTCAAGCTTTATACATCGATATATATATATATATATATATATATATATATATATATATATATATATATATATATAGTGGAGAATGTAACAAAGTCAGTCAGGATCGAAGACTAAATGTACACATAATATCAAATAAAAACAAGAGAGGCATAGCATTTGAAGGTTTCGGCCATAGTCTAAACCACTGAGACCAAAGATAGAAATGGATGAAATCGACATTTACATCATGGATTAAGCAGGTTCAGGTTTAGGAAGATGCCTTTTAGTTGTGTATGCAATTTCGTTCAAGCATTTTCACGAACACTCGGTCATCGGTTTCTCTCACGGGCTTGGGCCCTGGACCAAATTGAGTTTCGGCTGAAGCTTAAAATATATATTCAATGGGCCTGGGCAGCGTTGGAACAAATCAAAACCGGGCTACGTGAATCGGGCCGCGCGATGGACACTTCAATGAGTAGAAATTGATGGATTTGGTGGATCTGGGCCGCAATTTGGGCTCAAGGCTCCTCTTGTGGGCTGCACAAATCGGACTAAGACCGAATTGAGCCTTTATTCTTTTTACTCATTATTTTTTTTTTTCAGTTCTACATAAATGTACACTCGATTTGTCTGTCGACTAAAATGTAGGTATCAACAAATACATCCAATCCATATATTATTGTTGTGAGGAAATTGCCAGTGATTGTCTACTTATGAATACATTCAGTACATATATTTGCCATCATGGCAATTTGCTAGTTGTGCCTACCACCGTGACTTCGGCCTCAATGACACATGGATCATCCTTCACACTTTCACGAACCATTTTCAGTGGCATGAAAGACGGCCAACCGCAGTTCCAGATGGAGCGACTGAACCATGTAGTAAGAACTGCAAAGTTGCAAAGACAAAGCAAGAGGGCAGAAGATTACAGCTGGGAAATATAAGAGATTTCAGCGGTTTCCAATCGTACGGACTACATGGAGAAATTGAATTTGATCCTTACTAACAGCCTAACAGGTGCAATTTAATTAGCGCTGTACTTTGGCATTACTCTGGACTTTGTGCATACGATGGCCTCGAAGTGGCTCATCCACTTGTGAGGACAAACACTCACCTTCCGGCTGACGGAGTACGACATTGTTTTGGCTTTTTAACCGAATGACGAACCTCACGTTCACTTTCTCACCAGAAGCCAATTTTTCCGTATTATATAACCAGAGAAACATCGAAAGGTTTTTGCCCCTGTTATCCGAATCACCACGCGGGCGCATCCACACCTTCCTGTGAAAAAGATTGAAAACAATGATAAATAGATAGGACAAACGATGAATCAATAAAAACACAAGTTTACATCGAAAGGAATGTTCGTAAATAGGAGCTACCATTCATGGACTCCAACAGTGAACTTATCAGAGAATCGATCTTCATCCTCCGAGCTTGAGAGCCTCGATATCTTCCATTCATAAGCATACGGTGTGCTCTCCTCCAACATCCTCACACGTTCGCCGACTCCCGAGCTCTTGACGACGAAAACCTCCACACCGAAGACACAGGTGTCGTCCACCAGGTACCCATTTGACGGGTCGGTGAAAAATTTTAATGGTATGTATCTCGGAACTCCCCATTGGGCTTTCAACACGTGAAGCCTCGTAACTCTCCCTTCAATTCACAAGCGAAGATTCGTCGATTCGACATTAATGTCTAGAAGGAGACAAATATCTTAGCTTTTGCTGTCATTACCGAGCTTTTTACCTTGTTCAGTTAAATATCTATCGCGGACTTGATCGTATAAAGAGAAGCTAACGGCCACGTGAATCGCCCCACCAGATTGGAAAGCACTGGTCCCAGAAACCGCCAGATATATGGAGATGTGATCTTCACCATTTCGGCTCTTGTCTCCATTGGGATACAGAATCAATTTCCTGCAAGATCAAGATGCTTTTGTGAATTCGAGCCTGGAACGTACACGAAAAGTTCCTGGTTATGAATTCGCAATAATTATTCTTAGAACTTGCGAAATGCTACAACTTCTGATTGCTGAATCAACATTTATTTTCACAACAATCTCTTCATCATAAAGAAGAATACCTTATCCTGTATGAATTTACAAGATTATAAAGGGTTCGAACATCAGACATTTGAGCACAGAAATTATATGCCTGTAAAGTATTTAAACCATATTCTCGAAGAAAGGTTCAAATTTAGAGCATAGCCGTAGGATTCCGTATGAGGAACAATATCTTCAAAAATTGATTGACCGATATTTTTTGCTGGCAATGTGGAACCACTGTATGTAGTTCTTTTGATGCCTCTGAATGTGAAAGTGTGAGGTGGAGACTAGAGAGAAGAGAAATGAACCATTTATAGCCTCCTGCTTCGAACTCATTCGATTCTTACTTCTCCTTGTTGTTCTTCGCGAACAAAGAGAAAGACTCAATCTTGAGAACATAATGCGTCGGTGCAACATCTCTAATCTCCTTCGTCGTTACTGCATTGACCAAAACCAGAAAAAACCAATCAACCGACGAGCTCTTATAGTTACTTCAAGCCCGAGTGTAAAGTATATCCAAGACTCCAAAGTTATTCATGTAGAAATTGAAAATATCTATGTACACAGACGTTCTTTTTACCACAAATGAAAGAGAAACTCTTGCAACACCAGAACTATATGGGGTTATATTTGAGGGGACGTACCGGGGTCGGCTTCTCTGTATATCTCGAAAGAAGTCATTCTCAACGTTGGAGATTTGCAACTCGATCCAAAGTATCGAGGGTTGATTGCATGATGATTGTTAGAGGTAATCAATGAAGATTATTTATCATGGCAGCTTTTGTTTGTTGCTTCTTAGGTGCATTTGCTTCATTCTTATGCTTTTTGCAGTTTGCTTTATTCTGAAATTGTACCATTTGAGAGTTCAGAAGGGCAAGGGGAAGAACGGTTTGAATTTATCCAAATTCTTTGCTTTTTCCATCTTTATCAATTCATCAGATTCTTGGATTCTTGCATGGCCAGAGAAACATAGAACGATGAAACTTAGGGTTTTAGCTTGTGACTTTCAATATATATCTGATAAAAAGGTAAGTATATACGAGTAAAGTTCGATATACTTATTCAAGAAAATTCTATTGTCCAATAAAGAGAAGCACAGCAGCAGTCCCATTCATTCTTAACAGTTAGATTAAGAGAGATTTCATTTCGACGGACAAGTGATTATTAGAAAAGATGGAGAACTCATGCACGTTTCACTATCAATTAAAAAAAAACACACACACACACACACTACACGAGGATGATATTCATTGACATTGACAAGGCCTCGAAATTCAATCTCATAGAAAAAGAAATTTAAGACTATTAAAATTTCCCTTCCAGGGCAATTTTTTCCATTAAAGTTTTTCGTCGGTCCAACCTAAAGAGCAATCAACCCTTTTATTTGTACCATGATCTGCAAAAGGGATCCGAATTTAATAATAATAATAATAATAATAATAACACTATTTGTAATAATGATAATAAAAGAAACTTCTCTCTAAGCCCAAAACAATAATAAAAAGAAAAAGAAAAAATGAAATTTGAGATCGAAAATCCAAATCAAAGTTCTTGATACTTCAAAAACAGGGAAACCTTTCGCTTGGCCCACTTCCATCAGCAATCCACATTCGCATAAAAACCAAAACTTTGAGGTTCAATCCAACCATAAAAGCTTCATCATCTAAATCTCTGCTCACCTCATCTTTCATCTCTGCGCCATGTGGCTTGCCACATGGCAATCACAAACGCAAAGTGAAATGTCATATGTGAGTACATAAGCGAACATTATCTCAGTTCTAACTCTGTATATTTATTGAATGGCTCGCGTTTTGCACAGACATATACTTGTAAACATATCTTTACATATGTGTTTTGCACAAATTAAATTCTAGATCAGAAAATGTAGATGAAATGTATTCGTTTCAACGAATGTTGTACAATTTCTGATTGCAATATTGAACCATGACAATTCTATGATTCTTTCTTCTCTGTAGCACAATTCGAGGGCATTGATGGCTTAATTCAAGTCCAACCTCAAGAATTTTCAATCCTCCGAGAATTCCCTTGACTTTCCATATGTCTTCGTGGATCAAAGGTATCAAAACAAATGGAGGAGTCTCCCATTTATAGAGAGGAAGAGATCCTCATACTTGAACCTAATTGGCTAGTTTTTCATTTTCCATCTATGATTTTGGATTAAACAAATGTGCAATAAGATATCCTCATACTCAAACCTAATTGGCTAGTTTTTCATTTTCCATCTATGGTCTTGGATTAAACAAATGTGCAATCTAGTTCGAACTAAGTGGATTTTGGACAAAATTAATGGCATTTTCATTTTCTCCTAAACAAATTTGCTTCAAATGATATAGGCTACATTTAAAATAATGAAATTTTTAAAAGAAAAGGAAAGTAATTAAAACTAAATGAAATGTGAAGATGCTTGTCTCAACTAAATTGCAATATTTTTTTCTTTTTAATGTAATGTTTAAGTTTAGTTAATACTAAGTGACATATTGTTGGAACCAAAATTAGCTCATTGGGCTTCGGGAGTTGTAAAGGGAAAAGCTTGGCCCAATATGCGGAGATCAAAAGAAAGTGGGCGGGAACACTAACAGTCGTCGAGTAATGGTTTCGAATAATGCGAAAGGGCCTTATCAAAACCGAAGAGGTACGAATGGGAGCGATTGTAGGAGTCGGTATCAGCAAGAATATTGGCAAAACGGGACAGTTATTGATCAGAAAGCGAGACTTCCAGAGCATTGTAGATATCGAAATGGTAACCGCTAAGAGGCAATTACCCATGGAAAACCACTATAAATATCTGAATAGGCATGGTTGTAAGGGACCCTTTTGCCAAATCGACAATCAATCAATTTGCTTTTCAATTGTTATCTTTCATTCTACTGTACTTTTACATTCAATCGCATTTTGCATTTCTCCCATTTCATTGTACTTTACTTTTGCCATAGTTTAGATTTGCTTCCTTTCTAGAGCAACATGGGATCCATTACAAATAATAAAACCGAAGGTCTACCATCTTCGGTGAAAGATTTTGTCGAGGAGATATTCCCTAGCGAACGTCTTTTTGACACGGCTGGTGAGACAATTGTGTTTGGCTCTTAAGAAGTGTTGATGGCAAAAACAAGGAACCAGAAGAGTCGCAGGAGAGAGAATCCATTCCGAGATCTCTAGTTAGAATCCAACCTCTGTTGAAGGTGTCGATACGAGTACTAATGCTGAAGACATTCCCTGGCGAACACATATATTCAAATAATAATAGAAGTTATCCTTCTAATTGCTTTGATTTATTTTTTAATTGAATCAATAAATAATGCATGGATTACCGTAAATAACGAAAAACTATTCTTCAGATTAGATTATACTCATGTAATAAGAAATAATTTTATTTTTACTCTTATCTCAAATTCAAATGATAGGATATATATAAAGATACTTTACCTATACCTATTTTTTTCCTTCAAATTTAAAATGAAGGAGAATAGTCGAAAAACATAAATGTTGGAGAAGGATAAGAGAAATTTGTTTGAAAATATTTTATCTTGTCTATTTCAGTGGTGGAATATGAAAATACTTTCTTCTAATTCACTATTTAAATTTAACCTAAAAAATGATAGAAGTTTGAAGTTGAAAATGCTAGACTAATGCTAATTGGTCAAATATGAGCCGTGTGAGACAATCATGAAATATGTCTTGCCACATGACAATCTAGTATTTATTATCTCTGACTTTAACTAGAGATATGGAGAGAACTACTAATTAGCACGGAATTGTCTTCTTCATTCATGTTTCCTTGAAAATACATTTAGATTGTGGGGGAAGAAACTAGGGGGCCATCATAGGTCTTTTTCTGTGCCATGGATTGGTTAGCTTTCTTAGAGAAGTTGGGGAGTATCCTAGATTAATCACTTCTACTTTGGAAGTTTATGTAATATTTTCTAAAGGAGTTATTGAGAAAATTATCAGAAAAAAGTCTTCAACCTATTCCATTTATGTTAATTCAACCCCAAATCTTTCAATTTGGCCACTTGAATCATAAACCTATTGAAAATTTGCCAATATAATTCAAGCAGTTAAGTTTAACTAGAAATAGCTACCATGAATGCCAACTATTCAACATGGCGCGGTCGGCCCTCACGTGAATAATTTTTGCAATTTTCTTTTCTTTTTTACCTTGAGTCGACCACAAGGAGGGGCTCATTAACAGGAGGCGATGGTCACCCTTGGTTGCCACAAGCGAGCCTAGGCAAGGGCGGGCTTGAGACCAGCAAAAAAAAGCAAAGTAAGGAAACAAATTAAAAATAAAGAAAACAAAATAAATAATAAAGATGAGGAAAGTTATAAAAAAAAATAAAGAACTTCAAAAATTGTAAGAAAATGTCTACATGAACACTAGTTGGACCATATAAGATAATGGGTACCTATGCCAATTTATCAAAATGATTATATCAGCAAATCGCCAAAACTTTTAAGACTTAATCAGCCAAATTAAAAGGCTTATAAGTAAATTAACATAAATGTCATAAGTTTTTAACCTTTTCGGTAATTATCGCAAAAGTTACCTTTAAACTTCTCCATGAATGTGTCCTAAGATAACTAGAGGATTATAACTCTAAAATGGTCACTAATCATTTCGAATTGAAACTTTTTAATAAGGCTTAACAGGTGCCCTAATGTATTTTTCAACATTTTACATTTAAAAGTCAAGAACTATTTTCAAAATTTTGTAATTGTGACATCGCTTAAAGAGTGTCAAAAACCAAATCGAAACTTGAACTGAAAATTACAAGTTTTTGGGTTTGGTTTTTGGTTTGGCTCGGGTAGCCAAAAAAGAAACCTTTTTTTGTCGGTTCAGTTTGATTTAATTCGGTTACCCAAACCGATCCAAAGTAAGTTCGGTTTATAATGAGAGAGATATAAAGACATTTATTATGTGAGGGAGATCTTGAGTGGTCCCCCGCATGCAGTCCCGGGACCAACTTTTCTGTCCTCATTGGTTCAGTTGACTTTCCTTTTTCTACTCCATCTCTTCTTCCCCCGTGTTACGACCGGGGAGTGGGTTCACGAGCCGTTCGCAATGTCCATTCTCGCTGTCCTTTTCTCCTTCGTCGTCGCCAAGGCTGTGCTAATGGCCGTGGCTGGTGACGACGTTCGCAATATCGAAAGTGAGCCAGGTAAGGGCATTGATCACGTTTCCGTGGTGGAAGATGTGAAGTTCGAAGCAAGGTTGAGTTCTCAATGTTACGGGAGCGAGAAGGGAGATGCCGAGGAAGCTGGAAACTGCAAGAGGACCGATTTGCGCTAGAGATCGGTCCCACAGTACCTTCAAGTCTCAGATCTGATCTGGAGGCGTCTCCACCAAATCGATGTTCGTAATTTGTTTATAAAACAAATGAAAAGGTGCCTTGTCCCACATCGAAAAGATGTGAGTGCGCGCGTGGACGGGATTTGGCATTTGACACTAACCGACGATCATTATTTTCATTTATTGAAAATTCGGATTTTGCTTCTATAAAAATTAATTATAAAGTCTTGTTGAAATAGTGCGACTGTTCACAAAAAGTTACGATTATTTTTTATTTTTATTTATTTAATTCCGAATTTTTGATGTCTTTTCAACGTAACCTTTGAGACGTACTTGTTCATGAAAGGTTGCCTTTGTTCTTTTTGCAACCTTTTGAAGAGTTGCATTTATTCGAAAGACAAAGATAAATAATATTGTTTTGAGATCAAACGATAATCTTCTGCCATTTTTAGTTTTCTTTCGAGAAAAACTACAGCCATTGTTTCCAATTGTTTCCCATAAGAAACCCTGGAGAAATACTAGAATTGCTATCTAGTATTCTCACTTGAGACTTTGTTGTATCTTGGAGAAAATTTGCCGGTGACCATTAGCAACTTTGTGGGGCAAATAAATCCTTAAAGAAAGTGATATCACGCCTCAAAGTCCGACTTGATTACTCGATCTGACTTCCTTGTTCAACCCAATTCGAAGCCTTATTTTCCTAACAATTTTAAGGATTTATCTCGCAACAATGGAGTCAAGGTGTTCATATTCAACAAAGCAAGGCTGCATAATAATTCTTTATGCCCTCCACCGGAGCATGTGGACATCGTCGAAATCACAGACCCTACATGCTGTCTTCCTCGGATGACCACCATACTCTAGACGATGCTTCTGATCCTGCTCTGAAGGCTCTTCCTTCGTATGAGCGGCCATTTAGATATCATTACAATTGCGGGAACACCATATGTAGACAAACGCAGGCAAAAAAAAAAAAAAAAAGAGAGAAATCTGTTGGAGGCTCTTGAGGGAGCAGAATGTGCAAGAAAGGGCGCTGGAGGTCGCAAGAAGCAATTTGGAACAGTACTATAGGGTGTTCGGAGATGGGGGTTGCGTGATGAAATTCGGATTGATTCGTCACTCGATCGAATCCGAGAAATGGCATGCAGTTCGGCCCAATTGCAGGAGGAGCCGAGCATCGAGACGGACAAGCTCGGCTACGAGATCTTCTCGATCCTCGAGACCAACTTCCTCTTCGGCTACGACGGTCCCGACCAGAAGAAGTCCTTCGTCTCCAAACGCGTACCCGATGCACTGCCGCAAGAGCCGGAGCCTCGTGAAGATCTTCCCCAGAATCTTCACAAGGTCGACGCTGCGGTCGCGGACCGGCGAGGAAAAATCTGCGAATCGCCTTTCTCTGGGCGGAGAACGCGAAAGCCATCGTTTTTATATCAAGCGTACGCAGACGCGGAGATGGAAAGATCCGAAGCTCCGATGTTTGAACAAGAAGACAAGGATCATGAAGGGCGATGACTATCTTGAGTATCTCCTCCTAAACCCCAACCATAGTCTCGAGGATGTTCTGTTACTTCTCGATCTGGAATTCATTGAGAAGTCCAATGACAACACTCCTTGGTCTGACAATGGGATTTGGAACCCGAATCCATTTGATGATCCCGCCGTTTGGCACATCTTTAAGGGACAAACATGGTAACGGGAACAAAGGTGCCGGTTCATCCCATGCGGGTTCCTCCTGGGTGAGCAATGACGGCGCAGAGATTGCTTCTATCCATGACCAGAGGATTGGAACTATTTCTTGCCAAGGCTGATCGCCAATTGGTCAGCGCCTCCACTTCCTTACAATTGCAATTGTTCTCTTGTGATTATAGAAATCATTCATACTCATGGTGCGTTCGATCATTTTTCCAATAGAAAAGAAACTTTTCTTGATGATTATTCTGTGTGAATAGTTCAAGTGCGGTCGAACACTATCGCCAAGTTCTGTGTTTGATCACGTGCTGATGGTGTTTGCCATTTGCTTATACTTTTTGTCACGATATCTTTAATGCTAGTTGGTTTTGTTTTTGACTTGAAATAAGTCATGTTAGTTATTTTCTCAGTCATTTCAATGATCAAATGCGTTTTCTAATTCATCATTTTCTTTGTCTTATGTTTTATGCCCCGTGGTTACTAATGGTGGTTATGGGTGAGATGATGCTGCTGGATCCAAGTCCTAAATGATGATTATTACACGCATCGGCATAGGCCGATGAAGTAGACACGAAAATTTGTCGGTGGTGCGTGTCTAGCAAAATTGCCATGTGACGTGTACACTTACCGGGGGAAAGATACTGTTTAGCAGATGGACCGGAGGCACCCTTTGAGTCTTTGGCTTGATTAAGCGAAGGGGACGTTGATTCCTTTTGCTTAGATTTCATTGAATCGAGGGAATCTATTTTTGATTTGTTTGGCAAAATGAGTAGAGAGATGATAACGCCAAATATGGGTTCAGAGGAACAATGACTAGAGGGTCTGTTGGGAATGTCGGATTCCCAAAATCGGATTCGACACTAAATCGAACCTCTAAAACGAATGCGGAAGATAAGCCCGGGAAATTCACATGTATCACCGATCCTAAAGCACACCACGGAATCGAGCATACCTTGTTAGCCACAGATTAAACACCGACGCCGATAAGAGGAAGAGAATTTGGCCCTGTTCGATCCGATGACGCCAATTCGCCTTGAAGGGAAGAAAAACGTCGCCTTGTGCTTTACTGTTTTTCTTTTTGGAGAGAGAGAGAGAGGGAGAGGGACGTATGTACGTTAAAATGCAAAAAGGTGTCTTCGTCTCTCTCTTTCATCCCTTATATACGTTCCCTAAAAATAGAAACGTACCCCTTCATCCATGGGCCCTAATATTTGGGCCGGGCTTTTAGGCCCAACATGGGCGGACCGGCCAACTTAGGCCCATCACATAAAACCATCATCTCCCACTCGCACATGGTGGGCCGAACATGATTCTCTTTACCTCTCTTCAACATTCATACCGGTGAATAATCCGTGCGCCCAGCATACTTTGAGAACTCGTTGCCATACATCTGTTAGGAATATATAGCAGCTCATAATGGGCATCACATCCTGAGTAGATTTAGTATGCAGTTCCCTAGATCGAACGATCACATTTATATCTCTCTTGATCTCTTTTAAACAATGATATATATATATATATATTGTATTCACAATTATGATTATCCCAAAGACGGTCATAATTGGTTAACCAGTGAATACAAAACTACAATGTGATTCTCCAAATTCGATCTTCCTCTTTCCTTCGACTCTCAATTTCAATTCAGCTTGCTTTTCTAGAAATGTCCCATTAGATCAAATCAAACTCATGACCATTGGCAACATCCTAAGATAGCAAACACTAAATAGAAATCTTGAGAATAAGTAAGAGTCATGAGGGCACTAAAATTGAGGAACTCTTTTCCTCAAGAGTCTCACACGGCATAAAAGTTGAGATCAAACTTTTGCCACTCTTATTGGTCTTTATGCATACGTAGTATGAAATACGTATTACGGTATTAACTCCTTTCCCATGGAGAGTATGTCTACACCTTTCAATACCGTACAGATGATAGTTCGGACATATCCAATGTCTAACTTGAGTTCACGTATCTACTCATTCACAAAATTCATCGAACTCACATCGGCATCATAGACGAGATAAAGTAAAATATGTGGGTTATTTTACTTTCGGACATAGTAAATATTATGTCCTCATCTTAACACTTAGTTAAGGCGACATACGTATTTTAAGCTTGAGCTCTCGATTATCACCTAGATAATAAGCTTAAAAAAACAGCCTCATCTCTATTTATCACACAGTAAATAGAAGCGATTACCCGTGTGAGTGGGCTAATCTTATATCTGTCCGACATACTTTCTCAACTTAAAATAATGCACTGAGCATTAAGATGCATAAAGATCAAACAAAGATTCATAAGCATTAATGACGAAAAAACACAAATTCATCAAATGTGAACACTTCAAGGAAATTACAATATTCAGTACATCAGCCTCTACGCAATCCTAGAGATTTCATATGGCCACAAAACACATCTCTAGGTATTGGCTTTGTCATAGGATCTGCTACAATTCTATGCGTAGTATGTATTCTAAGTTCACATCTTTTCGTGCAATCATATCCTTGACAAAAGTTATACTTGGTATCTATAGGTTTGGTCTTGCCATGATATTTTGGATCTTTGGTGTACGCTTTTGCTGCTTGGCTATCACAGTTAACCAACAATGAATCTGCAGCACTTCCAATAACACCTAAATGATCCAATAATCTCTTAAGCCAAACAAATTCTTATATTGATGCTGATAATACCACGAACTCAGTTTCCATCGTGGACAAGGCTATACACTTTTGTTTCTTACTTGCTCCAACATATGGTGCCATTATTCGGTAAGAAAACAAACCCGAGAGGTAGATTTTCTTTCATCCATATCTCCTCCCCAATCAGCATCAGAATAGCCTTAGAGTCGCGAGATCCTTTCCTTAATAACTCAACGTAAAATCAGCAGTCCCCTTTAGATACCTCGGTATTCTCTTAACGGCCTTCCAATGTCTGGACACAGGTTGAATTGGTATCTACTCACCATTCCAACTGCAAAACATATGACAGGTCATGTACACATCATAGCGTACATCAAGCTTCCAACAGCACTATCATAAGGAACATGTTTCATTTGTTCCTTCTCTTGTGGAGTCCTTGGACACAGTCTATGGCTCAATCCTTCACCTTTTGCAATAGGAGTGTCTATGGGTTTATAATCTTGCATACGAAATCGTTCAAGAACCTTATTTATAAATGTTTCTTGCGAAAGAGATAACGATCTCTTCGAACGATCTCTTGAAATCTTAACTCCAAGAATGTATGCAGCTTCACCCATATCCTTCATCTCAAAGTTGGAAGATAACCAACTCTTGACAGTATTAACAAACTCCATATTACTTCCGGCAATTAGTATATCATCAACATATAATGATATGATCACAAATTGATCTTTGGATCTTTTGATATATACACACTGATCCTCATCAATCATTGTAAAATCATATGCCATTATGACATTATGAAAACGTATATACCATTGTCTTGACGATCGCTTAAGGCCATATATCGACCTCAAAAGTCGACATACCTTTTCTTCTTGGCCTTTCACTATGAAACCAGCAGGTTGTTCCATATATATTTCTTCCTCTAATTCTCCATTGAAGAAAGCAGTTTTTACATCTATTTGATGTAACTCAAGATCCATACTAACTACTATTGCCAGAATAATGCGAATCAAGGCAAATCTCACTACGGGAGAAAATATTTCCTCATAATCAATTCCTTCCTGTTGATTATACCCCTTCGCCACAAGGCGAGCCTTATGCTTTTCTATCGAGCCATCAGCCTTTTGCTTTATTTTGAGAACCCACTTGTTCCCTATAGCTTTGCGTCCTTTTTGAAAATCAACCAGTTCCTAAACTTGGTTTGACTTCATTGACTCCATTTCCTCTTCCATTGCATGAATCCATTTTTCCTTACTAGGGCAATTCATAGCTTCATTAATATTTCTTGGCTCATCATCATCTTGCGGAGCAATCATAAAAGTTTCCCCTTCAATGTCAAAACGTCGACGGGGAATACTTTGGCGACTTGTTCGCCGTATGGGAGATTGTACACTTAGTACATCATTCCCCATTATGCTCCCACTAGGATTAGATAATGATAACGTTGTCTCATCATGTGGTTGCAATTGAGAATGAGTTGAATTCAATTCATCACTTCTCATATTACTCTCACTTGGACGAACTCCTCTAATATCATTATCTTGATCCAAGATTACAAATAGGGAGTAATCTACCCCTATTTCGCCCTTCTTAGGAAATTCATCCTCTAAGAATGTGACATCCCGTGATTCAAATTCAGTTATACTCCCACTTTCCTACTCACCTATAAACACATACCATTTCGAGTGTTCGGAGTATCTCATTAAAATACTCATATTTCCTTTGGGACCCAATTTCCCAAACTTGTGAGAGGACTCATGAGTATAGGCAACACTACCCCATGTCCATAACTCATATGGAGTGGAAGTAACTGATTTGGAAGGCACCCGGTCAAGTATATAGGCAGCAGTTAACAACGCATCACTCCAAAAAAGTAATAGGTAAGTTAGCATGCGCCATCATGGACCTAACCATTTCCAGTAGGGTTCTGTTTCTTCTCTCTGCAACACCATTTTGTTGAGGAGTATATGGAATAGACAACTGTCTTTCTATTCCTTTTTCATCACATAATTTTCTGAACTCATCAGATAAATATGCTCGACCTCGATCGGATCTCAATGTTTTTATTTTCTTGTCTAATTGATTTCCTATCAAGTTCATAAACCTTTTGAAACAACTTAATGCTTCAGATTTATGAGAAATCAAATAGATATATCCGAATTGAGTATAATCATCTATAAAAGTGATGAAATAAACAGCCCCATGCCTTCCTCTCACATTCATTGCACCACAGATGTCAGAATGGATTAAATGCAGAGGAAATTCAGCTCTTTTACATTTTCCAAATGGTTTCCTTGTCGTTTTCCCTACAAGGCAATGCTCACATATGGGCAAATCGACTTTTTCAATGTTGCCCAACAAGGCCTCTTTGGCTAGTCTATTCATACGTTGTTGGCCAATATGACCAAGTCTAGCATGCCACATAATCACATCATTATCATATGAAGTAGAAGACGTGAAACAAGGGAATAACAAATATTGACATCACCACAGTCAACATTTAATACAATAAACCATCCTAAAAGTGACCACAACCATAGTAGTTTGTATCCAAATACAAATCTACACCTCTATTATAGAAGTTCATATTAAAACCTAGTTTAACCAACACTAAAACAGACACTAAAATTTCGACGAATCTCCGGAGCATATAGAATATCATGTAGGAATAGAGTGCGTCCACCACGCATGTTCAATTGGCAGGTGCCAATTCCTTTAACTATCAGCTCTGGAGTTATTTCCTACATAGATCCACTTAGTTCCAGTTAGTACTCGTCGGAATTCCACGAAGGATCCTCTATCCTTCGCTACATGGTCTGTTTCTCCTGAATCTACAGTCCACAAAGGATTGGATTCAGCCAATAATACAGAACTTGACACATAAGCAAAGTTCTCAAATGTACAAGAGGTGTTTACCTTTTTCGGCTCACAACAATTGCGAGCATAGTGACCCTTCTTGTCACAATTGTAACACCTCACCCTTGACATTTTCTTCACTTGAGGACGTTTTCCTCTCTTGTGTTGGTTAACTCTTGATTTCTTGCAACAAGGACTTGATCCTTTGCAATCCCACATATTGAACGAATCAATACGCTTGCGCTTAGAGCTCAAAGCCCTTTTTGGGCTAGAACCAGCATTGCAAATATCTATTTTCGGCTCAAATGCCGTTAGGCGGTTCTCTACTAGCTCAAGGTGACGCAAAGCATCCTCAAGATCTTCCATAACATGGTCAAGAGCTTCTAGTGCTTCTTGCTTTTCCAGCACATATTGAATCTTCATATTCAATATTTCACAATTGTTGCTGAAACCATCAATCTGAACACATCAGACATACATGCACGAATAATTAATGCCTATCATTTATGCATCCACTTTGCACAGACCCATCATATCAATGAACAATTTCAAGTAAGGTTTCAGAATCAAAAGGTCACTATGTTTCCAATCATCCTCCAAAAAACCTAACTCAAAATTATTATTAATATAATTGTCTTATGCAAAATAAATTCCATGAAGTTACAAAAACTTCTATGAACTACCCACAGCAGTCAACAATAATAGAAAGCAAATAATATCTAACATCCAATAGAATAACAATGCTTTCACACATGATACAACTAACATATCAGTTGCTACACCAACAACAACTTATTGTCCATAAAGCATACTAAATAAAAAAAAATATCTTGAAACATTTAAAACCAAGGCATTATAGTACGAACAGGGAAAGCTTCTACTTGGTTCAATTTCTTTTTCTTTTTCTCTGTAAAATTTTCAGGCATTCTTGACAGCCACGGAAAAAATGACGGATATCCCTTAGGATTTTTCCTACGCACGTTCATCCCCCGCCTAATCGAAGTCATTCCCTAGGTCGCGGTCTTTGTGGCTCCAACCCGATGATATTCATCTACAAATTCCATTACTAGCTCCTTATATCTAGTAAATCCTTTGACCTCCCATAGGCGATTCAACACTCCTTGCCATTCTGGTGGAACAGTGTTCATGAAGAATCGCACCATCTGAGTATCTGGCATTGGATAACCGTTCCAAATGACTTCTTGAATTTTCTTGTTGACCTCTACAACATGATCAATTATGTCGTCACTCTCCCATCGATAGCCATTCAAATCGGCTATCAACCCTGAAAGCCTTTCCTTTTGTTCATCTGACATTGTACGCACAGATGCGCGCGGCTTACGGGGAGGCATTGTTCCTGCAACAAATGCAGAACAAAAAGAGATTACATATAATCCACAGAGACATAATTGAAAAAGAAACACATTCTTTTTCCTTCCTCCTTTTTATTTTATTTATTTTTTTTAAATAGTCAACGGTCAAAGTCAACGGTGAACGGTCGTAACGGTCAACGGTCAGCCGTCGAGGTCAATCGAGTCGGGTCGCTGGGTCGGGCCAGGCCGGGTTGGATGAACCGACCGGCACGTGGCGCGCGCGTGCACGTGCTGACGTCACGCATACGTCATCCGGCACGTGCGCGGCATGCGCCTGGCTTCCATGCGGGTCGGGTCGAGTCGGGTCGCCGTCGGGTCGGGTCGCCGGCTGTGACCGGCCGTCCAACTGTCGTCGCGATGACGTCATCCCGGCGGTTCTTGTGACGTCACGGTGACGTCGGCACGCGTCGGTTCGCTGACCGGCGCGTGCCGGTTCGCCGGCGGCCCGGTGCGCACATGCCGGTTCGCCGACCGGCGCGTGGCGCCCACGCGCAGCGGCTTCTGGCCGCGCGTGTGGGCACGTGCGGTGTCTCCCGGCGGCGGTCGACCCATCGACAGACTCGTCTCGACGAGCTCTTTCACCCTTGTTATCAAAAAATTGATTTCGACTTACGGAAACTCGAAAAAATGGATGAACAGTGCTCGGGTGTCGGGATTTTTCGCCCCGATAGGTTTCGGCCGAATAATTCCGCGAAAAATCAATCAAAAACATGAAAAGGGGTCGGGAAAACATGAACTAGGGCTCGATACCAATGTTGGGAATGTCGGATTCCCAAAATCGGATTCGACACTAAATCGAACCCCTAAAACGAATGCGGAAGATAAGCCCGGAAATTCACATGTATCACCGATCCTAAAGCACACCACGGAATCGAGCATACCTTGTTAGCCACGATTAAACACCGACGCCGATAAGAGGAAGAGAATTTGGCCCTGTTCGATCCAATGACGCCAATTCGCCTTGAAGGGAAGAAAACGTCGCCTTGTGCTTTACTGTGTTTTTCTTTTTGGAGAGAGAGAGAGAGGGAGAGGGACGTACGTACGTTAAAATGCAAAAAGGTGTCTTCGTCTCTCTCTTTCATCCCTTATATACGTTCCCTAAAAAATAGAAACGTACCCCTTCATCCATGGGCCCTAATATTGTGGGCCGGGCTTTTAGGCCCAACATGGGCGGACCGGCCAACTTAGGCCCATCACATAAAACCATCAGGGTCATTGGGAATACGCTTTGGTAGCTATGGATCTCTACAACAACAAAAGCTACTCCTCCAAAATGGTGGGTTGCAAATCCAAACGACCCCGCTTCCTCATTGCCGCTCCAAAAGCCGAGCAAGATGCCAAATTACTTGGGAGGCTCGTTCACTAGATTGTCAAATTCACCGACAGGAAGAAAGTGGGCATGCTCTTCTTTGTTTGATATCCACGGTGGCTTTTACTTAGAATAAGACTGATCCTGTTGATAAGAGCCTTGCCGGGGATGGAGACACTAACTCTACAAAACTGAACCTCGACAGCAAGTTGCTTGCGAAACATGCACCAAGACCAACATGGTCATGGTGTTCAGAGAAATTACCACCAAGGCCAATGAAGCCTATGAGAAAATTGTCCGCGACACATGCGGGTCTATTGGATTTGTGTTTGATGACGTTGGTCTTGATGCTGTCGATGCCAAGGTTCTGTTCAACATTATGTAGCATAGCCCCGATATTGCCCAAGCAGTCCACGACCTTCGTGCCCGACGTTAAGGAAGCTAAGACTCCGATCCACAAGATCAAGCGCAAGGTATGGATCTTATTGTATATTTCGGAA
The DNA here is from genome assembly GCA_014182365.1 of Eucalyptus tenuipes. Taxonomy (NCBI): domain Eukaryota; kingdom Viridiplantae; phylum Streptophyta; class Magnoliopsida; order Myrtales; family Myrtaceae; genus Eucalyptus; species Eucalyptus tenuipes. Next base: position 4,483,882 of record CM024547.1, on the reverse strand, counting down.
GCTTTCAGCTTATATGATGCTGTTGATTCCATTCCAAGAATTGTTTTTTCCCCTTTCAATCCTAGTTTATGTGCTTTTGATACCTCCATACTCAATTTGCTCACACTTATTGGATTGTTAGAGAATGTCATTACATGCATGGGCTAATATGTAGTGCTCTATTTATGGAGCGATATAGAGATACGAACGGGTTTTTCAGGTGTCCCTTGTTTGGTTGTAATGTGTTTTATTTGCTGTCCTTGCCCCTCATAGATTTGATTCTATGGAATAGCATAAATGAGCCAAGAGAGTAGAATTGCATTGATTTACATTTTGATGTATGTATTTCATCGAGGATGAAAATTTGATGATGCATAATTTCGATTAATTACCTCTTGGAATATTCTTGAAGTGGGGTTATGTCCGAAGGGGACTTTGGAACTAATATGACTGGAATCATTGAGATTAAGAAGTATCTAACTTTCATTTTCAAAATGAAAGATTTGGGTGAAATAAATACTATCTTAAGTATTAAAATTAAGAAAATAGTGGGGGTTATCCTTTGAGCTAAAGTGATTAAATGGAGAAGATGTTGTATAGATTTAAACATCTTGTTTTCAAATATATAAGTACTCCATTTGATTCCTAGTGGAGAGTTTTTAATGTGAGTGCTATGGGTCTTTAATGTATGCGATACATTATACTAGACCTGATATTACTTTTGTATATGCAAGTTGAGTAAATACTACTAATCCAAATATAGAACATGTGAGAGTTATCTTATTGTTCTATAATAATCCGGCTATATTAGAACAATACGCCGATGTTAGTTAAGTTACAAGTATGAGAAATAAACGATCCATTACTAGATGGATTTTCACATTACGTGAATGTGTTGTTTCTTGGGCGAGCAAGAAACAAATGTGCATAATTCACTCAACTATAAAATTTGAATCGTTGCTTTAGCAGAATTTGGGAAAGAGGCTGAATGGACTATGAATTTGTTATTGAATATCAAATTGTGGCCTAGTCCTATGCCTCCTATTTCTATCCACTGTGATAATCAGGCTACTTTAGCAAGAGCCCTATAGTAGCACCTATAATTGTAAGTCTAGACATATTACTCTAAGACATGAATATGTGAGACAATTGATTAAAGATGGTACCATAACAATTGTCTACGTGAGGTCAAGTAATAATCTTGCCGATTCCTTGGCAAAGGCTTTACCAAGAGACATGGTAGTAATGACCTCATAAGAAACATGGTTGAAACCCATTAATTAAAATCACCAGTAATGGTAACCCGACCTTTTTCTAGAACATCACTAGTTACAAGGTTTAATGGGTAAGAACAAGTTACTGCATGTGATTGTTTGATACTGATGTAGCCTTGATATTAGAAGTCAGTATCGTCTGTTACGTTTTGTAGGTTGAATTAAATTCTTAATGAAGTATAGAACAAACTTGTAATGTGTTGATAGTAACAGAAACACATGGTAGATACTTCACCTATATGAGCTTAGAAGTGGTGCCGCTTCTTACGAAAGTTAGGGTTGCTTTCTAGAGAACTCATGAAACAGGATCAAGCACAATGCCATAATAGTGCGGAGTAATATAGAACTTTTCGCTGAAACAAGAGGTTAGTGTATGTGCGGTATGTCCGGTTCTATTATATAAAAGTACAAGTTTAAAGCCGAGCTACTTGTCACTTTGATAGAGCTTTGAGATACTTGCACTAAATAAAGGTTTAACTCGAAAGAGACCTTTATGTATGTATATTAATCTCATGGAAATTTTGGCTGTATATTTCTAACGTTTTATTTTTTGTTTTTGTTTTATAAACAAAAGTGGGGGATTTTTGGTAATTTGTTTATAAAACAAATGAAAATGTGCCTTGTCCCACATCGAAAAGATGTGAGTGCGCATGTGAACGAGATTTGGCACTAACTGACGATCATTATTTCATTTATTGAAAATTCGGATTTAGCTCTATAAAAATTAATTATAAAGTCTTGTTGAAACAGTGCGACTGTTCACAAAAAGTTACGATTATTTTTATTTATTTATTTATTTCCGAATTTTTTATGTCCTTTCAACGTAACCTTTGAGACGTACTTGTTCATGAAAGGTTGCCTTTGTTCTTTTTGCAACCTTTTGAAGAGTTGCATTTATTCGAAAGACAAAGATAATATAACATTGTTTTGAGATCAAACGATAATCTTCTGCCATTTTTAGTTTTCTTTCGAGAAAAACTACAGCCATTGTTTCCAATTGTTTCCCATGAGAGACCCTGGAGAAATACTAGAATTGCTATCTAGTATTCTCACTTGAGACTTTGTTGTATCCTGGAGAAAATTTGCCGGTGACCATTAGCAACTTTGTGGGGCAAATAAATCCTTAAAGAAAGTGATATCACGCCTCAAAGTCCGACTTGATTACTCGATCCGACTTCATTGTTCAACCCAATTCGAAGCCTTATTTTCCTAACAATCGAAGGAGATGACTCTACCAACAACGACACGCCGAGGTCCTGTGCAGTGGGCAGCCGAGAGTAATGCTACCGTTGGCCGAGAGAGGGGGCTCCGTAGTTTGCCATGGTGGTGGGTGGTACTAAGGAATTTTGTGATTTGCTGTTTGGTTCTGTGAATTGGGGAGGAAGGCAAACCCTATTTGGTTTTCCCAATATCCTGTGCGCCACAGTGGATAAAGGTTAAAAAGAAAATACAAAAATCGAAAAACTAAACAGAATCGGTTTGAGTCTCGATTCCATTTGATTTGATTCAGATTTTCAGAAAACTTGAATCGAACTGATTTATTGACACTCTTAGTTGGACATTGCTTACTTTTATACTACCGTTTCCGTCACATTTAGCTAAAACATATATGGGTCATCCTTTGAAAAGAACATAGAGCCGCATTGGTCACGCCAGTCCCATTTGGTTAATCAAAATGGGATGATTGGGTTAGAGCACAACGGTGAATAAATTATGTATTCAGTGCACCTATAGAAACTACAAAAAGCACGAGCAAAAAAGTTAGTCAAGAGATAGGAAAAGACGGGAAGTTCCCGATTGAATAAGCAGAATTCATCCGATCCATCTCACATAAATTTAGGCATCAAATAGAGCACTTGGATCTCGGAAACAACATCACCAGCACAACCTGATGGCTTAAAACATGTTATTGTACTCTTATCGTTAAGAAGTTGAACCTGTTCAAACTCTTTAGGATGAGAACTGAAATCTTGTTTACAAACTTAGGGCGCGTTTGGTAATCATTTTGTTTTTGACAACTTCTGATCAGAAATTATTCTTTTTAATTCTGTTCCTAAAAACAATTTCTGAGCAAAAAAACGTGTTTGGTAACTGCACAAAATTTCTTATTCCGGAATAATAAAAAAGAACAGAAATACGTTTGGTAACCGCATAAAATTTATATTCCAATTCTTTTTCAATTACCTTTTTAGATGAGTGTAAATTTGATATTGAATTCTCATGGACCACTCACCAATATAGTTGTCTTCTTATGAGTGAAGAAATCATATTATATTTTATTATATTTTCAATTTCAAAAGAATTCGAATTTAGAATTCTATTCCATTCTAAAATTCTATCAAATCATAGAAATTCTAATGATTAATTATATTTATACTAAGTAATAAAAATATTAACTAATCAATTTTTTTTATTAAATAGTAAATAATAAACCATAGTATAAACTATACTAATATACATAAAATATGTAATAAATATAAATATTAAATAACAAATTTAAATACAAAATTAAATATATATTTCATAAAGATAGAAATCAAATCATTGTTTTTAAAAAAAAAATTACATAATTTTATTATTTTTTTCCTTTTTTTTTTTTTTCTTTCTCCCCTTCTTCTTATTCAAGGTGGCTGGTCGCCGAACTTGGGATGACCGACGATCGGCCGGACAAGGGCCGGCAACCTCACCGGAGTGTCGCCGCTCCCGGTGAGGCCGAGCCTCATCGGCGGGGGCGAGCAACCTTGCCCAAATTTGGTGAGGCCAAGCTCACCCGCCGCCGGGCGAGGCTCAACCTCGCCGGGCCACCGGGAGGTTGGCCTCGCCTTGGCCGGGCAACGTCAACCTCTCGATGCCCCGGTGAGGTCAAGCCTCGCTAGCGGCTGGGCGAGGTCGAGCCTCACCGGTGGCCGAGGGAGGCCCCAGCGAGGCTCACCTCGCCGATGGCTAGGCAAGCCTCCGGCGAGCTCGCCGGACCTCGCCCTGGCTTGGCAAGCCTTCGACGAGCTCGCCTAATCGGTCACTGGCAACAGAAGGCGAATGGTGGCGACAGCAATGACAACAACAGCGACGATAGTTGAAGAAAAAGAAAAAGGGAAGAAGAACAAAGAAAAAGAAAAGAAAAGAAAAGAGAGAAAATAAGTGCTTGATTATAGAATTGTTCCCTAAAATAAAGAATTAACTTTTTTTTACTTCTCGATTTTGTTCCAAATCTACTTCCGGAAACAAAAAAATAGAAATTTATTCCGATGAACAAAAATTTTACCAAATGTATTTTTGTTCCAAATATACTCCTAGGAACAAATGAGCATAAACAAACACTCTTTGTCGGTCGTATAAAAGACCTACCTGCTTGAATTGCATATCTGCAAATGTAGCAATTAATATTGTCATTTGAGGAAAATAATTTTCTTATTAATCATTTAGGAATTAATTGCATAGAAAATTAGGAACTCACCTTGGTCCCTAAACAAATTTTTAATCAATTTGCATAAAATTTTAGGAGCATTCATCATTTAGATAAATTCATTGCATTTAATTGGACTGCGATGGATGGTGCAGATCTTAATTATCTGATTGAGCCCGTAAAACAAGGAAAGTCGGCCAGCCCATGGAGGAGTAGTGGCCGAAATCCACAAAGCATAGAGAGGTTTTAAGCTTGAATTGAATTAATTTTAGCCCACAAGAGCTGGAATTAGTGAAAGGATTTGAAATTGAAGACCATTACTTGAATGAAGCCTTAATTGAGCCCATAAAGAATGAAATTCGGCCAAGCCCATGCAAACTAAGGGTTGGCTGAAATTTATAGAACAAAGGGGGGAAGGACACTTGTTGAGCTTTAATCAAGATTAATTCAGCCCATTAGAGTTTAATTAGAATTAGGCCTTAGGTTTTTTGAGTCCATTACATTCTCGTATAATCAGAATTAGACCTTCTTGGTTAATACTACATAAACACATGGAAGTCTCATAATTCTGGGTCGGCAATTCAGAAACTAAGAGCACATAGAGAGAAACACTTGGAAAAAATAAAAAGAGAGAGTGAGAAGGAGAAGCCCTTGGCCGAGCCCTACTCCCAGCCACACCGGGTCCTTGAACGAGCCCTGCTCTCGGACGCACCTGGTCCCCGGCCAAATCCTACTCCCAGTCGCGCCCTCCAGTAATCCGAGATGACAATGCTACTATCCCTGCCCGGTCCTGCGACGATCGACGCAACTACTTCCTCACAGATTTCTCCATCATCGCCCATCCTTGCTAGATGCCGTGAAAACAGCTCCAACGTTGACGATGTCGCTGCCCTGATCTGAGAACCCTGTAGCGGCGACGATGAGCTTGCCCTGTATTCTTCCGCACCGCAATACCTCCTTGCTCTGGTGACGTTGCTGTTGATGACACCCTTGCCGCACGACCAGCCGAGCAGCATCTGAGTCGCCCCTGTTGCCACCCTACTCCTCCAGTTCAGCCCCCGGCGAAGCTGCGACAGCCTTGCAGACCTTGCTGCTCCACCATCCAGCCACGGCTGCCTGTCAATCATCGTTATTTTCCTGTTTTTGCAAATTGTCGACCACCGACACAAGTTCTCCATCGATCACCCAGCAGCGAGCCATCCTGAGTTGCTGCCCCACCATGAGCACCATACCGAGTCCATCGACGGCCGTGAACCGAGCACTTCCACCGTCACGAGCGGTCTTCACTCACGGCCACGCCGAGCAACTTGGGCCACCGTCTATCACCACACCGCCAGCCACCACTTCGTGATCCGTCTTCTGCTCTGTTTAAATTTGGCAACATTATTACCGAATTAGGTAATTATCATATCGGAATTGATTTCCCAGAGTTTATTTCCTAATCTTAGTGATTGTGATCTGATGTGCATATCTTTGGGATTTTTAGGCAATCATCCAAATTAGGAAAGTTTTCCAATTCAACAATGTGCCCATGATCGACAATCCGATCTCTTTTTCAAGATACGATTCTCGACCACACGGAAAAACAGCCAATCCTATCCTTGAGCCATAGGATAATGATTTTCAGTTTTATTTGCGACAAAATTTGAGTCAATTTAAATATAATTAGATATTCGCAATGAATCTTATCTTCATTTGATTATTCCTTAAATGAAAAATACAAAAAAAAATTGTACGTTAGATTAATATAGATTTTTCTAGATAATCTTGGATGTTTAGGGTAGATTTTAAATAATATTTCCTAAACTATATGAACACCAACCGAGTGAAACTCAACTAAATCTAATCCTAAGACCTAACTACCTAATTAAGGCTTGCATTTTCATATCTTTCATCATTACTTTTTTACGTAGTTAATTTTTTTCGTATTTTTTTTTTTCATTTGTCTATTTTTCTTCCTTCTTCCGGGGTCCTCCTTTCCCCGAATCCCCGAGCCTTCTCCACTCTCTAGCCTCTCTTATGCTTTTCTTTTCACTGAATGCCTCCATGAAAGCATTGAACGACATCCAGGCAAAATCTAATCAAAGCTGCACCCATTTTATTTGGACCATTCACAGCCAGCCATCACTTTCATTATCTTCAACCCATCGACATACAGGCAGCATGTCCACTCTGCTTTCCATGGATTTTTCCAGTGACCAAGAACTCCAGTTCTCCAATTTTTCTCGGCGGCGACATCCCCAATCACCGCAAATACGCACATAGCATAAAACACAACATTACTCAATGGCAGAGATGCATACTTTATACATTGATCTATACACGGCAGAGAAGTTAATGAAGTGAATTAGAAACTAACTGCGCGCACGAAAACGAGGCAGGATAGCATTCGGAGGTTTTGGCCATAGTATAAACCACAATAGAAATCGATGAAATCAACACGTACATCGTGATTTAAGTAGGTTCAGGCTCAAGAAGATGCCTCTTAGTTGTGTATGCAATTTCATTCAAGCATTTTCATAAACACATGGGGTGCGAATAATGACTATTTTGTTTCTCTGTTTTTGGGAATAAGTTTGGAACAAAAATCCGTTTGGTAACATAATTTCATTTTTTTTACTTCCGAGACAAATTTTTAGCTCAAAAATATGTTTGGAACAAAAATATGATAAGTAGATCTTTTCTACTTTTTTTATTTCTGGAATATAAACAAAAATAAAAACTCTTCTCATCATGTATGCTCGCCAATCGCCGCACTCCGCCAAATAGCTCTTGATGGCTGCTACCTTCCGCAAACCATCGCTCGTGGCCCATAAATTTTAAGCCCTATCAAATGAATTTCTGTTTCAGGAACATAGATTTTGTGTTGTTATCAAACACGCAACTCTACTTATAAACTTGTCCAAGAAATAAAAATAGAAAAATCTATTTCTGGCAAAAAAATAGAGCCTAAGAACATAATGGTTATCATTCGCGCTTTGATGATCAATTTCTCTCACGGGCTTGGGCCTTGGACCAAATTGAGTTAAGGCTGAAGCTTAAATTGATTTTAAATTCGATGGGCTTGGCAGTGTTGGAACAAATCAAAACCGGGCTATGTGAATCGGGCTCGGTGGTGGACACTTCAATGAGTTGAAATTGATGGATTTGGTGGATCTGAGCCGCGATTGGCTAAAAGCTGCTCTTGTGGGCTGCGCAAATCAAACCAAGACTGAATTGAGCCTTTTTTTTTTTTTTTTTTTTTTTACTCATTAATTATTTTTTTCATTTCTACATAAATGCATGCTCGGTCTGTCGGCATGTGTATACAAACACATCCAATCCATGTATTATTGTCTTGAGGAAAGAACTATCGCTGATTGTCTGTTTATGAACACATCCTGTACATATATTTGCCATCATGGCAATTTGCTAACTATGTCGAGCACAGCGACTTCAACGTCAAACAGACATGAATCCTTCACGCATTCTCGAACCGTTTTCAGAGGCATGAAAGACGGCCAACCCCAGTATGTGATGGAGCTACTGAAACTTTTAGTACAAGCTGCAAATTAGCAAAGACAAGCAAGAGATCAGAAAATTATAATTGGAAAATATGGGAGATTTCAGCAGTTTCTAACAATAGAGCTACATGAACAAATCAAACTCGGTCCTCACTAACAGGTGCAATTTAATTAACATTGAAATTGGAATTACTCTGGACTTTCTGTTTACAATGGCCTTGAAGTGGAGCGCTCATCCACTAACGAGGATAAACACTTACCTTCCGGCTGATGGAGTACAACGCCGTTTTTGTATTTCAACCGAATGATGAATCTCACGTTCACTTTCTGACCAGAAGCCAATTTGTCCGGATCAGCTAAAACGAGAAACATCGAAAGGTTTTTGCCCCTGTTATCCAAATCACCCCTCGGGCATACGCGCACCTTCCTGTGAAAAGACTGAAAAGACTGATAAATAGATAGGACGAACAATAAATAATAAAAAACAACAGTTTATCATTGAAAATAAGTTTACAAATAGTAGCTACCATTCATGGACTCCAATAGTGAATGCTTCAGTATGTACATAATCATCCCCCAAGTCTGCGAAACGCGATATCACCCATTCTTCAGTGAACGATGTGCAATCCTTTTGCGTCGTCACACATTCGCCAACTCCTGAACTCTTGATGACAAAAACCTCCACACCGAAGACACAGGTGTCGTCCACAAGGTACCCATTTGATGGGTCTGCGAAAATTTTCAACGGCAGGTATCTCGGAACTCCCCATTCGACTTTTGATGCGTGAAACCTCGTGACTCTCCCTTTAAATTCATGAGCAAAGATTTGTCGATTCAATATTAGTGTTCATAAGGTGACAATATCTTACCTTTTGCCGTCATTACTGAGCTTTTTACCTTGTTTAGTTAAATATCTATCGCAGATTTGATCATACAAAGAAAACCTGATGGTCGAGTGAATCGCCCCACCAGGTTGGAAAGGACTAGTCCCAGAAACTGCCAGATATATGGAGATGTGATCTTCACCATTTCGGCTCTTGTCTCCATTGGGATAGAGGATCAGTTTCCTACAGAATCGAGATGCTTTCGTGAATTCGAGCACAAAACGTACATGAAAAATTTCCTGTTCTGAATTGACAGTGATTATTCTTAGAATTTGCGAGGTTCTACAGCTTCTGATTGCTGCTGAATCAACATTAATTTTCACAACAATCTCTTGATCATAAAAAAGATTACCTTATTCTATATGAATTTACAAAACTACAGAGGGTTCAAACATTAGATTCTTAGGCAGTAACAGAAATTTAATGCTTGTAAAGTATTTAAAACATCTTCTGGAAGAAAGGCTCAAATTTAGAGCATAGCCTTAGGATTCCATATAAGGAACAATCTCTCCAAAAGTTGATTGACCGATTTTTTGGCCAGCGATGTTGAACCGCAGTGTGCAGTTCTTTTGATGCCTCTGAATGTGAGAGTGAGGGGGAGACTAGAGAGAAGAGAAATGAACCATTTATAGCCTCCTGCTTCGAACTCGTTTGATTCATACTTCTCCTTGTAGTTCTTCGCGAACAAAGAGAAGGACTCAATCCTGAGCACATAATGCGCCGGTGCAACATCTCTAATCTCCTCCGCCATTACTGCATCGACCATTACTAGAAAAAGTTAATCAACCAGCAAGTTCTAATCGTTGCTTCAAGCCCCAGTGCAAATTATATCCGAGCCTCCAAGTAATTCTTGTAGCAATTGAAAATTTCCAAGTACATTGACATTCTTTTACCACAAATAAGATAGAAACTCATGCAATACATGAACTATATGGGGTTATATTTGAGGGAACATACCGAGGTCAGCTTCTTTGTATATCTTGAAAGAAGTCATTTTCAAAGTTGGAGATTTTCAACTTGATCCGAAGTTTCAAATGTTGATTGAATGATGGTTTTAGAGGTAATCAATGAAGATTATTTATATTAACAGTTTTTGTTCTTCGTTTCCAAGATGCAGTTGCTTCGTTCTCTTGCTTTTTGTAGGTTGCTTGATTCTGAACCAGTACCATTTGGAGTTGAGAAGGGCAAGGAGAAGAACGGTTTGACGCTATCCATATTCTTTGCCTTTTCCATCTTTATCAATTCACCAGATGCTTGGATTCTTACCTGGCCAGAGATAAAAGGACGAAATTTTTTAGCTTGTGACTTACAATATACATTTGATAAAAGTTAAGTACATGCGAGAAAAGTTCGATGTACTTTTCCAGGGAAATTCCATGGTCTGGTATGGAAAAGCACCGCAGCAGTCCCGCCCAACCATAGCCGTTAGATTAAGAGAAAATAAATTTCGACGGATGAGTGATATTTAGAAAATATGGGAACTCTTGCACGTTTAAGGAAATTATCAATTATAAGATCGTCGATTTCACTAACAATTAAACAAAATCACGATATATGAGGATGATTATTTGTTGACAGGGCCCCAAAATTTAAACACGAGACTAGGAGTGGAAGAAATCTAAGCTGCTTCCCATGCTTTTTACTCTCAATTTCTATTAAATTTTCCCTTCTTATTTTCCATGGCAATTTTTTCCACTAAAGTTTTTCTATTGGTCCAACAAGAAGAAATCAACCCTTTTCTTTGTATCGTGATCCCAACAACAACAACAACAATAACAACAACAATAATAGAAACTTATCTCTAAAGTCCAAAAAGAAAAATACAAAATTCGAGATCGAAGATGCAAATTAGAATTCTTGCTACTTTAAAGGGACAATTGTCCCAAAAAATCCTAAATCTATTGTAGTTTTGCTAATTTAGCCCTAAACATTTTTATTGTGTCAATTAAGTCCTTAACATTTTCAAGTTTAGCCAATTGAGTCCATCAAGATAATTTTGATTAGAAATCACTGACGTGGATGCCGGTCATCCTATGTGGCATGTCCAGCAATGATGTGAATAAATTTTTAATAATATTTTAATAATTTGTTCGAATTTTTAATAATTTTTTATTTTCCTTTTTTTTTTTTTTTTTTTTTTTTTGCTTTTCTTATCTTTTCCTTCTTTACTTTTTCCTTTTTCCCTCAGCTAGCCATCACTAGGCCTCATCAATGGCCGGCAGAGGTCACCGGCCTCGCCTGAGGCCGGGATCGATTGGGCATCAACCAAGCTTGACGATGGCCGGTGAAGGAAAAAGGGAAATTTTAAAAAAGAAAAGAAAAGAAGAGAAAAGGAGAAAAAAAAAGTAAAGAAAGAAAAGAGAAGAAATGAAAAAGGGAAAATAAAATAATAATAATAAATTCGAAAAAATATTAAAATATTATTAAAATTGTCCACGTAATGGTTGACCATGTCACGTAAGAACGTTCATGTTAGTGATTTCCAATAAAAATTTACCGAATGGACTCAATTGGTAAAACATGAAAATTTTATGAATTGAAACAATTAAAAGAGTTAAAGACTAAATTGACAAAAATATAATAGGTTTAAGACTTTTTAGATAGAAGGAAACCTTTTGCTTCACCCACTTCCATCACCAATCCGAGTTCGCATAAAGAACCAAAACTTTGAGGTTCAATTCCACCATAAAACCTTCATCATCCAAATCTTTGCGCATCTCATCTTCGTCTCTACGCCACATGTCTTGCCACATGGCAATCACAAACGCAAAGTCATATGTCATATTGAAGCACATAAGCAAACATTATCTCAATTTTAACTTTAACCATATATTTATTGGATGGCTCGCGCTTTGCACAGGTGTATACTCGTAAACATATCTTTTACATATGTTTTCACACAAATCAAATTCTAGATCAAAAAATGTAGATGAATTGTATTCGTTTCAATAAATGTTGTACAATTTCTTATTGCAATATCGAAATGTGAAAATGCTATGATTCTTTCTTTTCTTGAGCATAATTCGAGGGCTTTGATAGCTTAATCCAAGTCGAATCTCATGATTTTTCAATCCTCCACGGATTCCCTTGACTTTCCATATGTCTCCGTCGATCAAAGGTGTCAAAACAAATGGAGTCTCCCATTTACAAAGAGAAACGGGCCCTCGTACTTGAACCTAATTGGCTAGTTTATGATATTCCATCAATCTAGTTCAAACTAAGTGGATTTTGGACAAAATTATTTACATTTTCATTTTTTGCTAAACAAATTTGCCTTAAATGATATATGCTACATCTAAAATTAGCGAATTTTTAAAAGAAAAGGAAAATAATTAAAACTAAATGAAATGTGAAGATGCTTGTCCCAACTAAGTTGCAATATTTTTCATTTCAATGTAATGTTTAAATTTAGTCACTATTAAGTGATATTTATTCAAATATAATAACAGTTATCCTTCTAATTGCTTTGATTTATTTTTGAATTGAATCAATAAATAATGCATTGATTCCCGTAAATAACAAAAACTATTCTTCAAATTAGATTATTACTCATGTAATAAGATAAATTTTATTTTTATTTTATTTCAAATATAGGAGATATGCTATATATTTAAAGATACTCTATCTATATCTGTTCTTTTTTCTTCAAATTTAAAATCAAGGAGATTAGTCGAAAAAGATAAATGTGGGAGAAGGATAATAGCAACCTGTTTGAAAATATTTTATCTTGTCTATTTCATTGGTGGAATATGAAAATACTTTCTTTTAATACATTTTTTAAATTTAAGTTTAATAAGTGATATAAGCTTGAAGTTGAAAATGCTAGACTAATGCTAATTGGTCGAATATGAGCCACGTGGAACAATTATGACGTATGTCTTGCCATGTGACAATCACAGAGGAAAAGTTAAGTTCCATATGTACAGGAGCGAGTATTTTATTAGCTCTGGCTTTAACTATAGAGATGGGGAGAGTAACTAATTAGCACGTAATTGTCTTCTTCATTCATGTTCCCTTAAATATACATTTAGTTCGTGGGGGAAAAATTACTGGGCCACCATGCTCTTTTTTTGTGCAATGGATTGGTTAGCTTTCTCTGAAAAGCTAGGAAGTATTCTAGAAAAATCACTCCTCCTTTGGATGTTCATGTAAAATTTTGTGAAGAAGTTAGGAAAATTATCAAAAAAATTGTAAACCTATTGCGCTGATTTCAATTCAACCCTAAACATTTTAATTTGATCAATTGAATTATAAATCTTTTGACGATTTGCCAATATAGTCTTATAGCTAATTTTGGCCGGAAATCACTAACATGAACACCGACTATCCAACATTTAGGACTTTTTTTGTAATTATCCTAAAAGTTACCTTTAAACTTCACCATGAAGTTGTCCAATAGCATTCTAGAAATTAGAAATAACACTGTTCAAAATATTTTAGCAACTAGAGGGTTATAACTTTAACATTGTTGCTTATCATTTCAAATTGAATTTTTTAATAAGGCTTAACAAGTGCCCTATGGTACTTTTCAACATTTTACATCTAAAAATCGAAAACTATTTTGAAAATTTTGGGATTGTGACAATGCCCAACTCCTTGGTCGTTGCCTACTTCCTTTCAGACAATAATTTCGCCGTCACATTCAACTAAAACATAAATTGGTCATCCTATCAAGAAAAACAAAGAGACACATAGGTCAACCCATAAGGACCCGCTTGGTTAATCAAAATGGAGTGGTTGGTCTAGATCAAAACGGTGAATAAGTTAAAACAGGAGCAAATAAGTCAGTCAAGATGCAGGAAAAGAAGGAATTTTTCGATTGAATGAACAAAACTCTTCCAATCCATTTCACAAAGAGCACTCGGATCTCGAAAATAACATCGCCAGCATCACCTGACGGCTACATTTGATTGTACTATGATCGAGAAGTTGAACCTATTCAGACTCTTTAGGATGAGAACTAGATTTTTGTTTACAAACTTAGTATCTAATGCATTTTCCTCGTCCATCATATAAAATGAACTGCAGATCCGCAAATGCAGTGATGAAGGCTCCGTCAGTCATTTTGATTCCAAAGGTGACGCCCACTCGGGCTTTGAATCTGGAGGGGAAAGTGAAAAATAATGAGTCTAGGATACATGGAGTGCCAAAACTTGGCACAATAGGACATTTAATGTTAAAAGTTAGAAAAGTGATACTTAAGTGCCAAAATTAGAGCAAAATGGATCGGTTAAGTGTTAACGGCGAGAAAATCCGGCCAAAACATTGATGTGGCAATTTTCCGGCGAGCTAAGTGTAAAACGACGTCGTTTTGCACGCTGACGTGGGTAATTATTAATATAAAATTAATTAAATTAAATTTAAAACCAACAATTTTTTTATTTTTTTAAAAAAAGGAGGAAGAAGGCAGCCGGCTGCTGAGGGCTCAATCCCCGCCGCCGCCGCCTCCCTGCCGTTTAGTGGAAAGAGTTATGGCATAACCAAGTTTCACATTCAAGCTCCATGTTGCGAACAGCTTAAATAATCGCTTTGTATATGCGATTTATTAGCACGTAGGTATCGTTTTATTAACAAAAAAACATAGTTCAATTGAGTCCTTAGTTAAAGTAGCATATTACTTGGATTTGATATCGTTTTCAATTAATTGTTAGGAATACGAGTACATTGGCTTGAGTAATCACTGTAGGCTAATTTTTAGCTTTTCTAGGTGAGTGGTGCTATCTCTTCTAAAAATTTGTAAACTCATATTTTCAAATGATATATACTTAACATGTTATGAGATATGAACAAGCATGTTTGTTACGTAAAATTTGGATTGGGTAATTGCCAAGTTTTGGTATTTGTGAATGGTGCAAGAACTAGTTGGTGGAAAAAAAATATTCTGTTTGAGGAACAAAGTTGAGAAATATTATATATTATGGGTTCGCGAAACCTTTTTATGAAAATTTTTTGATTTTGAGAATGTTTTATGAAAAATATTTTTGATGGATAAGTTGAGTTGCAAAAACTTTTGGTGATATATGAAATGATTTCTAGATTTGACTTTATGGATTGGTATTGATGCTCAATATAATTATGAGCCTAGTGAGGGGCTTGTAAGTATGTGCATACTAGTTTAGGATATTATTATAGGTCAAGTCACCGGCTAATAATAGGTGGAGAACTAACCAATGGGGGAATCTTGGTCGTTTTACCATGAATTAGATATTTGAGCATAAGTTTGGTTAATGGAATAAACCATTGACATGTGATTTGAGTTTTGTCAATAGATTGACATATGATTGAGATTAATCGATGAAATAGACCACTCAAGTGTGATTAAATGAGAGTAATCAATGAAATAGACTATTGATAGATGATTTATTACTTTGAAGTGATCTTATTATTGATTTATAAGTAAAAGGGTCCGTTGTAAAGATATTACTTACTTTTGATATATTGCAAATATAATACTCTAACTTTGGGATTGATGAATGGTAATATCATGTTTATAAAGGAGCATAGTAAATGTTTGGTTTGCTTAGAAGAGATGCACTACTTACTGAGTTGTGGTTGCTCACCCCTCTATTTTTCAATCTTTTTCAAGTTCTTTAACTAGCGTCAAGTACTATGAGAGCGATATCAACGATGGGACTTTTGGGAGTTGGATTATGATTGTTTGAGGTTGTGTTCTTCGGATGGAAGGACAAGCGTGTCATTCCCCATTCTTGATGGTTTTGGGATGTGACGATTGCGTTCAGATCTCCTTTGACAGCGATCTGCCATCCACAATTGTTTTTTTTTTCAAAAGTCAACCACTTTGTCTCTAGGATGCTTGCTGTTTTAGTAAATAACGAGTCCCTTTGACTCATCTTAGAGGGTTTGTTTTGGCCGGGTTTGATTCTACTTGGTATACAAAGAACATTTAGCCACATTAATCCTTGTATTCTTTGATAAGCTGATGATATCTCACAATTTAAATGGATCGAGTTGTTAACTCGCACTTTCAGCTCTACAAAAATCTGACCAGAAGCAGAGATGCCTGTAGAGAACTTATTGCATGATCACATCCAATCCATGTATTAATGTTTATAAACACGTCTAGTTACATATATTGCTGTCATGGCAATTTGCTAGTTGTGCCGAGCACCTTGACTTCGGCCTCAATGACCTATAAATGATCCGTTTGGCATTCCCGGACTGTTTTCAATGGCATGAAAGACGGCCAACTCCATTCGCATGTGGAGCTACTGAACCAACTGGTAGCAACTGCAAAGCAATGACGGTTATTCATGTAGCAGAGAAGTTATTCATGTAGCAATTGAAAATTTCTATCCACACGGACGTTCTTTTTATCACAAATAAGAGAGAAACTCCTGCAACACATGAACTATAGGGGGTTATATTTGAGGGGACATACCGGGATCGGCTTCTCTTTATATCTCGAACGAAGCCATTCTCACCGTCGAAGATTTAACTTGATCCGAAGTCTCAAGGGTTTGATTAAATGACGGTTATTTATCATGGCAGCTTTTGTTCTTCGTTTCCAAGGTGCAGTTGCTTCATTCTCTTGCTTTTCGCAGGTTGCTTTATCCTGAAATTGTACCATTTGAGAAGGGCGAGGGGAAGAACGGTTTGACTCTATCCAAATTCTGTGCTTTTCCATCTTTGTCAATTCTTCACTAGATTCTCGAGTTCTTGCCTGGCCAGACAAACATAGAAGGACGAAACTTTGGGCCTTAGCTTGTGACTTTCAATATACATTTGACAATATGGCAAGTATATAAGAGTAAAGTTCGATATACGCATTCAAAGAATTTCTATGGTCCAATATAGAAAAGCATGGCAGCAGTCCCGTTCAATCTTAGCCGTTAAATTAAGAGAGAATTAATTTCAATGGACAAATGATTGTTAGAGAAGATGGGAATTCATTCACGTTAAAGGAAAATTATCAATTAGAAGATCATCGATTTCGCTATCGATTAAAGAAAATCACGATATATGAGGATGATTATTCATTGACAAGGCCCCAAAATTTAATCACGAAACTAGAGAAAAAAATTTAAGCTGCTTGCCATGCTTTTTCTTATCAATTTCTTGACCATACTGCTATAATTTCCCTTTTTATTTTCCATGGCAATTTTTTCACTAAAGTTTTTCGTCAGTCCAACATAAAGAACAATATACCCTTTTCTTCGTACTGAGATCTGCAAGAGTGCACTCAAATTTAATAACAATAATGATAATTTTCATCTTTCGTACCTATATTAAAGACGGAGATAAACTAACTAACCCGTAGAAATTAATCTGATATAAACTCCACTAACATATTTTTAATCTTTCTTACTTTTATCATTTTTAAATACTTTTATCGAATTTCCTTTATCCTGCTACCTATTTCATCAAGAGAAAAACTATCTAAAATCCAAATTGCCTTAATAATCATGAAATGCAATATCCTAAACTATATGAACGCCAGTTGAATGAAACTCAACTAAATCTAAACCTCAGACCTAACTAGGCTTGCATTTTCCTATCTTTCATTATTATTTTTCTGTTATTACTTCTTTCCGTAGTTAAATATTATTTTTTATTTTCGTTTTTCGTTTTTCGTTTTTTTTTTTTTTTTTTGCCTATTTTCCTTCTTTCTTCTTCGGTCCTTCTTTCCCAGAATCTACGAGCCCTCACGACTCTCTTACCTCTCTTATGCTTTTCCTTCACTGAATACCTCCATGAAAGCATCGAACGACATCCAGGCAAAAAACAAAAGAAACATGTATGTTGAGTGACCCTCTCGGTAATTACTCTTCTCAGTTTTTTATTTATTATTATTATTTTATTTTTTTGAGATGCAAACAACAATCACAAATTAAAATCTAGAAAAAATACTTAAAAACTCATTTGGTTAGACAACATTACTATATGACAGAGATTCAGGCTTTATACATCGATCCACACACGGCCGAGAAGGTAACAAAGTCAATCAGGATTGAAGACTAAATGTACAATGAGACCAGAGATAGAAATGGATGAAAACAACATCATGGATTAAGCAGGTTCAGGTTCAGGAGGATGCTTTTTAGTTGTGTATGCAATTTCATTCAAGCATTTTCACAAACATTTGGTGATCGGTTTCTCTAACGGGTTTGGGCCCTGGACCAAATTGAGTAACGGCTAAGCTTAAATTTATTTTTATATATTCGATGGGCCTAGGTAGTGTTGAAACAAATCAAAACCGGCCTATGTGAATCGGAACACACGATGGACACTTCAATGAGTATAAACTGATGGATTTGGCGGATCTGGGCCACGATTTGGGCTTCAAGGCTGCTCTTGTGGGCTGCAAGATCGGACCAAGACTGAATTGAGCCTTTGTTCTTTTTACTGGTTATTTATTTTTTTCATTTCTACGTAAATGTACACCCGATCTATCGACTAAAATGCATATGTCAATAAACACATCCAATCCATGTATTATTGTCGTGAGGAAAGAACCGCCAGTGATTGTCTGTTTATGAATACATCTAGTACATATATTTGCCATCATGACAATTTGCTAATTGTGCCAACCACCGTAACTTCGGCCTCAATGACGCATGGATCATCCTTCACGCTTTCTTGAACCATTTCAGAGGCATGAAAGATGGCCAACCCCATTCCTAGATGGAGCAACTGAACCATCTAGTAAGAACTAGAAAGTTGCAAAGACAAAGCAAGAGAGCAGACTATTACAATTGGGAAATATGAGAAATTTTAGCGGTTTTTAACCGTACAAACTACATTGGCAAATCGAATTTGGTCCTTACTAACAGCCTAACAGGTGCAATTTAATTAGCGTTGTACTTTGGAATTACTCTGGACTTTCTGTATACAATGGCCTTGAAGTGGCTCATCCACTTATGAGGACAAACACTCACCTTCCGGCTGATGGAGTACAACATTGCTTTGGCTTTTTCAACCGAATGAGGAACCTCACATTCACTTTCTCACCAGAAGCCAAATTTTCTGAATTATATAACCAGAGAAACATCGAAAGGTTTTCGCCCTTGTTTTCCAAATTACCACGAGGGCATACCCACACCCTCCTGTGAAAAGATTGAAAATAGTGATAAATAGATAGGACAAACGATAAATCAACAAAAACAGAAGTTTATCATTGAAAGGAATTTCGTAAATAGGAGCTACCATTCAAGGACTCCAATAGTGAACACATCAGAGTATCGATATTCAGCCCCCAAAAAGCTTGGGAGGCTCGATATCTTCCATTCATAAGTATACGGTGTGCTCTCCTCCAGCATCCTCACACGTTCACCAACTCCCGAGCTCTTGATGACGAAAACCTCAACTCCGAAGACATAGGTGTCATCCACCAAGAGCCCATTTGACGGGTTGGTGAAAATTTTTAATGGTATGTAAAAACTTATATAACCTCTTTTATATCTTTTATTTGTAGGCCTTCCTCCCTATCCGTAAAATTGAACCTCCCCATTGGGCTTTCAACGCATGAAGCCTCGTAACTCTCCCTTCAATTCACAAGCCAAGATTCGTCGATTCGACATTAGTATCTAGAAGGAGACAAATATCTTACCTTTTGCTGTCATCACCGAGCTTTTTACCTTGTTCAGTTAAATATCTATCGTGGATTTGATCGTATAAAGAGAAGCTAATGGCCACGTGAATCGCCCACCAGGTTGGAAAGCACCGGTCCCAGAAACTGCCAGATATATGGAGATGTGATCTTCACCATTTCGGCTCGTCTCCATTGGGATACAGGATCAATTTCCTGCAAAATCAAGATGCTTTTGTGAATTCGAGCCTAGAACGTACATGAAAAGTTCCTGGTTATGAATTCGCAATAATTATTCTTAGAACTTGCGAAATGCTACGACTTTTCATTGCTGAATCTGTAGAAAATTATTCACATAAATAATTAATTAATAAAAAAACAATCGAACCCATATATAACTGTAAAACACCAAAATCAATAAGCACAGTGGAATTAAAACGTACCCGTTTGAGCCATTACTTCACTTGAAGAAAAATAGATCAACCCGATAATTAAAGATCTATTGGAATGTCATATCTTCCTCTCTATGACCCATTTCAGTGTAGCAACTTTTAATGGAATTAAGCAACTGATAGGTATAACCTACCCTTTTATAGGCTAAAGAGGGAACATAACAAACCTTAATCAATAGCGTGTCAACTAGGTCCCTCCCATTACGGGTTTTAGTTAAACACGATTGCCAACACTTTACTGCTCAACTAGGCCCGTTATTAATAGATGCCAATACCCAATTTAATAAGATTACTCAAGGGTTTAACAAATATTAGAATATCCATTAACCCAATTATCTAAAATAGAAAATCAATTAATTAATGTAAGCTCATATTATAGGAAATTTCCAACATTCTCCCACTTGGGCTACATTAATTAACTTATTTTTATTTGGGAAAAAGCAAAAAAAAACCCCAAACTTTGCCTCGAGTGACAGATTTACCCCAAACTTTGTTTTGTGACGTGAAAAACCCCGAACTTTGCAAACTGTGACACATTTACCCCATTAAGGGTATTTTCGTCTTTTTCTTTATTTTTTCTTTTTCTTTTTATTTTTTTCTTATTCTCTCTTCCCTCCGTTGGAGCCGGCGGAGGGAAGCCGGCGTCCGGCGAGGGCTGCCCTCGCCGGCGTCCGGCGAGGGTTGCCCTCGCTTGAGCTGGCTAGGGCCGCCCTCGCTTGAGCCGGCTAGGGCCGCCCTCGCCGGCGTCGGGCGAGGGTGGCCCTCGGCTGGTCGGGTGGTGGGGGTGCCCTCGCCGGATCCGGCGAGGAGGCCCTCGTCCGACGCCGGCGAGGGCCGCCCGACGCAGCGAGGGTGGCGAGGGCACCCTCGCCCGACGCAGCGAGGCGGCCCTCGCCGGCGTCGGGCGGCCCTCGCCCGACGCCGGCGAGGCCGCCCTCGCCGGACGCCGGCAAGGCTTCCTCCGCCGGCGAAGAAAAAGGAAAAAAAAAAAAAAAGTTTTTAAAAGTAAAAAGACCAAAATGCCCCTATGATTTAGGGTAAATGTGTCACACAAATGAAAATTCAGGGTTTTTTGTGTCACAAATAAAAGTTTGGGGTAAATGTGTCACGCTTTGCAAAGTTCGGGGTTTTCACGTCACAAAACAAAGTTTGGGGTAAATGCGTCACTCGAGACAAAGTTTGGGGTTTTTTTTGCTTTTTCCTTTTTATTTTGAAAAGATTTTATATTGAAAACGACACTACTGGGTTAATAATTGAAAATTTTGTTTTATGTGGCCACAACTTTAAAAAATAATATTCCAATAACGGCATCTCAAAACCAATCTAATCCTATATAACCTCAATGTAGGATTATGGAGATCAATACGTTAAAAAAAATAACGCAACACATGACATTTCATAATCACATATAATAATCGTTGTATTTTCATGGATAATGGGCCTAGTAGTGTAGTAACAAATAGTGTCAACATGTGATTAAAATATACACTATTTCTTATCGGTCATCAATGTAATTTCTCAACGACATGAAACTGCACTAGCGCAATTTCTAAACGACATGAAACTGCACTAACGCAATTTCTAAACAACATAAAATTGCACGACTATGTCACAATCTAACATGAGATCTCATAATTAGTAACATCTAGTTGTCTTTAAACTAAAGTTTGTTTAAAGTTACTATTTTATATTTCTATTTCTCAGTCAACGGGAGAAAAGATAACAATAGAATCAACAATGATGATCATTGAAAATAAATGCTTTAATAGACATCATGAAATTATTATTAGTTTGCATATAACTATAATATCCAGAAATACAAATTATATGGCTCTAACTAACAAAAGAAATCAAAAGAATCTAAAACATCCATATTCTTTACATATTCTTTAAACAAAATGGGTCATAAGCTTTTTATTAGAGGATATATGGACTCAGTTATGATATTCTCGATCATAATGTCACCCTTTTTGACCAAGTCCTTAACAGTATAATATTTGATCTCCATGTATTTGGACACATTATTGATCTTGTCATTCTTGGAATAAAACACAGTTGCAGTGTTGTCACAGTAGATCACCATAAGTCTAACAATAGAGTCCACAACTTGCAATTCTAAGATCAAATTTTTGAGCCAAACAACTTGAATTGACGCGCCGTAACACACTACAAACTCAACATACATTGTAGAGTTCGTAATCAATGTTTACTTTGTGCTCTTCAAAGATATGGAGAGAACTACTAATTAGCACGGAATTGTCTTCTTCATTCATGTTTCCTTGAAAATATATTTAGATTGTGGGGGAAAAAACTTGGGGGCCATCATGGGTCTTTTTCTGTGCCATGGATTGTTAGCTTTCTTAGAGAAGTTGGGGAGTATTCTAGATTAATCACTTCTCCTTTGGAAGTTTATGTAATATTTTCTAAAGAAGTTACTGAGAAAATTATCAAAAAAAAGTCTTCAACCTATTCCATTTATGTTAATTCAACCCCAAATCTTTCAATTTGGCCACTTGAATCATAAACCTATTGAAAATTTGCCATATAATTCAAGTAGTTAAATTTAACTATAAATCGCTACCATGAATGCCAACTATTCAACATGGCGCGGTGGGCCCTCGCGTGAACAATTTTTGCAATTTTCTTTTTTTTTTTTCCTTGAGTCGACCACAAGGAGGGGCTCACTAACAGGAGGCGATGGTCACCCTTGGTTGTGTGAAGCGAGCCTAGGCAAGTGCAGCCCTCACATGAGCCCAGCCAAAAAAAGCAAAGTAAGGAAACACATTAAAAATAAAATAAAAGAAATAACAAAGATGAGGAAAGTAAAAAAAAAAAAAATTGTAAGAAAACGTCTACATGAACACCAGTTGGACCATATAAGATCATGAGTACATATGTCAGTTTATCAAATGATTATATCGGCAAATCGCCAAAAATTTTAAGAGTTAATCAACCAAATTAAAAGGCTTATAAGTAAATTAACATAAATGTCATAAGTTTTTAACTTTTTTGGTAATTATCGCAAAAGTTACCTTTAAACTTCTCCATGAATGTATCCTAAGATAACTAGAGGATTATAATTCTAACATGGTCACTTATCATTTCGAATTGAAAATTTTTAATTAGGCTTAACAAGTGCCCTAATGTACTTTTCAACATTTTACATTTAAAAATCGAGAACCATTTTGAAAATTTTGTAATTGTGACATCACTTAAAGGGTGTCAAAAATCGAATCAAAACTTCAACTGAAAATTACAAGTTTTTGGGTTTGGTTTTAGGTTCGGCTTGGGTAGCCGAAAAACTAACCTTTTTTTGGTCGGTTCAGTTTGATTTAGTTCGGTTACCCAAACCGATCCAAAGTAAGTTCGGTTTATAATGAAAGAGATATAAAGACATTTATTATGTGAGGGAGATCTTGAGTGGTCCCCACGTGCAGCCCCAGGACCAACTTTTCTGTCCTCATTGCTTCATTTGACTTTCCTTTTTCTACTCCATCCCTTCTTCTGCCGTGTTACGACCGTGGAGTGGGTTCACGTGCCGTTCGCAATGGCCGTTCTCGCTGTCCTTTTCTCCTTCGTCGTCGCCT
Source organism: Eucalyptus tenuipes (assembly GCA_014182365.1). Lineage (NCBI taxonomy): Eukaryota > Viridiplantae > Streptophyta > Magnoliopsida > Myrtales > Myrtaceae > Eucalyptus > Eucalyptus tenuipes. The sequence goes on along the minus strand of CM024547.1, from coordinate 4,460,254 downwards.
AGCCTGTGCTAATGGCCGTGGCTGGCGACGACGCTCGCAAAATCCAAAGTGAGCCAGGTAAGGGCATTGATCACGTTTCCGTGGTGGAAGATGTGAAATTCGAAGCAAGGTTGAGTTCTCAATGCTTCGAGAGCGAGAAGGGAGACGCCGAGGAAGCTTGGAACTGCAGTTAAGGTCGATCGATTTGAACTAGAGATCGCTCCCACAGTATCTTCGAGTCTCCCGATCTGGAGGCGTCTCCACCAAATCGAAGGAGATGACTCCGACGACGACGACACGCCGAGGTCCTGCGCAGTGGGCGGCCGAGAGTGATGGTGCTGGTGGCCGAGAGAGAAGGGGCTCCGTTGTTAGCAACGGTGGCAGGTGGCATGGAGGAGTTTTGTGATTTGCTACTTGGTTTTCCCATATCCTGTGTGCCACGGAGGATAAAGGTTAAAAAGAAAATACAAAAACCGAACTGAACTGGTTTGGGTCGCGATTCAGTTCCGCTTGGTTCGATTTGGCTTCTTATCTAAACCCTAGTTGGACATTACCCACTTTTATACTACCGTTTCCCATCACATTCAACTAAATCATACATTGGTCATCCTATGAAAAGAACATAGACCGGCATTGGTCACGCCACAAGGCCCCATTTGGTTAGTCAAAATGGGATAATTGGGCTAGATCACAACGGTGCGTAAGTTATGTATTCGATGCACCTATAGAAACTACAGAAAGCACGAGCAAATAAATTAGGCAAGAGACAGGAAAAGAAGGAAGTTCTCAATTTATTAAACAGAACTTTTCTGATCCATCTCACAGATATTTAGACAAGAAAATAGAGCACTCGGATCTCGGAAATAACATCACCCGCATTACCTGATGGCTTAAGACATGTGATTGTACTCTTATCGTTGAGAAGTTGAACCTGTTCAAAATCTTTAGGACGAGAACTGGAATCTTGTTTGCAAACTTAGTATATAATGCTTTTTCCTTGTCGGACGTATAAAAGCCCTACCTGCTTGAATTGCATATCCGCAAATGTAATGACGAAGATTCAGTCAGTCGATTTGATTCCAAAGTGACACCCACTTTCGGACGTTGAATTTGAAGGGGAAAGCCAAAAACTATAAAGGCAAATTCAGCAGCTTAAGTTTTGACTGCAGCGCAAAGCAAGAAGCATAGACATATATATTCATGGCGATGGCAATCTTCGAGAGGTGAGGCAGACAGAGAGTTTGCAGTTATATTGCCCACCTTGCCTTTTAAGGACAAAGAGGATCCCGAACCTTCGGTGAACCCATTATCCGATGAGGGAGGTCTAACCCAAGAAAAGAAAAACATGCTCAACCCACGGAAGAAACATTAGTTAGTGATTGATCATGAACTCGGCAGCAATTCATGGCAGTTTACTCGCTGTGCCAAGAACTTTCACGTCAGCCTTCACGACACACTCATCACCAAGTAATCTTGAACAGTTTTCAGCGGCAAGAAGAAGGGCCAACCACACTTTTCACTTGGACGCTTGACCCTATTAAAACCTGCAAAAGAAGATTAGCTGTATTAATCTTAAACTCGAGAATAATGGTGGCAAACCAAATAAATCAGATTAAATACTTGGTATACAGTGTGCTTATGCCACGACGAGAAAGAGGGATAAGAATTATAACATGTTCATAATAATGACATTGCAGTTATCTTTCCATTCATTTAGATATAATCAAGCTTAGCTAAAGATTTTGTGCTACCATCCATTTTAGATCGGCAGTTACCTCCTGTCGACTTATGCGTCTTGCCAGCTTTGCCTTTTAGCCGAATGGTATAAGTGGCTTTGACTTTCTGATCACCTGAATCTACTAAAAAAAGATACATCGACATATTTTTGTCCCTGTTATGCTCGTCACCCCTTGGACATAGATGCAACTTCCTGAACATAAGGAGAAACACAACCAATCATTGATACAAAATCAAGAAAAAGGAATATGCAAAAGCTTAAAAAAAAAAAAAACTAAACAAAACAAAAGCTGCGGGGGTAATATAAGAGCTACCACTCGTGACTCCCCGCAGTGAATACTTCAGAGTAGCAATCATTCACCAAAGTAGAAAACTTTGATATCTTCCATTCGTGACTAACGGACTTTGGACTCGCTTTTAGTGTCAAGCATTCACCCAGGCCTAAACTTTTTTCGACAAAGACCTCCACTCCAAACACACAATTGTCATCAACAAGGTAGCCATTTGGTGGATTGATGAAAGTTTTGAGTGGCATAAATCTTGGAATACCCCATTTGGACTTCATTGCGTGAAACCTCCAGTTTTTCCCAGCAATTCACGAAGCAAGAGTTCTCCAAGCTACCAAAGGGTTGATCACTTTTTCTTTAACAAATTTAGGGAGCAAAGGTACCTTCTTTTGCCAAATATTCATCACGAATTTGATCAAACACAAAGAACCTAACAGTTGCATTTATCTCCCAGCCAACTTTCAGAGGATTGGCGTCAGAAACAGCCAGATATAGGAACATGTGATCCTCTCCCTTCCTGCTCCTGTCTCCATTAGGATACAGAATCAAATGCCTACACAATGACAAAACATCAGACTCAAGAAACATATACCATGAAGAGTTTCTGTTGTTAGCTGAATAACGACAGATTTGCCCATGAAAGATCTTCAATTTTCAGACCTTTGAACAAACTTTCTATCCTCACCGAACGCTACTGGAGCCTTTGTTTCTTTCAATGAAGGACCGCATCCCTATGCATAATTAGCTGTTTACCAATAATCGCAAGAAGCAACCCACCTTAACCACATCTTTACTTGGATACCCACATTCACCAGATTCATCTGAGCCTCCTAAAATGTCAATTCAATCAGAAAGAACATTGCAACCTAAAAGACATCCTTAAGCCTTTTTTATGACGATATATATGCCGCAATCTTATCTGTCAATGTTAAGAAACAATAAAACCTAGAGGACAGCGAGTATGGAGTAACCCGAATATTTGTGCTTGCAAAGAGAGACCATAGATATACCACTTTTGGTCACCGACTTCGAACTCGTTTGTCTCATACATGGTGATGTCGTTCGTTGACAATAGAGAGATACTCGATCTTGAACGCATAATGCGCTGGCGGGATCTTTCTAGTCTCCGTAGTTCTCTCTGCTCAGTTAAAACCCCCCAAAATCACCAACAGGGAAACAACAACAAACCCAGAAAGGGAAAAAGAGATCAACTGAAGAAGATCAATAGACACATCGTCACGCCATAAAATTGCACAAGTTCATTTTCATTTCTTGTTTTTGGGAGAAACTCAAAGAGGAAAATGGTACCTTCACGCTCGTTGCCCACTTCAGCAGCATTTGAATCCTTTGCTTCTCTCCCTCTCTTCGGCATTGTATGATTCTTCAAGTGGCTACAGTACAGATGATGCTTGATGACTGTGATGGTCTCTAGTGGTGTGAGAGAAATGGAAGAAAAAAGACTGCTTTTTTTTTTCCCCCAAGATTTAATCGCTTCGTTCCGAGGAAATCATCGTTGAGGGGGCAGAGAGGTAGAGAACTGAAACTGTAGTTTGGACCGATTCATATTCGAAGTTCTTTTCTTTTCTCCGTGCGGATTCTTGATTGTCTTTAAGTCGCACAGTGTCTCTCAACCGGGATATATACATAACATATATTATATATTTAGAAAAACTGAATGCAAAACTACGTACCATCATCAGTTTGGTCGTCCATTTCACTATTTTAAAAAAATAAAAAATTATTATCACAAAAAACTTCAAATTGATATTCTTATCATAAGTTACCCCAAATTAATTTTTTATCGAGTAGACCGTGTTGTTGTGAGAATTCATAATTCATGAATTGTCAGGAGGGATTTAGGTCACTATAAACATAAATCTTAAATTGGTACACCAGTGACCAATTTTCCTTTTCATTAGTTTTCGTTAAATTATACATTCAAGTTATTAAGTTGGATATAGGTTTACCAATTTAAAGTTTTACCATCCGTTTGTTATAAATGTATCAATTTGTGATTTTTCGTAATATCAATCCAATTTAACGGTTGAAGGAAGTAAACTTGTCATAAATGTACTAGCTTAGGTTTTTTGGTGATCAAAAATTAATTTGGAATGAATTTATTATACGTGTATCAGTTTGAAGTTTTTTGTGATATTAATTTAATAAAAAATCCATTTTATTGTTTTAATATTTCTTTTTTCTTCTATTTCTAGGATTTCAAATTTTGATAATTCCTATTGGTTTTTGGCCAGCGGCGTTACTTATTCAATGGAAGAAGAAATATCTAAAGAGGCTTCTTCTTCTTCTTCTTTTTCCAAGAAGCAGTCGCTTCATTTTTGGGAAAAGAAATGTAGTGATGAAATTAAGAAGAGAAGGGATGTGGCGATCCAAATTCCTTTTCTTTTCATGTGCTTACGCGACAATGCATTGATACCACTTCTTGACCGGAAAAATATAATGAAAATTACTGTACCAATGTAAACTCTATGTGTTGCTTTTTGGCTTCATGATCTTGAGAAGTCGCAATAGTTTATAGATTTACTACTCATAATGAGATATTATTGCCCTATGGACACTTGTTAAACATCCAAAATATAGAAAAAATTTCATTACAAAAGCTCCATCTTTCTCACATCTTGCACAATCACCACATTAAAAAATGAAAATATCTCATTATTAGTTATGATTAATCGGTACCCTCAAGACACTCGTTACCAAGATCACTTTTATAACTTGTCATATGCAATCTAATCAATTTTACTTTTTATTTAACATCACAAGAAATTCAAGTCTCTCAACTTCACGCATTTGCTAATTTGGATTGGCTCTTCGTTAAGTTTTAGAGTTGGAATACATGCAAGGACTTGGAATTATGCCCTTACAATTCTGAAGGATGCTTGTGAAAATTTTTGCCTTGTTGGGTTCAAAAAAATTCATTGGACAACGATCTGTCATCCGCAAATTTTTTCAAAAGTGCATCGTTTTATCTCTTGGATTCTAGTTGTTTCACTGAATAACGAGTCCCTTCGACTCGTCTTAGACGGCTTGTTTTGGTCGGGCTTGATTCTATTTGGTATACAAAGAACATTTACCCCCATTAATCCTTGTATTCTTTGATAAGCTGATGACATCTCACGATTTAAATGGATTGAGTTATTAACACCTTGCACTTTCAGCTCTACAAAAATCTGACCAGAAGCAGAGATGCCTGTAGAGAACTTATTGCATGATCACATCCAATCCATGTATTATTGTTTATAAACACATCTAGTTACATATATTGCTGTCATGGCAATTTGCTAGTTGTGCCCAGCACCTTGACTTCAGCCTCAATGAGCCATGACTCATTCGTTTGGCATTCCCAGACTGTTTTCAATGGCATGAACGATGGCCAACCCCATTCGCATGCGGAGCTACTGAACCAACTAGTACCAACTGCAAAGCAGCAAAGACAGGAGAGAAGAAAATTGAAAGCAGGAAATATGAGGGATTTGAGGAGTTTCTAACTATACGGACTACATGAAGAAATCGAATATGGTCTTTACTAACAGGTGCAATTTAAATCGTCATCTACAGTGGTGAGAAAGTAGGTCATCGTGTGATTGACTTTGGAATTACTTTGGACTTTCAATTTGTGCTACTAATTACACTGGCCTTGAAGTGTAGCGCTCATCCACCTAAGAGGACAAACAGTTACCTTTTGACTGCACCTGTTTGCATTGGCGTTTTAAACGAATGACGTATTCCGCGTTCACTTTCTGACCAGAAGCCAATTTGTCCGAATCAACTAAAGAGAGAAAAATCGAAAGGCTTTCACCCCTGCGAGCCGAATCACCCCTTGGGTATAGCAACACCTTCCTGCGAAGAGATTGAAAAATAGATATAATAGACAGGACAAATAGTATATCAACAAAAACAAAAGTTATCACTGAAAGGAAGTTTGTAAATAGGAGCAACCATTTATAGTCTCCAACAGTGAATGCATCAGAGTATAAACATGTATCCTCCAAGCTTGACAACCTACATATGTTCCATTCATGAGTGCACGGTGTGCTCTCCTTTAGCGTCAAACATTCGCCAACGCCCGAATTCTTGATAATGAAAACCTCCACACCAAAGACACAAGTGTCGTCTACAAGGTACCCATTGGATTGGTCGGTGAAAGTTTCCAATGGCATGTATCTCGGAATTCCCCATTCGGTTTTCGATGCGTGCAACCTCATGACTCTTCCTTCAAATTCACAAGCGAAGATTCGTCGATTCGATGTTAGCATCTAAAAAGGTGACAAATATCATGTTTTTTTTCTGTCGTTACTAAGCTTTTACCTTGTTCAATCAAATATTTTTTGCGATTGTGATCACGCAAAGAGAACCTGACGGCCACGTCAATTGGCCCACCGAGTTGGAGGGGACTCGTCCCCGAAACCGCCAGATATACAGAGATGTGACCTTTTCCTTCTTGGCTCTTGTCTCCACTGGGATAGAGGATCAGTTTCCTGCATGATCAAGATGCTTCCGTAAATTCGAGCACGGGATGTACATGTAAAGTTTCCGGCTATGAATTGACGCTAATTACTATTAGAATTTGTGAAGTGCTACAGCTTCTGATTGCTGAATCAACATTAATTTTCAAAACAATCTCTTCATCCTAAAAAAGATTCCTTTATTCTGTATGAATTTTCAAAACTACACAGGGTTCAAACTTCAAACATCGGATTCTTAAGTAATAACAGAAATTATATGCCTGTAAAGTATTTAAACCATCTTCTGGAAGAAAGGCTTAAATTTGGACCAAAGCCTGTATAAGGAACAGTCTCTTCAAAGATTAATTGACTGCTTGGCCAGCTATGTCGAATCTGAATGTGAGTGTGAGGAGGAGACTAGAGAGAAGAGAAATGAACCATTTATAGCCTCCCACTTCAAACTCGTCCGATTCATGCTTCTCTATCTTGTTCTTTGCGAACGAAGAGAAAGACTTAATCTCGAGCACATAATCTGCCGGTGCAACATCTCTAATCTCCTTTGTCACTACTGCATCGACCAAAACCAGAGAAAGAACCAATCAACCCACGAGCTCTAATAGTTACTTCAAGCCCGAGTGCAAATTATATCCAAGACTTTAAGTTATTGATGTAGCAATTGAAAATTTCTATGTACACGGACGTTCTTTTTACCAGAGATAAGAGAAAAACTCCTGCAACACATGAACTATATGGGGTTAGATTTGAGGGGACGTACCAGGGTTGGCTTCATTGCATGTCTCGAAAGAAGTCATTCTTAATGTTGGAGGTTCGCAACCTTGACTTATGGCCTTGAGGGTTGATTGAATGATGGTTGTATAGTCAATCAATGAAGATTATTTATAATGACAGCTTTTGTTCTTGGTTTTTAAGGTGCAATTGCTTCATTCTCTTGCTTTTTGCAGGTTGCTTTATTCTGAAATTGTACCATTTGGGAGCTCAGAAGGGCAAGGGTTCTATTCTCTGCTTTTCCATCTTTCCCAATTCTTCTCTGGATTCTCATATTCTTCCCTGGCCAAACAAACATAGAAAGATTTTCAACCAAGATAGAATTTGATAGGATAAGATATGAAATCCAAGAGATTTTTTTATATCACATCTACTGTTTCATTATTGAAATAATAAAGTCAGATATATCTACATCATATTATATGTATTGTTTGGTATAAATGTCTATATGAATCATAAATTTTTTAAACGGAGATGATAAAATTCTCTCACGACCCTCTTGTGTACTCTTTTTTATTTATTTATTCCCCTTCCATTATTCTCTAATATATTTTATTAATTAGAAAATTATACTAATATACCTAAACTACTAAAACACCTAAAATATGTAATAAATATATATTTACATATTGAATTTATATTATAAGATAAAATTAAATTCGAATATATAAATGAAAATAAGATTAAATTAAAAAATAAATTTTTATTTTTTTTTTATTTTGAATTCTTATATTAGAATTCAAATATTATTTATATTGAAATATAATTTTAATTTATTAATTTAAGAAATTTATTATTTGAGAAAAACTCCACTATTATGGATATTATAAATCCCATTCGCCTTTATCCCACTTTCCTCGTGAGATAATTTTATTTGATCTATATTTTATTTATATCTGACTTTATCCTATATTGAGTAGGCACCAATCGTAGGATAAGATAAATTTTATCATACCCTGAATTTTATCCCGACCACCAAACTCGGATTTTAGCTTGTGTCTTTCAATATATATTTGATTAAATGGCAAATATATACGAGTAAAGTTCGATGTATGCATTCAGGGGAATTCTATGGTCCAATATAGAAAAGCAAGGCAACGGTCCCATTCAATCTTAGTCGATAAATTAAGAGAGAATTAATTTCAACAGACTAGTGATTTTTGGGAAAAAAGAAGAAGAAGGGGGAACTAATTCACATTAAAGGAAAATGATCAATTATAAGATCGTTGACTTCACTATCAATTAAAGAAAATTATGATATATGAGGATGATTATTCATTGACAGTACCTCAAAATTTAATCGCGAGACTAGGGGAAAAAAAATTAAGCTGCCTGCTATGCTTTTTACTATCAATTTCTATGATCATGCTGCTGTAATTTCCCTTCTTATTTTCCATGGCAATTTTTTCCAAAGTTTTTCGTCAATCCAACCTAATGAGCAATCAACCCTTTTCTTCAGACTATGATCAGCAAGAGTGAACTCAAATTCAAGAACAATAATAATATTTTTCATATTTCGTACTTATATTAAAGACGGAGGAGATAAACGAACTAACCCCTGGAAATGAACTTGATATAAACGCTATTGAGATATATATACTTTTATCATTTTTTAATACTTTTATCAAAGTTTATTTATCCTCCTATCTATTTCAGCAAGAGGAAAACTGTCTAAAATCCAAATTGCCTTAATAATCATGAAATGCAATTTCCTAAACTATATGAACACCAACTGAATGAAACTCAACTAAATCTAATCCTAAGAACTAACTAGGCTCGCATTTTTCCTATCTTTCAATAATATTTCTCTGTTATTACTTTTTTCCGTAGTTGAATATTATTTTTAATTTTATTTTCATATTTACTTTATTTATCTATTTTTCTTCTTTCTTCTTCGGTCTCCTTTCCCAGAATCCACAAGCCTTCTCAACTTTCAAACTTCTGTCATGATTTGCCTTCACTGAATGCCTCCATGAAAGCATTGAACAACATCCAAGCACAATCTAGTCAAAACTGCACCATTTTATTTGGACAATTCACGGGCCAGCCTTCCCTTTCATTGTCTTCAACCCATCGACACGCAGACAGCACGTGCACTCTGCTTTCCATGGATTTTTCCGGCGAACGGAGAACTACAGTTCTCCAATTTTTCTTGCCGGAGACCATCCCAATCACCTCACAAGAAACCTGTATGTTGAGTGACCCTCTTGGTAACTACTCTTCTCGGTTTTTTATTTATTATTGTTTTTTTTTAGGTGCAAACAACAATCACAAATTTTAATCTAGCAAAAATACCCAAAAACTCATTTGGTTACACGAAATTACTCTATGACAGAGATTCGTGCTTTGTACATTGATCTATACGCGGCAAAGAAGGCAACAAAGTGAATCACGATCAAAGACTACATATACGCATGAGATCATATGAAAATGTGGTTGTCATAGCATTTGGAGGTTCCAGCCATAGTCTAAACTACAGAGACCAGAGATAGAAATGGATGAAATCAACATGTACGTCATGATTTAAGCAGGTTCGGCCTCAGGAAGGTGCTTCTTAGTTGTGTATGCATTTTCATTCGCGTATTTTTAGGAACACTTGAAAGAATTGTAGGCTCGATTTGTCAGACTATAATTCAAGTGTTAACAAACACATCCAATCCATGTATTATTGTTATGAGGAAAGAACTGCCAGTTTATGAATACATCCGGTGCATAAATTTGCCATCATGGCAATTTGCTGATTGTGCCAAGCACCGTGACTTCGGTCTCAATGAAACATGGATCATTCGTCAGGCATTCCTGAACCGTTTTCAGTGGCATGAAAGACGGCCAACCCTCCCACACAGTGGAGATACTGAACGGTATAGTCCGAGCTGCAAAGTATCAATGACAAAGCAAGAGAGCAGAAAATTACAGTTATGAAATATGAGGGATTCCAACAGTTTCCAACCATACGGACTACATGAACAAATCATACAATGGCCTTGAAGTGGGGCCTTCATCAACTTGTGAGGACAAAACACTTACCTTCCGGCTGATGTACAAAGTTGTTTGGGCCTTTTAACCGAATGACATATCTTGCGTTCACTTTCTGACCGGAAGCCAATTTGTCCGCCTCCACTAAACCGAGAGAAATGGAAAGGCTTTGGCCCCTGTTATAGTAGTCGCCCCTCGGGCATAGCCACACCTTCCTGCGAGAACATTTGAAAATAGTGATAAATAGATTGGACAAATAATAGATAAACAAAAACAACAGTTTATCACTGAAAAGGAAGTTTGTAAATAGGGGCTACCATTTATGATCTCCAACAGTGAATACATCAGAGTATAGATAATCCTCCCCCAAGCTTGGGAGCCTCGATATCTTCCATTGGTGAGTATACGATGCACTCTCCTTTAGCGTCAAACATTCGCGGACTCCCGAACTCTTGATGACGAAAACCTCCACACCGAAGATGCAGGTGTTGTCTACAAGGTAACCATTCGATGGGTCGGCAAAAATTTTCAATGGCATGTATCTCGGAACTCCCCATTCGGCTCTCAACGCGTGAAACCTCGTGACTCTTCCTTCAAATTCACAAGAGAAGATTCGCCGATCCAATATTAGTGTTCAGAAAGGCGGCAAATATCATGCCTTTTGCTATCGTTACCGAGCTTTTACCTTGTTCAGTCAAATACCTATCACAAATTTGATCATACAGAGAGAACCTGACGGCCACGTGAATCGGACCACCAAGTTGGAGAGGATTCGTCCCTGAAATCGCTAGATATATGGAGATGTGATCTTCTCCGTTTCGGCTCTTGTCTCCATTGGGATAGAGGATCAGTTTCCTGCACAATCAAGATGCTTCTGTGAATTCGAGCACGGATGTACATGTAAAGTTCCCAGTTATGAATTGACGCTAATTATTCTTAGAATTTGTGAAGTGCTACAGCTTCTGATTGCTGAATCAACATTAATTTTCAAGACAATCTCTTTATCCTGAAAAGGATTACTTTATTCTGTATGAATTATCAGAAACTGCAGAGGGTTCAAATGTCAGATTCTTAACTAGTAACAGAAATTATATGCCTCTCAAGTATTTAAACCATCTTCTGGAAGAAGGGCCTAAATTTGGAGCATAGCCCTAATAAGGAACAGTCTCTTCAAAGATTATTTGACTGAGGTTTTTTGCTAGCCATGTCGAATCTGAATGTGAGTGTGAGGAGGAGACTAGAGAGAAGAGAAGTGAACCATTTATAGCCTCCTGCTTCGAACTCGCCCGATTCATACTTCTCCATGTTGTTCTTCGCAAACAAAGAGAAGGACTTAATCTTGAGCACATAATGCGCAGGTACAACATCTCTAATCTCCTTCGTCATTACTGCATCGACCAAAACCAGAAGAAACCAATCAACCGACGAGTTCTAATAATTACCTCAAGCCCAAGTGCAAATTATAATTATAACCGAGAAGTTATTCATGTAGCAATTGAAAATTTCTATGCACACGCATCACAAATAAGAGAGAAACTCCTGCAACAAATGAACTATAGGTGGTTATATTTGAGGGGACATACCGGGATCGGCTTCTCTGTATATCTTGAAGGATTCCATTCTCAACGTTGAAGATTTAACTTGATCCGAAGTCTCAGGGTTTGATTAAATGATGGTTGTAGAGGTAATCAATGACGGTTATTTATCATGGCAGCTTTTGTTCTTCGTTTCCAAGGTGCAGTTGCTTCATTCTCTTGCTTTTCGCAGGTTGCTTTATCCTGAAATTGTACCATTTGAGAAGGGCGAGGGGAAGAACGGTTTGACTCTATCAAAATTCTTTGCTTTTCCATCTTTGTCAATTCTTCACTAGATTCTCGAGTTCTTGCCTGGCCAGACAAACATAGAAGGACGAAACCTTGGGCCTTTAGCTTGTGACTTTCAATATACATTTGACAATATGGCAAGTATATAAGAGTAAAGTTCGATATACGCATTCAAAGAATTTCTATGGTCCAATATAGAAAAGCATGGCAGCAGTCCCGTTCAATCTTAGCCGTTTTGAGAGAATTAATTTCAATGGACAAATGATTGTTAGAGAAGATGGGAACTCATTCATGTTAAAAGGAAAATTATCAATTATAAGATCATTAATTTTGCTATTGATTAAAGAAAATCACGATATATGAGGATGATTATTCATTGACAAGGTCCCAAAATTTAATCGCGAAACTAGGAAAAAAAAATTAAGCTGCTTGCCATGCTTTTTACTATCAAGTTCTATGACCATACTGCTAGAATTTCCCTTTTTATTTTCTATGGCAATTTTTCCGCTAAAGTTTTTCGTCAGTCCAACCTAAATAGCAATCAACCCTTTTCTTCGTACCGAGATCTGCAAGAGTGCACTCAAATTTAATAACAATAATGATATTTTCCATCTTTCGTACCTATATTAAAGACGGAGATAAACGAACTAACCCGTAAAAGTAAACCTGATATAAACTCCACTAAGATATTTTTAATCTTTCTTACTTTTATAATTTTTTAATACTTTTGTCGAATTTCCTTTATCCTGCTACCTATTTCATCAAGAGAAAAACTATCTAAAATCCAAATTGCCTTAATAATGATGAAATGCACTTTCCTAAACTATATGCACACCAATTGAATGAAACTCAACTAAATCTAATCCTCAGACCTAACTAGGCTTGCATTTTCCTATCTTCGTTATTATTTTTCTGTTATTACTTCTTTCCGTAGTTAAATATTATTTTTTATTTTTATTTTCGTATTTTTTTTATTTGCCTATTTCCATTCTTTCTTCTTCGGTCCTTCTTTCCCAGAATCCACGAGCCCTCACGACTCTCTTACCTCTCTTATGCTTTTCCTTCACTGAATACCTCCCTGAAAGCATCGAACGACATCCGCGCAAAAAACACAAGAAACATGTATGTTGAGTGACCCTCTCGGTAACTACTCTTCTCAGTTATTTATTTATTTATTTATTTTTATATTTTGGTGATGCAAACAACAATCACAAATTTTAATATAGCAAAAACATTCAAAAACTCATTTGGTTACACAACATTTCTCATGATAGAGATTTGTGCTTTATACATTGATCTATATACGATAGAGAAGGTAATGAAGTGAACCGGGATCAATTACTAAATGTACGCATGAGATCAGAAGAAAACAAGGCGGGCATAGCATTTGGAGGTTTTGGCCATAGTCTAAACCACTGAGACTCAAGATAGAAATGAATGAAATCAACATGTACATCATGATTTAAGCAGGTTCAGTTTCAGGAAGATGCTTCTTAGTTATGCCTGCAATTTCGTTTAGGCATTTTCACAAACACTTGGTGATCAATTTGAACACGGTACACATGGGGTCAGAGGTTTGTCGACCGCATCACTTCACCTCACCAAATTCTTGCTTCCCTCATCCCACAGTCGTGTATGCGACGTCGTGCGTGCGAGCTTAAGTCATAGCTTTTCAAAGGTGATAGGGAGAGGGATGGGCTAGTGGATTTTTCTCTTAGGGGCTTGGGCCTTAGACCAAATTGAGTAACAACAGGCTTAAATTTCATTTATTTCGTGAAAAATTAATTATTTAAAAATAATTACTTATATAGCTTATAAAAATAAATAAATAAATAAATTGAAAATATTTTGTTTATCCATAAGATGTTTAGATATAAATTATTATTGATGAAAAAACATTTTCCATCGACTAATTATTTCAAGCGGTACAACGATCGTTTTTAGAAAAATGTTTTCAAATTATTTATTTTTCGTGAAACAAACAGAGTCTTACATTTATTTTAAATTCAATGGACCTGGGCAATGTTGGAACAAATCAAAACCGGCCTATGTGAATCGGGCTGCGCGATGGATATTTCAAAGAGTTGAAATTGATGATTTGGTGGATGTAGGCTGCGATTCGGCCAAAGGCTGGCTCTTGGGACCCAGACTAAATTAAGCCTTTGTTCTTTTTACTTGTTATTTATTTATTTATACAGAAATGTACACTCTATTTGTCCACTAAAAATTCATGTGTCAACAAATACATCCAATTCATGTATTATTTGTCATGAGGATAGAACTGACAATCATTGTCTATTTATGAACACATCCAGAACATGGCATTGTTGTCATGGCAATTTGCTAACTGTGCCGACCACCGTGACTACGGCTTCAATGACACAAGAATCATCCTTCAGGCATTCTCAAACCGTTTTCAGCGGCATGAAAGTAGACCAACCCCAGTTCGTGCTGGAGCTACTGAACCAATTTGGAGAAGCTGCAAAGTAGCAAATGCAAGGGCAAAAGTGGAAAATTTGCGGTCCAGAAACATTGAGAGATTTTAGCAATTTCTAATTATACGGACCATACGAACAAACCGAATTCGCTACTTATTGACCGGTGAAATTTATTTAGCGAGGTACTGTGGCGAGAGCGAAGCTCATCGTGTGATTGAAATTGTGGATCGCTCTGGACTTTCTGTTTGCGCCACTAATTACTATGGCCTTGAAGTGGAGCGCTCATCCTACTCAAGGGAACAAATACTTACATACGAGCTCACGGTGTACAGCGTTGTTTCGGTCTTTTAACCGAAAGGTGAATCTGGTGTTCACTTTCTCAACAGAAGCTAGTTTGGCTGCATCAACTAGGACGAGAAACATCGAAAGGCTTTGGCCCCAGTTAGCCGAATCACCCCTCGGGTACAGCAACACCTTCCTGGGGAAGAAAATGAAGATGGTAGCAATGCATAGGAAAAGAGAATATATCCGCAAGAGCAGAGTTGTCATTGAAAGGAAGTTAGTAATTGGAAGCTACCATTTGTGGTCTCCAACAGTGAAGACGTCAGAGAAGGATTCACCCCCCAAGCTCGACAGCCTCCATATCTTCCATTCGTGAGTATAGGATGCGCTCCCTTTCAGCGTCAAACATTCGCCAACTCCCGAGCTCTTGATGACGAAAACCTCTACTCCGAAGACACAGGTGTCGTCCACAAGGTACCCGTTTGACGGGTCAGTGAAAGTTTTCAACAGCATGTATCTCGGAACTCCCCATTCGGTTTTCAACGCGTGAAAACTCGCAACTCTCCCTTCAATCACGAGCCAAGTTTTGTCGATTCCTTATTAGTGTTCGGAAGGCGACAATGTCTTTGCGTTTTGGCTGCAAGTCTAGAGCTTTTACCTTGTTCAATGAAGTATCTATCGCGAATTTGATCATACACAGAGAACCTAACGGTCGCGTGGATCTCCCCACCAAGTTGAAAAGGACTCGTCCCAGATGCCGCCAGATATATGGAGACATAATCTTCTCCGTTTCGCCTCGTCTCCATTGGGATAGGGGATCAGTTTCCTGTAGAATCAAGATGCTTTCGATCACGGAATGTACATGAAAAGTCTGGTTGTAAATTGGCCATACTTATTCTTCGAATCTTTGAAGTGCTTCAACTTCCAATTACTGAAGCAACATATATTCTCACAACGATGTCTTTGTCTTAGAAAAAGGTTACCTTCTTTTGGATATATATACAAAACTAAAAATGATCCAAACCCCAGACTCTTCGCAGTAACAGAAATTAATGCTTGTAAAGTATATAAACTATCCTCTGAAAGAAAGGCCCAAATTTGGGGCATAGCCATAGGACTACATATGATGGACAATCTCTTCAAAAGTTAATCGACCGATGTTTCTTGGCAAGCAATGTTAAACCACCGCAAATAGTTCTTTTATGCAATCGAATGTGAGAGTGCGAGGTGGAGGCTAAAGAGTACAGAAACGAACCATTTATATCCTCCTGCTTCGAACTCACCCGATTCATACTTCTCCATGTTGTTCTTCTCGAACAAAGAGAGGACTTAATCTTGAGCACAAAATGTGCTGGCGCAACATCTCTGAACCCCGTCGACAGTACTGCATAAAGAAAAAAACCAGAAGAAACCAATCAACCAACAACCTCTTACTTTAATCCTGAGTGCGAGTTATATCTGAGACTCCAAGTTATTCATGCAACGATTTTAAAATCCTAGAACATTGACAATCTTTTTTACCACCAGGAAAAGAGAGACTTTTGCAGCACATGAACTATGTTGTTAATAGTTGAGGGGACATACCAGGGTCGGCTTCTGTGTACACGTCGAAAGGAGTCATTTTCAAAAGTTGGAGATTTTCAACTTGACCGAAATTTGAGGGTTGATTGAATGATGGTTGTAGAGCGGATCGATAGAGATTATATATCATGACAGCTTTTTTTACTTCGTTTCCAAGATACAGTTGCTTTATTCTCTTGCTCTGCAAGTTGCTTTGTTCTGGAACCATGCCATTTTGAGATTTGAGAGGGGCAAGGGGAAGAACAGCTTGGTCTTTCCAAATTCTTTGCTTTTTCCATCTTTATCAATTCACAAGATTCTTGGATTCTTGCCTGACCAGGGAAATGTGGAAAGGAGGACACTTTGTGTTTTAATTTGTGACTTTTAAGATATTTTTGATAAAAAGTAAAAGTAAAGTTCAATGTAATAATTCAGAAAAATTCTATGGTTCTGTATAGAAAATCACGGCAATGGCCATTCAATCCGTACCGTTAGATCAAGAGAGAATAAATTTCAATAATGATTTTAGCAAGATAGTAACTTTCGACTGTGCATGGGAAATGGTTCTAATTACAAGAATTTCATTATTACTACTGGTAAAAGAAAATTACAATAAACAAGGACAATTATTCACTAATGGGGCTCCGAATATAGGACCATAATAAAAGAGAATGTTTCAAATTACAATCATTGATATAGGTTATGAAGAATAAGGAAAAATTTACAACAAACTCCGGGTGCTCACTAACTTTACAAAAATTAGGAATTCAACTTTACGAGACTTAGGTGATTTGCGGTAATATGGAGAATGATTTACAACTTGCTATCTCCCAAATAGAAAGCAATTTTCAAAAGCTCAATTATGATTTTGATGTATTTGGAGAATGACTACTAGGGAGAAAGATACTAAAAGTATTAAAAGTTTTCACTTTAATGCCAAAATTTTCGTCGGATTACTTAAGTAATCAAAAAAATTTTTTGGCAACAAAGTGAGTATCATACACAACTTTTGGCATTTCTAATATCCTTCTCTCATGGTTACTAACTTGCTAGCTCCCAAATAGAAAGTGATTTTCGAAAGGTCAATTTTGACTATCTTTCAGTACAAAATTATGTTTACTCAAAAATCAAAAGAACAAGTCATTAGTTTCTTTGGTTCAACTCAACTTGGCACATGATATAAATGAAAGGAAAGATTACAAATAAGGGCTTGAAGTGTCATCATTTTTTCAGAAAGAAACTTGAAGTGAACATTTTTTCAAATAAGGATTAGAAGTACATTCATTTTTTTTAAGGAAATGGTTTGAAATGAATCTTGTTTCAAATAAAGACTTAAAATGGCTATGACTCTTTCAAAGAGGGCTTGACTATTCGGCTGATTAAGAACATTTTCGTCCTTTACCATTTTTTTGAATTTTTCCCTTTTTCTTTCCTTTTTTTCCTTTTTTTGATTTTCTCTTTCTTTGCAATACCAAGAGAGGCGAGGGTTGCCCTCATTAGATCTGAGCGAGAGTTATGGCCCTCGCTCATGGCAACGACCAATGATAGTTGCGGGCTCTTGCGAGAAAAAGAAAAAAAGAAAAGAGAAAAGAGAAAAAATTATAAATTATAATTAAAATTATCTTTGGACGAAAAATGCCTTTTGATTGACCATAATATTTAGCTTGGTCAGTGACCGACTGACCGGTGAGATTAGACCCTTATTTAAAATTATCATAGCCACTTCAAGCCCTTTTTAAATACTAACATGGTCATTTCGGGTTTTAATTTGAAATAAAGATCATTTTATATTTGTATTTGAGAAAATGAGAATATTTCAAGTCTTCATTTGAAATTTTCCCTAAATAAAATGATTTCGTTAATAAGTATTTTATGCCATTTTTAATGTGTTGTTTTTCTCATTTTGCGTGTAGCTGGTGCATAGAAAGATGTAGACCTAAGCAAGTCCTTAAAAGGCTCAACGGAGAAAACATATGGGAGAACCACTCTAGGGTGGGAGACCCCACGCTGTCCTCCTATTCTCTCTCTGTTGGGAAGATAAAGATAGATAGGAAATTAAGAGGCTTCACGATAATGAAAGTAAACATCACGTCAGGATTTCGGTTTTGGCGACTACCGGGTAGGCATGTATAATAGCCTAAACATTTTCTTGCTCAATATGGTCACCTTGACAATCGTCTTAGCACACACGTTTGTAAGACGAGAAAAAAAAAAAAAAAAAAAAGGAGAAATTTAAGCCGCTCGCCGTGCTTTTCACTATGAATTTCTATGACCGTACTATTGAATTTGCCCCTTTTATTTTAACAGCAGTTATTTCCACTCAAATTTTTTTCGCCGGTCAAACCTTAAGACCAATTCGCACTTTTCTTCGTTACCGTGATCTGCAAGAGTGGACCCAATTTTTTTTTTTTAAAAAGCAACAAAACAATTTAAAAAAATAATAAGAAACTTCTCTCTTAGTCCCGAAATAAAATAATAAAAAATAAAAAAGGGAAAAAAAGAAAATACGAAATTCAACTCACGATCCAAAAAATCCAAATAAAAAAAAAATTCCTTGCAAACTCCATTTTTAAAAAATAAAAAATAAAAATCAAACCTTTCGCCTCTTCACCCACTTTCCATCGCCGAATCCGAGCTCCTCTAGGAAAACCGAACCTTCGAGGCTTCAATCCAAACCGTAAAATCGCTTCGTCATCCGCGATCTCCCGTCTCCGCCCGATCCCGCGCGCCGATTCGACGCCGCCGCCGCCTTGCATTCCCCGCCTCCTCCGATTTCGCCGACGCCCGGAAACCCTAGGCGCCACCGCCCCGGCCCGCCCCCACCTTCGATCGCCGGGAGATGGACGATTCCTGCGCCGTGTGCGCCGAGGCGCTGGAGTGGGTGGCCTACGGCGCCTGCGGCCACCGCGAGGTCTGCTCCACCTGCGTCGCCCGCCTCCGCTTCATCTGCGACGACCAGCGGTGCTGCATCTGCAAGGCCGACTGCGACGTCGTCTTCGTCACCAAGGTGAGGGGGCCTCGGGAGAATGACGATGATCCCGGTCTCTGTGGATCGAAGTGAGGAATTGGATTTTCGGTGGTCATGTTGGGCTTTTTTTTTTTTTTTTTTTTTTTTTTTTTTTGGTGTTAGTATGATTGTATGTGGTAGCCAGTGTGATCTTTATGTGGAGCTGAGTCTGTAATGCGTCGGCGTGGGTGCCACTCGGATCAATGATGATGATGATGCACCGCTTTCGCGCTAGTCGAAATTGATCGGCTTGTGATAGTGTCGGCAAAGTCCTATGATATGCTTTCGCCCTCGCTTAGGCTAATTATGCGATTAGGCAAAGCGTGATCTTTGATTGGCTATGCTTTCGTGTCACCTGCATTCCTCTAAAGGCGTGAATTCTGCGGAGTGGAAATTCTCTCTGTAGTCGATTTAGAGACTTCAGTGGCTATGGTGTTCTTATTAGTATAGAGCTGGATGGTTACCGCTCACGAACAAGTTTAACTTTAGCTAAACGGCTAGATATATGCTGCACGACGATGAGATACCTTTTCTAATTCACATAGTTCCGGACTTTGGTTGGAGGTTCTATTGCTAGATGCTGGTTCTTTTTGGTGTGAAGTCCTAATTAATCTGCTGGAGTATTATCTGATTTTCGATAATCTGTATTCACATCTTATATGAATTGTTAGATCAATTGCAATGGATTCCCATAAGATCTGCTGATTTTTGCAAATCGATATGCTGATATTTGAGAAGAGTTCTTTGATTTAGGGTTGACTTTGGTTGTTAGAACTTGCTATTTTCCAAATTTATGCCTTCACCATTTCAGTTTGCCATAGCAGTGATATCCTCTTCCTGGTTCAGGGTCTTGTTAGTCAATTTGATTTTCTGTGTATTCAGTTCTAGCAGTGATTACTCCATTTTCAATAGTCCTTATGCTGCTGCTGTTTCCAGGCATTAGGAGATTATACGAGGACACTCAATGATTTTTCAGTACTGCCTTCTGAACCAAAAGAAGGTCGCGTTGGGTCATATTGGTTCCATGAAGATACCCAGGCATTTTTTGATGACGTTGACCATTATAGGATGGTCAAGGCAATGTGCAAGCTTTCATGTAGCATTTGTGACAAATTGGAGGAGAAAACCAATGATGCCTCTAAACGTCGGGGGAGGTTTAGGAATATCGAACAGCTGAAGGGTCATTTGTTTCATCAGCATAAAGTACTCATGTGCAGCCTGTGCTTGGAAGGGCGGAAGGTGTGGAGATTAGTGGAAACTAACTTGATACGAATAGGTTCTAGATGGAATTCTTACCATGGGGCTTGCCTCCTCGACTTTGTTTGTGCTTGATGTTCCATTGATTTTTGGTGATGCAGGTATTCATTTGTGAGCAGAAATTATATACTCGCTCACAGTTGAATCAGCATATAAACACAGGAGATTCTGAGGTGGATGGAAGTGAGAGTGAAAGAGGTGGCTTTACAGGTCATCCTATGTGTGAGTTCTGCAGAACACCTTTTTATGGGGATAATGAACTGTACACTCATATGTCGACAGAACACTATACGTGTTTTATTTGCCAAAGGTAAAATTTTGCGGTATTACTAAGACATATGGTACCATTTGAAATTCCAAATCTTCAGGAGTGCTGATCTGTACTGCTGATCTGCAGGCAGCACCCAGGACAATATGAATACTTTAAGGACTATGATGATTTAGAAGTAAGATATCAATGTTCATATATCTTACCTACAGTCTCACACTCTTTTTGGCCAAGGAACATCTCTTACATTTATGTATTATTGAAACTTGTTTCTCACAGATTCACTTCCGTCAAGAGCACTTCCTGTGTGAGGATGAGGCTTGCCTTGCCAAAAAGTTTATTGTCTTTCAATCTGAAGCAGAAATGAAGGTCTGTGATCATGGCTTTTGAAATAGTCTGAAATGGACACTTGTTAGATGTTTTAAATGTTAGATTAAGAAAACAATTGCAATTGTTTGTGTTTTGGTTAGTCATCATTCATATATTATATATGCTTGGCAGTCCCTATAAAGTTTTGTGTATCTGATTATTTCAGCGGCATAATACCTTGGAACATGGTGGGCGTATGTCTCGTTCTAAGCGGAATGCTGCACTCCAGGTATATATAATTTATCGATTTGAGTAATTCTGAGGGAAGATTATCTTGTGTCCTAACGTTTTGCAGTTAGTGACCCTACTGATGATCACTTGTTATTTTGAGTATGCTTATTGGCACGTCGACTCTGTGTTACATTTCCTTGGCATTCTTCCCTTTCTTGATGCTTTGGCGAAATGTTGTTGTTCTACTTCTAGATACCCACCAGCTTTCGATACCATCGGGGTAATGAACAAGATCGTCGCCGTGGAAGGGGTAGGACATTTCATCGTGATTTTGCTGAAGAGCAGATTTCAATGGCCATTCAAGCCAGTCTAGATTCTGCAAACTTTGATCGCCCTCCGCCTGATCCATCCTTATCGACCAATGCACATAGAAGTACTGATCCTGGAGATTTGGATGATATAGATCAAATAGTCCAGCCGTTTGAGTCTTTGAACGCAACTGATTCTGAACCTTCTTCAAGATATCTCCAAGCTTTGGGGCAAAATTCTCGGAGTGGACCTCTACAAGAAACTGCCTTTCCTCCTCTCCCCATGGCTGCAAACTCCAGTCAACAAGCGAACAAACGGGACACGGAAGGTTTGTCAAAAAACACAATGGCTGCTCGTCTTCGACGCAAGAATGTTACAAGTCGAGCTCAGGCTTGGCCAGCTGCAAGTCGTCCCTCATTCCCATCAACTTCTTCATCTGCACATGCAGCAAATGTTGCATCTGTGGCGACCCCAAGTATGAGTAACGGACCTACTTTATCAAGCTATGCTAGTTTGGCTAAGGGTCAGAGTCGGGCAGCTACAGCTCATGCAGTTATGTCAGCTGGCTCTTCCAAGCATGCTGAAAGCAGTAGCACCAATAAGATGACCCATTCTTCATCAGCACCTAATCTTGCTGAAAGGGCATCTATGGAGCCTTCGGAATTTCCGCCCGTCTCTGCTAGCCAGGTGCGCAAAATGGCTCCCACGAGCCAGGTTATGCCAAAGGTGGAAGATGTCCATTCTGCCAACAGATCGCTGGTAGAAAAGATACGGGCTGCTTTAGATGGTGACCAAGAGAAGTTCACTGTTTTCAAAGAGATTTCTGCTCACTATCGTCAGGGTTCAATTGACACAGAAATATACCTTGATTATGTGCAGAATTTTGGATTGTCACATTTGATTCTTGATTTGGCTAGACTATGCCCTGACACTGAGAAACAACGAGAACTTATTGAAACACATAATGCTAGAATGCGAAGGGGTGGTGTTGGGGAAAGTGGTTGGAATCGGGACATCTTAGGGAATGGTGATGGTAACAGGAAAGGTAAGGGTAAGTCTACTGGTGCTATTGATGGCAAGCGGAAGAATAAGTTGGCAGATAGCATTATGAGCACCGTTCAGGAGATGCAGTCAAAGTACAAGCCGCCAGAAGAAGAGGTGGAGGTTTTATTGAAGGATGGATACCGATCTGTCAATGGGAAATCAAAAGTAGTGACCAATGATGAGAAGCAATTATCACTGAGTTCTAGTAATAAAACAAAATCGGAGGCATCTGCTGCGGGTGGTGGAACTAGTAACAGTGTTGGTGATGGAGGTGGAGGTGGAGGGGGTAAGCAGCGGAAGAAAATGTCGAAATTTCACAGAGTTCGTTTGGGGGAGGACTCAAAGGCTGCAATTCTAGACCTGAAGAATTCTGATTCCGATCCTGATCCAGTGGATAACAGATCAAAAGGCAGGGAAGATCCTAATGGTGCAGTGCCCGTGCGTGGGGTTTGGAAGAACGGCGGCGGTCAGAAGCTCTTCTCTTAGAAGCACTAATAAGTGGTTCTGCTATAGGAGTATCTACTATGAAGCTCTTTGGGGATTCCAGAGATTATGACTGAACTTGAGACATGTGAAAATGTCTGCTTCTCTGAGCTCATCTTGTGTGTAAGCACCATTTAGGTTCAGCCGGCCAGGGCAGTTAATTTTAGGTGCTCAGCGAACTATCCTTTGGCATCAAGGCTGATGGCTGAAGGCATGATGGTCGATACTTGGCCATTTTTTATGCACATGGGTTGCCTGGTCCACAGCAAGGCGTGGTATACACAAAGGTCACCTTTCATATGAGAATTACAGCGCTAGGCTCGTTGATTGTAGTTTGGTTTAGTTTTTGTTTCCGGTGCAATGGCCCTCTGGCGTTATACTTCTTTTGTTAAAATATTTTGCGCCCCTCATCAGCCGCTTCTTTAATTGCTGTTGATTTGGGTGTTTTTGACAAACTATATATAAATGTCCGGTTTTGGTTGAAATACAGAGTTGTGCGACATTATCTTTTTAACTGATTTGACAATGTTTGTCCTACAGCATTGGCTTAATTTTTGCCGAAATGTCGATTGTGGACTCTCTCTCTTGCCAATCTAAATGTTGACACCTAAATTTTGACGACCCGATCATTCATTTATTGCATTTGCATTGAACTGGTGACAGATGAGTTTAAATTGATAGTTCTGAGCTTTAATTTGAAGAGTTGGATTAGGCTCACGGGGAGAGCAAATTGGCTCAAGCTCAATGACCGAAAATTGATTTATGAAAAATGGCGATTTGATATTTTTGGAAAAGATTCATATCATTCTTCCAATATTCGGTAAATCTTTTATATATTCATGCGATTAGATTGGAAGATTTCGATGAAATATCGAAATAATAAGAGGTGATATCACGTATGGAGGATGTTTAATTCTTTGAGCAATATATCTTTGTTTTGAAACAAGAATGAATATCTCCACGAAATATTTTGGTCGGCATCTTCACATGCCCATGAATAGAAAGTAAGGTGGGTTAATGCATGGGATTAGTCAATGGAAAGAAGAAATATTCGGTTGAAGTAGAAAAAGGAAAGAACACATATTCGTCCAAGGTAAAAATCCGCAATTAGAAGAAAACAAAATCGTGCCCTCGGCCGCGCCATGTGATTTCTTTCTTTGATGGGCATTGTTACTTTGCATATAAAAGGGGGGCTCCACAAGTTAGAGGAGGCGGTGGCACATCATGAGAGCACGTCGGTTCATGAGGGAAGAGAGGAGGAGAAAACTAGTTCAAAGGTCAACAAAAGAAGTTGATCTCCTTCCTGGGCAAGCAAGTCGTGTCCTTTGCCTAAATTCTGGACGCTTTCCGCAGCTTCCCCGACGCCCCCATCCGTAGTTCGGCGTGGCAAGCATCTCGGGCACCTTGAAAAAGGGAGCCCAACGACGTCCAGCGACTCGCGCCGCTACTTAGCCACGTTTCCGACAATGCCAACCACGACCAAGCCGTTGTCCCGTTGGTCCGAGCTGCTGCCCATGACGTCTCCTACTCTTCACTTGCTACGCTGTCGAGCCCAGCCACAATCCTGACGACGAGTTGTGGTGCCGATCATCGGTCTCCCACCAGCGGCTAAGACTGTCAGAGCATCCGAAAGTTGCCGCTACCGCTGATCTTGGGACGTGTCATTCAAGCGTCCGTTGCTACCCTCATCACGTCCAAACTCCTGGTGTTTGTGGAGTCTTCAGTGAATTGCTCTCGACAGTTTTTAACCGCAACCTTGTGCACATCACCAAGAGTTGTCTCATTGTGCTAAGAAGCATCAGCGCGAATTGCTATCCGCGAGCCTCGGCAGCCTGCGCCACTCGCCTAACAGCCCTTGGTGTCGTAGCACCACCTCTTCATCGTGTCGAGTCTCACCCGCGAGCCACCGCTGGTCATCCGTTGAGCGGATTCCATTTGGTTTAAATTTGGCAATATTATTTGCAAAATTAGGTAATTATCTTATCTAAATTTGATTTGTATATTTTATTGCTTAATATATGCTTTTTAATATCTTACATGCATATTTGAATGATAGGCATATTTCTAATTAGGATTTATTGCCTAATCCGCAACTGCACGTTGATATTTTATTCTATAAGATTTTAAATGGAATAATTAATTACAAGGGAATAAAATTGATATTTTGATCTTTAGGGTTTAAGATCAATTTATCGATTTTATTAGTAAAATAATCAAGTTGATTAGATATTGTTTCCTAATTCGAACAATGGATGATATCTTTGATGACTATGACTATGAATGATTTGGTGCTTATCTTGCTTTAATTGCTTTTTATTTATTCCAAAAATACAAAAAAAGATTGCATTTGCATATCATGTAGATTACAATTGATTTCCTAGATCGAATTGCATGATAGAATAGTTAGATACATTTCTAATTATATTACATATGTTTAGATGATATCTAGGTTAGATAATATCTTGGAATTAAATTGATAAATTTCTAAGTTAAGATAGGATTTAGATTAGTCTATTTCCTAACTTAAAATAGCTCACTTTAATTAGATTTTTATTGTTAGTAATTTTTAATTATGAATTTGTATAAAAAATACAAAAATATCATGCACATGTCATATAGAATTAGGTTCATGTCATTTAGTAATTGTTGCTAGATCCATTTAATTAGAAATTGCCCGTCATTAGAATTAAGCCATTTACTTAAATTGCATGACATATAGCTTAGATTTCATTAAACGAGAGAAAATCAGTGACTGCGTGTTAATTAGAAATTACATATAGGGTTGTTAATGTGAATTTTGACCTAACATTAAAAATGCTTTCGTTTCTACGAGGTAAGTCCCGTAATTTATTTATTATTTTCTCGGCTGTTAAACTGGTGGATTGTGCATCCGGTCACCTCATATGTTTTAAAAGTTAATTAAAATCAATCCAAATTGCCTATAAAGATATTTTTCTTGAAAATAAAAAGAATAATACCAAAAGGGCATTAGAGAAGAGGCAAATCTCCCATTGCTTTATTTGGTTTTCTAATCGACTCGCCAAAGAATAGATTAGTGGCAACTCCTAGCTAATAATCTTTTGCATGGTAAATACTCGAACCTAATAATCTTTTACATGTTAAATACTCGAACCTAAGTCTTGAATTAGTATGGGCTTGGAAGAGTCCGAGCTAAGTTTAGGCTTACTAGTCCATTAGCCAAACATTAAGGCTGCGTTTGGTTGTCCGGATTTCTAAACGGGATAGGACTAGATAGGATAGAATAAGAAATCCATGGATTTCTTTATATCCCATCAAATGTTTGGTGAACTATGGATTTAAAGTCGAATATCCTCATATTCTATCCAATCTACTGTTAACTACGGATTTAAGTAATGATAGCAAGGTAAAGAGACCATTCATGAGAAGCCACCGGCACGATTGAGGAAGAGAAAAGTTTTTGATTTAGACTCCCCTCCAGTGAGTAAAGACTCCTCTGAGCAGGGGGGAAGAGTTCAATTACAGAAGAGCATGAGCAACCAGTTGGTTACCTATTTGATGGGAGCCAGAGCAGCAACAAGAGTAGACAAGATGCCTCGACCTCTAGCATTGAACGGCATGGTGAAGTTTTGTTCATTTGCATTAACGTTGGTGCTGGTTTGGTCTTGGTGATTAGATTTGACGTATCTATTTTTTTGACACCACAGGCAACATTCTCAGAATCCTGTTGAAACGAGCAGCAGCACCTGAGAGTCCACTTGTTGGACAACCCGAGTGCACTACATCCGAAAGAACAGATTTTCCTCCTAAGCATCTGCATGAGACGAGTCACGCGCCTTGTCAAATAAACATTCCTTTGGCTAATGCGAAGGAGGCTTTATTGGTGAAGCCAGAAGCCTCTCCTCAATTGGATACAACATTTTAGACCATCCCTCCATCGGCCAGAAATGAATTGTCTGAGCTTGAATCCACATATGAAACTCTGATAGAGCATTGGGTGCCCCTTCCTTTGGATCACAGACTTGGTGAACCTAATGATGAAGACTGGCTTTTTAAGACAAAATGTGCATAGGGTAAATCTTCGAAGCGGCCTAAAGCAAGGGACGACATAGCAATTCCTTTTACTTGGCCACCGCAAGCCCATTCCTTCATGTACTTCCCCCGCATCCCCGCCATGCCGAAATGGGCCGTGACTGCCCGGACCCCGCGGCGTGACGGGGACAATCGAGGCGCCGGCGACCTCGACGGCCGGGGCGCAATCGAAGCAGGGAAAACATCGCGGTGGGGGGCAATTGATTGGGAGGGCGATCGGCGGGCAATCGCCGGCGGACGGGAGGTTTTACCTTGGCGAAGGAAGAAGGCTTTCGTAAAATTTCGATGAGAATTGTAGAGCTATTGAGGAGAAAGCTTCAATGTCAATACTTTGGAAATAGAGAGTTGTCTGTGGGTGAATGACGGAGAAAGAAAAGAAAACGTAGGGTTTTATGTTTCGAATAAAAGAAATCCTATCCAACCTTATCCCACCCCCACCCCCACCCCCACCCCTCGGATTTTTTTATCCTAGGTTTATATCCCATCTATATCCGACCTTATCCTATCCTAGACAGCTACCAAACACGGGATATGGTAAATCATATCCTATCCTGATTTTTATCCGGTCGACCAAACGCAGCCTAAGTACCCGACAATATAACTTCCTAATTGTGTATCACTTGCTAAATGTGATTTATAAAGTTCGGATAAGCGCGGCTATCTGTGATAATTTGGTATAGCCTGCATTTTTGTCAAAGCCAGTTATGCAATAAAATGCCACAATTTTTATACATAAACTGTATATTTAAATCTCTGGCTCTATCTCAATCTTGAGTACAAGCTCAACTTGCTGCTGACTTTATATTCAATGATCGAGCCGAGTCCAGCTCAAAAAGACATGACCCTCTACATTGAGTTTAACCCGAATATTCAATATCATACGAGAGCCAGTGGCCAAATGTTAGGAAACATGTCAAAAGATAACTCTTGCCATTAGAAAAGTCAGAAACCGTGGGATGCAGTGATCGTTCTCAAGTGTTTCTCGGACAAAACATCATCTGAAGGATAAGAAAACTACCCAGAACTTCTTTCCGCCGAACAAAGGCACTCCCAAGGCATGAGCATGTCAATTGGAAAAAGAGACTGACTGCCCAACGACTTCACTCCGAAAACTTAGAAAAAATGCAATTGAAAGCAGTGCGAACATACAAGAAGAGAAAGAACGGAAACAAATACTTGTGTATATTGAGGCTTGAGCAGAGAGTGAGTGAGCCTCACAAAGGCGAAAAAGGAAATTACACCAAATACACATTGAATATCTTGCAATGCAACATGTGGTGTACAATGTAATTTGAATGAATTGACACATTTCAAGTTCACAATATGCCATTATCCACACATCTACATTATTTGTGAGCCAAAGGTTTTCTCACCACTGTAACACATGTACAGAAATCCGTCCTCGTCCTTATATGATTCATATACAGCGTCCATCAAACTGGCTGCAGAAAACAATCAAAAGAAATGGCGATAAATCCAAAGCTTCCATGCCTTTCATTCATATAGTTAAAAGATCGAAAAGGCAAAATTTACCTGTCTGCGGCAGTGTGTTCTTTACAAAGACGAACAGAGCTTTTCCAGGAGGCACACGAAGCCTGCTGCTCAAGATGTGGATGAACTGTCCCACGGACATGTCTCGAGGAACCAAAAATCTGTCAAAGCAAAAACAAAGCACCACGGTTAAGGACATAGCTGCATTAGTTTTGATGTTCTCTCT
Organism: Eucalyptus tenuipes; assembly: GCA_014182365.1. NCBI lineage: Eukaryota > Viridiplantae > Streptophyta > Magnoliopsida > Myrtales > Myrtaceae > Eucalyptus > Eucalyptus tenuipes. The sequence goes on along the minus strand of CM024547.1, from coordinate 4,431,227 downwards.
CACTGCTGCGCTTGGAGTGCTGGTTAATGTGGTAATGGACAATACATCGCCACTTTTCCCTATTCTTTTTCATCAGAAGACGCCGACAACCATCACAACAATACTCGTTAATCGGTTTTGCTCATCAACAGGGTCGACGAGAAGCTTTAAAGGACACGACTTTTTCAACAGCAGCTCTCATTTCTCAAAGGACGCAGCGAGCACTGAAGTCGATAGATACAAGAGACGCTCAAGATCGCTGCCAAGACCATATGTCATCCGAGAAAGCGGCTATCCTGTTTGCACGTCCCATTCGGGACCTTGAACGTCCGCATAAACAAGTACCGATCTACGCCACTACTTAACGTAGCAAACCCGCGATGCATACAGGAAGAAACCGTAATATTTTGTGCAAGCCAGAAAGAGCCACAGAGCTTGAGAATTACAATCAACAGCTAGAACGCAAGAGTGGGCTAACGAAACATTCATAGCTTCCGCCTGTACATCGCGGGCACACTGCTCGAGTGATGCTAATGTAAAGCGAAACTACCCTTTTCGACTTACTTCTTTTTCTCCATGTCAGGAAGTTTCGTTCTCGAATATCTCTCCACAATTACCTGCAAGAAATCGGTCGATCGCGTCAAGCAAACAGCTCCGCTTAAAAAGGCTAAGAAAAAAATAAAACATCATGAGCCGAAAACGAACAGAACACCTTCTATGGACAAAACAAAATCCCACAATCGCTGGGGCAACGCAAGTAGAAACCAGACCCACATCCCAATATCACCGCTGTCGGGCTAATAAGGGGGAAAGGGAAAAAGGGGAAGGGGGGGATTTTAAATTTTTGAGGACGAGAAGCTGTTGGAGGGACTACTCACGGGGACGCGGTTGGGGTACTTGGCGATGATGTCGCGCGACTCGTCCAACCTTTCCTCTGTCAGCAGCAGCAGAAGAAGGAATTGGGGTGGATTAGACTCGAGCATTTCGATCGAACATACGACGGAGTGCGTAGAATCGATCGATCGATCGAGAGAGAAAGAGAGAAGGTACGAACCGAACGTGAACTCGTCCTTGAAGGAGACCATCTTTCCAATCCTCTGCGCAGAAACTCTAGAGAGAGAGAGAGAGAGACAGAGAGGGGAAGGGAGAAGGAAGAGTCTGGAAAGGTTGGAAGGAAGAAGAACGGATACGGCAACTTAAATTCGATTGGTGCGGCATTAAACATATTAAAGTATTATATATTTATTTTAAGAAGCAATAGAGGTCGCCAAGGCGGGGATAGCTCAGTTGGGAGAGCGTCAGACTGAAGATCTGAAGGTCGCGTGTTCGATCCACGCTCACCGCATTTTCTCCCCTTTTTCTTTATTATTCATTTTTTTAAATCACATATATATATATATATATTTTTTTTTTTTTTCAACCCTTCTTCTTCTTCCTTTTCCGGTCTCGGCAAAAACCTCTCATGAACCTCCCGAAGCGCGCACCCCAGCAAGAGCCAGAGCTCCGCATTTCGCAGCGCAAATGGCGGACCCCGTAGAGCACCAGCAGCACCAGCACACCAGCTTCAGCAGCAGCAGCGGCGGTGCGGATGGCGGATTCAGGGCGGGCAGTACCTCGGGGAAATCTCCGCTCTCTGCTTCCTCCACCTCCCTCCTCCCTCTCCTCTCCCTCTCCTCCTCGCCGGTACTCTCTCTCTCTCTCTCTCTCTCTCTCCCCGGACTCGACTCGGAATCGCGAGACCGACCGGCGTGCTCCTTCCGTTTCCCGTCTGCAGGTTCCGGCTCGCAGGTGTCGCTGTTCGACCTGGCGTCCGGGGCCATGGTGCGGACGTTCTGCGTCTTCCGGGGGATCCGCGTGCACGGGATCGTCCTCGGCTGCGCCGATTTCTCCGGCGGATCGTCCTCGCCTTCTTCGACGCTCGGTTACGTCATCGCCGTGTACGGTGAGAGGAGAGTGAAGCTGTTCCGCTTGTCCGTGCGGCTCGGAAGGGGAGCTGGCGAGGGGAGCGGAACAGTGCTGTCCGCGGATTTGGAGCTGGTTTCCGCGGCGCCGAGGTTGAGCCACTGGGTTATGGATGTTCGCTTCTTGAAGGTGAGAGGCTTCGGCCGTCTTCTTGGTTCGGGATCATGCTGCTGTTCGAGCTTTGATTTTTTTTTTTTTTTTTTTTTTTTTTTTTTTTTTTTTTTTTGGCGGTGGTTTGATTGAGTCGTGAATTTTGGTTAGGAGGAGAATGGAACTTCTGAGGATGAGCTGCAGAGGTGTCTTACCGTTGCTATAGGATGCAGTGACAACTCCATACGACTTTGGGACGTCGATAAATGTAGCTTCGTTCTTGCAGTTTCTTCCCCTGGTTAGTCATCGATTTTTTTGCTCTTTTCCGCTCTTCAAATTGTATTGTAGTAGTATGAGGGTAATGCAGTTTCGTTAGTTGATACAGTGACGACTCTGTATACCTATTTATTCTTGTTTTTTTTTTTGTTTTTGTTTTTTTTTTGTTTTTTGTTTTTTGTTTTTTTTTTCCGGATAAATAATCTGCAAGCCTCGTCCCCTCATCCCAATTCCTGCAAAAACAGAAATCAATATAAAAAGGAAAAAGATTTGATAGTTTCCTCTTTTTTTAACTTTGGGTTGATTGTAAATGCAGATAGATGCCTTCTGTACTCCATGCGGTTGTGGGGTGACAATCTTGAAGATCTTCAAGTTGCATCTGGAACAATTTACAATGAGGTGGCGAATCATTCGATCTTTATATATTGTGAATTTGTATTGCATGCGTTCCGATTTCAGTCTTTTTTGGTGAACATGTGATCATTTTGCCCCTTGAACATTTGAGATTTAGTGTGAAACTCGACTTTTCTGCATCCGTCTCCTACTTTAATTGTTGCAAAGGGTGCATCTTTTCCTGTCCATGAATTTGTTTTTTCATGTCATTCTTTGATTTGTTCCTTTTGAAATATTAAAATTAGAAAACGGCCTTATATTATCTGGTATTTGCTCCTGAAATTTTACTCAAAGTCTGAATCGGAAAGTTTTACTAGCTATTGTCCTGCATCTTTTTGCTTCTGGTTGAAACTTAAGCAAATTGCCTGAATGTATTGGACAGATTTTGATCTGGAAAGTGGTTCCCCAATCATGATGCTCCATCTTCAATTGAGCTCACAGAAGAAGGCCTGACAAACTCTTGTGCTTGCAACAGTCTCCTCCACAAATGTCTTTGCTATGAAGCATTTCACATCTGTAGACTTGTTGGTCATGAAGGTTCAATATTTAGAATCGCATGGTCCTCTGATGGCTCCAAACTCGTCTCTGTATCTGATGATCGTAGGTTGATTTTTTTATCCTGCAGCTCCAGTGTAATTTTTCCAAATGGCTTTCATGATGGAAAAATTGCTGATTCAGTTTTCTTATGCATGCAGTGCACGTATTTGGGAAGTTCATTGCAAGTCGCAATATTCTGAAGATGCATGGGAGGTTGGATTGCTTTTTGGACACAGTGCTCGAGTTTGGGATTGCTATATATCTGATAATGTAAGATTCGTTAACAGAGTGATATAAGACTGCTGAGAAGGCAATGGCATGGAAATATTTCGACAATGCCAATTATCTATTTTAAGCTGTGTGTAAGTGTTCTTTTGAGTTGAGTGACATTGATGTTCCTGTTGTTATTTGCCTGTGGAATGCTACTTTGATGAGAGCTATAAAGAAGTTGCTTTGGACTTTTAGTTGCTGTGGCGGTTTATATGCAAGTTGGTGCAACATGAGCCATATTGGATTCATCAAATGCAAACGGAAGGCTCTTTTGTGTTTAATGAACTGGACCTTCATTCCTGGAGAACTAGTAATTTAAAGATTTAATCTTGGGCAATAATGTAAACTAAACAGTTGTTGTATTTCTTTTTGCTAGTGTGTCTGAAGTTGTCTCTCACATTGTATTTCTTTTTACTAGCATGTTGGAGGCGTTTTTCTTTCCTAAATACATTAGTCGTCGGGCTGGTTCTTATGAAAAAGCCTTGAAGTTGCATTGAAGTATAAAAAAGGCACAATAGGAACCGCATTGCAAGATCAAAGTAAAGCAATTGGTACTAGAGATTTGGTATTTGCTATAAAGCAATTGGTACTAGAGATTTGGTATTTACTATAGATTAGTTCAAATGTCACCCTCATAGGCATTTTATGTATTTTGTTTCATATTCAAGTACTGAGAGTGCTCACTCAATGTTATGACCATCTTTTTAAGAGTTTCCGTGGAATAAGTCCTCATTATTCTTATGGGCGTCTTTTCCGAGTGATGTGACTAAATTTTATTTCTTGTGATTTTACTTAGTTGATTGTTACTGCTGGCGAGGATTGCTCATGTCGTGTGTGGGGACTGGATGGACGACAGCATGATGTCATCAGGGAGCATATGTAAGTTATTAGAGTTGTTTTTTTTTTTCCATTGATGTTGATTCAAATGCACACCACATGTGATGGTGGTGCTTGCCCTTTTTCAATTATAGAGAAGATTTCACTGTGTACATCATTGACACCTTGCTTGTGAAGGAGAATGCTAAGAAGCTGGCATAAAGCAAATCTAAATTCTCAACCCCCATTAGATTTTTTGTGGCTTCATTTTTGGATAATGCTGCCTCTAGGATTTATTTATTTCATTGAAAAAACAAATTCCAATTGTCTGCATCCCAATGAATTATTTATTTTAAATTTTTTTTTTTGGTGGAAGTATATATTTTCAGTCTATGACTGTCCTCAATGAATATCATTGGTATCAATACAATGATGAGTTGCTATTGGCATGCCACTATTGTGTTTCAGTGGAAGGGGTATATGGCGGTGTCTCTATGATCCATGGTCTTCACTTCTTGTCACTGGTGGTTTTGACTCTGCAATTAAAGTGCATAAACTGGATGCTTCTTTAGCTGAGGCTTCTGCAGAACAGTCCAACATAAAAGACTTGAGTGACGGAACTGAGCTATTTACTACACATCTTCCGAATTCATCAAGTAATAACGGACACATGGACAGGTAATGTAAGCTTACTTTAGATTTGAAAAAATCTAGATTCCATTGTACTGAAAAATCTTAATAGGAAAAGACTAAATATCTCAATGTTGAATCACATTGTTGGTGTTTGATTACAATTGGGAAGTAAAATAATGGTGGTTAATATACTTTATGCATCCCCCCCCCCCCCCAACACAAAAAAAAAAAGAAAAAAGAAAGAAAAACTTCATGCATTTCTTCAAGGTCTGGGAAAGAGAAGGAACTTGCTTTAGCTGGCCAACTGTCAAGAATTGATATGATTGAGATTATTCTCCTGGGGTTTATAGTGAATCTGTTGTGATGCCATTGCTTTGTCACATTGATGAGCCAGGCTAAATGAGCTGTGACTTGAGATTGAATGAAGATTTGACATGGACATTTTTCTGTGTTTGAAATGGCATTCAAGAAGTTCAAATTTCTTTTTCTGTCGGTATTTTCACTTTATTTTGTCATTTCCTTATTTCCTGCACTGTTGTTGGTTTTGTTAGAAAGTCTAACCTAAATGATTAAGTAATTAGGTGGAGGGAGACCCAGTGCATATAAAGAGCATATTAACCCAATAGACAAGTGATGTGGGACATTTTAACTCCCTTTTCACATTCAAACCAGACTTAGAACGTTCTTGGAAATGACAAATAGGGAGCCTCACATGCAAAATGAATCTGATGCGAAAGACCTTAAGTAACATGTTAGAAAGTCCAATGTAAAAGCTTAAGCTATGAGGTGGAGAAATGTATAGAAAGATCATATAAGCTGCGTAGACAAGCAATGGGTGATGCTTTTAACAGATTTGTCATGACTTGTTGCAGCAAAAGTGAGTATGTCCGATGCTTGAGCTTCTCACGTGAAGATGTGATGTATATTGCCACTAATCATGGTTATCTCTATCATGCTAAATTATGCAATGATGGCAATCTAAGGTGGACTGAACTTGCTCGAGTAAGTAATGAGGTGCAAATTATTTGTATGGAACTGTTACCCTCAAATCCATATGATCCTCGGATTGATGCTGATGATTGGATTGCTGTTGGAGATGGTAAAGGATGGACAACAGTTGTCAGAGTTGTAAAGAATTCTGATTCTCCTAAAGTGAGCACCAGCTTCTCTTGGGCAGCTGAAATGGATCGACAGCTCTTGGGAATCCATTGGTGCAAATCACTGGGACATAGGTAAACTCTCTTCTTGAACATTACAACATGTTGATGAACTGCTTATAATTAAATTCTCAAAGGAATGACCAAACATTGTTGGAACCTCATCATAAGTTAGTATTAATTCATTGTATAACTTCCTTGTGGCCAACAGTGTAGAGCAAAACATGAGTTTAGTTGTAGTGATTGAACGAGGAGAAAGGGACTGGCCTGGTAACACAACAAGTACACCTTGTTTGTTTAGGAAAGAAATGCTTTCATCAAAACCTTGTTAGCAGGTCGCTTTGGGGTATTGGGAACAAAAGGAGATGCTTCATGTATGAGAATTATTGTTGTAAATGTAAGGGCGTGAAAGTCTAAGGATAGCAATGTATCTGATGGTTTTTACTTATGGAAGTGGAGTGGACTCAGGATCTGGTATGTTTTTCCCTGGCACATTTGATTTGAAGTGCACAATGGTGATCCTAAGGGTTTTGTGCTGTATCAATGTAGTAAAAGCTCGAAGTCAAGTTTCCGAAACTATTGTCTACTGATGTGAACAAGAGCTTTCTAGTCTCTGAAAAGCTAGCCTCTGCTATTTGTTTGTTGCTCAAATTTATGGTGTTTGATTTTTTCTAGATGCTTATAATCGTCTTTGGTTTCCATACTGTTTAGGTTCATTTTCACTGCTGACCCTAGAGGAGGCTTGAAACTTTGGAGATTCTTCGAGGTTTCAGAATCTAGTTCTCTTTATCCAGAAAACAGTCCACAAATTTCCTTGATTGCGGAGTTCAAATCAGATTTGGGAGCTCGAATTATGTGCTTGGATGTGGCATTTGAGAACGAGGTATATGCTTGTGATCACCTATAATAAAATGTATCTATAAGAAAGCTAAATGTTTGTTATACTATAAAGGAGATACAAATGCTAAATTCTTGAAAACGGTGTTATATTGTTTGCTGTAACTCACATTATCTGTTGTACTATATTGACCACATCTTGAGGCTAACATTTAAGATATCATGGATGCCCATTTCAACGGTCACAAGTAAGCAAAATCCTTTTGTAGCAAGTGCATGACTATCTACTGTCTCCAACCTTGGCCATTGCTGATAGCCATTGGGGCTATGAAAAAAAGGAAAATCATCTCCCTTCCATAATAGCCAGCGATCTTCATTTTATCAATCTTCCAAAACATGTAATTTCTGCACCAAATATTTGATTAGACACTACTTTTAGGAAACCCAACCTTATTATCAACAAGTCTGTGTTGTGCAGAGTCCAGATGGACCTGATCATCTTGCTTGATGTTGCAGGTGCTGATCTGTGGGGATCTACGGGGTAATCTGGTTCTGTTCCCTTTATTGAAGGACCTGTTGCTGGATACCTTTGTTGTGTCAGCAGCTAAAATCTCTCCAGTAAACCATTTTAAAGGAGCCCATGGCATCTCAGCAGTTTCCAGCATTTCAGTGGCTCACATGAGCTTCAATCACATTGAATTACGTTCTGTAAGACCTTTACTATGTGCATCTCTCTTGAGGCAAACATCTTTACATTATACCATGGGAATGGTGTCTGCCAGGACAATGTTACATTAAATGACACAGAGTCTTTGTGGTTTCAGACTGGAGCTGATGGATGCATATGCTATATGGAATATGACAAAGGTCTGCAATCTTTAAATTTTGTAGGGATGAAGCAGGTGAAAGAATTAAGCATGATAGAATCTGTTTCCACTGAAAATGAATCTGCCGGTTACAGAACAAGTGGCAGTTATGCATCTGGTTTTGCCTCCACAGATTTTATAATATGGAACTTAGTAACTGAGGCTAAGGTTCTCTTGCTTTTCTTCTCTTCATTTATTTGTTTAATTTGTTATTTGTATTTTTTTTTTTTCTTCTCTTGTTCATGTCATGGGATAGACATTTGTTGTAATTACTTACATTACCACTGGAACAGGTCCTGCAAGTTTCATGTGGTGGTTGGCGGCGTCCACATTCTTATTATTTGGGTGATGTACCAGCGATGAAGAACTGCTTTGCTTATGTCAAGGTTTGTTTGTGTTATCATATGGAAATGAGATCACATTGGAGATAGAAGTAGTGAATCCCATTGGAAATCTATTTCTAGAATTATCTGACATCATTTATTTGATTGTCGGAATTTATCTGTGGAAAAATCCGACATCATTTTATTTGATTGTCTGAAGACACTTTTGCCACTAGTTGGTTGTCTCTAGTTATTGAATAGTAGGACTAGCGGTGCATCTCACCTCATAAATGGGCCTACTCAAGATGAAATAATTCAGCAGAACAAATTCAATGGACCTTTTATTAATTGAGTCCTAGGAGAAAGCCCTTCCAAAGTTTGTAAATTTTGGATTATGATTTAATCATTCAGGCTGATAATTTGGCCATGGCTCTTTGAAGAAATTGGCATCTAATCATTCAGGCTGATAAAATTATTTCATTTTCCGAAATAGATTCTTGTTCCAGAAATAGGTTTGGAATAGAAATCAGAAGTAAAAATTTTCTCTTTTCCAATAGCCACAGCTCCGTTGCCGCCGAACACCGAAAAGGAAGAAATTTTGGCATCAAACGAATTTTTTTTTTTTTTTTTTTTAGAGTAGAAATTTTGTGTCATCAAATTTTTATTTTCTAGAAATAGAAATAGAAAAATCTAAAATCTGGGGTTGGCTAAATAGAAATTGAGAAATCAATGATTCATCTTATTCTCTATTTTGTTCTCTTAGTTTTTTTAGTATGATCCAAGGGTTATAAGTCATCTTATGCCTTATCTTATTCCAGTACGTAGGGTTGGCTACATTAACCATTTTATGCCTTTATTCTGTCTTGTATCAAGTTTTTTTATCCAAGGCTCAAGATCTTATTTCAAGTATCTATTCACATCTTTTTAAAGTCTTCTCCTATCCTTTTTTTACATCTTGCCCACTCTCTGCTGTAAGATTTGTGTTTAGTGGTCAGATTAAACCGTGCATTGATGCACTTTATAAGGAAATAGGCTCTCTTTTTGTATATGCATGTTTTTCTGGTCAAGCATACTTTGTGAAAATAACATATAGTTTCCACTTTCAAATATTGTTTTCGTTCTAACTTGTCCATTCCAGGATGATATTATTTACATCCATAGACACTGGATAAAGGACTCAAAGGACAAGATACTCCCTCAAAATCTACGTTTGCAGTTCCATGGAAGGGAGGTGCATTCTTTATGCTTTGTCACTGGAGATTTCCAGCTCAGAAAAAATAAACAATCAAGTTGGATTGTAACTGGCTGTGAGGATGGGACAGTGAGGCTGACTAGGTATTGTAATGACTCTTTTACAACGGATTGACATAACTCTGCTTTTGTTAACACTCACTAAGTTTCTTGAAATTTTAAGATAAAGGTTATTCACTTTCACTTGACAATAGCTGGTAAGAGACTGGCAGATGCAGCACAGTGAATCTCTTGATCAATGTGCATACATAATATAGCTGGTTTTTGTCAGAATCACTGAACCAAACCAAAGTCAGCTTACTAGAGTCTCTCGTGTTGCCAATTCTTCCCTTATATGATATCTCTTTCTAGCTCCCCTGCCATTTCACACGCAATCTTTAGAACCTAGTTTGGCTTTGCAATGCTTAATTGGTCTTGTTCTCATTTACCTTTTCTCTGTTCATTCTTTCTCAATTTGTTTCTGTCCCTCCTTTTTCTTTATTTTGATATTTGTTGTTTTCTATAAGAACTTTGATACCAATTTAGAAATCCTCAGTAAGACATTTTTGTTTAATTAAATCTGGGAAACAAGGTCAAAACAACTGCATAGGTAGTGAAAAGCATTTTGTATCTGGACTTTGAAGCTCCCATCTTAGTTTTTATCCGTGATAACTCTGGATTTTGTTTTTGATATCGTGAAACTAAAAATTGATGATTATTAAACACAAAGAAGGAAATCTCGTTGTCCACCTGCCATATTGTATGTAGTCACATTATTTTGTTGAACTTATCAATGACTATGCAATGACAAATCCTAGTCTTATGGTGATCTGTCAAACTTCCAACCATCTATTCCTAGGGATCATGCAGATTTAATACTAGTTTCTTATTAATGTGGTTTCATCATTTCATCTAATGAGCAATTAGAAATGCAAATTAAGGAATACCCAACTCACATACTAAGCTAAATTAATTGTGCCTGATTTAGGTATACTCAGTGCACTGACAATTGGTCTTCATCCAAATTACTTGGAGAGCATGTTGGTGGATCAGCTGTCAGATCAATATGTTGTGTTTCGAATATCCATACAACCTCATCAGGTACTAACATGTCTGATGTAAAGGGTATAGAGAACCTCCCAAAGGATATAAAGGGAATACTCATGGAGGATGAATGTAATCCATCATTGCTTATTTCTGTTGGTGCAAAGCGTGTTCTGACTTCTTGGCTGCTGAGAAGAAGAAAACAGGATGGGAAAGAAGATGATGTTACTGATTTGCAAGAAGCCGAAAATAGTTCATTGCCTTCATCAGCTGGATCCTCTACACTTTCATTCCAATGGCTTTCCACGGACATGCCAGTTAAGTACTCAGTGCCTTCCAAAAAACCGGGAAGCATTAAAAAGCTAATTGGTGTCTCTGACACCAATGTAAGATGTAAATCACTTCTGCCTGATAGTGAGGCTCCGCAGTCAAAAGTATCTGCAGTTGATAAAAATGAAGATGACTGGAGATACCTGGCTGTCACTGCTTTTCTCGTTAAACATTCTGGTTCTAGGTGGGCATATTTATTTTGGTGTTGTTTTGTAACTTTCTCAAATTCTGATGCATTTTGTCTTATCTTCCTTCTTGTCTTCATTTCAGGTTAACTGTCTGTTTTATTATCGTTGCTTGTTCAGATGCTACACTTGCAATACGAGCTCTCGTCTTACCCTATCGTCTATGGTAATTTCAAGGAGCTTATTAGAATGGTTCCTTGTCTACACTCCCTCTTTTTTCTTACTCAAACATAGTCTCTCCTTCTCCACCCTATTGCAGGTTTGATGTTGCTCTGATGGTTCCTCTATCATCACCAGTTCTGTCATTGCAGCATGTCATCATTCCAAGATGTCAACTATCAGATGGTTAGTTATTAACCTGAAAGCATTGTTTAGAATATGTTGACATCATATCCACAATTTTTCGACTCAAATGCTATCGTCTACAGTTATAATCTTTAGAGAGGTCGTGTTTTGGACTTATTCATGCCTGATGTCATGTATTCCTGAAAAAAGTTCTTAATTTGATCTTGCATTTGGAATTCCAGAAAATGTGCAGATTGGGAATGTATATGTTGTGATTAGCGGAGCCACTGATGGGAGCATTGCTTTCTGGGATCTGACTGAAAGTGTTGAAGCTTTTATGAGGCAGTTGTCAAATATCCATCTAGAAAAGTTCATGGATTGTCAGAAACGACCACGGACTGGAAGAGGAAGCCAGGGTGGAAGATGGTGGAGATCGCTGAGCAAAATTGCTTGTAAGGAACAGCCAATCAATGATCCTGTTACCGTGAAAGCTATAAAGGAACTAAATGGGAAATTGACTGGCAGTGTTGCCTGCGGGTCTTCATCTTCTATGCTAGATGCCTCCCTGAGTTAGATAGCAATGCACCTAACTCTTCATTTGAAATTATTGAAGTAAATCCTTTTCATGTTCTTAATGGTGCTCACCAATCTGGCGTGAATTGCCTTCATGTTTGTGAAACAAAACATGGCCAAAGTTCCGATGGTCGTTTTCTGTACCAGTTAGTCAGCGGTGGTGATGATCAAGCACTTCATCTTCTTAAATTTGAGGTGTTGGTGCAGCCTCCAGTCCAAGTTCCAGATGTTCCAAATTCAGACATCAGAAATTCTATACTCGTTGAGGAATTTCTTCATGATGAGCAGAACCAGAAAACCAAGTGTACAATTGAATTCATTTCTCAGGAAAAAATTGCTTCTGCTCACAATTCTGCTGTAAAAGGTAGAGGTTACATCAAATTTTTTTTATTTTATTTTCTTTACATGTGATTAAAGTTAATTGCCTTATCTTGGAATTGAACATGTAAAATAAGTGGTAGATATTCTGGGTCAAAGTGGCATGTCTTCTGTAGTTATATCTTCTACTTTTGACCTTTACATCCCCTCGCTCTGAACTTTCTGAGGTCAGTCATTGGGATTTGTCAATTTTCTTTCAAGAGAATATCATTTCCTACAAACTACATATTTTGTGCGCATCTTTAATGATATTTGCTTTTTTCCATAGTTTTGAATCTTATCCCTATGTCCTTGACGTTGTTTGCACATAGTCAACTCCAAATTGTTTTTTTTTAATTACCATTAGGGATGCTACTCATTTCTATGACATCTTTTCCACTTCTAGATGGTTGCTGGTTGAATTTTCTGCAAGTTCTAACTTCTTTAAATGAAATACCCCTTTGAATGCCTTTCCTCTTCTTTAAGTTCTAACTGTGGTCATTGTTGTAAAGGCGTTTGGACAGATGGCAGTTGGGTTTTCTCGACTGGTCTTGATCAGCGTGTCAGGTGCTGGATTAGCAAGGAACACGGTACACCACTGGAGTTTGCTCATTTTATCATTAGTGTGCCAGAGCCAGAAGCATTGGATGCAAGATCCATTGGCTGGTTAGTGATGCATATTCCCCCAATAAACATGAGCAGCACAAAATTCTCTTCTGGTAGTTTCTAAAGCTCCTTTCATTTTAATCCCATTTCAGGGACCAGTACCAAATAGCAGTAGCTGGAAGAGGGATGCAGATGATTGAATTTCATTTGCCTCTTCTGAGATTCGGTAATGACAAACAAAGGTTTTCCCTTTCTTTCTTTCTTTGTCTTTCCCTACTGGAAGTTCTTCAGGGCAAAGCCAAAGGTTTATTCCTCATTGGATTTGATATATAAACTGAGTGTGTCTTACACACCATTAAATGGCCCATCAACAAAGAGTTGCATCTACTTGTCATCTCATTTTTACTGGGTATTTCAACATGTACCTGTCAAAATCTGTGTTTTTCTGTTCAATCTCCTGGATCTTATTGCTTGGAAAACGTCAAAAACAGAGATGCTCAGGGAAGAAGCAAATCACTAGGTCTTCCAATTGATATGCAATAAATTATCTTCTCATGTGATATTCCGGCACGGGTCACGATTTCCCCCAGTGGGAGCTTTCGTTAGTTGTTCTCCAGTTCTTATCACCTTTAACCTTAATTCGCTATCACGTATTTATTATTATCTGAAGTGAACCTTTTAGTTTAGTTTTCTGATGGTGTCGGCCGAGATAAAGGCGAAGGACCATGAAGTGATGAAATATCGTCTCATTCAAGCTGGGGGCCTCTTCTGCCCGAATAGGACCAAGAGCTGCCCTGTAAACGAAGAAGACAAAAAACGTGGCTCGTCGCCATTAAAAGCTCCTGTAAATGAAGAAAACGAAATTTCAAGGTGTCGGTCCATAAGGAAAACAAAAACAAAATAAAAAGGAAAGGAAAGATTTGGGATCTGGAAGTTGCAGTAAAGGGCTAACCGACACACCGGGAAACAGGTCATTCTCCATCGATTTAAGTGCTGAACAGCGTAAACAGCCGTGGTTCCTACCGCCCAGCTCATTTTCTTTCTCCATGTGGGGCTCAGAGTTCGCATTTATATAACCTCACGTTCTCCTTGTATCTAGCAATTGAAAGAATAAGACGAAGAGTAAACCCATGTTCTCAATACCTTGTGTTTATATTTGTCTTTGGAGTCCCGTTAACGAGTGTCTTGGGGATTGATATAGGTCACATATGTTGCGTAAGATGTCCGTGGTGCCTTGGAAATTGAAATCTCACGGTCGGTTTGTGCTCAATAACACTTGACTCAAGTGGCTTGCGAGCATGATTAATTAGCCAGAGTTATGCTTAATTAGGATGACTTGTCATACTTTTGGAACATGGTATGTTACCTTATGAATCTTTTAATTCTTTTCTGAAAACTTGTTCATATGAACTCAACTCGAGCATTGACAATACGGTATGGAGACAGTCTTGTGCTTCAGAAATTGAGCTTTATATAATTAGAGTGCGATTATGACTGATTGATTTTGGAGTCGAGTCCTATTCAAGTAGTTAGTAAATTACCACCCCCACTCGACTTAGTTGACTTTTAACCTCTAATCAAGGTACTCTTTCATTCCCATCGCTCTTCAAGATTAGTCACTAGTCTAAAACAATGGAAAATGTGGGAGTTGTGGGGAGCACATTTCGTGTGGAATTGTGGCGACCTACAATTTAAGCATTCCCTTCTTTTTTGTTTTTCCTGTCTAAGTTCTATTGGAAACAGGATATTGAAATGTTCGTCTTGAAGTAGGGTTTGGTGACGTCTGAAGTGTTCTTGCATGGGAAGTCAATTTCGAGACCTTTTTCAAGCGCAAGAAACTGTCTCGAGCAAGATAGGGGTCAATTCTCCATTAAGACAAGTTGCTTATAAATGACCTTTCTCCCTTTCTTTTTGGTGCTGGGTTGTGGTTGAATTGGCAGCAAGATTTGTAGTGAATCTGCCCGGTTATGACCTTCACTATACGAGTAGAAGTATCTTACAAGTACTAGGAGATCTAAGGCAAAGCACAACTTTTGTGCAGAACAAGAAACGGTCGTAAATATTTCTCTTTCTTCTCCTCGGAATAGGTAAAACACGGTACTCGAAATTTCTTAGAGATCCACCTATGTACATCTCTCTCTCTCTCTCTCTCCTCTCTCTCTCTCTCTCTCTCTCTCATAAATATATATATTATGTATATATTATGTATATGCACACATCATGGGGACCAACAACATGGCTACTATTCTTATTTTCATTTAACTATGGCTCTAGAAAATGAAAGAGATAGCAACATCGCTGCAACAGAGAGACATACCTAACCAGCACGGTTCTCTTTAATTATTTCCCATATTTAATTTACACGCTCCTTACATGCCATGGTCAAAGATTTTTTGTTTGACTCCACTGAAAACGACGCCATCATAAGAGGGGCATGTCACGACTCTTGGGTGTAATGATCGATCAGATGCCACTACAGTAGATCCGGTCCACGCGTCCATCTTGTCCAAACGAAAGCCTTGCGGGTTAAAACTTAGCCTCTGATCGGCTAAAATAGTTAACAGAGCAGGGAGTATTATACAAACGTAATTGGCGTGCAAGAGAGAGAGAGAGATGATCGCGATGGCGAGTAGTCAGCGTGGTCGATTCCCATTTCTGTCGTGCGATTCAACGTGTGAAACATGGAGAAAGATCAAAGTCGTGTAGCATGAAATTTCAACCTCCGAGTTGGTAGGCCCGATCTTTTTCACGGATTTTTGTCCTCGACCAATAATCTCCCGACACAAATTTTGATAATTACATCACTAATTTGTCAGCAGCCACTACGCGACATAATTTTCCTAATCTCCACTTTATTTTATTTTATTTTGAACCCGGTCAATTTGCTCACGTGGTTGACATGTCATCTTTTGGGGGGTTGGCGGCTCTAAGCCACGGCTCACTTCTTCAACGGCTCGAGCTTAGCTCCGATGGCTCTAAAGTCTCTTGATTTAATTTACAGACGAACGAGACAAAAATCTGGTTTATGAGGAAAGTGGTAAATTCGGTAGGTGACCAAACTCCACGATCTCTGATTTTGACTGACTAGCACGATATGAAAATATCTCAATTTTCTAAGCACTACTTAATGCCACGTCATTGAATTATATAGAAAGATAAAATGTTTAATTCCAAAGGTGGACCCAGTTTTGCATTTCTCCGTCCTTCTATATAAATCCACGTAATTGGAGTGCTTTTCACGAAATTATTGCATTCATTGAAAGTTTGCCGGTTGTTTTCTGCTTATTTATTTATGGGATAAGTGTTATAGAAGTCCTAAAACTTGTCACGAAAATGTAATTGAGTTCTAAAATTTGTAAAAAAATGCAATCAAATCATAAAACTTGTCAAAATAGTTCAATTGAGTCCTAAAGTTAATAACGTCAGTCTTATTGACAGAAAATGCTGACGTGGCACCAACGTAGTATTTTAAATGATTTTTTATTTTTCACTTGGTTTTTAAAATAATTTTTAATTCAATTTTTTAAAAATTATATTTAAAGACTAAAATTCATTTTTTTTAAAAACTGTTAAAAAAAAAAAAAAAGAAAAGGGCAGCTCCTCCGCCGCCGTCGGCGCCACCCATCACCGAGAGGGGCCGATGATCGTTGCCGAGCCACCCGAAGAGGGCGAGGGCGGGCGACCCTCACTAGGCGCGGGCGTGGGCGCCCGGATCTAGGCACACCGACCCTCACAAGGGGCCGGCGACGGTCAGCCGCCCAAGCAAGGGCCATCAAGGCCTCGCCCAGGGCTGGCGACGGTTGCCGCCCCCTAGCGAGGGCTGGCAAGGTCTCGCCCAGGGCGGGCGACTGTCGCCGGCCCCCCGTGAGGGCGGCATGCCTAGATCCGTGCGCCCTCGCCCACACCACGTGAGGGACCGTCGGCCCTCACCCCGGTAAAGCGGTCGCCGGCGCGGGCAAAGACCCGAAGGAGCTGCCCTTTTCTTTTTTTCCTTTTTTTAACAGTTTTAAAAAAATGAATTTTAGTTTTTAATAATAATTTTTTTAAAAAAATTGAATAAAAAATTATTTTAAAATGCCACGTCAGCATTTTCAATCAATAAGACGACGGTGTTAACTTTAGGGACTCAATTGAACCATTTTGACAAGTTTTAGGACTTGATTGCACTTTTTGCAAGTTTTATGACTCAATTGTATTTTCGTGACAAGTTTTAGGACTTCCACAGCCCTTATCCCTTTATTTATTTATTAGCCTAGGCAAATTCCAAGATTTGTGCAATAGTATAATGGCCAAAAACTGTTGGGAATCTAAGAATCTATTAAATGATCTCGTGCGATGTATTGGGAAATGGAGAATGAGCTAATTATATAATCTGTGGATAGAGTAGAAAACACTAATGTATTCTAATGAGCAAAAGCTAGCTTTCTTGTGAACTGTAAATTATTTTTTTTCAAATTTTTACTATTTTCTTATATGAAGATTTATGTTTTCCTTCTGTTGATATGTTAAGCCTCTCGTGGTCAAAGACCAACAGCAAACCAAAGAAAAAAAAGTGATGGAACAATGTGATTCTTTACCGTGAAAAAAGTTCTAGTAAATAAGTGCATTCACCTTTCTCATTTGAGATTTGAATTTTTGTGGTACCACTTTTTTTTGGGCCTAGTACGGGAATATGTACTTATATACCACCATATAATAGTGTTAATATTTGTGAGATAGAAAACTTCCATATACTAGGCAAAGTAACCCTAGGGGGGTGGATTTGAAAAGTAACCCTAGAGCAGTGCCTATCTCAAAGAAGCCTCTTGTCCATGGCCTAAAAAATAACACATGAGACGTATGTGGTCCTTAGCCGGCGAAGATTTGAGACGCCGATGAGCTGGGGTTCACTTGAGATGCAGTCACCAACTTCTAGGACTTCGTCGGGACAATCACCACTGTAGGAGTTACTTTGCGAAAACGGTCCCACTTTTTTTGAGCTTTTTTTTACAAAGAAAAAGAATGGTGTCTATTTTATGATGGTTTTGGTTGGCCAAATAAATCTCCAATTTGTTAGCTCGAAGTCAGAGACATTATACATACATACATTCAAATACATATAATCTATAATATATCCAGCCACAAATTGAGTTATGTCCTACCTAACATTCACATCTTGCCCTTACAAGATGGAGGCAAAGAAAATGGAGAAGTACCATATATCCAATGTTATATTATATTATATCAAATTGTATCATATTATATTGTATTATATCATATCATATTGTGATTTAGTTTTTGGTAGTAGTTAAAGTAAATTGTCAGCCGTGGAGAGATTTGCTGATTAGTTCCATCTGAAAGATTGCTTAAACACGAGCATATCAAAGTTCTAGAAGCATAAAATCAATCAAAACTGAATAGGGAGTAGGCTTATGGTACTTAGGAATTAATTTTGAACTCGTGCTAGAATCCATGTATGTAGTACTGAAGTCTCCTTTCTTTATTCTCATAGCATACGCCAATAGGGTAAAAAGAAAATTTGTTTACTCAACAATATGCACTTTTTATGTCAATACTTGTATTGAAGTTGCAAATTGTTAAATGTGTCTGGTAACTTCCTCTTTGTTTTGTCATTCTCAACATTATAATTAACTTTGAACTACTCTTTTACTCCTGTACTTAAATTCCTATAGAACAGTATTTGAACTAATATTGGTAAACAAAATTCTATTGGAATCAAGATCGTCAATGAAGTCACCAACAATGGTTGTGAATTGGTGGTTCTTTCTTCTTCTTTTTTCAAAAAATCTTGATAATTTCCTATAGTTATCAACCTAGTTAAGGAGGGCATAACTCACAATATGTGTTGATTGTCAACTATCAAGAATATGAGATTTGAATGTCACTTTTATTAAGAGATAAATTCAGGGATGCTTGTTTACACTTGAGTTTAAGTAAAATGCATTTTTTTTTCCATCAAAATCTAAAATCTTAGTTACATTTTAGGAAATTAAGAAAAAAAAATAAATAAGTATAAATTATGCATCAACATTTTTGTATAGCGAAAGTTTCAAATGCTTCAAGTTAAGAAAATATCTAGATACATTCGTTGCATTATTTATATTAAGTCAAAATAAAAAGTAAAATGGATGACGACACTATTGATTTTTGGTGATCACATCATCTAGGGAAGGACTAGTGCGTCTCTACCTATGTACTAAAATCGATTCTTGATAGGGACATCACCTTGTTTAAGTTAGGAAAGATTCTGAAAATCAGATGTTAGCCGAGTTTGTTCATTCAACTTTTGGGCCTATGCTCTATGCCGCCCTTTACATCATCCCCTACAGTCACTGCCATTCTAAACGTGCAATTAATTTTTTATGCTCGCTATCATCCGAGATCGATCGGCAAAATCTATAACATTCATCAAAAAAGATTCGTGAAGTGTTCGGCCTCAAATCGTTGCCTAAAATCATTCTCGAAAGCCTTTTGATTATTGAAAAAAGGCATAGTAATGTAGTTTTTTTTAACCCACCTTTCATGTAATTCCAAAATCAAAAGTTTTCTTTTCCATTTTTATGGATAAATATGGTCACTTCTTGATCCTGTGACAATCAAATCTTTCTTATGTGACATTCATTAAATTCATCCCTAACAAAAGTCAAGTGGCTGTATACTTTTGTCTCTAATCAATTAATCTTATTTACTTGAATACCCTTACAGTAAAAGAGTTAATGTGAAAAGAAAAATTCTTAACTTGTCAAAATTGTCGTGAATCTGATATATTTTATGTGGAAATTTAGAAATAGAAGGCAAAGTAAACCTAAAAATCGAATGCCAATTCACAGCACATAACCAACCAAAATAATAATAATAAAATAATTAACTCTAATTGTCAAATAAAACCTCGATTTTACGGTGTTATTAGAATATCAAAATTTGGATATTCACTAAAAATAATACAAAAAATAATAATCAAGGAAGCATTTTGACTTTCGTACTGATCAGATTCGGGGTACAAAAGTAGCTTCCAATTGCGGCTATTAAACATTATCCCCCGGCTCAAGTCTAGCCTCTAGCCGCCAAGCTGCACAAAACCGGTTAGGGTTGGTGAGGAACCGGCTGTAGCCTGTAATCTCTAGCACTTAACCAAAAAAGCAGCAGCCAATGGGAGAGAGGTCCCCTACTTTTCAAAACAAGCAGACGTCCTTCTCTCCCACCAACCCCCCCAACCAATCTGAATCTCACCAATCCCTGACAATCCAACGGCTACATTTCTTGGCCAAATTCAATTTGAACCCCACGCCTCTTTCACATTGAACTTTGGTACAACAAATTGTGACTATGACACCTAATTCCATTGAATATGTTGAGATAATTATGGTTTTCTATTTGGAGCATGAGAAGGTAATGCTCCCTACGTCATGCTCTATTTATTCGTGTACTCATAAAAGAGCAACGAGCGTTGTGTGTTGATGACGATGAAAGTATAAATTGCTGAAGATTTAGTTTGGTTTGAAATGATGTATTTCTTATTATGTAAGATGAGAAATACCAAAGTCAAATTGATTTCGATAAGTGAGAAAATTAAGAAATCGAACTCCAGTTGCCGGGACTATTTTTGGATTGCCATTTTGCACACTTATTAAAGGTTCATCATATATGCTTTGCTAAAACAGAAAGATAATACTTTTTTAAATATAAATATGCATATATGATGTAAGAGTTTCCATTCTCAAAGAACGGCACTTGCTCAAAATTCCTTTCTTAGGAGTGTTAGCAAGATTCTTTCAACAGCATCATAGCGAACTGGGGACATGGATGCCAAGTTAAATAATTCGAGAGAATCTTTCTATCTAATTAGTAATTAAAGCTGGTGACTTTTGCAGTTGAATTTGTAACTTTCTAAACCAATAAAATTTTTATGAAAACAAAATTGATTCTTCCCAACCCAAAGAAAAATGAAGAAAAAAAATGAAAGCGTGACTACATAAAAAGAGAAAACCACACAGAAAAAAAAAACAAAATGATCAAAGATAGGGACACTGAGTTAAACAATCTAAAATATTCTTCCGATCTAATTAGCAATTAGTGCTAGCGGGGTTGGTGGTGGAGTTTGTGACTTGGTAAGCCGATGAAATATTACTGAAAACAAAACCTATTCTTCCCAACCAAAGAAGGAAAAAAAGGAAGAAGAATGAAAGCTTGACTACTTATAGGAGAAAAAATCCACAGAAAAAGGGATAAAAGAAAAAGAAAAAGGAAGGAGTCTCAACCGATTCAACCGGTTCCTGGTAAGAGTGCATATCGGCTATAAATAGGCGAGGGAGGCTACGGGATTCAGTGTTCTGTTCTGCTAGCATCTCGGGGTTTGGTCCTTAGCACGAACAAAGAGGCTTTCTCAATTCGATTCAGGTACCCTCCCCTTTTGCCTTTTCGTCTTCGTCCTGGTCGAAAGCCTCCCCCGTCTTTTGCCCGTTGTAGTCACGCTCGCTCGCTTTCGTTTTCTGGGTGCTATTGCTCTGTGCTTTCGTCTGATTCGTTTGAAGTGTCAAAGGAGGCGGCTTTTGCTTCTTCTTGCGGATAAGTCGCTGGATCTGGTCGGCCGTGGTGTTTCCTGGGCCGTTTCGGGTTTTGGGTCGGTGGGTTTTTGGCGAATCGAGTGGAGGTGGGGGTAGATCTGGAGTTTCGGGTGGTGGGTGTCTGGAAATGCCGAGGATCTGAGAGTCTTTCGAGCGGTGTGAGTTCTTGGTCGTTTCCCGCGTTGGGTTCTGTTGAATGTGCCGACCTTCTGTTGGATCTGGAGAGGGTGCTGGTTCTAGTGAGGTGGAATCTGTGAGATCTGAGTGTTTTGTTCTCTGTTTTGTCGTATCTTGTCCGGTCTTCTGTTTGTCTACTTGCTCGGAGGAGTGAAGTTTTTTTTTTGAGTTTTCGAATGGAGTAATTTGTTGAGAGAAGTTGCCGAGTTGAACGTGTGCGTGTCAATATGTGGGCATTGTTGACACTTAGGACACGGAATATGAGCGTCTTATGGAGCACTATCAGATCGAGACTTCCCCATAATTGTTTCCATTCCATAGAAAGGAAGTCCAAAGGGTTAGGACTTTTTGTAGATCCTTGCTTAACTTAACCTCTTGGATTCGGCTCGAACATTGTTAAAGAGAATCAGCAACTTCATTTAAAAATTTTAATGTTTATGTATATATGGTTGATGTTTTTCTTTACTTCAAATTGGTTGAGCTTCTTCAAAGTTAGTTTGCTGCAAGTTTGCATTTTGAGTAGTTTCTTTGATTGATCTGGTATTTGATTCTGTTGTAATGCAGTTTGAAAGAATGGAGACCTTTTTGTTCACCTCTGAATCCGTGAACGAGGGCCACCCCGACAAGCTGTGTGACCAGATCTCCGATGCTGTCCTTGATGCCTGCCTCGAGCAGGACCCTGACAGCAAGGTTGCTTGCGAAACATGCACCAAAACCAACATGGTCATGGTGTTCGGAGAAATTACCACCAAGGCCAATGTAGACTATGAGAAAATTGTCCGCGACACTTGCAGGACTATTGGATTTGTCTCTGATGACGTTGGTCTTGATGCTGACCACTGCAAGGTTCTGGTCAACATTGAGCAGCAGAGTCCCGATATTGCCCAGGGAGTCCACGGTCATCTCACCAAGCGCCCAGAAGAGATTGGTGCCGGTGATCAGGGCCACATGTTTGGATATGCCACTGATGAAACCCCTGAATTGATGCCTTTGAGTCATGTCCTCGCAACCAAGCTTGGTGCCCGCCTCACTGAGGTTAGAAAGAATGGAACTTGCGCTTGGCTAAGACCTGATGGGAAGACCCAAGTCACTGTTGAGTACTACAACGACAATGGCGCAATGGTCCCAGTCAGGGTCCACACCGTCCTGATCTCCACCCAGCACGATGAGACCGTGACCAATGACGAAATTGCAGCTGATCTCAAGGAGCATGTCATCAAGCCTGTCATTCCTGAGAAGTACCTTGATGAGAGAACCATCTTCCACCTTAACCCATCAGGCCGATTCGTCATTGGTGGCCCCCATGGTGATGCTGGTCTCACTGGAAGGAAGATCATTATTGACACTTATGGTGGATGGGGAGCCCACGGTGGTGGTGCTTTCTCAGGCAAGGACCCCACCAAGGTCGACAGGAGTGGTGCCTACATTGTCAGGCAGGCTGCAAAGAGCATTGTGGCCAATGGTCTAGCACGCAGGTGCATTGTGCAGGTCTCGTACGCCATTGGAGTGCCTGAGCCTCTTTCTGTTTTCGTTGATACTTGCAAGACCGGAAAGATTCCTGACAAGGAAATCCTCAAGATCGTTAAGGAGAGCTTTGACTTCAGGCCTGGAATGATTTCCATCAACCTGGATCTCAAAAGAGGTGGCAGTGGCAGATTCTTGAAGACCGCAGCGTATGGTCACTTTGGAAGGGATGACCCTGACTTCACCTGGGAGGTCGTGAAGCCACTCAAGTGGGAGAAGCCTCAATCTTAAGATAAACTCCCATTTTCCAGCCCACTTTATGCCTGCTTCATTACTATTGATCTACTGGATGAATAAGTTGAATGTTTCCTTCTGCAACACTTTTATCGATGAGCTTAACCGATGATGTCCTTTTTTAAAAGAATGATTCTACTTTCATTTGTTCCCCTTTAAATTTGTACTTTCGTCATATTGTTTTAGCATTGATCATTTTAATGAATGTCTGGAATTTTGTGAGGATTAATTGTGGCATAGCAGCAGGCAAGTGTAGCCACTCTTGCTCTTGCTTGTGCTTCGAAATGATAATTCTAAATGAATTGCACCTTATTGTTTCTTGGCATGATGTCCTGCATCTAGAGTTGAAAAACAGATGTGCATTTTATTAATCACTGAGCCATAATGTATCTCATCAAATTAGTCGAACGCTTGTGGCGATGGATGTTTCATCTAGCGTAAGCTTTGTTTGTTGTGTGGTAATGAGAATCCCCTGCCAAGTTTCCCCTATAGTGCATGGTTTGTAGTAAAGATTTCAGGGTTTGAAGTGTTCTGTAACAATAATATGCTCGCAGCAAGAGTTATCGGTCTTGCGTGTGCTGAGAACTTCGGTTTCCTGAGAACTTCGGTTTCCTGGGAGCTGGCCAATTCTTGAATCATCTACATCACATTATTTCCTAGTTATCTGCTGGACTAATTCTTGTGTGTTTGGATCTCACTTTTTTCTTTTACCCAGTTATCTACTTGGGTAGACTTCACTAGTGCACTGACATGGATATGAGAATCTTGTTCAACACAAATTTCTGCCATGGGGATGAACATTTCTCTTGCATATTGCTGAATAAACCAGTATTGTGATTTGCTCAGTGATTGCCGGAAGATGCGACTTCCCTACTCATGGCCAAGAATATTGTCATGGTTGATATGTGTTGATGGTGAAAAAAGATGATTCGTCAGGAGATACCAATAATAGAGAACGTCAGTTCTGGGAAATGTGCTCCTTTTCTTCCATTTGGTTGTGATTGATAGTTGTCCTTCAGGCTTTTGCCTCATATCATGTCGATCTCAATCATTAAGATTGCGACGGATTACCTTCTCTTGACTTGGCATGAAATATGCTGTGTGAAGTAATTCTGAACCTCACTCTCTAAGGTGTAAGGTCTGGCCAATTCTATCAACTTGGATTTTTTGAGGAACTAGCTATGCAAATTTTGAGGAACTGGGTCCAACGTTGGTTAAACATGTCTGAACTAAATCTTAAACCAAATAAATGATGAATAGGGCATGTCAATACATCTTTATATAGTCCGGCCAGAATCGGCAAAGCCATCGGGCTAATATCATTGAAATCAAAGAGGGGAATTGATACATATTCATCAGAGTGTAGTGTGTCATTTGAGAGTCAGTGCTTTTCAAAGCCGGGCTCATTGGAGAGGCTAAACTTATTCCTATTCAATAATTAAGTACTATACTTGTTATTTATGATTACTTATAAAGGTTCCAATTTTTTTTTTTCAATAATTGCCAATTGGAGATCTTGTTAGAATTTTTTGGTTTGTTCTATTTCTACGGCCTTATCGGCTCCTGACACCCCGTATCACATTATATTGACTACATTAATCCTTACGAGTTCCACTCTTAATTTAAGATTATTTTTAACTCTTTTCACCCTTATTATTGGTTCCTAACACTTTTCTATCATATTGAATTAACTATATTATCCTTTGCGAGTCTTGCTCTTAATTTAATATTATTTATTACCATTTCTTATTTTTCTTCTTCTTTTTATTTTTTCAATTTTACTAAAAGAAAAATTTAACCCCATCATTTTCAAACAACTTTTTTTCATCCTAACCAATTCTTTCATACTTGTTATATTTCAATGTTTTGTTCATGTTTGTCTCCTTCAGAACTTACTCTCCATTATTATAACTTGAGCAGGCACTAATCATATATTGGAGTAAAGAAATGTTAATTTGATCTACAAATAGTTTACTTAATTTCCGTAGATTATCCTTATAATTGTGAATATTTCAACTTTGAATTTGGTAGAAAATTTACGAGAATTTACTCAAAAATTGAATATTGTGATAGTTGTATGCATTATAAACAATTTACTCAAAGATTATCCTCTTATTTGTGCTTAAACCACTTTTTGAATAATTTTTTTCTAGTATAAAAAAGAAATATAAAATTCATTAACAAATTAATTTTTTTTTGAAAGCACCAAAATAATTAGGTAGTTATCTATAAAATAAACTATTTTTTAAAAATGGGTGCACCGATTTTGTTCTAGATTGAGAAAAAATAATTAAGAAAAGGCAAGCGATAGTCTTAAATCAAGAGTGGGCCCCACATCTAATATTAATAAATATTAGTTGAGATGGTCATGGGTAGTTTGTCTCTAGTAAAAATGAAACAAATGGAAAAACGAAAAAAGAAATGTAAGAAATAATCTTTAATCTAGAGTGGAATCTGGAAGGATTAGTGCAGTAGATTCAATGTGAACAAAGGTTTTAGGAGTTAATAAGGAAATGGAAATAGTGTGAGTCAATTATTTTTTTGCCTTGATTTGCAAGAAATCATGTTTTATCTAGGCGTATTCTTTTTTTTTAGTGTGTTCATGTCCAATCATGAGCCCAACTTCCCAAAGTACCTCAACACTTGACTTTTCTCGAATAACCCATATAGACCCATCGTGGCGTGCGTGCACCATTGCCGACTGCGTTTTTATTGGCTAGCCAATTGGGGTGAATTGATGAACATCCACCAACTATGGAGGGGTCATTTGGGTAATTCAAGTATAGGAGTACTTTGCAAAATTGGGCTCATTTCACAAGGCTAAACTTATTCCCAGTCTCTAATGATGTAGACGTACTTGTTATTTGATGATATCGGCCCAATTATCTTTTTCCAACAATTGCGAGGCGGAGATCTTGTTAGAATGTTTTTTCTTCAATTCACGAGAAAATCATCTTTCATCGTGGTGCATTTCTATTTCTTCGACCCCAAATGCCCATCTCGAGAGGACTTGCACTGTGAATGAATTTCAAACTTTGAGATATCCAAGATCTCAAACCGTCTTCCTAATTGAGCTGAACCTTTTCCTTGTTGTAGGATCAAATTACCTGCTGCCGAGTCTTCTGTGCACTAGTCAAAATTTGGAAATCTAAATTGACTAGCACGCTAGCCCCGGAGGAATGCTTTGATTTTAGAGCACGAAACCCTTTAATCCCTTCTCCAAAAAAAAAAAAAAGGCTAAATTGACCCGCACTGTAAACCATGATTCACCTACTCACTGGCGTGGAGATGGGGCACTTCGCGGCATGACATCCTCCTCACACTGTACAAAAAAAGTCAAATCCTTCATCCAGATCTGCATTTATTGCAGTATTTTCCCACGTCATGAGAACGATTACTAAATTTTATTTACATTCATGTGTTATTCTTTAACTATTAATTTAAACTTTTTAGATGAGCTTTTTATTAACTCTTTCATTAATGTCCGTACATGCAGAATAAGTGTTGTCGCTGATTTGAATTTTTTATACTCAATATGTTAGTTAAGTAAATAAAATAACTAATATTCTTTTTTCTTTCGTGTTACAAGCTATAAGTGTTTTAGAATTCGACACTTTCTTTATTTAGCCTGCTTAAACAGTACTTGAGATGTTACGGTTTGGATCGTGCTCAAGTTCTTGGAGATCTTGTTAACATGAAATAGCTTAATTTCGAAAGTATTGATGGTACATAGCACCAGAAATATAATTCATTGCAAATTGTAAAATATCAGTGGCTGCCAAATAAGTGCCGTGGATAATGGACACTTGTTAAATAAGTTAATTTTTTTTTTGGTTTTGCTTTTATTACATCAATTAGTGGCGTAAGAAAAAGTTTACATATTCGCGCATGTGAAAGAATTGGGTTATAAAGTTTACTCTAAACGGACCGGTCATTTGTTCCGCGGTCAATGTGCAAGGATATTTTTACAGAAGAAATAAGCCCCGAATATTTAAGACTCACATTATTTGTTGAATGTAAATAAATATGTGAAAGTGTTTAACAATCTAGTTATTTCTTCAGGATCTATTGCTAAAATCTCATATAAGAATTCTCGGCTGGAAAAGCAGAATGATGCTGCAATGTGAATTTTTCGAATTGGTATCGAGGAGATAGAGTTGTATTAAAATGAATATCTAGCGGATGACTAAGCATGAAATATAATCAATTTTTCCCATACCGTCAAATATAGATAATTTTCTATATTTGGTTCACTTGTTCCAGCCTTGTCTCGAACCGATGCTTTATATTTGGGAACTCAAAATGGATTTTCTCATCTATTATATCGGAATATTTAAGTAATAAATCACGCTTTCATCTAATGGCTTAAGCTTTTGCAGTGGTACCATAAAATCTCATATATCATAGTTGGAGATCCTAAGTTCAATGTCGCGCGAGGTATGGACTTGAGAGAGCTCATGTCTAATCATGGGTTATGGACCCGTCTTTTAGGCAATATCCCTAAACCTATTCCCTCACCCGAGGGTAGGTAGCAACACTTGCTTGGATGAGTGATTATAAAGTAATGGGGGTTGACCAATTTAAAGATCCACTTACCTATTTTGCTTTGTTTTCATATTGTGATCCTACAACCTATGATGAAGCTATACATAAAGAAAATTGGAGAATTGCTATGGATGTGGAAATCACAGCCATTGAGAAGAATAATACTTAGGAATTGATAGATCTTCCAAGAGGACACAAATCAATCGGGGTCAAGTGAGTGTACAAGACAAAGTTGAATAAAGATGGCAAAGTTGACAAGTACAAGGCACGCTTGGTTACAAAAGGTTAGAAGCAAGAATTTGGAGTGGATTGCAAAGAGGTATTTGCTCTCATGGCAAAACTTGACACAATCAGATTGGTGATTGCATTAGCAGCGCAAAATTCATGGCCTATCTTTCAGTTGGATGTAAAGTCAGTATTTTGGCATGGTGACCTCTAAGAAAAGGTATTTGTTGATCAACCTTTTGGTTATGTGAAGCATGGTAGCAGCATAAAGTTTATAGATTGAAAAATGCACTATATGGGTTAAAACAAGCTCCCCGAGCTTGGTATAATTACATTGATGCCTATCTTTTGAAGGAAGGATTTAGAAAATGTTTACATGAGCATACATTATTTATTAAAGTTGGTGATGATGGAAAATTGCTTTTGGTATGTTTGTATGTGGATGATCTTATCTTCAAAGGGAATACTAGTGTCTTGAATAACACATTTAAGAAGTCTATGATGGACGAATTTGAGATGACTAATCTTGGATTGACACATTATTTTTTTGGCAAAGAAGTAATTCAATCAATAGCTGGAATCTTTATTTCCCAAAAGAGATATTTTCAAGAGATTTTAGATAGATTTCAAATGAAGAATTGCAACTTTGTGACCACACCAACTGAGGTTAGATTGAAGCTATTGAAAGATTCTGATGGAAAAAAGGTGAATAGCACGCTTTACAAGCAAATTGTTGGAAGTCTAATGTAGTGACAGCATTGAGGCCAGATATCATGCATGGTGTGAGCCTCATAAGCAGGTATATGGAACACCCAGTAGAAATACACTTGCAAGCTGCAAAGAGAATTTTCCACTACTTGCAAGGGACTGCAACTTGTGGGTTGCTTTACAAAAAAAGGAGAACAATCAGATTTGTTTGGCTTCACCGACAGTGATTTTACTGGAAATATGGATCATCGAAAAAAACACTTATGGCTATGTGTTTATGCTTGGTTCAAGGGTTGTCTCATGGTCTTCAAAGAAATAGCCAATTGTTACTCTATCAACAATTGAAGCTGAGTTTGTAGCTGCCACCTCAAGTGCTTGTCAAGTTATTTGGTTAAGGATGATTCTTGGAGAACTTCAATTTAAACAACAAGAAGCAACAACAATCTATTGTGACAACAACTCAGCCATCAAACCTTCAAAGAATCCGGTTCTACATGGAAGGAGCAAATACATAGATGTGAAGTGCCATTTCTTGAGGGATCTCACAAAAGATAAAGTGATAGATCTTGTTTTTTTTGTAGAAGTGAAGATCAACTTGCTGATTTATTCACCAAGCCTTTCAAATTGTCTACATTTCAGAAGCTGAGAAAGCTTCTTAGTGTTTGTTTGTTGGATGCTCCAGATTAAGGGAGGGCCTGTTTTATTCCTTTAAATTGATTGTCTGCAACATCAATTTAAGGGAGGGTGTTGAAGTCGTTAACTTTCAATTTTTACGTGCTTTTAGTTTTTAGGCGTCTTCAATAATGTAATAGTGGAGTCCTAGTCAATAGGAAGTGGCTTGATATTCGGAGTTTATTTTTGCACATGTTCTGGTTAGTGGGGTATGTTAGTGGGTCTTTGTTGTTGCTATTCTGTAGCTATTTTTTTGGCTAAGTGGTTTGGATGTTCAGCCTATTTAATAGGCTTATGTTCAATGAATAAAGTAATGAGAATACAACAGCCATTCTCTTGTGTGTCTTCTTCTCTGGGTTTATTTGATTAAATTTCAACAAAATGATAATTCACACATTCATATTAGCTGGTTGATATGTGCAAAAATCAGGTTCCAAAGTTAACTCTAGACACCCAAGTCATTCGTTCAATTAGGAATGTGTAAGGATAATTTTTCAAACAAAAAATGAGCCTTGAGTAGACAACACTCACATGATTTGTCGATTGTAAACGAATATTTGGAAGTTCTTAATCATACTTTTTTCTTCAAGTTCTGTTGCTAAAACCTGCAACACGAACTTTTGAATTGGTGTGAAACTAGGAACCCAATGATATAGAATCTAGAATCGCGTTAATGAATAACGGATGACTAAGCATGAAACACGACCGATGGTCCCCCTCCATCAAGTACAAATAACTTTATGTACCTGGCTAACTCGTCCGAGCTTTGCCTTGCTTCTTATTTTAATTCCATACAATAGAATATTTATATGTTAAATTATGCATTTGTCTAATATCTAAAGCTTTTAAAATAGTCGATAATAGTCTTACATCTTCATAAAATCTCATATGGTATCAGAGTAAGAAGTCTTGAGTTTGAATCTTTCTAGATTCCATTTGCCTCTCCAATTAAATACGTCAATAATCCTTAGCACTAGATGAAGAGACCGGACCAAGCGTGACAGAAAGCAATAGAATATTTAAAAATTAAACAATAATTGGCATCCCACAAAATCTCACGCCACTTATGTAATAGTTCACGATTCTAAATAACCTATCAAAATGGGTTTCCTCATTATTAAAACTTTTTTTTTAAATGGCTGAGCAGAGGAGCCAAATTGTAATAGATAAGCACACGTCCTTTTCAGAAGAAAATGAGCCTACGTTGATGCCTACATTGTCATTCATACATGACCTAAACTGATTTAGAATATAAGTTACTCCAAGATCAAATCAACATCAATGTGAAGTCAATTCAATAAATGTAATAGAATCTCATAAAAACAGACAATGAAACCGGGGGTACAAGACTAGCGTGTCGGTTTAGTGATAGTGTCATAAGGCATGCTAGTCTTGTAGTGGACCTTTCACCCATCCTCACTCACTCTAGGCGCGAGAGGCTACTATACTTGTTTACTCGGCTGTAGCCGGGAGCCGAAACTCCTGACGTGGTATCTAACTTTACCACCGTGAGGTCTACTAATTTTCTATCTACCTTTGTCTTCCCGATAGAGAGGGAATACGGGGTGATATTGAATTCAATAAATATAATAGAATCTCATAAAAACAGACAATGAAATCCGACAAATTCCAAGCCGAATACAATCTGTCCTCTACATCAGGGATCTTTACTTTCATACTTGCTCGGCAAAGATACTTTCCCTAATTATTCGGCTTGCATTTCTAATGATTGTGATTTGCAGACTTTTTTAACTTTCGATATACGTCAAATAAGCAAGCGTGATTCCCTTCCCTTTTCTTTTTCTTTTATTTTCCCAAAAAATAAAATTATCGAATTTTAGTAACGTGAGTTTGCAATCAGATAGGTTATTAAAGCGGTTGAATGATATTGATGGGTCAAGCGCAATGCGTGGACCAAGATGGGATGATTAGCAAATTATTTAGGAAAAAAAGAGAATATTATTTATAATTGATTCAAGGTAGGTGCAGAGAAGGCTGGTGGTGTATCGCATGCGGAAAGGAAGATATGATCCTTGGAGATGGTGATTAAATAGAAAATTGGGGAAGCATTTAAGAATTATATAGATTATTACTAAAAACGATGTTATTTAATGGATAAATTACTCCGCGAGAGCCACTGCTTTTCCAGTTTCTGCAACGCCAATTGTCTGTTGCGTTTTCGGACCGACATTATTGACCAGACACTGTAATTTTTTCATCCACGGTATAAACGAATCATCATGTGCGCAAAAAATCGAATTTTGGCGATCTAAATTGACTAGCACGCATGGCAACGGGGCTTGCTAGCGAATAATGCATCCGTTTTTAAAAGCATGAAATCTTTTAGTTAACTTATGGAAGTGTATTGGAC
Organism: Eucalyptus tenuipes; assembly: GCA_014182365.1. Taxonomy (NCBI): domain Eukaryota; kingdom Viridiplantae; phylum Streptophyta; class Magnoliopsida; order Myrtales; family Myrtaceae; genus Eucalyptus; species Eucalyptus tenuipes. The sequence goes on along the minus strand of CM024547.1, from coordinate 4,399,458 downwards.
TATGAGTAATTTTCCGAAGCAAATCCAATTATATCTTTTTCTCGATTATATTTATGGAAATTTCTTTGTTCTGTTGACGACTCTTATCTTTTCTTGCAAGATTGTCAACGATAATGATCTGTTAAAGCATAATCGGAGAAGCAGATCCAAAGTGCAATTGTTGCAGTACATCTTCTTGAATTGTATCATCACTAACCAATCTTGCCGGGTACAAGCCTCTCGAGTAGTTTCATTTCATAGAGAAGCAGATCCAAAGTGCGATTGTTGCAGCACATGTTCTTGAAGTGGACACTGCGGTTTTCTAGTTGGATTCCTCAATGGTATCATGCGCTACGCTTATCAATCTTGCCGGATACAACCTTCTTGGGGTAGTTTCATTTCATGAAGAAGGCAAGGCATGATCATTGATTCCAGCGTCCACATGCTGGTATCCTCCTCCATAAAAATAATTATTTGCTTAAGCAAGGAGACTCGATGGAAATTTTCTTAGTCTTATTTAAAGAAATAAATAAAAGCGATGATATTCAAACAATAAAAAATGTATGAAGCAATCGGTTGTAACCTTTTAAATAATAGATATTATTCTCCAATTAAAAAAAAAGATTAGGTGAATATTGTTTCCAAATAAAAAACATAATAACTAAAAAAAAAAAAAAGATTATCTTGTATACTTTGAACTTCCGGTTATTGTGGGATTTTTTAAGGTAGTTTCATTTCGTGGGGAAGGTAAGGCGTTATCAGTGATCTCAGCGTCCACATGCTGATATCCTCCTTCATAAAAATAATTGTTTGCTTAAGCAAGAAGACTCGATGGAAATTTTCTTTATCTTATTTAAAGAAATAAATAAAAGCGATGATATTCAAACAATAAGAAATGTATGAAGCAATCGGTTGTAATAGATATTATTCTCCGGTAAAAGAAAAAGATTATGTGAATATTGTTCCCAAATAAAAAACATAATACCTAAAAATGAAGAAGAAGATTGTCTTGTATACTTTGAACTTCCGATTATTGTAGGATTTTGTAATCGAATAAGTTTGTGTAGAAAGGTTTGTTACTCTTTGCTTCTTTGATTGCAAAGAAGTAAGAGGTATTCATTGTCGTTGAATTTTAGCTTATATCTATAAATTTGAGAAGCATAATTCATTGTTGTCAAATTTTAGGGCATCAGAGAGTCCTTTTAGAGCAATTTGATTTTAGCGAAAGGAATGAGAAGCTGTTTCATTGCACAATGATTTCATTATTAGTTGAAAAACCAAGGTTTCAAGTGTTTTTTCATCTTTGAGATTTAATAGATCTATATGATAACATCAATGATATCTTTTTAATAAGTGATTATATTTTTCTACTTGTAATTATTTATATTTCAGTATCTAATTTATATTTTCTTCCTTCATATTCAAGTACATTAATTCTATGGACCCTCTTATGATTTTGTTTGTCAATTAGAGCTTGCAATAAGGAAACATACAAGTCAACAAAAGATGAAGACAGGAAATATTGAGTCAGAAATTGAAACATGTTGAGGAAAGGAAGTTTATCGGTTTCATCAAAAAAAATCTGTGGTTGGCCTTCGACCGTCACATTGTCATTCTGCAGAGGGCAGTCATGCTAGCCGCACCCGTTTCATATTGACTCCATCCATTGCTGGTCTCTGCGTGCGTTTTGCTTCGCAGGCAGCAGGACAGGGTATACTTAAAACTAAAAGTTTATCTCAATGGTGTCAACACTAGGGGAGAGCATAATTTTGGGGTAAAATCGAGAACTGGTCTGATTTCAGGTTAGAATATGTGTGGTAAGTTCTATATTCTAGAAAAGAAGGGACATGTTCCAATGAGTAAGTTAAATGGAACAAGGAACTGCTTACCCCCTTTTTTGTGGTCTGAGGCTTACCCTTGTTTACAAATGCCCTTTTGCTACTTAAACCTGAATTGATTCGTGCTAAAGCCAAGGCAAAGCTATGGATTATCAACAACTATAAATAGCTACCGAGTCCTTGTTTGGTTGTGGCAAACTTAAAAGGTCCAGAAAACTAGGCGACTTTAGTCCTCGTTTCTTGTCAAAATCAGGAAAAAAAAAGACAAATTAGACTTAACTAAAGATTAAAAAGAAATTGGCCGATAGCTGGATGACCTTGGAACTTGTGATAGAGTAGATTCCAGATTTCATGATATGCAAAATAGATTATAGATTCTAAATAATAAGAAACCTATTCAGACGGATAGGTTCTAGGTGAAACTTGGATAGAATCCAACCGTTATCCTTGTTGACACTCCCGGCATGTTTGGTGCCTTGACACTAATTGTCAAGGTGGATTGTGCTTCACAGAGGGTTTTTTGTTATCAAAGGAAGATGGCATTTATGTTAGATATACAATGCTCGCATGATTTGTCCCATGTAAATGAATATTCAAAAGTGTTTAGTAATTTAGTAATTTCTTCAAATCTATTGCTAAAAGCTCATGTTAAAATTCAACGTTGGAAAAGCAAACTGACAATACTATGTGAATTTTTGAATTGGTAGGATAGTAGGAACAACATGATAAAGTTGCATTATTGTATATCTAAGCAAATAGGCGAAACATGATAACATGATCGATTTTTCTCACCATTAATTATGAATAAATTCGGGATTTGGTATTATTCTATCAAAATGGGTTTTCTCAATATAATAATAATAATAATAATAATAATAATAATAATAATAATAATAATAATAAAAACAACAACAATAACAATAATAATAATAATTGGGCATACCACCTTTTCAAAGAAAACGAGCCTCTATTGATGCTCACTTTATTATTTTAAAATGACTTGCATTAATTTAGTATGATTCAAGTCAACTTTAATGTGAAGTCAATTCAATTAATCTGCCCACGAAGATAGACAACCGATATTACTTTTTAACTGTTCCATATGCAGAGCATGAAATTTCGTAATGCACTAACTGGCACCTTGCTGGAATTTAGGAATGTGATTGTATTTTGATTTGCTCATGCGTCATGCGCCTCTCACTATATATGAAAAGCGTTTGCTTGCATTTGCTCGAAAAAGAGCTAAACTAATTGAAATGGCGCAGCCGTTCATGACAAGCGATGAGCCAGCCTCGTCCATGCGGATCGAGCTCGCCCAGATGGAGCAAGGACAAAGGCGGCGCTTCTCCTCATCGCCGCACTGCCTTGCCCCGAGCAGCTTCACGGGCGTTGCTTCTTTGGAGGACCAGACGCCGTCGGCTTTCGGCAAGGAGGGCCGCTGGCAGGAGGATGACGAGCTGGAGCTGCAGTGGGCAGCGATCGAGAGACTGCCGACGTACCAGCGGCTGAGGGCGGCGGTGCTCGGTCGCAGGTGGTGGACGTGGCGAAGCTCGGGGACTCGGAGAGGCGGGTGTTCGTGGACGGCCTGTTGAAGACGGTCGAAGAGGACAATCTCCGGCTCCTCCAGAAGCTCCGGGAGCGAGTACAGAGGCAGGCGTTTTATACTTCTTTATTCCTGTTCCAACCTTCCAGTTCTAGTAAAAGGCAGACAACTTCGATTACTTTATATGCCAAAGTGCAGCTAATATGATATTAAATTCTCAGGGTAGGTCTTGAATTACCGACCGTAGAAGTGAGATATCGGGATCTGTGCATAGAAGCAGACAGCAAAGCCGTTCATGGGGAATCCGTCCCAACTCTTTGGAACGCCCTCAAAGCCATTTTCTACGTGAGATTTTCTGCTCTATCTTCTTCTCCCTTCTCCAAGCTTTTACAGGTCCTAAAGTTTGTCGAGGACGACACAATTGAAGTCAAAGAACAAGTTATCTGTTGTAGATACTATGTTTGGCTAACAAAGGCTCCTACTTTTGGGACATTAGAGAAGGACAGCAAACTAGCCACGTGATGCAAATGAATCCTCCTGTTAGAAAATTGGCATTTTTAGATCATCCATGTCTCAATGGGGCATACATTAAAAACATCTAATTCAAAATCTTTCACTTATCATAAATCGATAGAGTGCAACATACGTGTTGCACCGTTGCTTTATATAGAAAATTAATTACCGATTTATGGAAGACAAATTCCTAAGGAAACTCATGAGAAATCTAGGGTTTACATGGCAACATTCCAACTTTTCAGTTCTTTTGTTTCCTATAATAGAAAAAAAATAGAAATTTATTTGGTAACGTCAGTTAATTTTTCTATCTCATAATAAAAAAGTGGCTGGTGAATAGATTTGGAACAGAAATAAGAAATAAAAAAGTAATATCTTATTTTCGGGAATAATTTCTAAAAATAAGTTTTTTTTTTTTGGTTTTTTCTTCTTATTCTAATTGGTTGGTGGCGACTCACCACCCGCTGCTACTAGCTGGTTGTTGCAGCCATCTGAGCTAGAGGAGGAAAAAAGAAGAGAGGAAAAAAAGAAAAAAAAAAAAAATTGAAAGAAATTCTACATCACAAAAAAACTTATGGGTCGTACTAAACATATTCATGTTCTTTTTTTTTTATTTCAAAAATAGAAATTTTATGCAGTTACCAAATACGTTGTTTTACTCAGAAATTGTTCTAGGGAATAGAAATAGAAAAGAACTACTTTTGAAAAAAAAAACAAAAATATTCTAGGAACAGAATTGTTACTAAACGCAACCCTAGCTGCACCTGCTTTACAATCTTAAGAGTTTTATGACGAATTAATATGACTCTTTTTAACTTGATTTTTGTTATCTTTACTTGTCTGATTTGGTAACCAACTTATTGGCTCACGCAACTGCTTCTCTATTCTATCAAGCTATTGCAAATCGTTCTGGTAAAAGTCATACGAGATAAACGTGAGAATCAAGAACCTTCTTCTTCTTTCTTTCTCTGTGAAGCAGGCTCCAACAAATAAGTTTGGCTGCAAGTATCAGGGCAACAAGATAAGAATTCTCAAGAGCGTTAGCGGCGTCCTTAAGCCTGCGAGGTTAGTATTAGAACTTAGCGTATGCACTGATTTAGAGTCACAAGTTGACATATATGACTTTACTATGCTGCGTAATTCTTTTCTGTTGAAATTATTACAGGATTATGCTCTTGTTAGGTCCACCGGAATGCGGAAAGACCACCTTATTACAGGCATTAGCAGGCAAATCAGAGAAATCCCTCAAGGTATTACCTTTTTGGTGTTCTGTCTGTTGTAGATTTTCCATGCTGACAGGAATAGGTTCTATACTTGAACTCTATTCGGATGCAAATAATCATGCATATGTGTAAGATCAGCGGAATTGACCAACGATGTATGATGAAGGTCAAGGGCGAAATTTCATACAATGGCTACAAGCTGAATGAGTTTGTTCCTCAGAAGACTTCAGCCTATATAAGCCAATATGATACACATATTTCCGAGATGACTGTGAGGGAGACGCTCGACTTCTCTGCACGATGTCAGGGCATAGGAGGAAGGGCAGGTACCAGTTTGTTCTCCAACCATGAAGTTACTATTAGTTGCGGGGGTCATTGCTGATGCTCTTTGTGTCTGCTTTTCATTGAAGACATGTTGAAAGAAGTTAGCAAAAGGGAGAAGCAAGCAGGAATTAATCCAGAGCCAAGCACAGACACTTACATGAAGGTTATTATTTGTGCAAAGATGGGTTCATTAAATATTTTAATTACAGTAACGACTGGCGATACTGGCTTCTGATGATGTTATGACTACATGAGCAGGCAATTTCTATAGCAGGAATGAAAAGAACACTTCAAACAGACTACATTTTGAAGGTAATGTTTTCAATGGGAAAAGGAGTTACCAAGTGTTTTTTTTTTCTTATTTCAATGGACAATTCTACTTTTGCTACAATTGCTGCGATTTTATGCCTTTTCAGGTTCTTGGACTCGACATCTGCGCAGATACAATTGTTGGGGATGCGATGAACAGAGGAATTTCTGGTGGTCAAAAGAGAAGGCTGACGACTGGTTAGTTTTACGTGAACATGCAGCAAATGACGAGAAACTTATAGGAACAGTTTCTACGTCACGCTGTAAAATTTAGGCTTCATTACAGATTTTGATGTTCTCTTTTCCAGGGGAAATGATAATTGGTCCAGCAAGAGTTCTATTTATGGATGAGATATCAACAGGCTTGGACAGCTCCACTACCTTTCAGATCATAACATTGTTGCAGCAATTGGCGCACATAACAGAGTCCACAATTTTGGTTTCGCTTCTTCAGCCAGCACCAGAGACTTTCGATCTCTTTGATGACATAATTCTAATGGCACAGGGACATGTAGTGTACCATGGACCTCGGACGGATGTTCTCAGCTTCTTTGAACACTGTGGTTTCAAGTGCCCATTGAGAAAAGGCATTGCTGACTTTCTCCAAGAAGTATGCACTCTTGCTTAATAAAGAACTGTTCGAACTGTGGAAGGATAGATAGCGCTGACATATGCTGTTTTTGGGAATTCTTGGCAGGTGGTTTCCGAAAAGGACCAGGCACGATACTGGCATCACAAAGACCGGACCTATAATTTCGTATCTCCGAGCATGTTTGCGCGAATGTTTAAAGAGCATCCAATGGGAAAGACACTGGACGAGGAACTTGCCAGGCCTCTCGAGAAAACTGAGCTGCACAGAAGTGCTTTATCTTTCCAAATTCACTCGTTAAAAAAGTGGGAGTTGTTCAAAGCGTGCGTTTGGAGAGAATGGCTCCTCATGAAGCGCAACTGGTTTGTTCATGTCTTCAAATCAGCACAGGTAATTGCCCATTTGGACTCAGAATGTGCAGTCACAATACATGGTTACTGAGAAATGCACGCAAAATTCATTGACTTGGTGGTTACTCTTTGCAGCTCGTGGTCATTGCAGTTATTACAGTGACCGTCTTCTTGCGCACAAGGATGAAAGTCGACTTGGTGCATGCGGATCTTTTCATGGGTTCCCTATTTTATGCTCTCATCCGGCTCAAGGTTAATGGTCTTCCGGAGCTGGCAATGACTGTTTCTAGACTTGGTGTCTTTTACAAGCAACGAGATATTTTCTTCTACCCTGCATGGGCTTATACCATTCCAGCGGCCATACTGAAAATCCCATTTTCTTTACTGGATGCGTTTCTTTGGACAGCTATTACCTATTATGGAGTTAATTATAGTCCTGAACCACAAAGGTAATTCCGAATTTCAATATATCAGAGAGATGATATGATTTTTAGCTACTCATTTTTTTCATGACTGCCAGGTTCTTTTATCAATTCTTCCTGCTCTTCCTATTGCATCAAGTATCGATATCAATGTTCCGATTGATAGCGTCTGTGGTTCGAAATCCGCCTGTTGCAGCAATTTGCGGTCTATTCTCTTTACTTATTTTGTTTTTATTTGGTGGCTTCGCCATCCCGAAACGTAAGTTCAATTTTATCGATTCTAATTATACGGACTTTAGCAAAGTGATAGGAACTTAGCAGCCTTGTCTCTCTGCAGCTTCTTTACCTGGTTGGTTGAGGTGGGGATTCTGGTTCTCTCCATTGTCATATGTCGAAATAGGTGTTTCAGTGAATGAGTTTCTCGCTCCAAGGTGGCAAAAGGTGACATCCTGAAGAACAAACCAATCTCACACGAATGGATTTCCCATGACAATGGCGGCCTCTAGTATTTAACAGGCTTAACGATCCTCTGCAGGTTTCATCTCTTAATGGCACTCTGGGGCAACAAGTGCTCAAACAGTATGGTCTAGATTATAGTGACCACTTTTACTGGATATCAGTTGGGGCATTGATTGGATTTTGGATGGTTTTCAACGTTGGGTTTACCTGTGCTCTGAGTTTTTCAAAAGGTAATTGAACATGCTGGCTAGGAATTCTCTCAGACGGTTAACAATATTTCACTGAATGACATGTATTTATCTTTTAATCACAGCTCCGAGCAGATCTCGAGCTGTTGTTTCCAGTAAGAAGGTCTCCCAGCTGGACAAAGACAGAGACATTGATCATCCCACTCCAGGAGAACAGGCGGCTAACAAAAGTACCACTGAGCCAAAAATTAGAGGTTAGAAGTTTCATAAGAGTTAGTCAATTATCATCCATTGAAAAAATCAGCAAAACTGCAAAAGAAAGGTTGATATCATGCATTTGTGAGTACTGGTCGATGCTTTAAATCAGTTTATATTGCCTTGTGACGCCAGTGCAATTTTGAAATTGTATAGAGATGGTTTTACCATTTGAACCAACAACTCTAACATTCGAAAACGTGCGGTACTTCGTTGAAACAACCAAGGTGAGGCATTTGAGTTGTTGAAAATAAGTGTTTGTTTTGCATATCATATCAATAAAAGATTGGCATAATGGAATTTCAAATGCTTCCAGAAATTAAGAGAGCAAGGTTTCCCAGAAAGGAGACTACAGCTTCTTCGAGATGTTACTGGAGCCTTCAGACCTGGAGTCCTAACGGCTTTGATGGGCGTCAGTGGCGCAGGGAAAACAACATTAATGGATGTTCTTTCAGGAAGAAAAACCAGCGGTTTTATCGAAGGAGACATAAAGGTTGGAGGATATCCTAAAGTTCAAGCCGTATATGCCAGAATATCTGGCTACTGTGAGCAAATCGACATACATTCTCCACAGCTTACAATTGAGGAATCAGTGGCATACTCAGCTTGGTTAAGGTTGCCGACTCACATTGACAAAAATACAAGAGCGGTAGGATTTTTTCATCTAGATAGAATATGACGACCGTTATGGATACTTATTGCTCGATATTTGAGCAGGACTTGAACTTGGAGCAAAAGATGAAGCATTTCAGTAGGCGGATAGAACAGGAAGTAGTTTGTACATCACGCTTTGAGATGCAAGTGTCACTTTGTTTGCCAATTGTTGGATAAATCCTGCCGACGGTCTTCCTAGGATAGGTGCCAACAAACGGCTAAATCTTGTGCCCAACTGGAAAGATTTTAGCATATCAATTGCACACTAGATATTCTCATGTTGATCAAATCCAGCGGGTAGAGAGAAACCATATTAGGTCTCTCGTATCACATATTGAGTGATAACATTTTGCACTAATTAGTAGCAAAATCTGCATTGCAACTGAATTATATGTTGTCAATCAGGAATTTGTGGCTACAGTACTTCAAATGATTGAGCTAGATGACATAAAAGATGCCATAGTTGGTGTTCCTGGTGTGACCGGTATATCATTCGGGCAGCGTAAACGGCTGACTATAGCAGTGGAGCTTATTTCTAACCCATCAATCATCTTCATGGACGAACCTACTTCTGGTCTCGATGCTAGAGCAGCTGCCATTGTAATGCGAGTCGTGAAGAATATTGTTAGCACAGGGAGGACAATTGTGTGTACAATTCACCAGCCAAGCATTGACATATTTGAGGCTTTCGACGAGGTAACTTGCTAACGCATTCATTCCTGTAACAGTCTATCCTGCTATCCGTAAAATTATGGTTAGAAGACTGCTTTTTGGTGCACATTGCATGAAATTCTATTTACTAGTCACTTCACATATGTCTGTAAAGTACATCAATAACTGTGACGATCCCAACTGAAGCATGTCGCATTTGATGAACTCTGCAGCTAATCCTGATGAAAAGAGGAGGTCAAATGATATACTCTGGAGAGCTTGGAGAGCATTCAAATAAGCTTATTGAATATTTTGAGGTAATTGTTACATCTCAGGCGTGAGCAATTCAATTGATACTTCTTTCTCAAAATATGCATGTCATTAAGTATGAATTGGTTCTATGATGAGCTGCAAACCAAGCTGATATATCCCAAAGGTAGAAAAACATATAAAATTGAGTAAACCTACTGAATAGCCTTATACTCTACACTGCAAAAAAAAAAAAAAAAAAAAATTGAGAAAGCTTGACCACTGAATCCCTACATTTCCCCTTGTCCAGAGTATCCCTGGAGTGCCAAAAATCAAGGATAATTACAACCCAGCTACGTGGATGCTGGAAATCACAAGTCCTTCAATAGAATCTCAACTTGGTATAGACTATGGCATCATTTATGAGGAATCTGATCAGTGCAGGTGAGCATACAAGAGTAAAATGTTCAGAGTGCACGTGAAGCGCATGTGAAGCACACATTAAGTGCTCATCAAGTGCACAGGTCGCAAAATTCAATGCTTCTGTCTCTTATGTGATGCTAACTTGGAGTATTGACCCGAGAATGACATATGTGCAAATAAACGGTGCTTCTCGTACTCGCTATGGGAAAAAAAAAGGATGTCTGCTAATTAAATATTTTTGGCCACTGTAGGATGAACAAAGAATTAGTGAGAGAACTAAGTTTGCCAGTGGCTGGGACAAAAGAGATGTGTTTCTCTGCAGGCTTCCGGCAAAATAGATGGGAGCAGTTCAGGACGTGTTTATGGAAACAACATCTAACCTACTGGAGAAGCCCTAAATACAACCTGGTGCGCCTGATTTTCATTACCGTATCTTCCTTGTTTTGTGCCGCTCTCCTTTGGCAAAAAGGAAAGGAAATGTAAGTTCCTCATACAACCCAGTTAGTCTCTCGTAGCTTGTCAAACATTGAGATTAGGAGCTTGTAAAACTTAAACCATCTAAGATGCTGAAACATGATTCTTTGTTTTCAAGAAACGACAAGCAAGATCTTTTCAACATACTTGGATCGATGTATGTCTTTGTGCAATTCTTGGGGGTAGGGAACGGCAATTCCGTTATGCCGTTTGTTGCTACCGAACGCATCGTTGTCTACAGGGAAAGATTTGCCGGAATGTACTCATCGTGGTCCTATTCATTTGCTCAGGTCACTAATTCGTGCTCCTCTGTGATGTCTTCTCTCGGCTATACTGATACATTTCTCGTTCTTCCATATTCTAACGATGAGATTATGCCCCTCAAATATGTTGCAGGTGGTTATTGAAGTTCCATACATATTCTTGCAAACAGTTCTGTTTGTGCTGATCACATACCCTGCCATAGGTTTCTATGTCTCGTTCTATAAAGTGTTTTGGTACTTCTACACCATGTTCTGTACATTGCTCTATTTCAACTACTTTGGAATGATGCTTGTTTCACTGACACCAACATACCAAGTGGCTGCGGTGTTCGGGAGTTTTGCCTACACCATGTTCAATCTGTTCGCGGGGTTCCTGATTCCCGGACCCGTAAGTCTCTCATCAAACTTTTGCTATTCTGTCAAGTAACACCCAATCATTAACGTTATTTGTGGCTTAACACATCTTACTTCGTGTTTTATCATCCATTTTGGCAGCAAATTCCGGTCTGGTGGCGTTGGTGTTACTGGATATGCCCAGTCACTTGGTCCTTGAGAGGTATGCTTAGTTCGCTATACGGAGACATCCATAAGGAGATAACAGTTCATGGACAACAAACGACGATCAGCACCTTCTTGGAAAATTATTATGGTTATCGCTACGATCAACTCTACATCGTAGCCATCATGCTTTTGGCCTTTCCGCTAATTTTCACGTGCATATTTGCCTGTGCAATTGCAAAATTGAACTTCCAAAGGAGATGAAAGTAGTGTAGAGAGTGCTTCATTGAATACTTCCACTTAGAATCATCAGAATAGAAGGAACTCTATTTTAAAGTCTTGACCTTGATTTCACCCCTCATATTGTAATAACATCTGATTCAATTCTTTATCATCTATATTTACGCCATAATTATTTAATTAAGCAGATTTTTTGCAAAAAAGGGCAATAAAGTAACTCATTGCCACAATTCTTGTCAAATAACAGCAAAAGCGATTATGCATTCGACACTTTTCTATGTATTGATATAAAGATATAAGAGTGATCTTCAACATACAAAGAACAATCGCAAACATCAAAGATGTGTATCAGTTATACACTTGAGGACCTTTATGTGGTTGATTTTGTCCCAATTCTCAAACTAGACCTCGAGCATGTGTCGCGCATGCACCAAGTTTGTTTAAGAAGCAATTAACTTACTAGTTTAATATGTTTGCAACGAAAGGAATCAAACTAAAAAAAAGTTGGTTTACTTTGTAAGAGCAATCTTTGAGAGTTTAACCGGTTATTGAGTGAAAAAAAAAAACTGCTAAAATGAAAATGCAGCCAAAAAAGCAAAACCGTTGCGTCCAGAGCGGTAGAGATTAAAATTCTAATGTCCTTTGTTACTCTTTAGTGTAAGAACAGGAAATGGTTGGTTTTAGGAGATGATGAACCGCCTTGATAATGCTCCCTTTTATGTGTCTTGGTCGGAGGAAAATTATTCATCTTGTTAGCTCGGATATCTTAAGGACTTCGTAAGTTTAGTAATGCTTAAAAAGTGCTCCTTTACACTCGTCAGTGGGTCTTGCTACGCGTGCATTAGTAAGTTGGGAAGCTCGATTCCGGCTCATATAACATGGAAGAGATTTCCGAGCCACACGTTCGCGATGATTTCTTGTCGACAAACAAAGTGTAATTGTTTTAATAACATATAGATGGAGAGATTTTCTGGGTATCTTGAAGCAATATATCATTTCCAAATAATAATTTTCCCAAAAGTAGTTTTCTCCCACATCACACATGATTAAGCATTATTAATTATTTCGAGATTAGGCAAGTAAGCGATTATGTGTACTTTCCCACATCACACATGATTAAACATCATATAACATAAGTTCTTTTTTCTTTTCTTTAGTTTCTCGAACAAACCTTCATTGGCTTCGATTGGTCATGGATGAATTGGGACAGGGCCACTTGTATCTTCTAACAGTTCCCAATTCCAAGGACAAACTCAACCGTGGGCAGCTGCACTAGATTAGAGTCTCTCATTCATTGCCGAGGTTGAGGGTTCGAAACTTGCAGTTGTTGAAGCGTTGTAAGTGGGAGCCATGGTGTTGGGGTCATGTGCTAGTCTCCACCGAACGCGGCGGGTCAAGGCGGAGTCCTCGGTTACCAAAAAAAAAAAATTCCAAGGACAGCAACTTCACTGGAAAAAAAAAAAAATTCGTAGCTGCACAGACAGAGGATACTGCTATTCTAGTTCCAACATGATTCCTTCTCGTCTGTCCCAAAGGTTTTCAACGCTCTCTTTTGTGAAAACCACAAGAACGATTAATTGATTTCCGTCGGTTTGGGCGTCTTGTTCAAGAATATTATCTAGCAACCATTAGGCTAGACCATGATTTCAGGGTGAACCTAGAATCGAAAAACCAAATTCGGTAGAACCAAATTTCAAGATATGTAGGATAGATTTCAGCTTCTAAAAAATGGAGAACCTATTCTAGATTCTAGATAGGTGGAATCTAGAACTTGAAATTTGGAACCTGAATCTAGAATAAGTTTTTGTGTTTTCTTGGTTTGTGTCTTTACACAATATGAGTGTATGATATGGATTCTAGTTCGAGCTTCCATTTTATGACCAGGAGTTTATTCTTCACATGTCTCAATATAAGTTGTGGTTGGCGGATTAGCAATAAATTATGGTCATTAAAAATAATAATTCATTGCAATCGTTCAATTAATAATACAAGCAGAACTTGGGTAAACTCTAAAACCAACCCTAGAACCTATGACGGGTTGGTTCTAGGTTTCAAGATATGTAGGGTAGACTCTAGGTTCCCAAAAATAAGGAACTTGCTCTAATGAATAAGTTTTAGATTCCAAATGGAACATGTGCAGCCGCTCACTCCTAGCAACCATAGTTACCAGCACGATATATGGGAGCGATGATTAGATGACAAAATACATATTTGGCCATAAATTATTTATAAATTAATTTCCAATTAATATCAAGTTTTATCACGGCGTGATATTACCGATCTAACCACTTGTCATAAGCTTTCACATCTATGGAACATGTTATGTGATATCATTGATATGCAAGATACTTTCCCTAAATTTACACGAAAGGTTCCCAACTTTAATGATCATGATTCGCAAACTCTCCAACCTTTAGTGCGGGTCTAAAAGTGAGCTCCCCTTCCCTTTTCTTTTTTCGCTGTCAAAGAAATGTCGGGTAGGGACTACTAACAGAGGGGTTTTTCGTATGATCACTCTTCGATCTTTATCATAAAGGTTTATAACCTATTTGAATTGTTGGGATTGAAGACCGCATTTATAGAATAATTCGCGGACAAGAAATGTCGAAAGGTATCAATACCACCTAGCATCTCGATGTTTTACAGTTTTAGTTCTTTAAGTTGGTTTCTTGATGCAATGGCCAATCTCAACCGTCGCATTCGGATGAACCTCCAACATCATACTTTAATAATTAAATTCCCTTTTTATTATGAAAAAAAAAAAAAAATTACTCAATTTAGTGACGTGCAATTTTAATCAAATATGATGTCTTGGTGATTGAATGTTATCGACGGGTTGAGCCTGATGCATGGACCAAAATGGGGCGAACCATGGATCAGTTAGCAAATTAATTAGGAAAAAAAGATGATATTTATAATCGATTTGAGGTAGGTGGTGGAGAACAAGTTCTGAGACCAGCAAATCACTGGTGTGTATTTTCTCCTTTCAACATGCAGAATTTTCTTGTAGCAACTATCCATAGAAAAGGAAACTAAAAAGAACTTTTCATGGTTCGTACAAGAATTGATATCCCTATTTTAATGTGTCTCCTAAGAAGAGAAATAGAAAAAAATTAATTTTTGGTGAATTAATTTACAAACATATATGTTTTATCTTGAGACGCCACTCTGATGAATGAATGATGGCAGGCGGACCAAAGGAAGCAATATTCCTCGGAAAAACTGTGATTAGTTAGCAAAATTTGGCAAGCATTTATGAATTATTTAATAGAGTAAGAACAAAAAGCATTTGATTTAATGGATAAATTTGTCAACAAGATCCTATATCGTTTCTAGTTTCTGTGATGCCAATTTAACCGTTGCGCTGCAGACGGCTTGTGCTCGGTCAACGGTTTTGGGAGCAATAATCGGCTGCATATGACCCAATCCAAATTCAATGATTTGCTAATGTATTTCTCAAAAATGATGTCGACCAATTTGAATTTTTGCACCAAATCCAAATCATAAGGAAAAATTCCTAGTTAGTCTTGGAAGAAAGCCCGGCTTTGTAAAGTATATGCATGCATGCAAGATGCACGGATGACAACCGGCCACTTCTGTCACCAGCATATGGAGAAACTTCACGATTATTCCCATTCCCTAATGAGAAAGGCACATGGAGCTACTTCGTGATTATTCCCATTCACTAATAAGATAGGCATACCGGTTATTTTATGATCGCAAGCGCCGATCACTCTTTTTCTCTTTTTTTTTTTTTTTTTTATCAACAATAGTAGTTCTTTTAAACTACTCCAATTGGACTGACGAGCGGTGCAAGTACTTAAAAGAACGTGAGCTTGCAATGTTTCCTTTTTCTTTCTTTTGTTGATAGAGTCTTCTTTCCTTTTTCTTTGTTTTATCAACAATAGTAGTTCTTTTAAACTACTCCGATTGGACCGACGAGCGGCGCAAGTATTTAGAAGAACGTAAGCTTGCAATATTCCCTTTTTCTTTCTTTTGTTGATAGAGTCTTGTTTCTTTTTTCTATGTTTTATCAACAATAGTAGTTCTTTTAAACTACTCTTTTTCTCTTTTTCTCTTTTTTTATCAACAATAGTAGTTCTTTTAAACTAGTCTGATTGGATCGACGAGCGGCGAAAGTACTTAAAAGAACGTAAGCTTGCAATGTTCGCTTTTTCTTTCTTTTGTCGATAGAGTCTTCTTTCTTTTTTCTATTTTTTTTTTTATCAATTCTTTGACCTTTGACTTGTCAAACTTCAATATTATAGAGGGGGACAATCTCCGGCTCCTCCGGAAGCTCCGTCGGCGAGTGCGTAGGCAAGCCGCAACTTCGCGATTGCAGAAGACGATAATCTCACTTTCCGAGACGACTTCCATTGCTTCAGGAATATAGAATACACTTCAGAACCGAGTCGACATCTACGGGAGGTCGATTCGATAACGTAATAGAATCTCGCGAGGGAGACGACGGAAAGATTCGAGGAATTGTAGGAGAATGCAGTTTGTCGTCTTCCTCAGACGGCAACCACAATAATTTATTTCACCTTTTCGTACCTTTTTTTCTAAATTTAGAGCACGAAACCTTCGGACAACGCTTGTCCTAAATTCTCATGTTAAAATTCAACGTTGGAATAGCAAACTGACAAAGCAATGTGAATTTTTGAATTGATAGGATAGTAGAAACAACATGATAGATTTGCATTATTGTATATCCAAGCAGATGGGCGAAACATGAAAATATGATCAATTTTTCTCACCTTTATTAGGAATGGTTTATTTTGCATTCGGTTCCCTCCTTCGAGCTTTGCCCCACTTCTTACATGAATTCACATATGTGATATTTTCGTGATTCCATATTAATATATCAAAAATGGTTTTCTTGTCATTGAATAATAATAATAATAATAATAATAATAATAATAATAATAATAATAATAATAATAATAATAATGACTGACCAAAAAAAGGAGCCACGTGGGAATAATAATCATTTTAGAACTCATTCCATAAACCAATTCACAAATCGATATATTATTTCACAATACCTTTTGTAAAACCATTTTCAAATATTAAAAGGTAGTAATTGCTCGATCCAGATTTTTATGCAACAAATATGCTTCAATTACTTGTATGATACTCAAATCTTCATCTCTTTTGAGACATGAATTTATATATACATAGAAGAGATAGCATCACTCACCTAGATATGCCCCAACCCAAACAACAAGGCTCACTCGAATCAATGAACTCACATTCTTATCATATAAGCGACAAATAGCATCAAAACCAAGTAAACGCTATTTCAACTATGGCTTAGCTAAACCAAACTTAAACACCAACAAAATAACTCCCACACGCTAATAAATCGCATACCTAAAGCGATTATTCAAGTCGTTAGCAACGCGGAGGTTGAGCGCAAGTCATGTCATGACTCTATCCACCAAATCTCATTTCAAACATTCTTGCTATCAATAGAAGGCTCATTCAACATATTATAAGGACCCCAACTCGACCATTACAAAATCAAGCTGAAAACCGACAAAATACAAGCCCAAAGTTGCTGGACATGCACTCTTCATCAAGCGTGGGAAACTTCAAAATTTTATTTCGGGTAAACCATAAACTCAAATCAAGATCCGCAAAATCCTACCGCTCTACAACATCCTAAACTATCATTTTTATATACATACGTAGCTCAACGACTCAAATCGGACTTCGCTGCACGAATCTCTAATAATTTCGAATTTCGAGCCGAAGTCCCAAACTACTCTTGACGAGGCGAATGACTGGCGCAAGCGCTTAAAAGAACCGAAACTTGCACTGTTCCCTTTTTCTTTTGTTGATAGAGTCTTCTTTCTTTTTTTTTTTTTTTTTTTTCCAATTCTTTGACCTTTAACTTTTTTTTTTTTTTTTTTTAACAGGACCTTTAACTTGACAAACCGCAATATTATAGAGGGGGACAATCTACGGATCCTCCGGAAGATCCGTCGGCCCGTTCAAAGGCAAGCCGCATCTTCGCGATTGCAGAAGAAGATGCGCGTGCATGCGTTGATAATAACACTGCCCGAGACGACTTCCATCGCTTTCGGAATATAAAATTCTCTTCAGAACCGAGTCGACATCTACGGGAGGTCGATTCGATAACGTAAAAGTATCTCGCGAGGGAGACGATGGAGCGATTCGAGGAATTCTAGGAGAATGCAGTTTGTCGTCTAACTCAGACGGCAAACCACAATAATTTATTTTACTTTTTCGTACCTTTTTCTCTAAATTTAGAGCACGAAACCTTCGGACAACGCTTGTCCTAAAATCTCATGTTAAAATTCAACGTTGGAATAGCAAACTGACAAAGCAATGTGAATTTTTGAATTGATAGATAGTAGAAACAACATGATAGATTTGCATTATTGTATATCCAAGCAGATGGGCGAAACATGAAAACATGATCGATTATTCTCACCTTTATTATGAATGGTTTATTTTGCATTCGGTTCGCTCTTTCGAGCTTTGCCCCACTTCTTACAGGGAAACTTACCAAAAAAATCCTAAACCTATTGCAATTATGCCAATTCAATCATAAACATTTTTTTTGGCCAATTTAGTCCTAAACCTTTTGCTTTTGTTTGATTCAGTCCATCCGGCCAAAATTGGCCGGCCAGCGCTAACGTGGCAGCCGGCCGTCGCTAGCGAGCTTTTTTTAATAATTTTTTATTAATTTTTTTTTCCTTTTTCCTTTTTTTTTTCCCTCCTCCCTCCTCCTTCCTTTGGCTCCGGTGACCGGCCAGCTTGAGGCGATATGGCGGGGCGAGCCCCCACGGATCCGCGAGGGCTCACCTCGCGCCCGGCGACGACGGGGTGAGGCGAGCCCTCGCCCGACGCGACGGCGAGCCCCCTCGCCGGATCCGGCGAGGGCTCGCCTCGCCCGGCAACCGCGAGGCGAGCTCGCGCCCGGTGACGGCGGGGTGAGCCCCCGCCGAATCGCCTTGCTAGATCCGGCGAGGGGGCTTGCCGAAACCCCGCCGGATCCGGCGAGGGCTCTCCTCGCGGTTGTCGGGCGAGGCAAGCCCTCGCCCGGATCCGACGAGGGGGCTCGCCGTTGCGTGGCGAGGGCTTGCCCGCCGGATCGCCTTAGTCCGACAACTGGCCAGCCTGGCTAGTCGTCGGAGCCAAAGGAAGGAGGAGGGAGGAGGGAGGAAGAGGGAGGAGGGAAAAAAAAAAAAAAAAAGGAAAAAAAAAAAAAATTAATAAAAAAATTTTAAAAATAAAATATTATTAAAAAAAAAAGCTCGCTGGCGCCGGCCGGCCAATTTTGGTCGGGTGGACTAAACTGGAATAAAAGCAAAAGGTTTATGACTAAATTGGCAAAGAAAAAAAGGTTTATGACCTTTGAATTGGCACAATTGCAATAGGTTTATGACTTTTTGGTAATTTTCCCCTTTTTACATGAATTCACATATGTGATATTTTTGTGAGTCGATATTAATCTATCAAAATGGTTTTTCTTGTCATTGAAAAAAAAAAAATGATGATGATGATGACTGCCCACGAAGATAGATGGTCGATATTACTTTTATACTGTTCCGTGTGTAGAAAATTAAACTTTTTGATGCCCTAACTGGCATCTCGCTACTATTTTGGAATGTGACTATATTTTAAAGAAGTGGGTTCCATAATAATTTATAATTATTTGTGACTTGATTTTTTGTGATCTAGAATAAACTGTTATTCTTACAGTACATTGAAGACTGTTATGCTTTGATGTGCTCATGCGGCATCCGCCTCTCACTATATATGAAAAACGTTTGCCTACATTTGCTCGTAAAAGAGCTAAACGAATTGAAATGGCACAACCGTCCACGACGAGTGATGAGCCGGACATGCAGATGGAGCGAGGACGATCCCGGCGCTTCTCCTCATCATCTCTGCGCCGCCACCCCTCCAGCAGCTTCAGGAGCATTGCTCGTTCGGAGGACCAGAGGCCGTCAGCATTCAGCGAGGAGGACTGCAGGCGGGAGGACGACGAGCTAGAGCTGCAGTGGGCGGTGATCGAGAGGCTGCCGACGTACCGGCGGGTGAGGACGGCAGTGCTTGGCCGTGAGGTGGTGGATGTGGCGAAGCTCAGGGACTCGGAGAGGCGGGTGTTCGTGGACGGCCTGTTGAAGGCGGTGGAAGAGGACAATCTCCGGCTCCTCCAGAAGCTCCGGAAGCGAGTGCAGAGGCAGGCATTTTATACTTCAATTCCCGTTCAAACCTTCCATCTCTAGTAAAAGGCAGACAACTTCGACTATTTTATATGACAGTGCAGCTAATATGATATTCAATTATCAGAGTGGGTCTTGAATTCCCGACCGTGGAAGTGAGATATCAGAATTTGCGCATAGAAGCAGACAGCAAAGCCGTTCATGGGGAATCCGTCCCAACTCTTTGGAACGCGCTCAAGGCCATTTTCTACGTGAGATCTTCTTCTCCATCTGCTTCCTCTCTCTCTCCTCCAAGCTTTATGCGTTTGCTAAGTTTTATCGAGGACGATATAATTTTGAAGTCAAAGAACAAAATATCTGTCGTAGACAGCATGTTTGGATAACTTAGGCTACCGCTTTTGGCACTTTTTCTGAAGGTTGGAATTTCAAAGAAGTTTATTTTTGAGATATCAGAGAAGGACGGCAAACTAGCCACGTGATGCAGATGGATCCTACCGTTAGAAAATTGGCAGTCCTAGGACACCCATGTCTCAATGGACATGCATTAAAAACATCTGATTTCAAATCTCACTAATCGTAAATCGATGGATGCGACATACGTGTTGCGCTGTTGCTTTACATAGAAAATTAATTACCTATTTTCGCAAGACAAATTCCCAATGAAAACCATGGAAAATCTAGTTGCACCCACTTTACAATCTAAGGAGTTTTACGAGGAATTGGTGCAACTCTTTTTAATTTGAATTTTGTCATCTTTAATTGGCTGATTTGGTAGCAAACTTATTAGCTCGGGCAACTGCTTCTCTATTCTATCAAACTATTGCAATCCATTCAGGTAAAAAACATAGGACATAAGTTTTCTAAGTTTTATCGAGGACGATACAATTTTAAAGTCAAAGAACATACTATCTTTTGTGAATAGTATGTTTGGATAACATAGGCTCAATGGAGCATACATTAAAAATATATAATTCCAAATCTTTCTCTTATTATAAGTCGTTAGGGTGCGACATACGTGTTGCACTGTTGCTTTATTTTGAAAACTAATTATCTATTTTCGCAAGACAAATTCCTAACTAAAACCATGGAAAATCCAGTTGCACCCGCTTTACAATCTAAGGAGTTTTACCAGGAATTAGTACTACTCTTTTTAACTTGGTTTTTTTTTTTTTTTTTGTTATCTTTAACAAACTTATTAGCTCAAACAACTGCTTCTCTATTGTATCAAGCTATTGCAAATCGTTCTTGTAAAAATCATAGGACATACACGTGGGAACCAAGAACCTTTTTTTCCTCTGTGAAGCAGGCTCCAACAAGTAAGGTTGGCTGCATGCATCAGGGGAGCAAGGTAAGAATTCTCAAGAACGTAAGCGGCGTCCTTAAGCCTGCGAGGTTAGTATTAAAGCTCAGCATATGCACTCGTTTAGATTCAAAAGTTGACGCATACGATGTTACTGTGCAGCGTAATCCTTTTCTCTCGAAAATATTCCAGGATGACACTCTTGTTAGGTCCACCAGAATGCGGAAAGACCACCTTATTACAGGCATTAGCAGGCAAATCAGAGAAATCCCTCAAGGTACTACCTTTTTGGTGTTCAGTCTTTTGTAGATTTTCCATTCTGACAAGAATAGCTCCTATACTTAAAATATATTCAGACGCAAATGATCATGCATATATATAAGATCAGCGGAATTGACAATCGATGTACGGTGAAGGTCAAGGGAGAGATTTCCTACAATGGGTACAAGCTGAACGAGTTTATTCCTCAGAAGACTTCAGCCTATATAAGCCAATATGATTCACATATATCCGAGATGACTGTGAGGGAGACGCTCGATTTCTCTGCACGATGTCAGGGCATAGGAGGAAGGGCAGGTACCAGTTTGTTCTCCAACGTTGAAGTTACTTTTAGTTGCAGTGGTCATTGTTGATCCTCTTGTGTCTGCTTTTCATTGAAGACATATTGAAAGAAGTTAGTAAAAGGGAGGAGCAAGCAGGAATTAATCCAGAGCCAAGCATAGACACTTACATGAAGGTTAATATTTGTGCAAAGATGGGTTCATTACAATATTTTAGTTACAGTAACAACTGGTGATACTGGCTTCTGATGACGTTATGACCATATGAGCAGGCAGTTTCTATAGGAGGAATGAAAAGAACACTTCAAACAGACTACATTTTGAAGGTAATGTTTCCAATGCGAAAAGGAGTTACCAAGTTTATTTTTCAGACAATTCTACTTTTGCTACAATTGCTGCAATTATTACGCCTTTTCAGGTTCTTGGACTCGACATCTGCGCAGATACAATTGTTGGGGATGCGATGAACAGAGGAATTTCTGGTGGTCAAAAGAGAAGGCTGACAACCGGTTAGTTTTACCTGAACACACAGCAAATGACGAGAAACTTATAGGAACAGTTTCTGTGTCACACTGTAAATTTTAGACTTCATTACAGATTTCGATGTTCTCTCTTCCAGGGGAAATGATAATTGGTCCGGCGAGAGTTCTATTTATGGATGAGATATCAACAGGCTTGGACAGCTCCACTACCTTTCAGATCATTACATGCTTGCAGCAATTGGCGCACATAACAGAGTCCACAATTTTGGTTTCGCTTCTTCAGCCAGCACCTGAGACTTTTGATCTCTTTGATGACGTAATTCTAATGGCACAGGGACATGTAGTGTACCATGGACCTCGGATGGATGTTCTTAGCTTCTTTGAACACTGTGGTTTCAAGTGCCCAATGAGAAAAGCCATTGCTGACTTTCTCCAAGAAGTATGCACTCTTGCTTAATAAAGAGGTGTTCGAACTGTGCAGGGATAGCGCTGACATATTCTGTTTTTGGGAATTCTTGGCAGGTAGTTACTGAAAAGAACCAGGCGCAATACTGGCATCACAAAGACCGGACCTATAATTTCATATCTCCAAGCATGTTTGCGAGAATGTTTAAAGAGCATCCAATGGGAAAGACACTGGACGAGGAACTTGCCAGGCCTCTCGAGAAAACTGAGCTGCACAGAAGTGCTTTATCTTTCGAAATTTACTCTTTAAAAAAATGGGAGTTGTTCAAAGCGTGCCTTTCGAGAGAATGGCTCCTCATGAAGCGCAACTGGTTTGTTCATTTCTTCAGATCAGCACAGGTAATTACCCATTTGGACTCAGAATGTGCAGTCACAATACATAGTTAATGAGAAATGCACGCAAAATTCATTGACTTGGTGGTTACTATTTGCAGCTCGTGGTCGTTGCATTTATTACAGTGAGCGTCTTCTTGCGCCCACGGATGAAAGTCGACTTGGCGCATGCGGATTTTTTCATGGGTTCCCTATTTTATGCTCTCCTCCGGCTCATGATTAATGGTCTTCCGGAGCTGGCAATGACTGTTTCTAGACTTGGTGTCTTTTACAAGCAACGAGATATTTTCTTCTACCCTGCATGGGCTTATACCATTCCATCGGCCATACTGAAAATCCCATTGTCTTTACTCGATGCGTTTCTTTGGACAGCTATTACCTATTATGGAGTTAACTATAGTCCTGAACCACAAAGGTAATTCCGAAATTCGATATATCAGAGAGATGATACGATTTTTAGCCACTTACTTTTTTCATGACTGTCAGGTTCCTTTATCAATTCTTCCTGCTCTTCCTATTGCATCAAGTATCGATATCAATGTTCCGATTGATAGCTTCTGTGGTTCGAAATCCGCCTGTTGCAGCATTTTGCGGTCTATTCTCTTTAGTTGTTTTGTTTTTATTCGGTGGCTTCGCCATCCCAAAACGTAAGTTCAATTTTATCGATTCTAATTATACGAATTTTAGCAAATTGATAGGAACTTAGCAGCCTTATCTCTCTGCAGCTTCTTTACCCAGTTGGTTGAGGTGGGGATTCTGGTTCTCTCCATTGTCATATACAGAAATAGGTGTTTCAGTAAATGAGTTTCTCGCTCCGAGGTGGAAAAAGGTGACATCCTGAAGAACAAACCAGTCTCACATGAGTGGATTTCCCATGACAATGGTGGGGTTTAGTATTTAACAGGCTTAACGATCCTCTGCAGGTTTCATCTCTTAATGGCACTACGGGGCAACAAGTGCTCAAACAGCATGGTCTAGATTATAGTGACCACTTTCGCTGGATATCACTTGGGGCATTGATTGGATTTTGGATGGTTTTCAACGTTGGGTTTACCTGTGCTCTGAGTTTTTCAAAAGGTAATTGAACATGCTGGCTAGGAATTCTCTCAGAGGGTTGACACTATTCACTGAATAACATGTATTTATCGGCTAATCACAGCTCCGAGCAGATCTCGAGCTGTTGTCTCCAGCAAGAAGCTCTCCCAGCTGGATAAAGACAGAGACATTAACTGTCCTACTCCAGGAGAACAGGCGGCTAACAAAAGTACCACTGAGCCAAAAATTAGAGGTTAGAAGTTTCATAAGAGTTAGTCGCTTATCATCCATTGAAAAAATCAGCAAAACTGCAAAAGAAAGGTTGATATCATGCATTCGTGAGTACTGGTCAATATTTTAAATCAGTTTATATTGCCTTGTGACGCCAGTGCAATTTTGAAATTGTATAGAGATGGTTTTACCATTTGAACCAACAACTCTAACATTTGAAAACGTGCAGTACTTCGTCGAAACACCCAAGGTGAGGCATTTGAGTTGCTGAAAATTAGTGTTTGTTTTGCATGTCATATCAATAAATGATTGGCATAACGGAATTTCAAATGCTTCCAGAAATTAAGAGAGCAAGGTTTCCCAGAAAGGAGACTACAGCTTCTTCGAGATGTTACTGGAGCCTTCAGACCCGGAGTCCTAACGGCTTTGATGGGCATCAGTGGCGCAGGGAAAACAACTTTAATGGATGTTCTTTCAGGAAGAAAAACCAGCAGTTTTATCGAGGGAGACATTAAGGTTGGAGGATATCCTAAAGTTCAAGCCGCATATGCCAGAATATCTGGCTACTGTGAGCAAACCGATATACATTCTCCACAACTTACAATTGAGGAATCAGTGGCATACTCAGCTAAATTAAGGTTGCCGGCCCACATTGACAAAAATACAAGAGCAGTAAGATTTCTTCATCTGGATAGAATATGCCGATCTTTATGGATTGCTTGATATTTGAGCAGGACTTGAACCTGGAACAAACCGTTGAAGAATTTCAGTAAGCAGATAAAACAGGAAGTAGTTTGTACATCACGCCTTGAGATACAAATGTCACTCTGTTTGCTAATTGTTGGATAAATCTTGTGGACAGTCTTCCCGAGATGAGTGCCAATAAACGGCTAAATCTTGTGCTCAACTGGAAAGATTTTAGCATATCAATTGCACACTCTATATTCTCATGTTGATCAATTCCAGCAGGCAGACCAAAGCCACATTAGGTCTTTCGCATCACATATTGAGTGCTAATATTTTGCACTAATTAGTAGCTAAATCTGCATTGCAACTGAATTATAAATTGTCAATCAGGAATTTGTGGCTACAGTACTTCAAATGATTGAGCTAGATGACATAAAAGATGCCATAGTTGGTGTTCCTGGTGTGACCGGTATATCAATCGAGCAGCGTAAACGGCTGACTATAGCAGTGGAGCTTGTTTCTAACCCGTCAATCATCTTTATGGACGAACCTACTTCTGGTCTCGATGCTAGAGCAGCTGCCATTGTAATGCGAGCCGTGAAGAATATTGTTAGCACAGGGAGGACAATTGTGTGTACAATTCACCAGCCAAGCATCGACATATTTGAGGCTTTTGACGAGGTAACTTCCTGATGCATTCATTCCTGTGACAATCTATTCTGCTATACAAGATATTTTGCTTAGACAACAGAATTTTTGTGCATATCGCATGAAACTCCATTTACTACTCACTTCACGTATGTTTGTAAAGTACATCAATAACTGTGACGAACCCAACTGAAGCATGTCACAATTGATGAACTATGCAGCTAATCCTGATGAAAAGAGGAGGTCAAATGATATACTCTGGAGAGCTTGGAGAGCATTCACATAAGCTTATTGAATATTTTGAGGTAATTGTTCCACTTCAGACATGAGCACGTCAATTGATACTTCTTTCTCATAATATGCACGTCATTAAGTATGAATGGTTCTATGATGAGCTGCAAACCTAGTTGATACATCCAAAAGGAAAAAAAAAATGTAAAAAATTGACTAAACCTACTGAATAGCCTTATAATCTCCACTTGAAAAGAAAAAATTTAACTTGGATTGAGAAAGCTTGACCACTGAATCCCTACATTTCCCCTTGTCCAGAGTATCCCTGGAGTGCCAAAAATCAAGGATAATTACAACCCTGCTACGTGGACGCTGGAAATCACAAGTCCTTCAATAGAATCTCAACTTGATATAGACTATGGCATCATTTATGAGGAATCTGATCAATGCAGGTGAGCATACAAGAGTATAATGTTCAGAGCGCACGTGAAGCACACATTAAGCGCTCATCAAGCACAAAGGACGCAAAATTCAATGCTTCTGTTTCTTATGTGATGCTAACTTGGAATATTCACCAGAGAATGACATATGTGCAAATAAATGGTGCTTCTCGTACTTGCAATGGGAAAAAAAAAAAGATGTCTGTTAATTGAATATCTTTGGCCGCTGTAGGATGAACAGAGAATTAGTGAGAGAGCTAAATTTGCCGGTGGCTGGGACAAAGGAAATGTGTTTCTCTGCAGGCTTCCCGCAAAATAGATGGGAGCAGTTCAAGACTTGTTTGTGGAAACAACATCTAACCTACTGGAGAAGCCCCAAATACAACCTGGTGCTCCTGATTTTCATTACCGCATGTTCCTTGTTGTGTGCTGCTCTCCTTTGGCAGAAAGGAAAGGAAATGTAAGTTCTTCATACAACCCAGTTAGTCTGGGAAAAATCTTTCATACCTTGTCAAACATTGAGATTATGAGCTTGTAAAACTTAACCATCTGAGATGCTGAAACATGATTCTTTGTTTTCAAGAAACAACGAGCAGGATCTTTTCAACATATTTGGATTGATGTATGTCTTTATGCAAAACATTGGGGTAGGGAACAGCAATTCTGTTCTGCCATTTGTTGCTACCGAACGCATTGTTGTCTACAGAGAACGATTCGCCAGAATGTACTCATCGTGGTCCTATTCAATTGCTCAGGTCACTAATTCATGCTCCTATGTGATGTCTTCTCTTGGCTATACTGATACATTTCTCGTTCTTCTAACGATGATATTATGCCCCTCAAATATGTTGCAGGTGGTTATTGAAGTTCCATACATATTCTTGCAAGCAGTTCTGTTTGTGCTGATCACATACCCTGCCATAGGTTTCTATGTCTCGTTTTATAAAGTGTTTTGGTACTTCTACACCATGTTCTGTACATTGCTCTATTACAATTACTTTGGAATGATGCTTGTTTCACTGACACCGACGTACCAAGTGGCTATGGTGTTTGGGAGTTCTGTCTACACCATGTTCAATCTGTTCGCGGGGTTCCTGATTCCCGGACCTGTAAGTCTCATCAAACTTTTGCTATTCTGTCAAGTAACACTCAATCCTGAACATTATTTGTGGCTTAACACATCTTACTTCGTGTTTTATCATCCATTTTGGCAGCAAATTCCGGTCTGGTGGCGTTGGTGTTACTGGATATGCCCAGTCACTTGGTCCTTGAGAGGTATGCTTAGTTCGCTATACGGAGACATCCATAAGGAGATAACAGTTCATGGACAACAAACGACGATCAGCACCTTCTTGGAAAATTATTATGGTTATCGCTACGATCAACTCTACATCGTAGCCATCATGCTTTTGGCCTTTCCGCTAATTTTCACGTGCATATTTGCCTGTGCAATTGCAAAATTGAACTTCCAAAGGAGATGAAAGTAGTGTAGAGAGTGCTTCATTGAATACTTCCACTTAGAATCATCAGAATAGAAGGAACTCTATTTTAAAGTCTTGACCTTGATTTCATCTCTCATATTGTGGTAACATCTGAATCAATTCTTTATCATCTAATTTTACGCCATAATTATTTAATTAAGCAGATTTTTTGCAAACAAGGGCAATAAAATAACTCATTGCCACAATCCTTGTCAAATAACAGCAAAAGCAATTATGCATTCGACACTTTTCTACGTATTAATAGAAAGATATAAGAGTGATCTTTAACATACAAAGAACAATCGCAAACATCGAAGGTGTGTATTGCTTATACATTTGAGGACCTTTATGTGGTTGATTCTGTCCCAATTCTCAAACTAGACCTTGAGCATGTGTCGCGCATGTATCGAGTTTGTTTTAGATACGAGTAACTTACTAGTTTCATACGTTTGCAACGAAGGGAATCAAACTAAAAAAAAGTTGGGTTACTTTGTAAGAGCAATCTTTGAGAGTTTAACCAGTCATTGAGTTAAAAAAAAAAAAAGAAAAAAAGAAACTGCTAAAAACAAAATGCAGCCAAAGAAACAAAACCGTGGCGTCCAGTGCAGTAGAAATTAAAATCATAATGTCCTTTGTTACTCTTTAGTGTAAGAACAGGACTGGTCGGTTTTAGGAGATGATGAGCCCGCCTTGATAATGCTCGTTTTTCTGTGTCTTGATCGGAGGGAAATTATTCATCTTTTTAGCTCGGATATCTTAAGGACTTTGTAAGTTTAGTAAAGCTTAAAAAGTGCTCCTTTACACTCGCCAGTGGGTCTTGCTACGCGTGCAATAGTAATTTGGAAAGCTCGATCCCGGCTCATACAACACGCAAGAGATTTCTGAGCCACACGTTCACAATGATTTCATTGTCGACAAACAAAGTGTAATCGTTCTAGTAATATAAAGATTAAGAGATATTCTGGATGTCTTGAAACACAATATATCATTTCCAAATAACAATTTTCCTAAAAGTAGTTTTCTCCCAAACAAACATATCATTAATTATTTCAAGATAAGTCGAGTAAGCGATTATGTGCACTTTCTCACATCACACGTGATTAAGCATCATGTAACATAAGTTCTTTTTTCATTTTCTTTAATTTCTCGAACGAACTTTCATTGGCTTCGATTGGTCATGGATGAATTGGGACGGGGCACTTGTATTTTCTAACGGTTCCTAATTCCAAGGACAGCAATTGCACTGAAAAAAAAAAAATTGTAGCTGCAAGACAGAGGATACTACCAGTCCAGTTCCAACATGATTCCTCCTCGTCTGTCCCAAAGGTTTCCAACGCTCTCTTCAATAAGAACCACAAGAACGTTTAATTAATTTCCGTCGGTTTGGGTGTCTTGTTCAAGAATATTATCCAGCAGCCATTAGGCTTGAGCATGATTTCAGGGTCAACCTAGAATTGAAAAACTGGTGAAAACTTGTCTAATTCCAAATTCCAAGATATGTAGGATGGATTTCAACTTCTAAAAATTGGAGAACCTGTCTCAACGAGTAGGTTTCAGGTTCTAAATAAGTGGAATTGGGAACTTAAAACTTAGAACCTGAATCTAGAACAAACTTTTATATTTTTCTTGGTTTATAACTTTACACAATCTATTGTATGGGTTCACTAGTCCGAGCTTCCATTGATGACTGAGAATTTATTCTTCACGTGTATAAGTATAAGTTTTGGTCGGCGAATTAGCAATAAGTGATAGTCATTAAAGGTAATAATTCATTGCAATTATTTAATTAATAATATATACAGAACTTGGGTAGATCCTAAAATAGACTCTAGAACTTATGATAGCATAAGTTCTAAGTTTCAAGGTATGCATGGTAGGTTTTAGATTCCCAAAAAATGAGGAACTATACAGAATCCGAAACTACTCACTCTTAACAACCATAATTACCGGCACGATATATGGGAGCGATGATTAGATGACAAAATACATATGCCATAAAATTATTTTATAAATTAACTTCCAATTAGTATCAAGTTTTATCACGGCCTAAATTGCCAATCTAAACACGTGTCATACGCTTTCGCATCCATGGAACAGGTTACGGGTATCACTGATCCGCAAGATACTTTACCTAATTTTACACGAAAGATTCCCAACTTTAATGATTATATTTGCAAATTCTCCAACTTTTAATGCGGACCTAAAAGTAAGCTCTCTTCCCTTTTCTTTTCCTTTTCCTTTTTCTTGTTGAAGAAATGTCAGATAAGGACTACAAACAGAGGGGTTTTTTTGTATGATCACTCTTTGATCTTATCATAAAGGTTTATAAGCTATTTGAATTGTTGGGATTGAAGACCGTATTTGTAGAATAATTCGCGGACAAGAAATGTCGATAAGGTATCAATTCCACCTAGTATCTCGATATTTTACGGTTTTAGTTATTTAAGTTGGTTTCTTGATGCAATGGTCAATTTCAGCCATCGCATTCGGACTAACCTCCAACGTCATACTTCAATAATTCCACATCTTTTTTTATTGAGAAAAAGAAAATTGCTCAATTAAGTGACATATCACTTTTAGTCAATTATGATGTTTAGGTGATCGAACGTTATCAACAGATCGAGCCCAATTTGTGGACTGAAATGGGTCAAATCATGGATCTGTTAGCAAATTAATAAGGAAAAAAGATGGTATTTATAATCGATTTGAGGTAGGTGGTGGAGAACGAGTTCTTAGACTAAATCGCTGGTCCATCACATCAGTGTAGCTCGGTACCTCATGGTGCGTAATTTCTCCTTTCGACATGCAGAATTTTCTCGTAGCTACTATCAATAGGAAAGGAAAATAAAAAGATTTTTCATGGTTTGCAGAAGAGTTCCTGTTCCATATCCTAAGAATAGAGATGGAATAAATTTTAATTATTAGTGAATTAATTTATATTTTATCTGAAGATGTCACTCCGATGAATCATTGATGGCGGGCGGACCAAAGGAAGCAATATTCCTGAGAAAAACTGTAATTACTTAGCAAAATTTGGCAAGGATTTGTGAATTATTTAATAGAGTAAGACCAAAAAGCATTTGATTTAATGGATAAATTGGTCAACGGGATCTTATATCGTTTCTAGTTTCTGTGATGCCAATTTAACCATTGCGTTGCAGACGGCTTTTGATTGGTCAATGGTTTTGGGAGCAAAACTTGGCTGCATATGTCATGCCCCGAACCCCGAGTGTGTGCCCATCACTCTCTAGTCAATAAAATTTTGTGACTTCCAAAGACAAGTCGCCGACCCTTTTTATTTTATTGCACATGCGGAAGCGAATAATAAATCCCCTGATTGTAACCATCTCGGAATAGAAAAGCAGGACAATAGATTCACAAACAAACATGCCTTTATAAACCAACTGGGTTATCTACAAAGGTCGTCAACCAAAAGTCTACAAAAGACAGTCCTCCAAAAAGCAGCGGACCTAACTGACCTACTCCTTAGGTCCACTCAGCTAGGCTCCAAATCCACCACTCTGCGATCCTGAAAATTGAGCCCACAACGGGGTGAGATATAAATCTCAACGAGTTCACGCTCTAAACCCTGATTAGGAGGGAAATACGTCTAGAAGTGTCATAACCACACAATCACATAACCACAGAGACTTACCTTGTCTCAAATCCACCAGATCCACCCTGGAGGTTAGTACAATGCATATATCACTCAATCATTTGCAGTAATTCAACTCAAACAACTGGAACGCAGACACTTTCATCTCAAACAACGACAGGACTCCAGATTATAAGACCAAACCGTTATGACACGTCCATACCATGTCACACAGTTTCGTCTCATAATTCGACGCATCTAATTCAATCAATCATGTGATCCAATTGTTAATTAAGCTCCACGGAGAGCACCAACCTACTCTCAAATTTCGGCGGTCTACTAGCATAGCCAAGCATCGTCTCACCCCGTTGAGCACGGTTACGTCTCTCAAAGATGACTTTCCTGAAGGAGTATAGGTCCAGCCTCTACTGCGACTAAAATTCCATATAGGGTAACGTCCATCCAACACAGTTCGAGGACAGGTTCTCTTAACCAACACACGACAATTTAATCTCGGTCCAGGACACCGTGCATTGCACTCAAATTCGTCAATTAAAATAGTGTTACTGACCTATTTTCTTTGTATTAAAAACACTCAGTAAAAATAGTCGTGTGTGAATACACGGTCAGATTGAATTCGGAAAATTTATAACATTATTTTAAAATCCCACTAGTTTATATAGTATATAAAACCCTTTTCGATGTTAAAACCCGACACCCAGCATTTTCTGAATAAATATTGAACTTCACAATTTTTGGAACTAAATACTCAAAATTTCCAATCAACACTCAATTTGCACAATTTAACACTCAATTGCAAAAATTAATCACACCATTGCAATCAGCACGAAATTCCGATCACCGGCTATCCCGGCCTAATTTCCAGAAAAATAAATAAATAATTCAATAATTACATAAATTAATTAAATAAATCAATTTAAATTCTAAAAATACTACCCTAAGCCAAAATCACTAAATTAAACATCGAAACGGGCCCGGAAAATTCCCAGCCCAATCTAGATAAATAATACGATTTATCTAGGCCTTAGCTAAACCATTTTAACCACCTAACATGCATAATTGAATAATTAAATTTCTAATTTAATCTAACTAACCACCTAATTTCTAATTAAATTAAACTAAACACCTCTTAAACGTCATTAGCCTATTAAGAAGAGTTCAGTGCATAAACTCACTGGTTAAAAACGAGGACCGGTTCACCGCAACGGCGGCGTAGCGGCGGTCGAAACGTGAATTGCGTTGGCGCCAACGGGGCATGGGCCTGGCCCAAAGGCCTTGCAAGCCCACAGCAAATTGCTGGGCTTGGTCTGGGCTTGGGCTTGCTTTGCGGGCTTCAAGACTGGGCCGAAATGTGGGCTGGACTGGTGGACTTCTAATGGGCTGGAATTGAGAGCTGTTGGGCCGATGAAAAATTACGTGGGCTGCTTTCTCACGGGCTGGACTTGGCCGAACATATTGCGTGGACTGTTGCTGGGATTTGTGTGGGCTGGAGCTGAAGCTCACGGGCTTCAAATGAGCTTGCGGGCTCGTGGGCGTGAAAAAAAAAAAAAAAAAAAAGAACGCGTGGGCTGCTGGCAGAGGCCCGCGGATGAAGCAAACTTGGAGATGAACTCGATGGAGCTGCGGCGAGATGAAGACACGAGGAGGCGGCGATGATGGAGCTGCAGCACCTGAAATTTGGCATTCAACCAATCGTCGGAAGGAGCATCTTCGGGCGTTGCTGGGTTGACTCGATGGAATTGAAGACGCGAGGAGGGGATAAGAAATGGTGGAGATGGACGGCTTGGACGCGTGGGCTGCTGGCAGTGGGAGTCAACACGGCTGGGGGAGAATTCCTTCGGTTGACCGAGGGGATGCGTGGCCTGCAGAGGGGAATCGGCGAGTGGAGATGGGCGCTTGTGAGTGGGGGAAGGGATGAGTGGCTTCAGGTCTTCACGGCGGCTTGAAGCTGAAGATTGACTGGGGATTTCGGTGGAGAATGAAAG
This sequence comes from Eucalyptus tenuipes, assembly GCA_014182365.1. Classification (NCBI taxonomy): domain Eukaryota; kingdom Viridiplantae; phylum Streptophyta; class Magnoliopsida; order Myrtales; family Myrtaceae; genus Eucalyptus; species Eucalyptus tenuipes. The sequence goes on along the minus strand of CM024547.1, from coordinate 4,366,319 downwards.
AAGAAGGCAGAGGCTTGAGTGAAAGAGATGAAAGCGAAGCAGCAACGTGCAGGTGGAGGAGGAGAGAGGAACGATGTGGAGTGAGTCGCACCGAGGGAAATGAAAAAGAAGCGGCGTCCGTGGAGAGCAGCTGGATTGGGGGAAAAAGGAGTCAAGCATGCTTATCCCCTCAATTAAACACCTGTCCCCTAATTCTTTCTAACAAACATAATCCAAGAATTAACCAAATTGATGCCAAAATGTAGCCCCTCAACCATAGATCCGAATTTGTTTTCAAGTGCAGTAGCTGTCTCCTCTCTCAGAGCTCTCCTCTACCGGCTGAGTAGCTATGGCAGACCCGTCTCTTACCTTTACAAACCCTAATCCCCCACCATGATTTAGCCTTTCCATCAACGGAATCCGCAAGTTTTCAGTCGATGACTTTGCTGGAACCCTCACCGAAGCAATTTCAGTCGGTGTCCATGTCAGACTTCTCATCTTCATCAACCCTAATCCCCCAACATGATTTAGCTTTCACATCCACAGGAATCTCAGCTTTCTTCAGTCTATTGTCCTAGCTGGAACCCTCACCGAAGCATCTTCACGGCAGATTTATCTCGGAGGATTGATAAGGGGGCTCTTCCCCTCGCCATTCCGGGAAACGCAAAGGCTTTGCAGTGAGTAAACCCAGCGAAAGAACATCGGTGTCTATGGAAGGGGAGGAAGGAGCAGTGGGTCGCCTCGCCCATCTATGCAACAAATTGGGTAAGCTGATGTATAAGAACAATATGCATATTCTTGATGAGGAAATATCGGAGGAAAAAATCCAGGAATGTCGCTTCTCCTCGTTGGGCAACTTTATAAGAACCCTACCATTAATTTCCAAGCTCTCACAACAACAATGAAAAAGGCATGGAAAAATGAGAATGTGGAAGTAAAACCCTTAGAAAATGGGAAAATCAGCTTTGTCTTCCGTAATGAAGGGGATAAGAACCGTGTATTAGAGGGAGGTCCATGGTCTTTCTCCAACCATTTATTGTTATTAAAGGCTTGGGAGCCGAATACTCCTCCACATTGTTATGAATTTAAAACATGTGCTTTCTGGATAAGAATATTCGGCCTTCCACTGGAATGGAACTATGATAGTATGATAAAGAAAATAGCCAGCTCAATGGGGAAGGTTCTGGAAGTGAAAATAGATGCCAGAGGTTTCAGAAAATTGGGAAAGCAAGAGTGGAGTTAGATGTGGAGGCTGAATTGCGAGTAGGACAATTGATGTGTCACGGGAACAAGAGAGTTTGGCTGGACTTTAAGTATGAACGATTGCCATTTTTCTGCTATTCATGTGGCAAAATTGGAGATTATGCTAATTATTGTCCAGATATACCTTATGATAAAGAGAAATTCACAACTGAGCTGGGGGGTGCTTTGGTAGCTAGTTGAAAGCTGAAACGTCTAACCATAGCCCATTCTGGAGAGTGTTCTACAATGAAGTATCCCTAGCAGAAACTGATGAAGAGGCTGTCCCCGAAACTCCTGAACAACCAAGACAAACCGAACTTAACATTACTCAGAATTATTGAACAGGGAGATCATGAACGGATGCTAGTGGAGTCTAATTTTAACAGTACACAAGAGATAACTATGTACAATGCAGGGAAAAGAGCATTAATGATCACCGGTCCGGAGCACTCAAACAATCCAAATTTCCAGCTAGCAACTACCTTTAATAGCATCAGGAAAAAAAACCCTCTCACAACCAAAAACTCCCTCTACTAAGAAACAAAGAAGAGCCAGCAATCAAACAACAACTCCAACACAAGGCTGGTTGGATGAAACTCAGCTTCTGGACACTCCTATCCAGATGATGGAAGAAGTTGCAGCATGGGCTGTGGTGGCTAGCCCTAATAAGCCACCAAATGAACCATGAATATATTAAGTTGGAACTATCAAGAGTTGGGCACACCTTTGACAGTTCGGGAATTGAGAGCCTTAATGGCTCAATTCAGGCCCTCTTTGGTTTTTCTAATGGAAACTAAAAATAAAACTGAGTTTGTGCAAAGAGTAAAAAGAAGGCTTCATTTTCAGAGTTGTTTATTAGTTGATCCTAAGGGTACGACGGGAGGTTTGGCTATTATGTGGGACGATCGGATTACATTGGAAGTTGACTCAATGACTGAAAGTTTTGTGAATCTGAAATGTGAAGAAGGGGTCAGGGGTAACAAAATGAGGATTACCTTTGTTCATGCTCCATATACATACCCAAAGAGGCTGCAACTTTAGGAGAGATTGAGACAGATAAGTTCTGAAAACACTCTGCCTTGGGTGTGCTTGGGGGATTTTAATGAAGTGAGATTCTATTGGGAAAAAGTGGGGAAGTGAATGGCTGAAAACTACAGGATGACAGCTTTTCGATTGTCTGGATGCATGCTCCTTAATGGACATAGACAGTAAGGGATGTGCGTTTACTTGGGCCAATAACAGGGAAGGGAAAGATTATGTAAAAGAACGATTAGATAGAGTGGTGTGTACGATAGAATGGCGGTTAATGTACCCAGAGCTGAAGCTTTCGCCCTTCCTGCAGTAGGCTCGGATCATAGTCCCATCATCCTCTCTTTTCAATCAGATCAAGCTAGAAGAAAAATAGTTTTCAGATTTGAGGCCTTTTGGCTTGAGAATGACGAATGTAGGGAAGTGGTGTTAAATTCTTGGGCACCTCCAATTCAGCACCAAGAAGGTTTGGTTGGGAAGATACATGATGTTCAAACTGCACTTTCTAATGGAGCAAAAAGAAGTCTATGAATGGAAAGAAGAAAATCAGCATGTTGAAGCAGGAACTAGTGTGCTTAACTAACAACATCTCAGATTCCTTTAACAAGGTACACTTTAAAAAGATACAGGGTGAAATTGAAGAGCTTGGGAGGCAAGAAGAAATGTACTAGGGGTTAGCTCTAGAATGAATTGGTTGAGATGGGGTGATCAAAATACAAAATACTCCATGCAACAACTATCTAGAGAAGACAGAGAAACAGGATTTCCATGCTTCAAAATGCAGAAAATACATGGCTGGATGAGCAGAATCAGTTGAAGGAACATCCTCTGCAATTTTTCAGGAAGTTTTATGAATCCAATGGCCCCCGGAATTTTGAACCAGTGATAAACCAACTTCCTGCATTAGTAACAAATGATATGAACAGAATATTACTTGCTGAAGTAAATTTAAAAGAAGTGATAGAAGCAGCATTTCAGCTAGGCACCACTAAAGCTCCCGGCCCGGATGGTCTTAATGGACTTTTCTATCGTCATCACTGGGAAGACATTAAATGGGACATGTTCGAGGAGGTGGAGAATTTTTTGAACACTGGCTATCTTTCACCAACTCTAAACAGAACAAATATCTCCCTTATCTCGAAGGTTCCGAATCCGGAGAGGTTAGACCAATATTGGCCAATTAGCTTATGCAATTTTGGCTACAAGATTATCTCCAAAGTGCTGGCTAACAGACTTAAACCCTTATTACCAGCAATTATAGCACCTGAACAACGCGCTTTTGTAGGAGGGCGGCAAGTTCAGGATAACATCTTTATTGTTTAGGAGGTGCTGCATCAGATTAGAATCAGAAGTAGAAAAAAGAAATTCCAAGCACTTCTTAAATTAGACATGAAGAAGGCCTATGACCGAGTAGAATGAGATTTCTTGGAGGCATGCCTACTAAAGATTGGTTTTGATGAGAAATGGGTGAAATGGGTAATGCAATGTGTTACTACGGTCACATTTAGTGTCAATTTTAATGGAGAACCTCTTCAGTACTTTCAACCTTCCAGAGGTCTCAGGCAAGGGGATCCCTTATCTCCTTATCTCTTTATTATTGTGGCAAATGTCTTATCCTTATTGATGAAACAGGCTGTGGAAAATGGTAGTATCACAGGAATTAAGCTAAATAGAAGTTGCCCTACTCTTTCTCACTTACTATTTGCAGATGATTCGATCTTTTTTATGAAAGGCACCATTCTTGAATGTTAAAATCTGGCCATGATTTTGAATCAATATTGTCTAGCTGCTGGACAGGAGATTAATTTAAACAAATCTAGAATTTTCTTTAGTAAGGGTTTCCCTCAATCTTTGAAAGAGAATATGGCAAGGGAATTGCGGGTTCCTATTATTGACAAAACTGGCAAATATCTGGGTATTCCTTCAGATTGGGGAGGGTCGAAAAAGCAAATGTTTGCATGGATTCTCGGGAGGATTAGCTCAAAATTGGAAAGTTGGAAGGAAAAGCTCCTATCTAAAGCCGGAAAAGAAATTTTACTGAAAAGAGTGGTTCAAGCATTACCACAATATGCAATGTCAGTTTTTAAAATCCCGGTTTCTATTTGCAATGCTATTGAATAGAAAATTGCATCATTTTGGTGGAAACTAATGAGAAGAAAGCAGGCATTCATTGGAGGAGCTGGGATATCTTGAAGATTAGAAAAGATAAAGATGGAATGGGTTTCAGAGATCTTCTTTCTTTTAATAAAGCAATGTTAGGGAAACAAGCTTGGCGGCTAGGACAAAATTCATCCTCTCTTTGGAGCAGCTTGTTCAAGGGGCTATACTATCCTCACACAGACTTTTGGCATGCAGCAAAGGGCCTTCGACCTTCATGGGGTTGGCAAAGCCTGGTCTACGGAAGAAATTCAATAGCACCCCAAGTCATGTGGAAAGTAGGAGATGGATCTAAGATCAAAATCAGGGAGGATAAATGGTTGCAAAGAGGTATTATTGAGGGTCCTATAAATGTTAATGAACTCTCTTTAGTATCGAAACTTATTGATAAAGAGGAAGGCAGATGGGATGAAAGGTTCATAGAGGCACACTTTGATGAATATTTAGCTGAAGAGATTTTAACTATCCAATTAATCCTTAGACAGAAGAAGATCAGCTTGTATGGACCGGAAATCAAGCAGGCAAATATACAGTAAAAAGTGGGTATCACTACATCAAGAAGAATATGGAGCAATGTAATGTGAGCCAAGCAACAACATCGTTTCAACCTCCCCCCTCACTCTGGAAGAATATTTGGACTTTGCACACTCCACCTAAGATAAGAATTTTCATGTGGAATTTATGCCAAAACGCTCTCCCAACAAGGATAATCTGTTTAGAAGGAAAATAATACCTGACCCCATATGTCCATTGTGCAGTCACGAAAGGGAAACGACTGAGCATCTCTTCCTACTCTATTCTTGGACAAGACCAATATGGGATAACCCTGTGTTGAATATTAAAATATCAAGTCAGGGCTTGACAAGGATCGAAGAATGGTTTTGCAATCTGAAAGAGAAGGTAACTCACCCTTTAAATCTGAACTTGGTGGTTGCTATGTTATGGAATGTTTGGAAAGCCCGAAACCAGGCCATTTTTCGAGGTAAAGAACCTGTGGCTTTGGCAATCATAGACTCAGCTCAAGCGGCACTTAAAAGCTACACTCGCCGGAACCCAAGGAAAAGCAGGGTACGAGATAGAGCAACTGCTGAATCTGAAAGAAGAGAAGCCCGAACAGCAAATATAGTACTAAATGCAGAGCTGAGACAAGGGAATAGCGAACCAGATGAGCTGCGATTTGGAAACCGAATGATGGGAGCCGAGATAAATGCCGGATTAGACAGTAGATTAGAGAGAAGAGAGCTATGAATTCGGAGTGGAGAATCGAACCATTGAGCTGAAGGTGGATCTGGGTGTGTAGTAGGTGGTTTGGGGATATGAAAGTCGCAACCCGCATTCAGAGAACCGGGACCCAGAGAAGGTGGAGGATTGGTAAGTAGAGAAGAAGACTTGAGAGGAGCTCTGCACCCTGGGTCGAGCGGTGAACTGAGAACAATCAGTAACGAGCAGAGAGAGGTAGTATATGCCGGGTTGGGACGCCGAGTGGAAAGTGAAGACCTGCGACCTTGGCACAGAGCACCGGCTCACAGACCAGTCAGAGCAGATGGAGGATCGGGAAGTAAACCAGACGGGTTGAGAAATGAGCTCTGCCTTGGGCCGAGCGAAGAACCGCGACTGAACAACAGACCTGTGACACCCCAAACCAATAGGGTCGCCATAGTGCGCTTCCCACTCGGTTTCCTTGACTTGAAGGTCTATAAGTCCTGAGAGTTTGTCATTTATTTTTAACGGTCCCGACGCAACATAAGAGGTATAGCGGAAGTGATTTCACATCTCCCCAACTCAAAATTTCAAAATGATGCACACTTACTAAACATTTTCATAAGATAAGCCGAGCACTTTTATTTATCTAACTTGATGGACAACATGAGTTGGTACAACAAAAGGCCAAGGCTTTTCTAAAACTCGGCTATAACCCAAAAGCGTCCAACTCCATAACAACCATAAACTTCGGTCCATTAGAAAGTGCCGGCAGTCAAAAAACTTCATCAGCTACCCATCGCCCGAGGTTGGTCACACCCAACCCGGTCCATCGGCTGGCGGCGGTGGCAGCATCCCCAACATAATCCCGTCACGGCGAACGTGCACGGACATGAACTCCTGCACCCCAGGGCCTCCAGGTAGGCCCACATCGTACATGACTAGGATTCGGACTCGAATGAACACTAGCCCTTGCACACCATCACAAATGTGCTCTGAACACGAGCACTCGACATCGACCGGTACGCCATAAAAGGTGCCACGAGAGACAGGTAGCAAAGGCATCTTAATCTGAAATGTTAGTCCCCAAACGGGGTGAGGACAACCACTTACCAGCAAAAGATTCAACAAGCTATGTTAAGCATGACTATCAATACCTAATTTCATACAAGATAGACAAAGCAAGAAATCAAGGAATAGATGGATATCAATATCATGAAATTCTTCAATATTAAAGCAATTGCAATTCTATAAGAATCATATGCCACATAATCTAATCACATATCATTTATAAGCAATTGCAATTCTATGAGTATCATATGCCACATAATCTGATCACATATCATTTATAAGCAATTGCAATTCTATAAGAATTATATGCCACATAATCAGATCACATATCACTTATTTAGCCTTCAAAAGATTTCATCCCCCGGAGGACCAATGTTTGCGTCCCTCCGGGCATTCGCAACCACCTTGGCATCGCGAAAGCCTCCGGCATTTAGCCACATAGGGCCACCGGGCATCTGGAGCGAATCACGCCTCCAGGCATCTCGTACCCCACCTGGCATCACGAGGAAAATCTCCGAAGCTCGCCATGAGGATGGTTGCTTGGCCATCCGGGTTTACGTACCGACAAGCATACAACCGGGCATCCCGAAACTCCCAGGGCATACCTCCAACATTCAGCCTCTTAGGGCCACTGGGCATCCACAAGGCATTGACTCTTTCGATCCTTTGGACTTCCCGACTCCCGGGGTATCATCAACCCGAGGGTTCAATGGGTAACAATTCCATTTTAATTCACAATTGCATCATTATATGTCAAACAAGATATCTCATGAACCTTTTATCAATCACAATATCCCACCATCAGCATCATCAAATCACATAGCAATTCGAGAACTACACTTCTTATAGGACAATTTTTGTGGAAATCCCGAAACAGCAGTTTAATTTTTACAATTGCGCAGTTCGGGTAACAATTCCGAATCAATTACTAAACAGGCTCAGAAAATTATGAAATTTTGACGCATTATCAATGAGACCTAGAGGAACAAATCTCAAGAAGATCACTAGGTCAGATTCTTTATGTACCGAGGGTAAAAATCTCGTTTTTTTTTTTTTAAACTATCATTCTGGAAAAATTCCAGATTTGGTGTTTTCATAGGAAAATTATTTCGATGGTCATACCTTGATATTTTTCTCTGAATTTTTGATATGTTGCTCATGAGGATGTGCCCTAAAACTTTCATCAAGGACTCGAAATCGAATTGTGGATAGATAATTACAGAAAAATTAAAAATTCGCCAAGGGTCACACTATTTTTCACAAAACAGTCCACAAATCTCACAAGAACTCTTCCTATGCCTTAAATCTCGACCTCCAACCATTATATTCAATGTATATACACACATTACACCACACCACAGCATGATTATCTCCGAAATTCTCCATGGTCAGATCTCTAATCCGTTTGGTTTCATTTGCAAATTCGAAATCCAGCACTCACACTTCATCCTCACCTAGTTTTCTTGATCTAACACCCTCCTATACATCAAAACTCCACATGCAGTTTTAGTACTTCATCTTCCTCACATATTTCACTTCTTTTCTAGGCAAGACAACATGCAACAACATAGATGGAAGAACACTTGCTTGCCTTAAACTTTCTCACTCAAAAGCTGCCCGAAAATGGAGGTCCGGGGGTCACGGCTTGGCCGATCGGCGACGGGGACCAGTGGCGTCGACGGTGGCTGCTCGGACACGGTGTGAGAGGCTGCCCTTCCTTCCTTTCCCTCGCTGCCCGCACCCACGAACGACCCTCCTTCTCTCTCTGCTTGGTTTGCTCTCAATTTCTCTCGGTCTCTCTCTCCTCTCCGTGCGAAACCCCCCTCCCCCTTTCTTGTTCTTTGATTAATTAATTTACTCCATTTTTGCATGAAAGAAAAAGATTAAGTAGATGTAGGATGGACAAATGGTAAATGGGAAGGGACAAGTGTAAGTGTGGAGGAAGACAAGTGTGGGAGGGCATGCAATTTCCCTTCCCCCCCCCCTTGCTCCGTGCGACGCCCATGGGGTGTCCTTGGGCCTGCTTGGGCCCAATTCGGGCCCAAGAGTCCATAAAATAAGGCCCCAATCCCCCTTTTTTTTATAGATATATATCTTAGCATTTTATCTCTATCAAATTTAATTTAATAACAAAAATTCAAATTGCTTTATATACAAGTATATATATATACACCCCAAATTCTTGCGTACCGTCCAATATCCACAAGTTCTAATTCTTTAATTTCAGCACATATAATTTTTATGCAAGACCGAATCCCATCCTTTTGGTTCAAAGGAAGAAAAGAAAAAAAAATTGAAATACTAATCCAAATGATCAAATACAAATTAATGCCTGTAAAATAAAAATAAAGTCACAGTTCGGTGACTGCCACCTATCTGAGGGCCACCTAAAGTTTTGGATGCCACAAGACCGCCGGCGGCTGAAGTTGATGCTGGGTCGCGAAGCAAAGATGGAAGGGGAGATCAGCGAGCTCGGTCCAGAGCACCAAACCTTCGGAGTGCCGATAGCTCGAGAGTCCACGAAAATGGCAAATCTGAAAGCTCGGGGATCTCTGAAAATGGCAAATCTGAAATTCGAGAAGCTGAAACACCTCAGATCTGGATTCCACCGTCGGAAGGAGCATACAAGATAAATATAGATGGAACATACGCACCTGGTTCGCTGGAAAATTCCATAGCTTGCATCTGCAGGGATTCGGGTGGAAGGATGGTGGGAGGAACGGCTGAATCGGTCAGAGCTTCTTCCCCCTTGATGGCTGAAACCCTAGCTTTATGGGAGGCTTTGAACTTCTTCTTTTCTAAAAGACACGAAGAGATTATTATCGAGTCAGATAACTTACAACTGGTTAAAGCTATGAATAGTTTAGAAGTGTTGAGTTGGGAAACTCAATCTATTGTCAATAAGTGCAAGGATAAAATGCGAGTCTTCCTAAATGTGCAAATAGTCCATTGCTTTAGAGAAGCCAACCTTGTAGCAAATTGGGTAGCTAAAGCCCACAAAAAAGATTACTTACCTCTGAATTGGGCCTTATATCCTCCTCAAACTTTGTTGGACCTTTTATGTAATGATGCCCATTTACCGGGCCTCACATCTTTGCTTAGTTAATGAAATTATTCCGTTTCTGACCAAAAAAAAAAAAACCATAGATCCGAATTTCTTAAGTTTTGGCTTCAATTTCTTCATGAAATTTCCCAAATCAACGTCCAATTTTGCCGAAGAAAAATCCCACACATTTCCACAAAGTCCCATCACCCATTAGCTCGGCTTAGAAGTCGAAATCCCCTTCAAATGGGCCCATCCGAATTTTCGTTCGTTTTCCGAATCGATTTTCCGTAAAAATCTCGGAATTTCCAAAAAATTTTCGGAAAGTGAGTCAACGTTCTTAAAATGAATCGTGACACGACAGAACTTTCAATTTCTGAAATCGGGTTCAATTTCGCGGTCAATTTCAATCCGACGTGATTTTATAGCGTCCTAATTTACCGAGTAGCTTTTAGGAATTTTTTAATGCAATTGACTCGTGGTCGATTATTTTCGAGCCACAATGTACATCTTCGACAAATTGGCGACTCTCGGTTGTGTGAAAATTTTATGGTTTCTTTTGCTAGGTTAAGGCTTGCTGAGACAATAGATAAAATATGAACATCGGGTACGAAAATGACAGAAAAATTAGTCTAATGTGCGTTCGACAGAAATTTTGCAATTAGGTGGAATCACCCACGCACTAATCACATATCTCTATCGAATCGACCTATCTCCGATCTCTGATCGATTTTGAATGACCCTTGCATATTAGCACGGTCGAGCAGTCAATTCCAAGTCGAATTCTCAAGGTTATTGCATTTAGATTCCTTAACGGCTACTATCAATAGGAAAGGAAAATAAAAAAGATTTTTCATGGTTCGCAGAAGAGTTCCTGTTCCATATCCTAAGAATAGAGATAATATAAATTTTAATTATTAGTGAATTAATTTACATTTTATCTGAAGACGTCACTCCAATGAATGATTGATGGCGGGCGGACCAAAGGAAGCAATATTCCTGAGAAAAACTGCGATTACTTAGCAAAATTTGGCACGCATACTTGAATTATTTAATAGAGTAAGACCAAAAAGCATTTGATTTAATGGATAAATTGGTCAACGAGTGATCAGCCGGAGAGAATCGAGCTCCCCGAGATGGAGCGAAGAGGGAGCTGGAGCTTCTCTCCGTCGCTGCGCTGCCGTGCCTCGAGCAGCTTCAGAAGCGTCACTGACTCGGAGGACCGGATGGATTGCCGGCGGGAGGAGGAGGAGGACGAGCTAGAGCTGCAGTGGGCGGCAATCGAGAGGCTGCCGACATCCCGGAGGCTGCGGGCGGCGGTGCTCGGCGGGGAGGTGACGGATGTGGCGAAGCTGACGGGCTCAGAGAGGCGGGTGTTCGTGGAGGGCCTGCTGAAGACGGTCGAGGAGGACAATCTCCGGCTCCTCCAGAAGCTCCGTCGCCGAGTGCAAAGGTAAGCCACATTTTCGTGATTTACAGAAGAAGATGCGCGTGCGTTGATAGTGATACTTTCCGAGAGGACTTCCGTTGCTTTCGGAATATAAAATTCACTTCTGTCCAGAACCGAGTCGACACCTATGCGAGGTCAATTCAATAACGTAATAGAATCTCGCAAAGGAGACGACGGAACCATTCGAGGAATTCCACGTTGAAAACAGTTCGTCATCTACCCCAGACGTCAGACCACAATAATTTAATTTACTTTTTCATACCTTTTTCTTTTCTAAATTTAGATAACGAAACCTTTGGACAACGCTTGTCCTAAAGGTGATTAGTCAGTAGCCCACGATTCGCCTTCTCCTTAGCATCTCACCGTCATCGCGAAAGCGACCGCACTTTGCTGCACGTATGTGGCGTCCACCCGCACGCCACAAGACGGAACGTCCACCCGCACGCCACAAGACGGAACGTCCACCCACGTTTGTCCCAAAAGGTCCAGAGCGATCGAGGGGGCGCGGCCATCGTCCACCATGAGCGACGAGCGGGCCTCGTCCGCGAGCTTCTCCTCAACGCCACACCGCTGCGCCTCGAGCAGCTTCAGAAGCATTGCGATGGGTTCGGAGGAGGGCCAGGTGGAGTCGGCGTTCGGCGAGGAGGACCGCCGGCGGGGGGAGGATGACGACGAGCTGGAGCTGCAGCGGGCGGCCATCGAGAGGCTGCCGACGTACCGGCGGATGAGGGCAGTGGTGCTCGGCAAAGAGGTGGTGGACGTGGCTAGGCTCAGGGGCTCGGAGAGGCGGGTGTTCATGGACTGCATGCTGAAGAAGGTCGAACAGGACAACCTGCGGCTGCTCCAGAAGTTCCGGGAGCGACTGCAGAGGCAGACATTCTATACCTCAGCTCTGATATTACAGCTCTAGGATTAAAAGGGCGGACGTTCCTTTTATTTATTTATTTTTGTTTCATGCATCTTCGACAATTTGACATGCAGAAGTGCGGCTAAAATAATATTAAATTTTCAGGGTGGGTCTCGAATTGCCGACGGTGGAGGTGCGATATCAGGATTTGTGCGTAGAAGCTGATGGCGAAGCGGTTCATGGGGAACCCGTTCCGACTCTTTGGAACGCGCTCAAGGCCATTTTCTACGTGAGATCTTCTTCTCCATCTTCTTCTTCTCCTCTCTCTCTCTTGCATGCTTTATGCGTTTACGGAGATTCGTCCGGAACGATTTGATTGGAGCCAAAGAACGAGTTATCTGCTGTAGAAAACTGTGTTTGGATAACATAGCCCGCTCCTGTCGAAGGGTGGAATTTCAAAGAAAGTCTTTTTTTTGGGGACATTAAAGGAGGACAGCGAATTCTTTCTTCCTTTTCAATTTGTTTTTCTTTTCCTTTTCTTTCTTTCAAGATGGCGAGGTTTGCTAGCCAACCCTTGCTAGTCACAGGCAAGGGTTGATTGACCCTTGCCGGTCACAAGCGAGGGCCTACCAACCCTTGCCTGCCACTGGGCAAGCCAAGGCCCTCACTAATCGAGGGCGAGAGTCATGACTCTTGCTTGTGATCAATGAGGATCGGCTAGCAATAACTTGATAGAAAGGAAAAGCAAAAGAAAAAAATTCAAAAAATTCAAAAAAGCAGAAAAGTTTAAAAAATTATCCATGTCAACACTGATCATTATACATGCAATACCGGCATCCATATCAGTGATTTCCAATTAAAATTAGTTGTATGGACTTAATTGGTAAAATTGAAAGTTTTATAATTGAAGTGGTAAAAGTAGAATAGATTTAGAATTTTTTGGATAATTTTTCATCTTCAAGACATTCGAACAGGACATTGATAATAGGCAGGTGCTCCATATGGATCTTATTGTTAGGGAATTGATAGTTTTAGAACATCCATCTCAATGGGACAAGATTAAAAAACATCTAGTTTCAAATGTTTCACACGAGGTGAAACATACAGGTTGCACCGGGTCTTTATATAGAAGACTAAGTACCTATTTTCGCAAAACAAATTCCTAAGGAAACCATGCAGAATCCAGTTGCACCTACTTTATATTTTAGAGGGGGTTTTATGGGGAATTAATATATGTACTTTTTCTTAAATTGAATTTTTTTTTTATCTTTAATTAGAGTACTTGATATCAAAATTATTAGCTCATGCAACTGTTCCTCTATTCCATCAAAAGCTATTGTAGTCCATTCTGGTAAACTTCATCGGACATATAAGCACAGGAACCACGATCCCTTTGATTTACTGTGAAGCAGGCTCCAACAAACAAGGTTGGCTGCAAGTATCAGGGTGACAAGATACGGATTCTCAAGAACATTAGCGGCGTCCTTAAGCCTGCCAGGTCAGTAAAAGCTTGGAATAACACTGATCCAGATTCACAGGTTGATGTACATGATGCGGCTATGCGGCGTAACCTTTACCTCTTGGAATTTCTTACAGGATGACACTATTGCTAGGTCCGCCGGGATGCGGAAAGACAACATTATTACAAGCATTAGCAGGCAAATCAGAGAAATCGCTCAAGGTATTACCTTTCCGGTATTCCGTTTACTGTAGATGTTCCGTGCTGACAAGAATAGCTCCTATACTTAATCGCATATTCAGAAACAAATGATCATGCATAAGTGTAAGATTAAGATCAGGGGAATTGACAAATGATGTATGATCAAGGTCAAGGGAGAGATTTCCTACAATGGTTACAAGCTGAATGAGTTTGTTCCTCAGAAGACTTCAGCCTATATAAGCCAATACGATTTGCATATTCCCGAAATGAATGTGAGGGAGACGCTCGACTTCTCCGCACGTTGTCAGGGTGTCGGAGGAAGGGCAGGTACCAGTTCATTCTCCAACGGCGAAGTTATTGTTTGTTCTGGTGATCATTTCTGATCCTGTTTATGTTGCTTTTGGTTGAAGACATATTGAAAGAAGTTAGCAAAAGGGAGAAGCAAGCAGGAATTAATCCAGAGCCAAGCATAGACACGTACATGAAGGTTAATATTTGAACAAAGTCAGATTCATCTCTTTTGGATTTTTTAATTTTCCACTTATAGCAGCAATCAGCAAATACTGGTTTCTGATGACTTTATGCAATATGAACAGGCAATATCAGTAGGAGGGCTGAAAAGAACACTCCAAACAGACTACATATTAAAGGTAATGTATCAATGAGAAAAACGATTACCAAGTTTATTTTTCACACACAATCTTGCACTTCTTTACCATTTTCAACCTTTTTCAGGTTCTTGGACTCGATATCTGCGCAGATACAATTGTAGGGGATGCGATGAACCGAGGAATTTCCGGTGGCCAAAAGAGAAGGTTGACAACTGGTTAGTTTTATGTGAACTGTCAGCAAATGATGAGAAACTGATAGGAACATCTCATATGTCACATTGGAAGTTTTAGGCTTCATTATAGATGTTTCACAGTGTCCTCTCTTCCAGGGGAAATGATAATTGGTCCGGCAAGAGTTTTATTTATGGACGGGATATCAACAGGCTTGGACAGCTCCACTACCTTTCAGATCATTTCATGCTTGCAGCAATTGGCACACATAACAGAATCCACTATCTTGGTGTCGCTTCTTCAGCCAGCACCCGAAACTTATGATCTCTTTGATGACATTATTTTAATGGCAGAGGGACATACAGTGTACCGTGGACCTCGGACCGAAGTTCTCAAGTTCTTTGAACACTGTGGTTTCAAGTGCCCAACTAGAAAAGGCATTGCTGACTTTCTCCAAGAAGTATGCGCTCTTGATTTATAAAGGGATGTACAAACTGTGCAAGGTTAGTGTTGACATATTCTGTTTTTGGGAATTCTTCACAGGTAGTTTCGGAAAAAGACCAGGCACAATACTGGCATCACAAAGACCGGACTTATAGTTTCATATCTCCAAGCATGTTTGCGAGGATGTTTAAAGAGCTTCCGATGGCAAAGAAACTAGACGAGGAACTTGCCAGGCCTTATGAGAAATCCGAGCTTCACGGAAGTGCCTTATCTTTCGAAATTTACTCGTTAAAAAAGTGGGAGTTGTTCAAAGCGTGTCTTTCGAGAGAATGGCTCCTCATGAAGCGCAACTGGTTTGTTCATGCCTTCAAATCAGCACAGGTATTGCCGATTGGGACTAAATATATGCAGTCATACGAGAAATTTAAGTGAAATTCATTGAGTTGGTGGTTTCTCTTTGCAGATTGTGGTAGTTGCTGTCATAACGGTGACCGTCTTCTTGCGGACACGAATGAAACTCGATTTGGTGCATGCGGATCTTTTCATGGGTTCCCTATATTACGCTCTCATCCGACTCATGGTTATTGGCATTCAGGAGCTGGCAATGACTGTTTCTAGACTTGGAGTCTTCTACAAGCAACGGGATTTTTTCTTCTACCCTGCATGGGCTTATACCATTCCAGCGGCCGTACTGAAAATCCCATTCTCTTTACTTGATGCGTTTCTGTGGACAGCTATTACCTATTACGGAGTAGGTTATAGTCCTGAACCACAAAGGTAATTCCGAACATTCAGGATATCAGCGAGATGATATAAATTCTAGCCATTCTCACTTCTAACTTATTGGATGACTGTCAGGTTCTTTTATCAAATCTTCCTGCTCTTCCTAGTGCATCAAGTATCGATATCAATGTTCCGATTGATAGCTTCTGTGATTCGAAATCCACCTGTTGCAGCAATTTGCGGTCTATTCTCTTTACTTGTTTTGTTTTTATTCGGTGGCTTCATCATCCCAAAACGTAAGTTCAGTTTTACCAATCCTTATGGTAGGGACTTTGGAAAAGTGACAGGAACTCAGCAACCTTGTCTCTCTGCAGCTTCTCTACCCGGTTGGTTGGAGTGGGGCTTCTGGTTCTCTCCGTTGTCATATGCAGAAATAGGTGCTTCCCTTAATGAGTTTCTCGCCCCAAGGTGGCAAAAGGTGACATCTTGAAGAACAGACCAGCCTCACGAGAGTGGATTTAACATGACGATGGTTGTGTTTAGTAGTTGACAGGATTAATGATCCTTCACAGGTTTCATCTCCTAATGGCACTTTGGGGCAGCAAGTGCTCAAAGAGCGTGGTCTAGATTATGGCGACTACTTTTACTGGATATCACTTGGGTCTTTGATTGGATTTTGGATGGTTTTCAACATTGGGTTCACCTGTGCTCTGAGTTTTTCTAAAGGTAATCGAAAATGCAAGCTTAGAATTATCTCAGCGGTTGACATTTTTTCACTAACGTATATTATCGGCTAATCACAGCTCCGAGTAGATCTCGAGCTGTTGTCTCTGGTGACAAGCTCTCCCAGCTGGATAAAGACAGAGACACTAACGGTCCTACTCTAGGAGAACAGGTGGCTAACAAAGAAACCGCAGAAACAAAAGTTAGAGGTAAGAAGATTCATAAGCAGCTAGTCGATTATCATCTACTTAGATTCTGCAAAACTGCAAATGAATGGTCGATATCATACATTCATGAATACTAGTGAATCGTATAAATAAGATTCCATTGCCTTCGGTACCAGTGACAATTACAATTTTGAAATTGAATAGGGATGGTTTTACCATTTGAACCCACAACTCTAATATTCGAAAATGTCCGGTACTTCGTCAAAACACCCAAGGTGAGACATTTCAGTTGCTGAAAATAAGTATTGCTGTGCATATCATATCAATTAATGATTGGCATAACGGAGCCTCCAATTTTTCCCAGAAACTGAAAGAGCAAGGTTTCCCAGAGAGAAGACTACAGCTTCTTCGAGATATTACCGGAGCATTCAGACCCAGAGTCCTAACGGCTTTGATGGGCATTAGTGGAGCGGGGAAAACAACATTGATGGATGTTCTTTCAGGAAGGAAAACTGGCGGATTTATCGAAGGAGATATAAAGGTTGGAGGGTATCCTAAAGTTCAAGCCGCGTATGCCAGAATATCTGGCTACTGCGAACAAACCGACATACATTCTCCACAAGTCACAATTGAGGAGTCGGTGGCATACTCAGCTTGGTTGAGGTTGCCGGCCCACATTGACAAGAATACAAGAGCCGTAAGATTTCTTCATCTGGATAGAATATGCAGATCATTTTGATACCCTATTCTTTGATGTTGAAGCAGGAATGAAAATTGGACAAAACAGAGTGAGCATCAGAGCTATCTATAAATGGATAAAACGGGAAGTTTTTTGTACATCACATTTTGAGACACAAATTTCAATCTTTTTAACTGATTGTTGGAGAAAACTTGACAGTCTTGTCCGGTTTCATGCCAATCAACGGCTAAATCTTTGCTCAACTGGACAGATTTTAGCATATCATTTGGATGTCTAGGAAGCACAAAGAACTTGTGTACAGAAGATATTCTCATGTTAATCAAACCAGCAAGCAGAAAGAAAAAAAAAAATCGGTCACTCGCATCACATATCGAGTGATGAGATTTTGCACTACTTAGTAGCTATTCCTGCATTGCAACTGAATTATTTGGTGTCACTCAGGAATTTGTGGCTGCAGTACTCGAAATGATTGAGCTAGATGACATAAAAGGTACTATAGTTGGTGTTCCTGGTGTAACCGGTATATCAACTGAGCAGCGTAAGCGGCTGACTATAGCAGTGGAGCTTGTCGCCAACCCGTCGATCATATTCATGGATGAACCTACTTCTGGTCTTGATGCCAGAGCGGCCGCCATTGTAATGCGAGTCGTGAAGAATATTGTTAGCACAGGGAGGACAATTGTGTGTACAATTCACCAGCCAAGCATTGACATATTCGAGGCTTTTGACGAGGTAAATTGTTAATGCATTTATATCAAAAACAATCTTTCTACTCGCTGTAATTTTACTTATACAATAAAGTTTCGGTGAACATATCAATTCCCGCACAATGCACAACTCACTCCACATATTTTCTTTAACTGCATTAATGATTGAGAAGAACATGACTGAAGCACGTCGCATTTGATAAATTATGCAGCTGATCCTGATGAAAAGAGGAGGCCAAATTATATACTCTGGAGAGCTTGGCGAGCATTCGAACAAGCTTATTGAATATTTTGAGGTTAGTGTTACACCTCAGGCATGAGCTCTTCAATTTAGGGTGCGCATGGCAACGCTTCTACCCCTGAACAGGTTTTTTTTTTTTTTTTAGAAATAGTTTTTTTCTATTTCTAGTCCAAGGAACAATTTTTGAGTAAAATAATGTGTTTGGTAACGATACAAAATTTCTATTCTTGAAATAGAAAAAGAATAAAAATGCGTTTGGTACAATTTATAAATTTTTGTATTTATTCGTTTTTTCTTCTTGCTCACGGATCGCCAACTGTCGCCGGCCGCCGCACGACCGTCGCTTGCCGCCGCCGACCACCAACCGTCGTCACCAACCGGCGCCCATAGCCCACCGACCGCCGTCCCCTCCCGCGGCCGGCAGCGACAAGCGGCGGTCGTGCGGCGATTGGGCAGCTGTCATGCGGCAATCGTGCGGCTGCCGTGCGGCGGCGTCGGGCGGTGGTCGGTGGGCGTCGTCGACCGATGGTGGTGGCCGGTGGGCTGTGGGCGGCAGCGATAATGGTCATCGGCGGTCAGGGCCTGCGGCGACAACGGTCGAGTGGCGGTGACGATGACGATCGCCGGCAGTTAGGCGACGGAAAGGAAGAAAAACAAAAGAAAAAGAAAAAAGAAAAAATGGACTAATTTCTATAAATTGTTCCTGGAAACAAGAAGTTACATTTTTTTTTGTTTCTTGTTTCTGTTACAAATCTATTCCGCAGCTACTTTTCTATTCCGGGAAATAGAAAAATAAGTTGGTGTTACCAAACGAATTGATGTTTTTTTTTTCCGGAAAACAAAAAAATTGAAATTAGGAGAAATAGAAACGTTGCCATGCAGGTCCTTATACTCCTTTTTCATAATTTGCACGTCGTTACTTATGAATTGCTTCTATTATAAGCTGCAAACAATCTTAATATAACCAAACGGAAGAAATATAAGAAATAGGCAGAACTATTGAACAGTCTTATCAGGTACTCTACACTGGAGATGAAAAAACTTAAGATGAATTAAGAAAGCTTCACTAATGAATCCTACATTTCCCTTGTCCAGAGTATTCCCGGAGTGCCAAAAATCAAGGATAATTACAATCCTGCAACGTGGATGCTGGAGATCACAAGTCCTTCCCTAGAATCTCAACTTGGTATAGACTACGACATCATTTATAAGGAGTCTGATCAGTGCAGGTAAGCGTACAGTAGACTAATGTTCAAAGCACATATTAAGCACACATTAAGTGCTCATTTAGCGCACAATTTGCATAAGTCAGAGCTTTTGTCTGTCATGCGATACTATCTTCGAGTGCTGACTAGAAAATGACAACATGTGCTCATAAAGGATGCTTCTTGTGCTTGCGATGGGGAAAAAAATGACATCTACTGATGCATTTTGTTGATCTCTATAGGTCAAATCAAGAATTAGTTAGAGAGCTCAGTTCGCCAGCGGCTGGCACAAAAGAAATACGTTTCTCTGCACGCTTCCCGCAAAATAGGTGGGAGCAGTTCAAAACATGCTTGTGGAAACAACATTTAACCTACTGGAGAAGCCCCAAGTACAACCTGGTGCGACTGTTTTTCATTGCAGCGTCTTCCTTGTTGTGTGCTGCTCTCCTTTGGCAGAAAGGAAAGGATATGTAAGTCGTCGTTCATAAACCCAGTTAGTCTGGGAAAAATCTTTTACAGCTTGTCTAACATCGGGATTATGAGCTTGTAAAACTCACTGTTTATGATGCTAAAACATGATTCTATGTTTTGAAGAAATGACGAGCAGGATCTTCTCAACATACTTGGATCGATGTTTATCTTTGTGCAATTCACCGGGATAGGCAACTGCTCTTCAGTTCTGCCATTTGTTGCTACCGAACGTATCGTTGTCTACAGGGAAAGATTCGCCGGAATGTACTCATCGTGGTCCTATTCATTTGCTCAGGTCTCTGAATCATGCTCCTTTGCTATTTATTCCCTTGACTAATTACTGATATATTTCTCGTTCTTCCGTATCCTAACAAGGATATTATGCCCAATGTTGCAGGTGGTTATCGAAATTCCATACCTCTTCCTGCAAGCGGTTCTGTTTGTGCTGATCACATTCCCTGCCATAGGTTTCTACGTCTCATTCTATAAAGTGTTTTGGTACTTCTACACCATGTTTTGTACATTGCTCTGTTTCAACTACTATGGAATGATGCTGGTTTCACTGACACCCACGTACCAAGTGGCTGCATTGTTCGCGAGTTTTTCCTACACTTTGTTCAATCTATTCTCTGGATTCCTCATTCCTGGACCGGTAAGTCTCTAATTCAACTTCTGCTAGCCTATCAAGAAATGACGAAAGCATATCTGTCACGCTAAATCATGAATATTGATCGTCACTTAACACATCAAATCTTTTTTCCATCCCTTTTGGCAGGATATTCCGGTGTGGTGGCGTTGGTGTTACTGGATATGCCCGAACGCGTGGTCCTTGAGAGCTCTGCTTAGCTCACAATATGGAGACATCCATAAAGAGATCACAGTCTATGGACAACAGACGACAATCAGCGCCTTCCTGGAAAGTTATTTCGGATATCAGTATAATCAACTCTACATCGTGGCCATCGTGCTTTTGGCCTTTCCACTGATTTTCACGTCCATATTCGCTTGTGCCATTGCTAAAGTGAACTTCCAAAACAGATGAAAAGGAGTGTAGAGACTGCTTCGTCGTATACTTCCACCTAGAAAGATCATGTAGTTTCCGATACTAATGATCGATCAAGCCATTGGATTTCCAAAGCCGTTTATTATCTGAGCCTCCGACTGCTCTTTACATTCTCAAAGAGATCTCTACTTTTTTTTCCTTCGCTAGACAACCGAGTTACAATCACATGACAGACCATGTCGACATCGCGCTCTCAATTCATGGGGCAGTGTGATGTTTTACATAATCATTTCTGCTAAACGAGTGACTGAAAATCTGAAAGGTGGATCTAAACTGAAATCGCCTTGAAAATGACCGTTTTTCGAACTCTTTTCGGCCACAAGGTATCTTGTACAAATTTGGAAGACCAAGCGAGAGGGCGATCTATCCTTTTCTTTAGCTAGACATGGTTTCTCTTGCCGTATGCTTGTATTTCCAAACTTTATGCAAGAGTTTTTGGAAGTGAGAGGCGATTATTGTGGGCAAATTATTTGATTTCCACGAATGGCCAAGGTCCCGAGACAGGAACCATCCTTTGTCATCACACAAAAGCAAGGGAAAAGTACCAAAAAAGTCCTAAATCTATTGCATTGGTAGCAATTCAGTCCTAAACTTTTCAATTAGACCAATTCAGTCCTAAACCTTTTTACATCGGTACCAATTCAGTCCATCCGGCCAATTTTGGCCTGCCGGTGCTGACGTGGACATCGACCAGTGACCGGAAGGCGACGTGGCAATTTTCAAATATTTTTAAATATTTTTTTTGAATTTTTTATTATTTTTTTAAATATTTTCCTTTTTCTTTTCTTTTGTCTTTTTCTTTTATTTTCTTCCTTCTTCCTCCTTACACTGTTCCGGCGGTGACCGGAAGCTATCGCGGCCCTCACCCGACCTCTCCCGGGGCCACGGCGAGGCGGCTTCGCCGGATCTAGGCGAGGCCAGCCTCGTCGGCGGCTAGCGAGGGCTTCGCGGCGGCAAGGCCGGGCGAGGTTGGCCTCACCCAAATCGGGCAAAGCCGCCTCGCTCGCGGCCCCGGGCAAGGCCGAGCGAGGCCAGCCTCGCCTTGGCCTCGCCGGCCCCTCGCCCGCGGCGGCGAGGTTGGCCTTGCCCGGATCCGGGCGAAGCCGCCTAGCCGACGGCCCTAGGAGAGGCCGGGCGAGGGCCGCGACCCTTGTCGGCGGCGGGCGAGGGCTTTGAGGTCCTCGCCCGGTGGCGGCGAGCCTCACCGGAGGCTCGCCGGACACCACCGGAACAGTGCAAGGAGGAAGAAGGAAGAAAAGAAAAAGAAAAAGAAAAAGAAAAGAAAAAGGAAAAATTTTAAAAATAATAATAAATTCATTAAAATTTTAAAAATATTTAAAAATTGCCACGTCGCCTTCCGGTCACCACGTCACGGCAGGCCAAAATTGGCCGGATGGACTGGATTGGTACCGATGTAAAAAGGTTTAAGACTGAATTGGTCCAATTGAAAAGTTCAGGACTGAATTGGTACCAATGCAATAGGTTTAGGACTAGACCGACCAGTTGGAATGCACCTAAGGAAAACATCTTTGATCCCACCATACTCTTTATCTAACGAGATGGATCAATCACATTTGCAAGAGCCAGGGATTACCCTAGTGCTCACGACCGCAATGTTTCATTTCCCAGCACTTATCAATCCTAGATCTCAAATCTCAACCTAAGGGTGAGTTTGGTTTAACTTTGCAAATGGGCTCTGGCAAAGGTCACCTAGGTTGCATGACCCTCGTCAACCATCCTCATGTGGAGAAGATAAATCGTTATAAGGAGGGGCAAAGCCGGAAAACTAAAGAATTGATGAGAGTAGTTATGGAAGGGAAAATAAAATATTTTAATCTTAGTTTCAGCATTCCACAAATGCTACTTCGGAATGTTGGGTGGAAGTAGTATTGGGCTTTAAGCATTTACAATGCCAACACTTAATTGAAAGCTATTTCAAAATGTTTGCTAAATATTCTGGCATTTTTCCAAAAAACTTTGGAGGCTGAGAGCCCCCAAGAAAAGCTTGACCAAATGCACTCTAAATCACCAAGCTGAGCACTGAGTGCAAACAATTAGCCTTTTGTGACAAAGCATATTTTTGTTTTGCTTTTTTGTTAAAAGAGATTTCCATTCATTATCAAAATGATACATAATAGGAAATCTCAAAAGTCAAAATAACATGACAAGCCCATATAGCTCCATAACAAACCAAAGACTAGTTTATCATTATAGTATTGTTGGCAGAGATAATTGCAAGCTCGTCCTTCAAGAATGGATCTATGATTATATTCAAGCGAAAAGATCGGCGGTTGATCACCAAATCACATAGTATCATCAATGATAAGCACACATCGAGATCTCTATATGCAGTTATAATTTTGCCTTAATGTGCACCTAGGTTCAACGTCCCCAATACCATCACCGAGCGAAGATAACATATATATTTGTATATATTGAAGAAGCTTAGATCTGACATCTATGAAAGTGAGTCCTACAGCCAATGCAAAACGCCAAAGCTTTGAACTAAAATACATTAAACGCGCACAAATTTGACATTTAAACTACTACAACCACCATTAAAATTAGAGGCGGAGTACTTATTTAGAACTCCAAATCTAGAATTAGATATTTAGAACTCCAAATCTAGAATTAGATCAAAGAGAAACTTTTAGATATAAGGTTGGGAGAGCTAAAAGGGAGAGAAAGGGAGGGTTGGGAGAGGAAAGATAGAAGAAATTGAGGTTCCGTTAGTTTCATGAAAAATGTAACGTTTCTTGAAAATACTTTCCAATAAGTCACTTTTCAGGAAAATAACAATATTTTCTAGTATTTAGCTAAAATCTAAATATGATGTGGAAAATATTTTCCACCATTTAGTATTTAATTTGATTTTCCTCTGTGCACTCGTTTTGATCATTTTATTTATTTTTTAAGTTTTCTATTATTTTTTATTTTCTTTTTTAAAAATTTGAAATTTGAAATTATTTTTATTTTCTTTTTAAAAAATTCGAATTTTTAATTATTTTTTATTCTTTTCTTTCTTTTTCTTTTCCTCAGCTGGTTACCAACCATGGTTGGTGACGAGCGTTGAGTGGTAAGCTTTGCCATAGGGCAACGCGTTGCCAAAGGGTAGTGAGGCCCAAGCATCGCAACCTTCTAGCAATGCTCGAGTGCTGCCGATCTAGCGAGGCCCAAGCCTCATGCCCTCTAGCGACGCTCAAGCATTGCCAATCTGAGAGGCTTAAGCCTTGCCATCGTCTATCAACACTCGACCATTACCAAGCTAGCAAGCTTGAGTGAGCCATGGCCGACGACCCGCCAAAGAAGAAGAAAGAAGAAAAAAAATTAAAAATTCGAATTTAAAAAAGAAAAGGAAAATAAAATAAAATAATTAAATAAGTGGTGAAAGATAAGAAGTGGAAAATGTTTTCTCCTTTTCTGAAAAATGAAAAACATTTTCCTCACTTCTGAGGGAGTTTAATTCATTAGCAGAAAATATTTTCCTTGGTTATTTTATTTTTGTGAAGTAAACACCGAAAAACCCGAAAAAAAAATTATAAATTATTTTTCGTGAAACATACGGAAGCTAATAGAAATCCATACTCTCGTGGCAATTTTATAGCGGTTTAGCAGTGAAGTCACATCATGGTTCTTCAAATCTCCTGTTTCTCAAGTAGTTCATTGAAGCTACACCAAGAAAAGAACACCATTAGTAAAAGACGAGACTGAGCGCACGAGTCCCCGCACTAATCGTCCATTCGATGAAGGACGAAAGTGATGACTGGCAAGGCCTCTCTTGAGTCTCCTCACTTATTATGCATGAATCCAGAAATTGTTTCGCATTTCAGACTGCCTACGTAATAATTCTTAATCAGGTCGCATACCCGAACCGCCAACAGAAGAAGTTGACACTTGAGTTAGCAAAATCGAGAACTAATCTTTTCTTATTATTTTTCTCTAATCATCTGCACATAATCTGCTCGTGATCTTGCCACGGCGATCGGGATTATTGGATCAGAATGTATTCTTGGCTTGCAGAGTTGAACCCGATGTTGAGAACCATCCGAAGTGATGTCCAGGAAACGGAGCGACCATGATGTAAACCACTTGCTGCCCCGGAGCGCCGTTCATGAGATGGAAACCTTCAGAGGATCATTAAGCCTGTCGAATACCAACCACAGCCATCTTCGTGCGAGACCGGTTTTGTTCTTCGCATTTCTGAGATGCCGGTGAGGAGGCGATTCGGTTTGCCGAGAGTCACATCCCTTACGATTGTATGTTCGCAGCTGTCAAGAGTCTTCAAATTTCTTTTTCAGCTTCTTCATACTTCACACCGATCTTGTAATTCTCTCTCTCCATATCTCTCTCTGGTTTTTCCCATTGGAAACTCTTTTCAGTCCCATTGATGTTGTTGGTCATGAATCCATCGGAAACCAGTATTCACCGATTGCCGGAAGATCGAAAAAAACGAAGAAAGAAAGAAATGAATGAATCCAGCTTTGTACAAATGTTGAGGTGTCCATGGATGGCTCTGGATTAGTTCCTGCTTTCTTCTTTCAACATGGTTTCAACAGAAAGCAAACATAAATAGGACCAGAAATGATCACAAGAACAAATAAGGAACCTGCCCCCGCCCTTCTGGCGATGCCCCGATGGCGTGCAGAGAAGCCGAGTGTCTCATTCGATTGCAGCGGCGCGCGCAAATCCTCGGCAGTGGGGCGACGGAGCCATCCGGACGCACAAAGCTCGGGCAAGAACAAGGAGAACAAGGTAAGAAGCAGAGCTTTGCCTGACTTCCCTTGGTGGATTTCTCAAATTACCACTATGCCAACTGACAATGTTATAAAAAGAGATAAATAACATTTCTAAAAACTTATGATTTGGTTTTACAAAATTAATCTTGAATAAAAAATTTAAACTATGCACTATTCTCACTCATTTATCATAATTTGCACAAATTTAATAGTTACTCGCAGCATATCCACTTAATTAAATAATAATTTAAATCCTTGAAAAAAATTATTCCACCCTTTTCATACGTAACCCACGTGCAATTATAACTTGCAATTTCTTTCATTTTCTCATGTTATATTATAACTAACGGCTTTCCAGCAATCAATAAAAGAAAAATGGGTATATCCCGACCAAAAAGATAACAACCAAATAAAGTGCATAATTATGAAACAATGACTTAGGGCACAAGTTATTCGAAGGTTCGAAATGATGACTTAAGTCACACGTTGATCTTTTTCCATGTGTATGTTGAATTAGGACATCATTACATGTGCATGTTGTGACTTAACAAAGAAATTTGAACTTAGAATTTTGCATTAGATTAGATAAATCACAGTTCGATCGTCTAGAAAAGAAGAAAAATGATTAAACTCTCGTGAGATTCAAAATTTCTATCAATTTCTAACCCAGATTGATTATTACTAAATTTTAATACACAATGATAATTTTTCCAAATGAGTTAGAAACTTTGGGATTGCATTAGTAAAAAGTCTTGTCCGATAATACTTTCTTGTGCATTTGAACAAGCTTAAGCCATTCATGAAGATACAATCCAACGTCACAAAAAAATTCCAACAACATTTTGAGTGATAAAAATTACAAGAATTTATGTACTTAACAATATTGGGAATCGGATATCATGAAAGATATAGAGTTATTTGTAGGGAAAAAAAATGGTCTCAAGATCAAGAGAAATCGACATAATTTGGATAATTTATCAAATGCACTCCTAACACGTCCTCGATATTATTAAATTGTGCAAACAAGGTGCCAAATTCATCATAAAACTTGCTAATCAAGACAAGTTAAAAATATTATTATAAACTGAAAACACTGTTTCTCCGAAAATTAAAAACTTAGAACATTTTGCCAAAAGAATTAACATTTTTGTCGGAATATTTTAATCCTCATCGAAAACGGTAAAACATAAAATCACCATTGATAATAAAGATGCTCCTCAAGATTCCTTCCCCGGAAAGCACATCCCGGGGGCAACATGGTAAATTGACCATCAGCTGCCCCTTCTGACACGGGTCAAAAGCTACCGGTGGTCAACCAGGGTCAACAAGGTAAATTCGCCGCCCCCTTGTCGTCTTCTTCCTATATACGCACGCGATTCCCCACGCCGAAACGCCAGAGCAGACTCCGCCCCCGCGAAGCAGAGCAGCAAGCTGTACAGTAGCCGCGCCCCCGCCGCCCGCCGCCGATAGCTATGGTCGGAGATGTGACCGGGACGATCGCCGCCGCCGCCTCCGCCTCCGCGATCGCCTCCGCCGTGCCCGCGGCGGCGGTGCCGGGGCCGGGGCCGCCGCCGCCGGCGGCGCCGGCGAGGGCGGAGGCGCAGTACGTGAACGCGAAGACGTCGGTGTGGTGGGACATAGAGAACTGCCACGTCCCCAAGGGGTGCGACCCCACGCGATCGCGCAGAACATCAGCTCCGCCCTGGTGAAGATGAGCTACTGCGGCCCCGTCTCGATCTCCGCCTACGGCGACACCAATCGGATCCCTAGCTCGATCCAGAACGCGCTTTCCAGCACCGGCATCGCGCTCAACCACGTCCCGGCGGGTAAATTTGGCCGAACCCTGTCGTGTCGATCGATGTTTCCTCGTGGCTCTTTGTCTCGAGCGAGATCGTCGCTGTAGTGATTGCCCAGTGACTGCATGATTTGATGCTGGCGTAACCCTAGCCTGGCGTATTGTGGTTCTTCGAGGTCCTTTTGTCAAGTTTTGTTTTTTGTCTTCTTTGCGTTGTGCATGAGGAACTGGTTGGTATATCTTGTCATGAAATGTGCAGTTGGTTAACCTTCGTTAAGCCAAATTTGACACTCAGACGATTTTGCTCGGTTGCTTTAATCAGTGAATTATCTTTTTGTGGATAAGTTGAGGCGTCTGGAAGATTGGATGGACTTAGGCATTAGAATTGAAACCACTTGGATTAAAATTGTTTGATGTGGTGAATTTGGAGGACTCAAAAGGATAATGTCGCATGGACTCGTTCGAATGATGCGATCTCTGGATTTTTCTTTGAGATTGTTATTTTGTTCCATCAATGAGAAGTTCTTGTCTTTCCTCTTAATCAATCTGCCATGTGTAGGGCCATGTATACTGGTCGCATGGCCAGTTTCCTATTTTTGCCATTTCCCTCCCTTAGCATGCAGGAAGGTTTCAAAGGATTGGCATTTTGATGTAGATGTTCTTGTGATCAAACAGGTGTGAAGGATGCCAGTGACAAGAAGATTTTAGTTGATATGCTGTTTTGGGCTGTGGATAATCCCGCTCCAGCAAATTATCTGCTGATTTCCGGTGATAGGGACTTTTCTAATGCCCTCCATCAGTTGCGTATGAGAAGATATAATATACTCTTGGCACAACCACAAAAAGCATCAGCTCCACTTGTAGCTGCTGCGAAGAGCGTCTGGTTGTGGACAAATCTTGCCAGTGGAGAATTCCCTCTGGCAAGTGGTGATTCATTGCAGCTTGCTAATCGTAACAATCCATTCATCGCCGGCCCAACTTATGAACCAACCCAGTCAAGTCAATTCTTAACTTCTGATACTATGTCCATGTCTTCAGTAAGGTACCAAACTTCTACTACTGGGAGGTTTAGCGATAACACACATAATGCTAATGGAAATAAGGCTTGGAGATCTCCTATGCTGTCAAGCATGACCAGAGCGGCTAGTTTTCCTGGTGTCATGCATGGTGATACAAAAAATACTAATCATAACAAGTGGGAATTCACACAAGAAAAGCAGTTTAAAAAAGCGCCCCATGAATTTTTTAGTGCTGGTGAGTCTATTGTCTCTGCCAGTAAGTCTGAACCAAACAGTTCTCCTATCAAACATGATTCCTATGGGACTATCAGCCGTCCACAAGATCTCTTTCCTCGTCCAGTTTCTCCTAACAACCCTCCTGTGCAGCCTAATTTTGGTCGTGGTAACCCGAGGCATCCTAATCCTAATCAGGACTTCCGTCCGGTTACTCCGAGGCCTAACACTTTGCTACCTCCTTCTGTTCCAGTCCCAAGTATGCCCAATATAGGCAATCTAAGGCTATCTGAATCCCCAAGCTATGCACAATACCGCAATCAAATGGACAGATATGAGAATAATTATAGGTTTGATGAATCTGCACACTCAGTTAGCTATAATACATTGAACAGAAGCCATGTGTCCATGGGTCAACAATTTCAACCTGATACCAGATACGCCAGTGGTCCTGAAGTTTCATCTTCATTTTCTCAAATTGTTAATGTTGATGCTGGCAATGGTGTCCGGGTAAGTCAGGGATACACACCGCCTGCCGAGTATGTGCAAGGCCTTATTGGTGCCATAATACTGGCATTGAACACTTTGAAAGAAGAAAAAATTATTCCTACTGAAGCAAACATCACTAATTGCATACGTTATGGGGATTCTAAGTTCCAGAATATAGATGTGAAAAAGGCCTTGGCCAGTGCACTTGAGCAGCGTATGGTTGTAAAGCAAAGTTTAGGGGCACTGCAGTTATATGTGGGTAGAAATGAGAAATTATGGAACTGTGTCAACCTTATTGGTGGAGATCCTAGTCATTACCTGAAAGAAATATGGGATCGCATAGAAAGTTTCCTTTCATCTGCAGCTGGAAGATCAGCCTTGCTTGCTTCTAGATGCAGGTTAACATTCTGTTCTTCTTGATTCTAGTTCTTAATCATTTGTCATTATTTTACTGATTTGCTCCTTCATCTTATGCATACGGCTGCTCTGTTCTTTCTATTTCAAATAAATATTCTTGACAGGTACGAGGCAGCTTTTATTATCAGGAGAGCTTGCTTAAAAGATCTTCCTTTGGGCAACATAATGCAGCTATTGAACATGATAATTACAATCAAGAAATGGATTATTCCCCCCCAAATAGGATGGCAACCAATTACTATTACTCTTGCAGAGACTAAAAGTGACGTGGATACTACAGTCGAAGCTTGATTTTGATGATGAAAGTCATTAATGCATCAATATTTAGACTTTCGGATGCTTAAGAAGCTATATCATAGAAACTAGTTATGTACTCTACGAATAGTTTGCATTGCAAACAAACTTTCTTGTTGGTTTTTGCATGGTTGAAAACCATAATATAGTCGGGGCCAAGAACTTCTTTGAGGAAATCACTTGAGACTGAAGACCAATTGTTTATGCTGGACAATTTGATGCTTCATTCCCAACAATCGGATGGTGCAGAAGATCTTACTTTGGTGACAAGTATATGGGCTGATAAAATATGCCTCAAGACAATTAGTTACAAATGGAGTCACCACGGAAGAATTTGCAGCTCATCTGTTATGTGCGCGGGAGGTTTTGATGACTTTTCTTAGCAGCTCGAAATATGCTCAGTCAAATGTAGGTTCGCATTTACGTCCTATCAGTACGTTCTGATCTTTGTCGGTGGATAATGGATGAAGGGATTGCTATTGATGCAGAGCTTGACTGGAGTATTAGTTGGGGAAGAAGCTCTTTACTCGCTGTATTTTTGGATTGAACTAGTAATGTCGATTGATAGGTTTAGTTACTATTCGGTCGTGTGTTTCTGTTTCTCTTTAACATTATGGCAAAAAAGAGCCAACGATCTGGGACTATTCCTGTATCTTCTTCTTTGTTGGTTTCTTGTAAACCGATTTTCTGGTTTGAAATGAATCTCAATAGTGTTAATTTCAACCTTGCGACATGTACATTTGTGCGTTGACCTCTGAAAAAAGAACTGTATGACCCGTGCAGCTGGGGCAACATGACCAATTGATGCTGCCTCGCAATTTCCATCACCTTTGCCTTCTGGCCAAACGAAAACTCACGATATTTTTTACGGTTTTGATATTGCGGAGGAAGTCCGACTCACTCATCATTTTGATTTGATGTTCACTGGAGTCCTAAGTTGGCCTTCTTTGCTTGTTTTTATGGGGCGTAGATCTTGTAAGTAGACCTCTTGCTTCAAGAACTCGAGATGAGCATGGAAGTTTCCCAGCGTTTCTCCTGATTCATAGTCAAGACCAACCAAGCACACCCTTCCTCAGCCCGAGAGTTGACGTGCTTCGCCAGTACCGTTGGACCATACCTGTTATACGTGCTCTAGAGCGAACACATGGATATATGGCGCATGTTATTCGTAGCTTATCAACAGCAACGAGTGCATAAATTTTTATAGTTGTATACAAGATGCTACAAGACCAGATGACATACAGAAAGAAAATATACACCAAGAAAAAGGATCTTGCGAAGTATTTACTCAGCAAGTTAAGATGATTACCCAAAAATAGCAGAAACCAAAGGAAGACCAATTGGCTGCAGACAACTTGTATGTGACTGTTAAAAAGAATGAAAAGAGTGATTCTGGAGATTGATAATCTTGATTGTGTATTCATTTACAGTATTAAGAGGACAACTACAGGAAACATCATATGTTTCTTTGCCTTAGCGCCTTTATCTGTTAAACACGCAACTTGATGACCACAATTCCAAACAATTTGTCCGACTTAGTTTTAGGCTACGGTTTTTAAATCAGGGAAGAAAGGGATTATGAGTTGGATTAATCTCCTTTTGCCTGTTGTATGCCCTACACACAAACAAATGAAAAGGTGAGTGCTTCTTCAGTCATGCTTGCGACTGAAAAAATTAGTTTCCCACGTGCCGGGCAATCTCAAAGCTGAACAAACACCTGGAAGCGTTTAATCCCCCGAGTCCTAGTGTTCCCAGGACGATGAATAGGAAAGGTATCCCCAGGAGCAAGCGATTTCCTTTTGCACCATTTGCCGATGGGACACCCCTTCTCACGACGCGTACGTATGAACCTGTACAAAAAGGAGATCATTCCGTCGCCACAAAGACCATCCTCAACCCACGACACAGACATAGCGGCTTCTAAGTGTTACCTGGCTCTGAATATTCCCATTTCGCACCTATGATGCAAACACAAAACAATGTCAGACATTCGTAATGGGGGAAAGACTCTAGAACATGATTCTAAATCGACAGGCACTAGCATCGCCCTCATGTTTTGCAAACTCAAATGCAGACACTCACTAATCTTTGACAACCTGAGACGAGATCACTATTAATATCAATAGATGATGTTAACATGCTAATGCCTCCTTTTAGTTGGCTTCAGTAGAATATTGCAATAAGAATAGTTCTGTCTCTCAAGTTATTCAAGTGAGTCATGACAGAAGTTGACATTGTAAAGTCAAGTCCATCTCAAGAGCAAGCATGAACAACTTTGTCATACAAGTGACTCAGAAAGCTGTCAAGGATGAAACTTTAAGCAGGGCCAGCAGGGGCCCGTTACAAGCTAATTAAGCCATGCACTTATAATTTGAACGGGCGCGTGCAAATCATCAAGTGAGCCCTTGTCTACCCATCAACAACTGTTCAAGATACAATTGAATTGCTACAAATCCTGAAAGACTGGAGAGAATTACCGGACAGCAGACAGTTGTAAGCTTCTGAAATCTGCAACAAAATAAATATACCATTTCAAGTAACTCAGTCCGTCCCAAGAGAAATTACCAAAATGCAGCTAACAGAAGATTGAACATAAGAAATAAAGAAAAGAACATATACAAAAGCACCAACATTTCAGGAGCCATAGTAGTTACCAGCTTGAACTTAGATTCTGCAGTTGGCTTTTCATTAATTGGAAAGAGATCGGGGTGCGACTCCCATACCTTCTTCTTGAAAGCCGCCTTAACCTATAACAAATCGACAGCACACCGACATCAAAATAGTACTAGTTCGCGCCAAAATGCAGGTCATGCAAGAGCAAATCTTGATCAAGAATCACAACGCAGTCCAACGTTTCACACTACCGAATCGAAGCAGGTTCAATTAGACCCGTCATCCTACGACCACACAAGTCACCAACCCCCGCGAACCGAAGCGAAACGGACCGACGAGCGGTCCCGGAACAGGAGACGGGCAAGAACCGGTAAAGCAGCGAAATCAAGAAAATGGATTGCGCGAAACGAATTATAGCGATCAAGAAAGGATCGGAACGAGAAAAACGACGAATGCCCAGATCGAGTGCGGCGATAAATTAGCAATCTTTGGCAGAATTGGCGGAAATCGGAGACGGGGGAGGGGGAGATCGAATCGGGGAGGTACCTGAGAAGGAGTGGGGCAAGAATTTGGAGGGAAGCCCAGAAGGACCCTGGCTTCGTCGCTCCGCATGTTCCCCCGCTGCTCCTGCTCTTATTTTTCGCCTTTTTTCAATTACATCTCCTCCCGATTTTTATATAGTTCCGAACTCTGGCCCAAATAATAATAATAATAATAATAATAATAATAATAATAATAATAATAATAATATAATAATAATAATAATAATAATAATAATAATAATAATAAATGATGCTAGTTAGATAGATAGATAGGTAGATAGATATTCTGAATTAATGACGTCACGGGTGGTTTACAAATAGTGTTTGCAGTTGGGATCACTAATGGGTCCAGGTCTCTTACCGATTTTTTAAAATTTAAATGTATACTCGAAACCGTATTTATTGATATGCCATTGGTCCAATAATAAAAATGTGAAAAATTCATCATGCTCACGGTAGATCTTACAAAAATAGTGTTGTTATTATAAGTGTTTCCGAGCGTTAATAACTTGATTAATATTCCATTTCTTTATTTACTTCATATATTCGAGGTTCTACTTTATAAAGGGAAGGGGTTCTGGGAGTTTCTCATTAACTCATTTAGAATTTAGGGACAGCCACAAAAGGCATTTTTAAGTCTATACTTACGTACAAAAATAATATTCTCATTTCTGAAAATGTTCATCGCATCTCATCCAAATAGAAAAAGACACATTTGTCCTCAAATTCTTCTACCCGCCATCTTTGTTCCCTCCCTCGCCACTCTCTTCCTCCGGCCTTCACTCGCCCACACGCACACCGGACTCCTCCTTCTCTCCACCGCTCGCCGCCGCCGCTGCTGCCTCCCGACACCACTTCCCGCGTCCCCTCGCCACTAAGGAGCTTACGCCGACGGCCCACCTTCTCTCTCTCTCGGAGCTTGCCGATGCCCATGGGAAGTCAAGCTTGCGCGAGCTGTGAGCTCAGCCGGTGAAGGGTATGAGAGAGGCGGTGGAGAAGTGAGACATGTGTGTCCAAGTTTGTAAATGATATTCGATAAGCGACTACCAATCTTGGGGGAGGCTTGACATAATCATCACTGGAAATTCTTAGTTCCTCTGTCCACCTTCAAGCAAAAGATCTCTTTAGAGAACCTCTTGATCTTCCCCAAGGTCATTGACCATGGATTCTCAGGCATTTCATTCTTTGTCTTTATTCCCATCACGTCATATTCTTAATGTTATGCTTAGATATCCTCCTGAAAAGATCAAGAAATGAGCAAGATTTGTACTGTCCCTTGCCTGTCTTTGGTGATATCTGAGGGGCATGAGCAATATTTATAGACATTTCCGTAAATTGGACTGTTCATCTTTTCCTCTGTAGTCCATACAACTTAGGCTCTCTCTCTCTCTCTCTCTCTCTCTCTCTCTCTCTCAGACGAAGCTATCGAGGAATAAGAGATATATGTATGTATGTATGTATGTATGTATGTATGTATGTATGTATGTATATGAGTAGCGAACTTGGAATCGGATTTTAAGTAAATTCGGGCTCTTTCATAACTTGACATGGATTCCTCAAAAGCCGAAGAAGGTACTGCTGATGGTTTTAATGTGTCTCTGTCTGTCTCTGTCTCTCTCTAGTTTTTCAACCCAAGCATGAATGGGAAGCCGGTGTCCTTCAACCACGTATCTCCCTTAAGGAAAGGACCGGCGGTGTAGGCCTGGGCCTCCGCCTTGCTAATGACCCGGACGCCCTTCCACTTCCCTGCCGTCGGTACGGGTCCCGGGGCCGCGGTTGCCGTACTCCTCGTAGATGCACGTCTCGTCCTGGCCCCACGAGAGGTACCCGGCGGGCTGGATGAGGTCACCGAGGGTGGGCTCCATGAACGCGGTCCGGGAGTACTGCTTCCAGGGGCGGCCAAGGTACGTCTCGACGGTGAGCCGTTCGGGGTAGAGCTTCTGCTCAGGGACGATCCTGCAGTTGTGGATGACGAGCCCCGTGGTCTCGTCTTTATACTTGCGGCCCTGGACGGTGATGGTGTTGCCCTGGGCGGTGACGGTCGTGGAGTCACCGAAAATGAAGTCGACGGTACCTGAGATGACGCAGTTGCGGTAGAACTGGCGATTGCTGTGGACTTAGAGGGTGTCTTGGTATCCGTCCATGCGGCAGTTGAAGAAGCCGGACCTGTCGGACTGGACGCGCAGCGCCACCGCCTGCCCGCCCTGGTAGCCCGCCGTGTTCTGGAATCCCATGGACTTGCAAAGGAATCCGTTTCCGACGGCAGCTGCATCAAAAACGTTCAATTCATTAAAAATCCTGTCTTCTGATTCGATTTGGTTCTTGTGTTGTTGCTGCTGTTGTGGAAAGAAAAACACTCACCAAAGCTGGCGCTTCGCAAAGTGGAAGAGCCAGCACGATTGTTCCTGTGGCCGGTCACGATGGTCTTCCTCGGTCCGTCTCCGTACATGAACACGTTCACTTGGTCCTTGGTCACCTCCAGGTACTCATCGTACACCCCGGCCTTCACGTAGATCACGTACCTCCCTTGGTGCCCCTCGGGGTACGCCGCGAGCGCCGCCCCGATCGTCTTGTACTGCCCGCTCCCGTCCTTGGCCACCACCGCGTTCGGCTGGAGCTTCCCGTTGTCCACCTTCGCCAGCAGCTTCCTGTCCGCAGCCGAGAACCAGGAAGGATAATACCCGCCCTGGTCCGTGCTCAGCAGCTTGCGGGAAGTTGGGAGTGAGGTTTAGCTTGATGTCGAAGGCCCCGAGGGCTTGGTCTATCTGCGCGGCGATCGCGAGCGCGTTGCTCGTGAGCTGACTCGCGTTCAGGAAGTTGTTTTGCAAGTCGGCCTTGAACTTCGTGTCGTCCATGTTGTCCAGGCACGACTCCTGGTACGACACGACGGCGCTGAGCCAGTTCTGCATCTCAGCGATACGGTCGTTCATGGTGTGGAGATCGCTGTCGCCGACGAAGGACAAAGCGGCCTGGAGCTCGTCGATGGCGAACTGATACAGGTCCTTGCAGTCGTCCAGCGACATCTTGACCTTGGCTTCGGTGGCACTGGCGGCCAGAGACTGGGAGAAGTTCAAGGAGCCCCTCATCTCGTCGAAAATGGCGAGCGCCGTGGCTTTGATGAGCTCCTTGGGGTCGTCGGTGGCGTTCGCGGCTTGCCGACGCTCTTCATGCAAAGCTCCTTGAAATCGGTCGGCGCGCAGAAGGAGGAAACTGCCTTCATTTGCGGCGACAGCTTCTCGCCGGAGTCACCATTGGATCTGAACCTGTGGACTCCCATGACGACGCCGATGACGACGCCGACGACGAGGATTGACCGAAATAACCGACACAACTACTTTACCTACCATCTTTTGCAGCGCTCTTTACCGGCCACGTGCCGCCCCTCTTTTCCTCTGGTCGGGATGTTCGACGGAAATCAGAGGTTGGCCGGAGAAGAGTTCTAAATCCTGAGGGGATTGAGGCCATGCATGGGGTCTCCTGAAAATGGCATAGAACAGTTCAGGGTGTTCAAGCCAAGCGGCTGGGGCGTCCCTGGCCATTGATTTAGGACGAGAAGCGTTTGCAATGGATGAGGTGTTGTTGAAGGGATTAAAAAAACCTAAAATGGCATAGAACAGTTCAGGCATATCCAATAGGGAAATGCGACTGTGAACAAAACAGCCTCTTTTGGGCCACCTAAAAAAATAAATAAATAAATAAAAGATAACACGTAATAAAAAATTGTTGTGCGGTGCACTCCTTCAAAAATATGCAGCTCGCAAGAATGTCGTTACTATCATAGCAGCTCAAAAACTGTTGTATTGGCAAAGTCCTATCCGATTAGCAATAACGTTTTTCTGTCGCAATAAGCTCTTTTTGTTGTTGACCATTATGTCGAAATATAAGGAAAGTTAGCATAATATAGCATAATAGTTCTAAGGTGGAATGGAAATTTGTAAGATGACCTTGAGCTCCGACAAGATAGATTGAAACATATTTTATTTATCGCATTGGAGATCAATTTGGTTCATTTTGCTTCCAAAAAAAAGACACGAGTTCTTTTAGAAATAGCTAACTAAATGGAATTTTTGGAAAATTACCAAAACAGATCTTAAATCTATTACAATTGTGCTAATTCATTTATAAACCATTTTTATCTTTTTTTTTTTTTGGTGACCCGGGAACCCCCAATTTTTTTTTATCTATTCAATCCTAAATTTTTAACAATTATGTAAATTCAGTCCATCTTGCCAATTTTGGCCGGTTAGTGTTAACATGGATGCTAGTCAACGTTAATGTAAACAATTTTCAGTAATATTTTATTTATTTTTTATTATTTTTCCTTTTCCTTTTCTTTTTCCTCTTCTTCGCCCTTTCTCTTTTTTCCTCCATAGTGGTCAACAAGCCCTCCATAGTAGCCGATGAGGCTCATCTACCATTGGGTGAGGCCTTGGGGCCACGAGTGAGGTCGCCTTCGCCCGCAGCTAGCAAGGCCATGGTCGCCTTCGGCCAAGCCCTGGATATAGGATGAGACACATTTGCAATAAATGAGATGTCGCTGAAGGCATTAAAACCCTGACATGGCATAAAAAGATTCATGCATATTTCTCAATTTTAGAAATTGTTACTATGAAAACAACAGTCTGTTTTGAGCCACAAAAAAATAAATAAGAGATAACTAGAAATTGTTGTCAAGATTGCTCCTTCAAAAATTTACAACTCGCAACATACGGTTATTCCCTTAGTAGCCCGCTAGCAAAGCCCTATCCAATTAGCAATAACGGCTTTTTGTCGGAACAAGCTCTTTTTATTGTATACCTTTATGTCGGAATATAGGAAAATTTAGCATAATAATTCAGGGAAATTCGTAAGATGACCTTGAACTCCACCGCGATAGATTGAAACATATTTTATTTATCACATCGGAGATCAATTTGGATCAATTTACTTTCAGGAAAAAAAAAAAAAAAAAACACATGTTCGTTTAGAAATAGCTAACTCAATAGAATTTTATTTTGCAAAAGCTCGAATTGAATCGATGCGATATGTTTCATAAGTGTCAATCCATTTAGATTCGGTTTTGGTCATCATAAACATCACAATAAGCTCAAGTCTACGTCAAACTTATATCTTAATACTTAGCATGGTGCTGAAAAACCTAGTTATATAAATGTTCGTGTAACTATCTTTAATTTATTGTGAAATTGATGGTCTATTTTGGGCAACAAGGAAAATGAGTACAAATAATTAAAAATTATTACGAGCTCGCTCCTTCAAGAATTCCATCAAGTCGCACTTTTATGAACCAGTCGCGTATACTTTGTCGGGTTCTCTCCCTCTATCGCGTGGCAACTTTTAGGTATCGAACGAATCGTGGACGTGTGAGAGAGAGATAAAAGAGTAGCGAATTTGGATACGTATTTTTAAGTAAATTCGGGCTCGTTTTGGGTAAGCTTGACATGGATTCCTCAGTAGCCGAAGAAGGTACAATCACTCTTCCCTCATCCTCAAATTTTCAATGGTTCTTAATATCTGTCCGTCTGTCTCTCTAGCGCCTCAAACCGAGCATGTACCGGAAGCCGGTGTACTTCAACCACTGATTTCCCTGAATGAAGGCACCGGCGGTGTAACCCAGAGCCTCCCTCCTGCTGATGACCCGGACGCCCTTCCACTTGACCCTGCCGCTGGTGCGTGCCCCGGGGCCGCGGTTGCCGTACTCCGCGTAGGTGCACGTGTTGTCGCCGTTCCAGGAGAGGTACCCGGCGGGCTGGATGAAGTCGCCGAGGGTGGACTCCATGATCACGGTCCGGGCGTACTCCTTCCAGGGGCGGCCGAGGTAGGTCTTGATGGCGAACCGCTGTGGGTAGAGCTTCTGCTCGGGGACGATCCTGCAGTTGTGGATGACGAGCCCCGTGTTCTCGTTCTTAAATTTGCGGCCGTGGGCGGTGATGGTGTTCTGCTGGTCGGGGCCAGGCTTGCGGACGATGATGAGGGAGTTCTGGATGACAGTCGGCGAGTCCCCGAAGATGAAGTCGACGGTGCCGGAGATGACGCAGTTGCGGTAGAACTGGCGGTTGGTCTGGACGTAGAGGGTGTCTTGGTACCCGTCCATGCGGCAGTTGAAGAAGGCGGACCTGTCGGACTGGACACGGAGCGCCACGGCCTGCTCGCCGATGTAGCCGGCCGTGTTCTGGAATCCCATGGACTTGCAAAGGAATCCGCTCCCGACGGCAGCTGCATTAAAATCGTTCAACTTATTCAGATCGTTTCATGTTTCCGATATGGTTTTTGTGTCGTCGTCGTTGAAAAACTCACCAAAGGTGGCGCTTTGCATCGTGGGAGTGCCGCCGCGATTGCTCTTGTGACCGGTCACGATGGTCTTCCTCGGTCCGTCACCGTACATGAACACGTTCACTTGGTCCTTGGCCACCTCGATGTACTCATCATACACCCCGGCCTTCACGTAGATCACG
This sequence comes from Eucalyptus tenuipes, assembly GCA_014182365.1. NCBI lineage: Eukaryota > Viridiplantae > Streptophyta > Magnoliopsida > Myrtales > Myrtaceae > Eucalyptus > Eucalyptus tenuipes. The sequence goes on along the minus strand of CM024547.1, from coordinate 4,326,845 downwards.
TACCTCCCTCGGTGCCCCTTGGGGTAAGCCGCGAGCGCCGCCTTGATTGTCTTGTACTGCCCGCTGCCGTCTTTGGCCACCACCGCGTTCGGCCGGACCCTCCCGCTGTCCACCTTCGCCAGGAGCTTCCTGTCCGCAGCCGAGAACCACGAAGGATAGTCCCCACCCTGGCCCGTGCTCAGCAGCCTGCGGGAGTTGGAAGTGAGGTTCAGCTTGATGTTGAAGGACGCGAGGACTTGGGACATCTCCGCGACGATCGAGAGCGCGTTGCTCGTGAGCTGACTCGCGTTCAGGACGTTGTTTTGCAAGTCGGTTCTGAACTTCAGGTCGTCCATGTTGTCAAGGCACGACTCCTGGTACGACACGACCGCGCTGAGCCAGTTCTGTATCTCGGCAGCACGGTCCTCCATGGTGTGGAGATCGCTGTCGCCGACGTAGGAAAAGGCCGCCTGGAGCTCGCCGATGGCGGACTGGTACAGGTCCTTGCAATCGTCCAGCGACATCTTGGTCTTGGCTTCCGTGGCATTGGTAGCCAGAGACTGGGAGAAGGTCAAGGAGCCCTTCATGTGGTCCTGGATGGCGAGCACGGCGGCTTTGATGAGCTCCTTGGGGTCGGTGGTGCCGTTCGGGGCGTACGAGGTCAGGCTCTTCATGCAGAGCTCCTTGTAATCAGTCGGCGCGCAGACGGAGGACACCGCCTTCATCTGCGGCGACAGCTTCTCGGCGGAGTCGCCACTGGACCCAAACTTGTGGACTCCCGCGACGACGCCGATGACGACGCCGACCACGAGGATGATCGAAATACCCGACACAACTACTTTACCTACCATTTTAGCTTTCCGGCCTGCGCCGCCTCCCTATTCCTCTTGGTCGGGACGTTCGACGGGAACCGGAGGTTGGTCGGAGAAAGAGTTGAAAAGGGATCGCGGGAAGAGAGACGGAGGATCTCTCTCTGTTACGTGAAAATGGAGGAAGTTCCGGCCATGGGAGTTATATACAGCATGGGGTTCCCCTAAAATTAGGAATTCTGCTGTTGTTCAGTCAAATGAGCTGTGGTCGAGCGGTGTTCAAGCCAGCGGCTGGAGGCGTGCCCGCCATGGATTTAGAACGAGAAGCGCTTGCAAGAAATGAGGTGTCGAGAAGGGATAAAAACCCTGAAATAGCAGAAAACGGTTCTTGCATTATATCCGATTAGCAATTGTCGGGAACAAGCTCTTTTCCGTTGTTCGAATCTGTGTCGGAAATTCGTGAGACGACATCGAGCCCCCCCGATGAGACCGAAGTTATATTTAGGTCATTTTCTTCCCGGAAAGACAAGTTCTTTTAAAGAAATATCTAGCTCGATAGGATTGTATTTTTGCAGGCTCGAATTGAATCGAGATGATGATGTGTGATGAGCGTTAAGTCTGTTTAGATTCTGTTTGGGTCGTTATTACATCGTAATAAGCTCGGGTCGATCTCGAATTATATCTTAATACTTGGGACGGTGCCGAAGAACCTAACCAAAAAAAAAAAAAAAAAAAAAAAAAAGAGATGAAAAAATACTATGGACTTATAAGCTCGTGTTGGCTTCATGATTTTCGAGTTGATTTTAAACAATTTGCCTCGTTTCAAAACGTCGAAGGAATCTATTAGAAAGTGCGACAGAAGCATCGGACTATGTCGTATAAAATCTAAATCAATTCTCCATTTCTAGTCGTTCTTAAAAAACTGATTTCTTGTTTTTTTTTTTTTTTTTTTGTTTGGGGGGTTGTGTGGGGGCGCAATATTCGTTCTTAGTTTATGCCTTTTATGTTAGATCAAAGTTGAAAACCATAAACCCTAAAGATGGACAGACGTGGAGAGAAAGAGAGAGAAGCGGAGGATGACGGCCATTGCGGTGCCAGGCACTGGCAAGGGTTTGGCATTCCTCGTCAGGCTCCGATGGGGGGAGGGAGGGAGAGAGAGAGAGAGAGAGAGGCGGAGGACGACGGCCATTGTGGTTCCAGGCATTGGCAAGGGTTTGGCAATCCTCATCGGGCTCCGACGAACTAGCCGTGCCAAACTGCGCGGTGAGAGAAAGAGAGAGAGGTGGGCGTGTTGAGAACGTTCCCAACTCAGCACTACGGATTTGAAAGAGGATCTATGTTGAATGAGCATTCACGGTGGAAAGTAGAAGATGACGGCGCTGCGTAGCTTGCCGAAGGTGATGAAGGTGCGCCAATGGAGGATCAGATGACCAAGGAGATTGCATGCTCCCTCCCTTATGAACCCATGCTGGATAACATGAAGGATAACTGCGGCAGTTGAAAGCAGTTAAAAAAAACTTCTTACTCTCCAACTTTCAGGGCAGAATAAGCTTTCGAATCTATCTTTTCTCATTGCTGCACACCACAGATCGGGGCCCCGCGATCTCCTGGGTGTGATTTGTGGTGGTGGCTCCTGCTCGTCCGCTCGAGCTCGGCGAGGGACGCCGCACCCTGGCCGGTGCCTGGTAGTGCTGCCGCCGTGCCTCGCCACCTTCCTCTCTCTCTCTCTCTGGTTGTGGGTATTTTTAACTCGATATTCTAGTTTTTTTTTAATTTCATGTACTAATTTGTAGTTGAGAAAAATATCTATGATTTGTGCAAAATCTTGATCAGGTCAGTCCGACCATGGAACCAGACCGGCCTTATCCGACCGATTCAAGACCGAATTTTCCCAAAACCGGTCTTGTATATGGATCCAATTTGGGAAAGTGGAGCCCATGACCTCCAAATTGAAATAACGACACAAGACAAATAAACTAACAAAAATTCTCAAATAATAAGCTATAGGAAACAATACATAATATCAATCATGTGATTTTTAAAAAGTAAATCCTGTTTCTCATATTGCATTTGAAATTCATCTAAAATCGAATATATAACACAGTTTGATTTCCAATGCCAATTTTTTGGAGCTTGAACCTATAAATTAAGATTTGAATTTTGGTTTTGAAAGTTGACTCATCTTGAAACTAATTAGCCCCATATGTAAAGTCATATGACCCAAGTTGTCTGGTTTCATATTGTGGATTGGTTGTGTAAGACATTTTTAACATTACCCACTTGCATGTCATTAGTTTAGATATAGTGATAGAGGTCGTTTGTATAGGAAAAAAAAAATTATCGTGGATTGTATATCATGCAAAACCATAAAAAAAAAAAGTTTATTTCTAAAATTTTGCATCAATAATTTTCCTTTCAAGTAGCCTATTTGATTGGATAAAACTTGTTTTCGTCATTGAAGTTAAAATTCTTCCTTTTATCTACTCATAAATGTGAAACTAATCGAGTGAAAATGTTGAGACTTCAAGTTATAAATAATCTAGATCATTACTTAAAGTATAGAAGATTTCCTACTTTTGAGGAATCTTGATCATTTTTTCTTCCCCTTCCGTCAATAACTACTTATTTTATAAATACTTTTCTAAATTCATGGTTTTTTAAAATGTTTAAATCTTAATATCTTCTTTATAATCTATAATTTTCTAAATAAAATATCCATTTTGTATCATATAAAGTAAAAAATTGATTTTGATCTTCTTTTTTGAAGATAGTTGCCTTTTTGGCACGGGCACCTATCTATTTTCTAAATAACTTCTCCTAACCACTATAACTTACGAAAGGTACGTTTAAGTTTCGGACAAAATGGATCATTCCGGTCAAAATGCGACGTGTCATTTTCCTTCCGATTTAGAATGAATATCGACGTGAAAAAAATTTAATATAAAAATTAATTAAGTTAAATTTAAAACTAAATTTATTTAAAATATTTTAAAATAATAATTTTTAATATTAAAAAAAAAAAAAAATAATAATTTTTAATATTAACAAAATTTTAAAAAATTTTAAAAAGGGGGGGCGGCTGAGGATCGGCCCGCGAAACCGAATCCCCCCGCCATCGCTGGCCCTTCCGGCGGCGGCGGGGCGGCCGCCTCCCCCTTTTTTTATTTTTTGTAATTTTTGTAATTTTTTAATATTAAAAATTATTATTTTTTATTATTAAATAAATTTAATTTTAAATTTAATTTAAATTAAACCTGATTTTTTTGCATTTCTTTTTCGAAGACTGTAGAAATACATAGATCGGTATTTTTGCAAGTCCCGTAGCAGTTTGTAAGATTGCAAAAAGGCCCCTTGCCCTTTAAAAAGAGTTGTCTTCTCGTTTCGTTTCAAGCTCTAAAACCCCTCACAGCCTCCATAAATTCTCAAGACTCAGACTCAGAGAGAGAGAGAGAGAGAGAGATTGGTAAGAAGGGAAATCCGCGAGATGGGAAGGAATTCGCGCTCCTTGTGGAGGAAACTGATGTGGGCAGCGCCCGGAATCGATGCCCTCCGCACGAATCCTCGAGTCGGAGCGTCGTTTCCACGGCCGCCGGTCGCCAAGGCTTCGTTCTCGCTCCCTCGTTTCTGTTCGACTGGTAAAGTTCCTTGGATACAGACCCACGTGCTGAGGATTCGAACGGCGCCATTTTAGCTAGTTTTCAAGCTCCTTTCAGTAAAGATAGTTGTCATTCTTTGCAGTTGGCTGGCTTCTGGGATGAGAGAGATTTTGTTGCCTTTGACTTAAAAATTTGTTTCGTCTTTTCTGTTTCTTTTTTTTTCCTTGGGTAAAAGACTTTGATGATCAATTGGGTCGCGGAAAAAATGAATCTTGGAACTGGGGTAGTTGTTTAATTCCGCCATCTTTGTTCTTGTTCTGCTTTGTCTGGTCGTTGGGGTCATGGAAAGGTCATGTCAGATTATCATTCTCTGGAAGAAACAGGCGGATTATAGTTTGGCCATGTATATGTTTATTGTTCGTAGCAGGTTTTCTTTCTCCATCTTTTCTCTTTTGGGTTCAATCTTTCATCTTCTTGACTATTTCAATTGTCGAAATGCTTGCCCGACTTGCAGAAGTGCAGCCTCATTTATCACCTGATCTCATCAAGATAATGGAGCAACGGCTATCAGCAATTGAACATAGGAGTGCTTTTCTTCAGAGTCTCATTAACCAGGTAACCATGTGATCCTTATTTTTCAATGTCTTCCTTCCATTTGCAGCGGTATTAGCTTATTAATGAACAGTGTTCCTTGTGCTTATGCAACTGCTTAATGCTGAGGATCTTGTGGGTGGTCTTTCATTGATAATTAATTCTGTTGGTTGAAGACAGCCAGAAGCATCACCAACTGAATATTCCAGGGCTAATAAGGAGCTTCGGAAACTTAGGGACTCAATGGAGCTTATAAATGAGCTGAGGACGAAACAGAAGGTAATGTGTTACTGCTGAACTTACTGAGACATCTTCAGTTCTTCAGGCACCTTTTCATTTTGAAGCTTCTGGAGTTTTAGATACATGATCAGCTATTACTTTACACACGCCATTATATGGTTTTCCTTTTGGAGGTCAAAAAATTAGCAATACCATGGCTATTTATTTATCCCAAACGCAATTTGTCCTCTTCCTCTCGATGCAGGAAATTGACGGACTGAAGACCATGATGGATGAAAATGTAGAAGACAGGGACATGCTTGATATGGTAACTGGGGAATTGGACGAGGCTGTAAAAGAGGAGAAAAGATTGCAGCAGTTGCTTCTGCAGTCATTACTTCCCAGAGATGATGCCGATGAGAGGGGTTGCATTTTAGAGGTGAGAGCAGGTAACAGTTGTATACTTTATGGTGTTTCAATGTGGACTCAAAGGATTTTCGTAGGGATCAAGTTCAAAGTTGCTCATTTAAATGTTTAAGTAGGAACTGGAGGCGAAGAGGCTTCCTTGTTTGCAATGGACATATTTAAGATGTAAGTTCAAAAGTTCAAAAGAAAAATCTTGGAGTTTATAATTATGTCAAGTTCTAGATGGTCGAAAACTCATCTTTTGAAGAACTTGAATTTGAACAGGTATGAGAGGTACTCACAAAAGAAAGGATGGAAATTTGAAGTAGTAGAAATAACAGAATCTGATCTGAGAGGATACAAGGTATTGCTTCCGTAATCTGTTCTAGACATGTGATTTCTTATCTTCAGAGGTTGCACTAGATGACTCATATATGAGATGCACCACTTACATATTGATGCGGTTATAATTGTCTATGTCATATGCCAGGAAGCTAGTGCAGCAATTTCTGGAAATAGTGTTTATGGGAAACTCAAATTTGAGAGTGGAGTACACAGAGTCCAGGTATTACTTTTTTGTTTCTCAACTAACTTCACGGGGTATTACTTTTTTGTTTCTCAACTGGGCATGCACATGCACTGAGAGAGAGAGAGAGAGAGAGAGAGAGATTCATGCAGGCATATGGGGTTAAAGGCTTAAAGGCATATTTCTTGTGGCAGCGAGTTCCTGTTACTGAGAAGTCAGGACGTGTCCACACCAGTGCAGTGTCTGTTGCAATCCTCCCTCAAGCAAATGAGGTCAAGTTACTTTCATTTTGGCAATGAAGGTTTTGTTACTAGGATTGGTTTCCCTTCTTTTCTATTTGGTAGTTTTGAGATTTGAAAGAAGTTACTTTATTGCAGTTGATGCTTATACAGTCGGCAATCCATGTTGCACTTGGCACTTAAACAATCCATATTTCTTTCTAGCTTCTGTCTTCTTATGCATCAATTTCCTTGACCTACAGCTAAGTAGGTAGGAGTTTTCTTTTTTTGTTTTTCCATTGTTGTGATGAGTGTTCGGTTCTGCAGGTAGATGTGCAACTGAGGAATGAAGACTTGAGAATTGATACTTATAGATCTGGTGGTTCTGGAGGCCAGCATGCAAATACCACCAACAGTGCTGTTAGAATAACTCATATTCCATCTGGCATGGTTGTGGCCATCCAAGATGAACGATCCCAACATATGGTAAAGGATTCTGACATACTGTAAATTCTGCTGAACTTGTTTGTGGAAAACTTTACACAAATCTTGTCCCTTTGTTCCTCCATCCAGAAATTATGGCACTTTCTTCAACTTGAATTTATTTTCAATCTCTGAAATTTCCAGTTTCTTTCTTTCTGCTGCTTTCGTAGCCTAAGGAAGCAATGCTCTTGATGAATCTTTAATGTATATTAATTCTGGCCAATAAACATGTGCTTGCTTCTTGATCACCTCATTAGGAAGTTGAAGCTAGTTTGATTGAGCCATCTAGTCATGCCACTTAGTTTAGTCCCTCCTCTATCCAATTTTTTGACAGAACAAAGCCAAAGCACTTAAGGTTCTGTGTGCTCGACTTTACGAATTGGAGAGATCCAGAATGCACTTGGATCGGAGCAAGCTTCGATCAGAGCAGGTATGCAGCAACCAGATGATGGACATTAATTTATTATTGATGCTTGGTTTTTCTTTTCCTTTGCAATGTGATTAAAGATTTATAACCTCAAACAGATTGGAAGTGGGGATAGATCTGAGAGAATTCGTACTTACAACTTTCCCCAAGGACGAGTAACGGATCATCGTGTTGGCATCACGCATCATGCAATAGATGACATGTTACAGGGAGAAATATTGGACGCGTTTATTGACGCGCTTCTTTTGCAGCAGGAAATGGATGCAATTGCATCTTTCAGTTCAAGTGATCCTTAGCAGGGATTCTCTTGTTTGGAATTCTTCTTTTTTAAGACTTATGTGCTATATCTGAACGTATACCCATTTCAATTTGTTTTCTGTTTTTGGCCTTTTCTAACCCCTGTATCTACTATCTACAAGGGCATTTATCATGTTAATTTAGCATCTGAGTCAATTGTATTCTTACAATTTTTTAAAAAAGAAAATTGATTCTTTCATGACTGGGTTGAATGATATCTATTTGCTGTGAAGACTTTCTATTATTGAACAGATTCTTTTGGCGCACTTCTTCTTTTTTAATTGGCTAGATAGCAAAGGCAACTTGAGTTATCGTCTAAATTGTTTGAGGCATATTGGACCATCATCTTTCCTCGGAGGGAATCAGAGCAGGCTTCAGCCGTGTATTTCTGATAGACATTACTTTCTCTGTTTTAGAGAGAGCATAAGCTGCATAAGAATTGTTTCAAAAAAAGTTTGCAAAACCAGATTAATTGTTAATCACTTGATCCAGAAATGCTGTTTTCTTGATTCTCCACAAAAAAAAAACAAATCGACAAAGTGGCTACTTCCCGGCATCTGCTCGGGCATGAGCCTTATGGACCTTGTTGAGGATGCCTAGTCCTTACAAGCTTCCCAGTGTGGAAACTCCATATCTTGATGTATACAGCCAAGGCTTTTCCTTTGTACACTTGGTCTTGCATTCTGCTGCATGCACCTAAAAGAATGATAAAGCTCGGAGCAATAAAAGACAAACATGCCCCCAAATCCCGATAGGAACTAAAAATCAAGTTGACGTGAGAAGAACATCGAAATCGCTGAGAGTCCACTCAGCCATTTCGTCCCCGTCGCTGACAAAAATCTCCGTGCCGACATCAACAGATGTCCAAATTCTTCTAGCAGGACTGGTAGCTGGATCCTGCAATTCAAGGATACATCATATATTATAAACTTCATCATTCTACCATCAAATGAAAGACAAGCTTTGTGGTCACGTTGCATGCATCCTCCTATGAAGGGTGAATATAATGAAGTTCTTTTTCTTTGTCGGCCCGTCAGATAATACTACTAACCTGATAGAAGTAGAGTCGGCTTGATAGGCCACCGACATCGAGCTCCCAAGTTTGTCCATCTCCGATCCAACCATCACCCTGTTTGGTCGGATACCCGTATTCGGCCCATGCAGGGTGAGGCAGCAACTGAACAAGCTCTTGTGCCTGGGGATTGCTATAAGGATCGCATGTGCTCGTGGGACTCTCCAAAACTTAGCATTCCCAGGCGCACAGTAATAGTGATAAGCCGAGTAAGGAAAATTATCGGTGTCCTTCTTGTGAATCTTTCTGTTATCGGGCGTGATGTGGTACGGTGGGCAATTGCCTAAACTCGTGGGGCTGCACCAGGAACGAGTTTCTGGGTTGATGATCATCTCACTGTACCTTGTGACATCGGTGAGCACGTCCCCGTCGCATGGTTTGCCGTTGTTCTTCCAGCAGCTGCCGATGTCTATGAGGTAGAACTGGCTCTTGGGGCCTCCACCTCTTTTGATGTCCAATGTCATTCTAACTTTGAAATTTGGAGACTCTGGAAGCTGGAGAAAGTAACTCCATTATTTTATTATTGGTGTGTCTAATTATCATACCAATATAAGGAAATAAACTGATTTGTTTATTCTACAGAGCAGAGCAAAACCTAACCATCAACTGCTTCTGTGTCTTTAGAGTCTACATTCATCAATAGGGGAGGACTTTATGAACAAATGAATATGATAGTAACCTTTTCAAAACGGAAAGGATAGAGAGGAATATTAGTTGAACGATGCTACACCAATCCAATATACAACCAACTCAGCGACTTTAAAAGATCATTTGAAAACTGATGCCTCTTTTAGCATAATTGCTGATGCTTTGTCTGTTCAGTTGTTCTATTAGATTATGAATCTATTGATCTTCATACCTGATTTATTAGAAGCACTGAATTCCTCAGCATCACTAGGTTTCTCTTTCCTAGAAGGAATGTCACTCAACCCCTGAATTACAACCGCCTCCACAACTATGACAGAATATTTGCTAAAATGAATCAGAGGAAAATGTAAGTTCAAATCTCCGGAGGTCAGAAAAGACTTACAGTTTTGAGCATCCCCTGGTGTTGTAATGGTACCCACCAGAGAACCCTTTGGCTGCATCAGCTCTGAGATACAGCATCAGCCATGGATACTTCTTTGATGTCTTGAGCTTGTGATGGAATACCCAACTCCCAGCACCGATCTTTTTCTCCCAAACCACTTCATAGAAAGAGATATCATCTATGCCATCCGTGACGTTCGCACCCAATTCATAAGTCCCATTGAAACCTCCTCTCATAGTACTGTTTCCAAGAATCTGAGTCTGCTGATGATTCAGAATGGGTTGGTTCATACATCCGATTCCAAAGCATGGAAATTTGCCTGGACTAAAAGGAGGCGCTTTTCTCCCATTTTCAGGACATAAGCCAGATGTTGTGTCAAAGTTGCCATTTTTTAGCATGATCATCCAAAAGTGCCATGGTTTCGGGGTGTCTTCAACTTCACAGAGAGAACCCAGATAAAGCTCCTTATGTGCAGCATAGAGGTCTGCATTGTTTAGGACGTCTGTGCTTAAACCAGGGAAAGCACTGCCTACTCCTAGTCTGTTATCAACTTCTGTGACCTTGTGTCTCAGAGTTACATCTGCATCCACAAGGATGAGGAGTTAAATATAACCGGGTTAGAGTGAAGCAATGAGTAACTGACAAAAGAGGTCCGTTAGAAGTAAAAAAATGAAAAGTAAAGAGACCAAAAAGTTTGGTCATTGTTGTATTGTTTATTCTTTCTGTTAAATGATTAGCTGGTCGGCTAAAGATCTATCAGCTTAAGATGCACTGGACGTTGGCTTGTGAAATCAGTAATCTCAAGTATTCTGAAGTTGGTGAGAGTACAAGTTGCTTGTCCACAAGGATAGCAAGAAAAAGGAAGTTTCCCTTCAATAGTGGTGGTTATCAACATTTATCAAACAAATCTACCGAATGGTTCTGCAACCTGGAAGGAAAAGATTAAAAAAAGCAAATTATTCTGATTTCGCAGATGACAAACCATTTGTCATGGATTAACCTTGCTCCAGCATTTGCAAACAAAATGCATCAGCACATGAAACATTTTAAACCAAAACTCCCTAAAGAAACGCGTAAGCGGGATAGAGCAAGGGACTCACTTTTGTGGAATCTTGTACTTCTCCTGCGTCTGTGTCTGCCTGAGAGGTCAAAACAATCAGCTGCTCTTGGACTGCCCATACCAGGAGCTTCAACGCCAACTTCATTGCAGAAATTCCAAGCTTCGAAGGCGACCCTGAGACCATCTCTTCTCATTCCAGGATCACCAACTGCAGATTCATATTGAGCCACAGTTGTGATAGGACCAAGAAGCATGATCATGCTTCCGACTAAGAGCATGATGTTCCAACTCGAGTACCTCTTCATGGCTAAAAAAGTTACCACAGGTCTTTGGTTTTGATAGAAGTGAGCAGAGAAGAGGATGATGCTTATGTATATGTAGCTGAAGTTGAATATGGATTTGGGCGACATGGGTCACTTACTTATATGAGTGCATGTTCCTCTCTTTCCCACGTATTGTCTCGTCAACTTATTACAATTGAATATACTGCAGGTTTTTTGAGTTTTGTTATTACTTTATTTTGAGTAGTGTCAACTGTTCCCCTGCTACATTCCATTGCGATCAGGCTACTTGTTAACTGCTTGATTCGGATGACGGTTCGGCATCTCTCTAACTTTTGTCAAGTTGAAACAGTTGAACCCCACAGCTCATTGGACTAAGTTTTCTCATACTCGATTCAATCAAACCCGATATAGTCTACAGGCCTTTTGATAAATTAGTGAAGTCGAGTCTATTAGTGCGCAAATGAGTTCATAGACTAGTCCAATCGAACTCAGGCTCCACAAATTTAAGTACAGATCTTCAGGAACGAGTCAGTCAAGTTCAAATAGTAGACGGTGTCGATTCGAATCTATCCAAATTTACATTTATTCTTCTAAGAAAAGAAAAGAAATGCCCATTTCATTTTCTTCCTCGCTGCATCATGTTCTAAAGAGATGGTTTTGACTTCTGGTGCCAGAAGTCTCAACACAATCACGAAAAGAGTAGGTCGTTTCTTGGTGAAATTATTGGCCCCCCAAAATCAAAATATTAGTTCCATTGTGGGGTCTTAGTCACAGGGCCTAAATAGAAAAACGGATTCCACACATTTCTGTATTTGTTAATCTGTCTATTTCATTAGGCCTAAAAATCGTTGAGCTAGGCTTATCGAGTTGACTAAATCAACTCGATCTAAACCAACTCTCCTGCATTTGGCTCAGTGCATCACAGAGGGACGGAGCAGATCCTTGTCTTGTACTCTTATCATAGTTCCTCTTCGTTTCTTGTGGTCTATCTCATTTTGGTTGAGAATTTCTAGATCATGTATATGACCGTGAAATGTTTTACGTTTGGTAGATGTTTGAGTAGAATAAAATGCAAAATCATAAGACCCATTTGTCCATGGTCGAAGTAAGCGAATTGATTTGATTAATTCCCTTCTAATCGCATCACACATGATACTTCTCAGTGTGGATAGCATGACACCAATACTAATAGTTAAATACATTGTTAAATGAATGACATTGTGTATTGGGAAAGATATGTAAATGGATAGAACTTTGGATCATGGTCAGGGAAGAGATGATGGATTAGGTATTGAGAAGTACAAACAGAAGATGACAAAACTCACGATATAATGAAGTTGACAACACCACCCTTTTTTCCCTCTATACTCATCAGATATGAGACGGAAGAAACCAGATGAGGATTAGAAGGCTGCATATATGGGGCAGAGAATTGAGCCACAAATGTTCAAAAAGCTGCATTCGGAGATCAAGAAACGCATCGGTTCCAGCACGAGGTGATTCACTCGAGGCCAGGCGATAAGGAAATAATTTCTCATGTCTTCTCTGGTCTCGATGTGGATGCGCAACTGGCAAGCTATCCGATACACGAAACCTGGGCGAGAGCTTACCATTCCATCATGTGGGCTATTAATTTAATGTTGATCTCTTCAATGCAACATATTGCATGCTTAGCAAAAACAAGAGGCACAAGTATATATTTTAATTACTTTTGGGGGCACCCGTCTTTTTTATTTGGTGTCATGGATGTATTCGGTGCCTCGGTGGGGTTGTTTGTCAGGAGTTGTTTTGTGTAGAGACTAGTGCTATGATATCTGCCAAACTTCTTTTTCCGGATTTGCTGGATTTTCAGCTTCCCTGCTTGCATGCAAAAACAAGGAGTCAAAAGGTAACAGGGACAAAATGGTTTCCATTTGCAGCAGACAGTGAAGCAGGTTCTATGAGAGTCGCTAATTTACCAAACACTGTTGGTGGGACCGGGAATTTTATTAAGTGATGATCCTTCGAAGTTCCACTAATGATGAGACAAAAGAAATTACTCAAGAAGACAATTCAGCAACAGCTCTAATGAATTTATTAATACTGTTTGCCCGTGTGGTCTGCAACTCCAGTTGTTCTGGACCCTTTGAATTCATTTAGGTCAGGTTGAAAAAAAACAATCCTTCTTCAGTCTTCCAGTGATTAGTTCTCCTAAAGGCCATTGCTTTCTATTATTTTCGAGTGGCAACAAGAAGCTGCCGCAGCTGCACATTCCTCAAACATTTCACAGCATGGCTTTCCTATGGCAGAATGAGTCTCCTGATAAAGGTTATACCACAGCAAACCGGATGTTTCCTTGGTGCTTCAGTACAACTCATTGAAAACATCCGATGTGACTTTCATAGCAATCATCGGATAAAGAAAATTAAAAGGACGCTATCAACTGAAGCATCAAGTCTCCTCCAATAATAGTCCCATTTCAATGTCATTTACATGCAAAGAGAATTAGCGCAGACAGATATAGCACTTCCTTGGATTATAATCCTTGATCTGTAGCAATGGTGGAGGGAAAAGATGCTCTCCTTTTCATTTTTTGATCATTGTCTTCAACCTACCGTCTCATATGTACACTTAATGCATATGTACAGCTTTTGGCGCAAGAATAACATGCACCATGAAGGCGGTCAGATTTGCAGGACCTAGTACTCTTGCTAAAGACAATGTTCGGGTTATCTCCCGCATATTCATCCCTTGCCTATCTTGCAAAATGGAGCAAGCATTGCACTGCTCTTTGTGGTTGAATGAAGTCTTCCCCTGTTTTTTGTCATCACAGGTTATTGTCCAAGAGATTCAGAAGAGTTATTTTTCCAGAGTTGTTTCGATCAAGCTTGCTGAACTGATCACATATCTGTAATATGTCTGTCTCACTGATCTTCTCCATTTCTTTGAGCTTGTATAAAACATACTCCGATTTACTGCACAAGACAGCAGATTGTTTTTAACATTACTTGCCGCTGCCAGTCTAGGATGAGAAATGCTCGATCTGATTACACTGCTTTGGCCAAAAGCCAAATGTTGATTAAACAGCATAGCAACTTCTGAAGTATAGTTAATAACTTCTTTGCAAATCAGGAAATCTATACATTGAAAGGACAGACTTATTGAGATAAGCCTTCTACCTACAAAAGAGGTAAAATACCTCTCTTGATTTTGATTTTCAGCAAGGATATGTGCAGTGAACAGAAAAGGCTGTATACGCATATGTACAATGAGAGAACAGTTTATAAAGAAGCTTTCGAACGGTAATGCACCATACTGTTTGAAATCATGCATCCACCTCTTCACAACTAACAAGGCAAATCATCCCATTCCAGTTTATGCCCTTTGGATGGAGAGCAATGCCTTTGAATCCTGAAGTGTGCTATTAAAATTCCATTTCCAATTGCAGTAAGTCAAAATGGGTACATTTTTATATTAATATGAATAGATAGTGAACAACTAACAAGACCTCTAAGTAATTAATTCATAAAATCAGAACACTTTCGAGCCAACTTTATGGGAGACTCGGCACTGGACAACACTTCAGAAAGCACTCGCAGAGCAAAAGCTATTTGCCAGATAAAGCCCTCGCGTTCATCATTGTCTCATTAAGAAACAAATACTTTGGATGGTTGATTTTGAGATCTCAAATTAAGAAATGCTTCTTTCTAATTTATCTTGACATTCTGTAATCCAACTCATCTGCTGCCCCAATGCAGCTATCACATTAAGTTTAATTTAGAAACTAATCAAACCAGTCAACACTCAAACACCTAATTACTTGTAACTAACATTAGGAGCTGGAATCATGCATCCTACCTGATGAAGCCGTTGTTGTTTAAATTGGCCGCCAAAAAATCCTCCACGGTGACGTCCCTATGCAACACCAGCTTCGAAATCCTCCGGTGCCTCTTATCGATCCTCGCCTCGGCCAGATAAAGAAACGCCCTCGCGACCACCAGCGTCGAGACAAGCAGCCAAACCGCGGCGAAGAGCCGCCCGGGCAAAGTCTTGAAGGCCCTGTCCCCGTACCCGACGGTCGTGACGGACATAACCGCCAAGTAAACCGAGTCCAGCCAGTCCAAACCCTCCACGAAGCAGAGCACCAACGCCCCCATCCCAATGCACAGAACCACCACCCCGAGCGCCAAGCCCACCTTCAGCCTGATCCTCATCCTCCCCTTCTCGACATCGACGATGTAATTCACGGGGCCGGACCCTCCGCCCTCGCCGCCCAATCTCGCGGTGGTCAGGATCATGTTCTCTTGCAGATCGAGCACGAAATTCACGACCCCGCTGAGCAAGATCCCTATGAAACCGAAACCCACCAACACGAACACGCAAGCGAAGGCCTTGGTCCCGGGGGTCAGGGGGCGATGTCCCCGTAACCGATGGTGCACATGGTGACGATGCAGAAGTAGAGAGCATCCACGACCGGGTGCGTCTCGACGCCGGAGAACCGGTCCCGGTTGAACGCGTAGATGCCGACCCCGAGCAGGAGGTAGACGCAGAGGAAGAACAGGGCCTGCCTGACGACGGATCCGGATGACCCGGACCCGGGCCTCGGGTTCGGGTCGCGGGTCGCGGGTCCCCCCGGCCTCGTGAGGTCGCTCACCACGGACATCGCCGGGGCCGTCCTGCACCGCTGGAGGCCGCGCCTGGCCCCGTCGTGGGACCAGGCGGTCCGGGCGGGGGCCCGGCGAAGTCGAGGAAAGGGCGGCGGCGGTCGTCGTCGTCGTCCTCCATGCGCGCGGCGAGGAATGCCCGGGTGCTGTCGCTTCGTTCTTGAAGCGACCATGGTGGGCCAGTGGAGTGGAGGGAGGCTTGTGGGAGAAGCGGTGTCGGAGGTGGGCCCCGCTGCAGGAGGTTTGGTGGACTTTGGAGCATTTCGTCAATGGCGAAAATCAAGTGTAATCTCCACTGCTTTCTAGCCTGAAAATCAAGTGTTATCTGATTTCATTGACGGCATTCAACACATGAAAGGAAAGCTTCTCCAAGGTGCCTGAACAGAAAGGCTTAGCAAAGCGCGAACGCTGAAACATAACAGAAATTTGATTGAATCTGATGTTTCAAAGTTCTGTCCCAACCAGGGGCTTTTGAGAGACTATTTACAAAACAAAGCTGGAGAACGCCATGTGATGTTTTGATGAAATGACATTTTCTTTCAAGGATGCTGGAAACTTAATGTGTTTCTCTAATTGCGGAAGTAAGCTATCAAACAATTAAATAGACATAAGAAGAAAATAAATCGGACAAATATAATCGAACACCGGATTTATATAATGAGAAGCCTATCAAACAATAAAAATAGGGTAAATCGACATCGATTTATATAGTCCGATGGATGACTACCGAGAAGTAATTTTTTATGGTCAAGATCCTATGAATCTTTGGACTCCACCATGAAAATATCATAGCCAACTGCTCTGCAACATGGAACAACTTCCGATCTTGATCACGACTTCACCATGGAAGTAAATTTCGTATTTAGAGATTTGGTTTTGAACATAAAATGTACCGGGATTATATACATGACTCAATTTGAGTCGGGTTCATTCAACGGCTTAAACTCGAGAAATATTTTAACATCTCTATCAAACACTAGTGACATATCTATTGCTATGCAGACTAGATAAACTAACACTACATGAGGATCAATTATTCAATGCTATGCAAATTACTCAAACGCAAAACAATTTCACGTGGTGTTGATCAATATGGTGAATCATTGAATAACTCTCCATGCGCAACATCCTCTTCCATCATCATACCACATCATGAAGCACTTTCTTCAATCCAAAATGTGGATGTTATCTGTCCTACTGCTCCAAGTGCCAAAATCCTTGTGATTCCGTGGCCCAATCTCAGCACGACATTGACATGGAGACATCTTCGCCTAACATGGTGGTTCCATCTTTTTCTCATGCTGCTGAATCTGAGCATCATACTTCTTTCCAAGATGGAGGAATCAACGACATCCATTCATCACGTGGTCACCCGATCGAAAGACGGAATCACCATATTCGAAGGAATCGTCGCGTCCCTACAGGATCTCCTAAGGATGCTTTCGGGCTACTTGCCAATGAGATATCCTTTGAGCCAAAATCTTTAAAGTCAGCACTTGAAATATTCGGGTTACCTTTCAGCAATGAAAAGAAGAAATTAACGCCCCGTATCAATATGACAGGGAATTAGCTTCACGAACAGGGATGAACAACTAGGCTGGTTTGACGCGAGAACTGAACCGAATCTACATTACCCTATCGGTTCCAAGCTGGTTTACATGAGAACCGGGCTTGGATGGTTCAAATGTAATAATTAGCATTTAAAATTGAAAAAGAAAAGAGACCTTTTTCAACTGGGTCATAAAAAGAAGAAGGGATTGGTGGCTTTAGAGAAAGAAGAGACGAGCGGAGGACGGATGGATAATAATAAAGAAAGAAAATGGGAAAGAAAGTAAGGTAAAAAAAAAAAAAAAAAAAACGAAAAGAGAAAGGCGAATTTCACGCGGAGATGCGATGATGACCCCTGCCAAGCTGAATTAACTTCGTCTTGTAGGGCGCAGGAAGAATTCGCACTCTATGTTCGAGGAATTTTCGGAGGTGAGCCCTAAATACTTATCCATGTAAATATTAAGTTTTGGGGTCATATGTCGGAGTTATTAAAGTGTGAAACTATGTGAAAATAATAATTTATGATATTATAAAGTCATAGGATTCCAACATATTTTACAAAGTCGATTTGGAGTTATGATATAGTCGGAGCGAATTTCTAAAATTTCATGGAAGTTGCTAGCTAGTTCCTAATTTTTATTTGCGGCGATAGTTTTTGCTCGCCATTGGCCATCTTTTATGTTTGTAAACTTTGGGATCTTTAAATACTTTGAAAGAGCCTTTTTTTGGCAGGAAGATCACTTCAAACAAAGTTTGGTGGAAAGAGTCGCGGTGCAATTAAATTCGAAATACAACCTGCACGTAGTGGACTACAATAAGTGTCTGCTATAAGCTAGCTTTTCTTTGGCTCATAGGAGTTATTTTGTTGCCGATTAAGTTTAGTTTAATTGAGCTGTAATGAATATACCTTTTTACTTGATTTTTCAAGTTCATTAGCTTAAGTGATTGTCGTTGTTTGATTATAGACATTCTCAAGTGGGTGGTGCTTATCTCTTCTTTGAATAGTAAATTCATTTCTTGAAAATGATGGAGATAAAATAAATTATGAGTTATGAAATGACATTTTTGTTGTGTGATTCGATAGATATTAATCAATGCAATTAACAATTGATGTTGGTTTTGATATTGTTAATTGATCTAATACGTAAAAACCTTTATTGAAAAAACATAATTCATTTTATTATATTGCACGTATATTATTTACCCGACTCATGATAATGAGTATTTGATATTATTTCATAAATATGCATAATGAATACTCAATTTAATTAGAAAAAAATATGTATTACTCTTTGAGTTGTGGTTGGTCATACTATTCATCTTATATCTTTTGTAAAAATATAATGAAAAATCATGGTTGGCAAGAGAGAGTTCTATGATTGTGACTAGAAAACGACATATCAATTTCGGTTACGATGCATAATAATGCTTCACCTTCAAATGTTAGTGGGAGTCGTTGAATTTGCAGTTCTTAATGGGAGCTATTGCTGTTTCTAAAAGCTATCCTTTTGAGCTGCCTGTCACTGCTGCGTGAATCTGTTTCAGTACAATTTTTCTTTCTTTCTACTTATTTCTGTTGTCTCTTTGTTGTAGAAAGGAAATGGCATCTTGGCTTTTGTTCATATTAGTCTGCCGATGTTGATTATGGTGTTGAACTATGGGGATCTCGATGGTGGTTGATCAGATCAGACCTTTTGCGATTGGCTAGCTCAATCTGGGATTATATAACGTGTGTAAGTTTAGAGAGTTAATAATGCTAGACTTATAAAAACAGTTTACAAAATTAATTTAATAAGTGCCATGTTAGACTATGATTGATCTTTTAGACAATTCAACACGTTAATAATAAATTAGAAATATTATTTGTTTTTCAAGGAAAAGATACTCATTCATAAATGCGGTGGCTAATGTCACGTCCCTCTCAGTGGGCTTATATTAGAGTGGTCGTTAAATTTACAATTCTCAAAGCATTCGATGACGTTAGGGATGATTTCTAAGCTACTACTTGGATTAAAGGCTACTCTTTTGAGCTCTCTGGTGAGTACAACTATCTCACGGGGTTTTTTTTTATTGCTTTTTTTTTTTTTGGTTTTGTCTCTATGTTGTGGAAAGAAAATGGCATCTTGGGTTTGGTTTATTTCCGTTAGGTGATGTTGATTATGGTGTTAAACTATGTTGGTGTTGATGAGGGTCGATCAGATCAGGCCCTTTGTGATTGACCACTGGGGATATTGTTGGGATTACATGACATATGTAAGACTAGAGAGTTACGAGTCTCGATACGTCTCTTGAAGTAGCATTTCTTGAATTTCGAGTTTGGTTACAGGCTTTTATATGGGTAAAGGAAGAGTTTTGGTTTAAGGAGGAAGATAAAGAAACCACTCTGAATTAGTTGGTGACGTGAGTAAGTGTTCCTCTATTATCTTCCTCATTTTCGTCAACCTTTGTTTAATTCGTTCCTCGTGGCCTGGTTCATGGTTGACATTTTTGCATAAGCAAAAGTAGATCAGAGGTTCGTCTGCTTAGCAAGTTTGGCTTCTCCAGCATTCTTTAATCCTTCTTTAATTGGACATGGCTGCGTACTGCTTTACTAAAAGATCCTGGATTTTGATTGTTGACTGACTATACCATTCAAGTTGACATGCATTTGAACTATAGTCTAGTGGAGTTCGTGTAATTTGGGCCATCTGGTATATGAGTTTGGTGTCTTGGTAGCCGGATCTCGTCTGGCAGTTTGATTCAGATACATGCCTTTTGTATATCTTTTCATGCATTTGAACGTTCTGCTTTATTGGCTTGTCTTGTAAAGTACAGATTCCTGTCGTTGACTTTGTCTTGAAGATGCAATTCTGGACATACTCATTGAACTACTTGACAAACAATACAAGGTGATCTTCTATTCGGTATGATGTCTGCGGAGAGCAGCCCGGACATGGATATAGAAATGCCTGTGCCTACTGATACGATAAGTCATGCAGAGGCGAAGGACAGAGCTAAAAAGAGCAAAGAAGATGAGAAAACTAATACAGTTCGATTCCACAAGCTGTTCTTGTTCGCAGATTTCACCGATATGGTCTTGATGCTTGTTGGTACAATGGGTGCTGTTGGCAATGGCTTAGGTATGCCCCTAATGACGGTACTTTTCGGGCAACTGATTGATTCATTCGGAACTAACCAGCACAACAAAGATGTGGCGCATCGTGTTTCCAAGGTAACAACTTTGAAACATAATGCTTATTTTCTGAGGCTAGACGCTAAAGTTCTAGTCATCCGAGTACTTCACATGACTCAATTATTAATAAAAGCATGAAAAATAGGCGATGCATATCTATTCCAGGTATTGTCACTCATAAGGAACAGGTCTTTCCTCCTTACTGATATGTTACAGTCATAATCTGTAAATTCAGATATCTCTGAAGTTTATCTACCTGGCAGCATTTACTGGCGTGACAGCATTTCTTCGTAAGTATATCCCTCACCCAAACAAAAGATTCTGGAGTTTCGCTGAAAAATGGAAATGATCCATGGAATTGCCTGTTTTGTCAGAGGTTACTTTCTGGATGGTCACGGGAGAGAGACAGGTTGCTCGGATAAGGGGATTGTACCTGCGAGCAATACTAAGACAGGACATTGCCTTTTTTGATAAGGAAACAAACAAAGGAGAGGTTGTGGGAAGAATGTCTGGCGATACCGTTCTTATACAAGATGCCATGGGTGAGAAGGTAACGTTTCAGCTTGATAGCCAGACACTAATGGAGAAGGAAGCCCATAAAATTTTCCTGCTACCCAGGAAGTGATGGCGTTTTATTTTATTTCATCTCTTTAATTTCTGCAGGTTGGAAAATTTATACAGCTCATGTCAACGTTCTTCGGAGGATTCGTTATCGCATTTAGTAAAGGGTGGCTACTTACTTTGGTCATGTTATCGTCCATTCCTCCCATCGTGGTTTCTGGTGGCTTCTGTCCCTGATCATAGGCAAGATGGCATCACGGGGACAAAGCGCTTATGCGAAAGTGGCAAATGTTGTTGAACAAACAATTGGGTCAATTAGAACTGTACGTCGATAAAATACAAAAAACCTATTGATTTACAATTTTGACTCTGGGATGATGGCTGTCGCTTGGTGAAATTAGGTAGCATCATTTACCGGGGAAAAGCTGGTGATAGCAAACTACAACGAGTTCCTTGAGGATGTATACAAGTTGGGAATTCACGCAGGCATGGCCACTGGATTAGGTCTTGGTGCAGCCATGTCGATTCTTTTCTTCAGTTACGCATTGGTAATATGGTTTGGAGGAAAGATGATTCTGGAAAAAGGATATACCGGGGCGAAGTACTTAATGTCATCATGGCTGTCTTAGCTGGTTCAATGTTAGTTGCACTTTCGACTTCATTCAATTTTCCATGAGGATACATGTTATTTCTTTGGAAGGAAATTCTAATTATTGATTATTTTGCAAACTATGCAAGCGATAGGATTTTTACATCCAGGAGGGAGTACTCAATTGAATAGAGCTTTATAGTGTCTATGCTGCAGCAGACTCATAATAAATGAATTGATTTGGCTTACTTCTGAGGTCCTTAGGACAGGCTTCTCCGTGCTTGAGTGCATTTGCCACTGGTCAAGCCGCAGCATTTAAGATGATTGAGACCATCAACAGGAAGCCTGAGATTGATTCTTGTGACACCCGTGGCAAGACGTTGGATGGAATTTGTGGAGACATAACACTTAAGGATGTTTACTTCAGCTATCCGGCCAGACCTGATGAGCTGATATTCAACAGATTCTCCCTTCACATACCAAGCGGGATGACTGCAGCCTTGGTTGGACAAAGTGGAAGTGGAAAGTCCACCGTGATCAGTCTGATAGAGAGGTTCTATGATCCACAAGCAGGTGAAGTGCTCATCGACGGCGTAAATCTGAAGAAGTTTCAGCTGAAATGGATACAGAGTAAGATCGGCCTTGTGAGCCAGGAACCCGTGTTATTTGCATTGAGCATCAAGGATAATATTTTGTATGGAAAAGAGAACGCAACCATCGAAGAGATAAGAGCTGCCACTGAGCTAGCCAATGCTGCTAAATTCATTGATAAATTGCCGAAGGTCTAGAAATGTTTAGGTTGATCATTTTACGTCTAAGCTTAGCGAGATTAATCAATTTATGAGTCTAAATTTTTTTGCATCTTTGCATCAAGGGACTGGACACAATGGTCGGTGAACACGGTACTCAGCTCTCTGGAGGACAGAAGCAAAGAGTCGCCATTGCAAGAGCAATTCTAAAAGATCCTAGGATTTTGCTTTTAGATGAGGCCACGAGCGCACTCGATGCAGAATCAGAGAAGATAGTACAAGAGGCTTTGGACAGGATAATGGCTAATCGAACCACCATCAGTGTAGCACACCGTTTGAGCACCGTCAGGAACGCTGATATGATCGCTGTCATTCATCAAGGAAAGATAGTGGAGAGAGGTACTAAAGCATGAATTTTTAGCCATAACATTTTGCAAATAAAAGCCAAATCTACCTAGTTGATCTGATGTGAATATCCTGTTTATAGCTCAAATTACTGTGGAGCAGCTAATATTTTTGCAAATTTAATCAGGTACACACTTGGAACTGCTAGAAGATCCCGATGGAGCATATGGTCAGCTAATACGCCTCCAGCAAGTAAGCATGGAGCAACACCAAGAAACAAATTACCAAACCAAACAAGAAAATCTCCTTGACAGTAGTCAATCGAGTCAAAGAATGTCCTTGAGGTCCATAAGTCGGGGATCATCAGCTGTGGGAAATAGTAGCAGCCACCTCGGTCTGCCCACAGGATTAGATGTCCCCGACGGTGCACCCGCAAATCCAGAGTTCTCTTCCTTAGAGAAAACAGAAACAGCTGCAGAAGTTTCTATCCATCGGCTCGCATATCTTAATAAGCCAGAAGTTCCTATGCTAATTGTGTTTTGTGCAAGCTATTTTGGTTATGTCCTACTTTCCCATGTAACAGGAGATGCCACTATAAAAAGATGCATATTCATTATGGCATAGTTTTGTTATATGTCCCATCTAAGGCGAAAAGTATTGTAAGAATATGTTCAGCAACATCAAAACTGCAATGAATATATTTGTTTAAGTTTAGCAACTAAGCGGAGTGGATTTAAGTTTCCTGAAGTTATATGTGGTGGGTGAAGGCTTCAATTTGATGGTTTGTCATGGGCATCTTTAGCTTTCAAGGCTGAAGGAACAAACAAAAGATTTATCCAAGAATAGGACTGAAGTAAGGAGGAAAGTAAATATTACTATCTTTTGTTTGTCAAAATAGGATTGCAAAACGTTTTCGCAGAATGTGATTTATATTATCTAGCTGATAAGATACACAAAGATCACCTTGAGGAGGTCTTATCAGTTACAGAGACATTTCCAATCCTTTTCGTCGATGCTTTCCAGTGAAAAGAAAATAAATAGGGCCAAAGTTATGCTGGCTGAGTTCTTAAGGAAGAGAACAACTTTTTGTACTGAACTCTACTTATCTATCTTATTCTTAATAAGGCCTCAACAAAACCAGCACGTACATGGTTCGGTGTGTGGTTGCTTCTACATATTGCATTTAGATGATGATATAATGCTGTTGGGAGAAACGACTCAAGATTACAGGGATTTGTAGATTATTGTAATTGTTCTCTATTTTGTTTAAAGCTTAGTTAGAGTTGTTACTTGCAATGCATGTAATATTCTTACTGTTATCTTATATTTTGGAGGTTGTAAACATATTTTACATAAAACAGGGCGCTCTCAGATTCAGAGCAAGTTGGCTATTTATTTCAAAGCCTTTCTTCATCATTCATGGTACTGGAGCCTCCATTTCTCTGGAATCTATCTGCAATGGCAAGCTCAACCTCCAATAAGTACCCTTATTTATCGACCTTGAATGTTGCAAACTTTGTGACATTTAAGCCAAACACTCAAATTTTGGACTTTGGAAGACCCAAATTATGGGCTCATTGAAACCCAGGACATGCTGGGATTTAGCACGGGAGATTATCCTGCACCAGTTTATGAAATTGAAGTCCCAATTGCCAATCCGGAGTACACATGGAAACGGTCTAATTGTCTCCTGCATGGATGGATCACAGGAACATTGTCTGAAGGTGTTCTTGGCATGGTTGTCGGGCTTGAGACTGCCACTGAGGTACGGAATACCATAATCAACTCCTTTGCAAGAATATCTCAAGAACGTGAACATTATCAAATCAACAACCTCAATATGCACAAGAAAGGCACTTACATTACGAATGAGTATAGCAGCATTTCAAGGGGATTTGCGACGATCTTGCTGCTATTGAAAAGCGCACGAGTGACAGCACCTCATGATCAGATTTTAGAATTTCTGAAGAATGATACATTAGTATCAGTCAATAATAGGAATACAGAGGAAGCATTTTTAGTGGTTGCCAAATGGCCAAGTCTTGTCGTTTGCCTTTTATATTGGCTAAGGAATTTAGCAAAAGGCAGTTAGCAATAAGCCTTTTGCTAAATTCGCTGATATCTCTGGGGATAATCTCTAGTGCTTTCTAATCATAAATTCAAGAGGAGAATTACCAAAAAAGTCATAAACCTATTGCAATTGTGCCAATTCATTCCTAAACTTTTTTTTTTTTTGCCAATTTAGTCATAAACATTTTACAATTGTGCCAATTCAGTCCATATGGCCAAAATTGGCCGGTCGGTGCTGACGTGGACGCTGGCTGGGGATAGCTGGCCGGCGAACGCTAATGTGGCAATTTTTTATTTTTTTTTGAATTTTTTAAATTTTTTAAAATTTTGATTTTTTTTTCCCCACCTTCTTCTTCCTCTGGTCGGCCGTTGCTGGCTAGAGGCAAGGGCCGCGAGGCTCGCCCCCGCCAACCACTAGTGAAGGCGAGCCTCGCCCGGAACGGCGGCCTCGCCGGCCACCGGTGAAGACCATCGCCGGATCTCGAGGGTGTCCCCGAGAGGGTGTGGACAGCGGACAAGTCCAAAGGGGGCGGCAAGGCCCCGGCACAGGTCACCGACGACTCGAAGCTCGAGAGGTCGCCAGTTCTGGCGAGCGAGGCTCGCCTTCGCCGGACTCGCCGGCCGGCCGAGGAGGAAGAAGCGAGTGGGAAAATAAAATTAAAAAACTAAAAATTAAAATTAAAAAATTCATAATATATATATATATATAAAAAAAAATTACCACATCGGCGTTCGCCGCCCAATTGTCCCCCGGCCGATCCACATTAGCGCCGGCTGGCCAATTTTGGCCGAATGGACTGAATTGGCACAATTGTAAAATGTTTAGGACTAAATTAGCCAAAAAAAGTTTATGACTGAATTGGCACAATTACAATAGGTTTAGGATTTTTTTGGTAATTCTCCTGAAATTTAAGTATTATCTAATCTCATTGACCGAGCGCACTAGATCCACTTGGGTTCTTCCCTACCGGCGAAAGTCTGACTTTTATAGCATGCTTCGATTAATTCATTCAAAAGTCAGTTAACAAAAAAATGAAAGTTTCTCATTCAGATGAAGGAAAGCCAAGGAACGAGTTAATAATCATTTTAGAGATGTCATTCAACACGTGAAAGCTTGTCCAGAAACGCACGAACTGAATGGCTTAGCAGAGTGCAAACATTGAAATATTACAGAACTTGGATCCGGGCCTTGGGTTCGGGTCGCAGGTCGCGGCACCCCCCGGCCTAGTGAGGTCGCTCACCATGGCCATCACCGGGGCCATCCTGCACTGCTGGAGGCCGCACCTCGTCCCGTCGCGGGACCGTGTAAACGGGCGCAAGAGGTCGTGGTCCTCAGCGGTCTGCTCTGGTGGGGGCCCGGCAAGGGAGTCGAGAAAAGGGCGGCGGCAGTCGTCGTCGTCCTCCATGCGCGCAGCGAAATATGCCCGGGTCCTGTCGCGCAGGCTCAATGCTGTCTTATTCGTCGGCCATTCTTGGCCTGTTCAGACCACCTGGTATAGAAGAATATGCCGCGCATCACTGATGTGGATGCGGCTGTCTTAAATCACAATTAACGTTTACAAATTTTAATAATATTTAAATATTTTTTTTTTCTTTTCTTTTTTTGTATTTTTTTTACAACTTTAGTTGGGCCATCACTACAACCCTCACTAGCCATCGCCCACGGCCATGAAGCCCTCCCGGTCATGGCGAGGGTCCACTGTTAATGTGGCCAAGGTGGTCGACTAAGGGAAAAAGAAAAAGAGAAAGAAAAAAAAGTAAAAAAAAAAAAAAGGGGAAAAACACAAAATTAATAAAAAGATTTCAAAAAATATTTAAATATTATTTAAAATAATCCACGTCAGCATTGGCCATACCACATAAGATGGTCGGCATCACATTAACAATTTCTGACCAAATTTAGTTGGATGAACTTAATTCGCAAAATGTGAAAAAAAAAAAATATGATTCAATTGGCAAAACTAAAAAGTTTAAGATTGAATTGGCAAAGTACAATAAGTTTAGACAAATCTCCCATAAATAATCAAAAGGTGGACTCACCAACTTTTCAAAGGATCTAAAAAAATTTATCAAAAGGGATAAAAAACTTACCATTAAGATTTTCATACATGTAAGATAGTACAAAAATGTGACTAAAGACACTAACGCAAACATATGACACGTCAACAAGACAAGACGATGTTGATCTTTTGATTTTTTTCAATCAAAAACTCATATGCTTCAATCGGAAAGAGAAAAAAAAAATATTAGCAGCTAAAATTGAATGAGTTGGGGTTAGTGAACCGAGTTTTTTTTTGCGCCAAAACAAAACAAGTATTCCAAATCTACAATTTCAAGTGAATTCATCAGTTTGCATGATGGAAAATTTAATGCATCTCTAAAGTAAGAGTCCATGCATCTTTGGATCGTCTAAGAGGCGAAGATATTTTTATCCCGTGTGTATATTTACATGCATTTTTCTTTTTTTGAATTTGGCTGGAAGTATTAAAAGTGAAAACATTTTTATGCCATTAAAAAGAACTATAAAAAAAGATTTCCAAATTCAACATTTCAAGATGTTTTCATTTGGTAATGAACAGTAAGTATATTACAGGTCATATTAGCAAGAAAGAAATGATTTGATAACAGTTTTTAATCTATTATGAGAATAACAGTCTATTTTGAACAAAAAAAACTAAATAACATATAATTGTAAATTGTTCTGAAGTCCAATCCTTTAAGAATTTGTAACTCATAATAAGTTATTATTTTCACAATAACCTAAAAATTATTATGCTAACAAAGCCCTTAGCAGGATTCTATCATAGCTTTAGAAAGGAAAACTGCATTTCTCTCGAAGCTATCTACCTACAGTGACAAGCTCAACCTCCAATAAGTAACCCTTATCCATCGACCTTGAATGTTGCCAACGTTGTGACATTTAAGCAAAACCACTAGAATTTTTGCTTTCTTTGATCCAAATTATGGGTCTCGTCGAAGGCCAGGATATGCTGGGATTTGTTGCTGGAGATTATCCTAAACGAGTTCTAAAATCGAAGTCCCAAACACAGAAGAGCAGAACGCATGGAGATGGTCTGATCATCTCCTGCATAAATGGATCACTGGAACATCATCTGTAGGCTTTCTCGGTATGGTTGTTGGGCTTGAGACTGCCCTGACGTGGGAATACCTGGATACCTTCATCCCACATGGCTGCTAGCGCCGGGAAGCTTCAAAGTGTTGGTATTTGCGGAAGTGTGTTTTTGATGTGTGTGCAAGTGTGTTCTGTGTGTGAACTTTCAAGAGAGTAAAAGAACTAAGAACAATGTGGGTAAGAAAGTAATTGGGCAAAGTAATAATAGAGAGTGGCAGCAAGGGAGCACAAGGGAACAAAAGGAAACTTTTTTTATTTAGTTATTGTAATACAAAGGGAATGGAAGGAGCTTACCTTTTTGGTCTACCCCTCAAAATGGACGACCACAGGCCTATTTATAGGCCTACATCACTGACTTCTTCATGCAAAAATCTCTACTCAAGTCAGAGATTTTCTTGTCCTTAGTCAGAGCTTGTAAACCAACTTTCAAGGGGAAATATCTCTGCAAATTGCAGAGATAATATTGTGGCCTACTCTACATAAATCCAGTGTACTCTAGAGATTTCCTTTGCTACCAAAGTCAAGATTTTTCTTATAGTATCCTATAATTGATTCTAGAAATTGGATAAGGAATTTAACACTCCTCCTTGATCCAATTTCATGTTACTCCAAGCATATCCCATAATGTCTCGAACTTGGTTGGCGGTAGTGCTTTAGTGAAGATGTCCGCTACTTGATCCTCGGTCTTGCAATATTTCAGCTCGATTTCTCCATTATTTTGCACCTCTCAAATGAAGTGATATTTGATGTTGATATGTTTGGTTCTTTCATTGAATACTAGATTCTTTGATATAGTGATTGCGGACTTATTGTCGCAAAGTATCGGGGTCTGTTCTATTTGTGCTTCTCCAATGTCTTCTAGAATTCTTCGAAGCCATATTGCTTGACTAGTGGTCATAGCAGCTACGATGTATTCAGCTTCTGCAGTAGACTATGCCACTGAGCCTTATTTTTTGGATCCCCATAAAAATATTGCAAAACCCAGTGTGAATGCATAGCCAGTAATACTTCTCCTGTCATTAGCTGAGCCTGCCCAATCATTGTCAATGTAGCCAATGAGATTGGCGTTTGCATTCGGCCAATATTGGCCAAATGTTATAATCTATAGTTCCTCGTAAATATCTAAGAATTCTCTTGGTAGCTCCAAAGTGAATTCGACTCGGACTTTGCATGAATCATGATAGTAGACTCTTTGCATACATAATAATCGGTGGTGTAGTAGTGAGATATAGTAGATTGCCAATCAGACTTCTATAGAAGGAGGCATCGACTTTTTCTGCTCCATCTTCCTTCAACAGTTTCTCATTTGTCTAAGCGGAGTTGAAATTGCTTTGCAATGGTTCATCTTGAATTTCTTTAGGAGGTTCACGGTAAAATTCTTTTGCGAGATAAAAACTCATTCATTTTGGTTGATCTCGATGCCAAGGAAATAATGCATCAAACCCAAGTCCGTCATCTCGAATGTCTTCATCATTTCTTCTTTGAATTCTTGGATCATTGTCTCATTGTTTCCTATATAGATGAGATCATCCACATACAAAGAGACAATGAGAGTGTCGGACTTACCTTTAGTTTTGATGTAGAGCGTTGGCTCGCTCATACTCCTCCTAAATCCTTGCTTGATGAAGTATTCATCGATTCTACTATACCACACTTGTGGTGCTTGCTTCAACCCATAGAGGGCTTTTTTGCATTTGAGAACTTTTTCTTCTTAGCCTTTTACAGTAAAGCCTTGTGGTTGTTCCACATATATTTCTTCTTGAAGATATCCATTTAAGAATGCCAACATCACATCTAGTTGATGGATCTTCCATTCTTTTTGTGCTACCAAGGCTATGAGTGCTCGAATAGTATCAAGTCGAGCAACGGGAGCGAAAGTTTTGGTATAATCGATACCTGGTTGTTGCAAGTAACCTTTCGCCACAAGCCTTGCTTTGTACTTCTGGATTGATCCATCTGCGTTGAGCTTCGTCTTGTAGACCCACTTGACGCCAATGATCTCTGTCTTTGGGTTGATCGACAAGCTCCCAAGTTTCATTTTTCTCGATCATCTTGATCTCTTTCTTCATGACTTTTATCCAAAATTCTTCTTTGGATGCATGTTCGTAGTTTTCTGGTCTAAAGTAGTAAAGTTGCATGTGTCATAAATTCTTCTAAGGGTTTTTACTCTTAGTGGTGGTGATTCTAGAGTAGATTCTTCTTGTGTCACTCTTGGAGAAGTTGGTGGAGTTACGCCGTGAGTGGTGGAATCCGGCACTTCTCCTTCTTCTTGTGACGTTGATTCCTCTTGAGCAGGTGATATGTCTAGTAAGGTGACATACTTCTTCTCGATTTTCTCATCCTTCCAATTCCAAGCAGCATTTTTGTCAAACTCGACGTCTCAACTGATCATGAGCTTCTTAGTCCTTAGGTTGTAAACCTGATAGCCTTTTGATTGGTCGCTGTAGCCGAGGAATATTCCATTTTTTGTCTTTTCATCTAGCTTATTCCTTTTATGAGCAGGGATGTGGACATAGCATATGCATCCGAACACCTTAAGGTGCTTTGCCGAAGGCTTCCATCCGCTCCATGCTTCAATTGGATTTTTATTTTGGACTTGCTTTGGTTGGACACCTGTTTAAGATGTATATGGCTGTGTAGACTGCTTCTGCCCAGAACGAGTTAGGAAGGCCTTTCTCCTTTAGCATAGACCTTGCCATCTCCATAACAGTTCTATTCTTTCTTTCGGCTACTCCATTTTGCTCTGGGGCGTAGCCAACGGTTAATTGATGATGGACTCGTTCATCTTCACAAAATTTAATAAACTCCTTTGAATTGTATTTCATGCCTCTATCACTCCTTAGAACTTTGATTCTTCAACCACTTTGATTCTTGACATGGTTCTTGAATTTTCTAAAGATAGAGAAAACTTCTGATCTTTCTCGAAGAAAGTATACCCATGTCATTCTTGTGTAATCGTCAATGAATATGATGAAATATTTATTCTGATTAAGTGTAGGGGTTCTCATTGGACCACACACGTCCGTATGAATTAGCTCCAATGGCTTCTTAGCTCTGCATGCACCTCCAGATGGGAAGGACTTTCTTTGTTGTTTTCCAAGCAGGCAACCTTCACAAACATCTGAGATATTTGAAATAGCTGGAATGTCTCTCATCATATTTTTCAAGTTGAAGTGGCCAAATCTTCGATGCCATAGCCACGAATTATCAAGTTGGGCTTTCATGGCTATATCTTTAACATATTTCCATCGAATAAAAAAATTGTTATTCTTCAACTTAACAAAGGCAATAACATTTTTTTATTTATCATAGATAATGTAGGCATTTCCTCTAAAGTATAAAGAATACCCGTTTTGTATCATTTGGCCCACGCTCAAGAGATTTTGTGCAAGACTGAGGACTAAATATACATTATGTATATATTTTGAGCCTTTATTCGTTTCCACGGTGATGGTGTCTTTTCCTTTGACATCTACTAATGCACCATTGCCCAATTTTACTTTGGATTTCACTGACTTATCAATATCAGTGAATGTAGATTCGTCCCCTGTCATATTGTGACATCCTGAAAATTCAGTTCTATTTTCAATTGAATGAGTCGAGCTTTTCATCGACGCGACTATAGTGCTTTTCTTTGAGATGGCCACTCACGAGATAACTAGCCTATCAGGTGAAGCCGTTAAGGAATATGAATGCAATAGACTTAAGAATTTGACCAGGAATCGACTGCTCAACCGTGCTAATATGCAAGGGTCATTACGGCACAGTTAAAAATCGAGCAGAGATCAAAGATAGGTCGATTTGACTGAGATGTGTGATCAAGTGTGGGTGATTCCACCTGATTGCAAAATTTTTGTCGATCGGCACTAGACTGATTTTTCTGTCGTTTTGGCATCCTATGTTCGTATTTGAACTCTTGAGATTTTCACGACAACCGAGAGTCGCCAATGTGTCAAAGATGTACATTGTGGCTCGAAAATAATCGATCACGGGTCAATTGCACTAAAAATTCCTAAAAGCTACCCGATAAGTTAGGTCACGCTAAATCGTGTCCGGTTGAAATTAACCGCGATTTTGAACCCAATTTTAGAAATTTAAAGTTCTGTAGTGTCACGATTAATTTTAGGAACATCGACTCATCGTTCGAGGAAGTTTCGGTGAGTTCGAGATTTTTACGGAAAATCCATTCGGACGATTCGGAAAAGAACGGAAATTCGAATTGGTCAAATTGAAAAGATTTTTTGCCTTAAAAAAGGGTAGATTGATCCAATATAAACCTCTAGTAAAATGCCCGTCAAATTGAAAAAAATTCCATGCCTTTTTAAATTGGGACTACCCATTTAGTTTGTGAGGCCAAGTGTGGAAAAAGGGTGTAGACCTCCTCCGCAGTAAAATTAGACATCAAATTGGAGAGAATTGTGAGAATTGAAGCCCAAAGTGATGAAATTCGTAGGCTTGTGTGGGGCTGAAACATTTGGCACCAAAGTGAATTATTTGTGGATTTATATGTGCATGAAGGCTTAAGGGACCAAAGGGCTTTGTTTGAGAGCTTGTGGGGCAAGATTGGATAAATATGGAATATTATATTTAATTTTTCTTCCCCCCTTCTTTGGACTTCCCTCTCTTCGCCTCCCCCTCTCTCGCACACCCTCCCCCTTGACCAACATCTCTTTTTCTCCCTTATCTTTTTCCCTCCATTTTTGCACGTCTCTCTCTCTCTCTCTCTCTCTCTCTCTCTCTCTCTTTTCCGCACGTTTCTTTCCTTCACAAATGACTAACCCTGCTGCCTTATCCCCTCTCTCTTCTTCGGTTTGTCTCCTGCACACGCTAGCTCGATTGACTTCTCCTCCTTCACGGCTCCCATTTCTCCATTTTTTTTTGTTTTTCCCTCTGCCTTATCTTTTCGGCTTTTGTTCGACGCCCAGCCTGCAGCTCACGCTAGCCCACGATCCCTCCGCCTCTGCCAAACCGACAACTCAATCTCCACCCATCCACACTCAACTGCCACTTGCCCAATGTCCATCCATCTCCGGTCAACCCAGCGAAGCCGAAGCTGCTTCTTCAGCTAGTTTGTTGACCTTAGCAACAACGTCGCACATCCATTTCTTCCTCTGCTAGTGAATCCACCGAAGCCAGCTGCTCCCACCTTTGTCCACCACAACGCCTCCATCGCCAATCCACCGAACAGCCCCCACCGTCCAACACCACCAAGACCAGCCACAACTCCTTCACTGATCAGTCACGCCGTAGCCCCGTTGTAGCCCGCGTCTCTTTGAACTTCAGTCGCCAGCAGCCCGCAAATCAATCCAACCCGCCCCGCCATTCGGCCACCTCGCATCCACCGTAGAACAGCTCCACCATCAGCTACCGTTTCACTTTTGCGAAACCGAAACATCATGACCAGCAACGCAGGAGTAGAAACTCAGCCCAACCTTGGGCTTATGTGGCCGATTTCGGCTCGATCCGAGCCCATGTTGGTGCTGCTGCTTTGGAGTTTATCACCTGTCGTCGCGTCCCCGTTGCTGTGGTCCCGTTGGATCGTTAATCTAGTGAGTTTACTCACTAATCCCTGCTTAGGAATTTAATTCACTAATCCCTGCTTAGGAATTTAATTATGCTTAAGGATTGATTAGTTTAAGTTAAGTATGGATTAGGTGGATAATTAGAATAGATTAGTAATTTAATCGTTCAATAATGCTTGTTAGGTGGTTAGAGTAGTGTAATTAGAGCCTAGACAAGCTCTAGTATTTATCTAGAGTGGTTTGAAAATTTTCCGGACCTGTCTTGGCTTCTAGTTACGCTTTTCCGGCCTAAGTGAGCATTTTTGCTATTTATTTGTAATTATTTAATTAATTATTATTTTTTGGAAATTAGACCGGAATAGCCGGCGACCAGAATTTCGTGCTGATTTCAATGGTGTGATTTATTTATTTAATTGACTGCTAATTCGTGCTAATTGAATGTGATTTGCAATTTTTGGTATTTATCTCAAAATTTATTTAATTTCAGTAATTAATTAGAAAATCACCGGGCGTCGGTTTACAACGCCAAAAATGTGTTTAGAGACTGTTGAAATTAGTGAGATTTTCAAAAGGTAAAATTTTGTTTTTTTGCTTAGACCGACTGTGTTCCCACACACGATTATTTTTATCGGGTATGATAAAAATGGTAAATTTGTTAGATGGTCAGGATGGTATACTATATCAACCTACGGGCTCTGATATGTCAACTTAGCGCAAGTAGTATACGGGTATACTATATCAACCTACAGGCTCTAATATGTCAGCTTAGCGTGAGTAGTATACCATATCAGCTTAGAGCGAGCTATATTATTAATCAGCTTAGAGCGAGCATTGTTAGTATACTATATCAGCCCGAGGGCCTCGATATGTCGGCTTAGCGTGAGCAGTATACTTTATCAGCTTAGAGCGAGCCATACTATCTCATTTTCATCTTAGAGTGAGTAGTCCTGGATATGGTCGGACTTTATAGATAGTATTGATTGAGATGACCGGGGGATGGTCAACTAAGTCAATTGATCAATGGTTCGATTTGATTTGATGGTTTGGTTTGTTGAAGTGATTCGTTGAATATACAAATTGTACTGACTTGTAGGAAGTAACTAAGGCAAAGGTAAGTCCTCCGACTTGTGCTTGTGCTTACATAGCCCTCGGGGCGTATTTTCTTCCTAGTCGGGTGTTAGGGGGTGAACTTGCTAAGACGTCATCTCACTCCGTTGTGGGATAACATTTTCAAGTCCCTAAAGTGAATAAACCGGAGCTTGCGGCGGAAAGGTCAGGAGCATGGATGGCTCAGAAGTTCTTTTTGAAACTAGACCTCCTGTACTTAGACCCTAGAGTTGACCTCTATTTGTAAACCAGATCATTTGTAAAAGTTGTGCTAATTCATTTGAAAATTATGGCCCTACTTTTTTATCACATCTTTGTGTTGTCCGGGGATTAATTATTCACTTCCGCATGCGCATTAAAATGAATGGGCCGGCGACGCGTCCTGGGACGTCGCTATTTAATCGATCACAGAGGGATGGGCACGTGTCCTCGAAGGATCGGGGCGTGACACATATGATTGCTACACCCACTATCAACATACCATGTTTCATTTTTACTATCATTTGCCGCTTAGTCTGCATAGAATGTATTCTCTTCACTTTCCTTTTTTCTTACATAGTTTGCTCAATTATCTATTTTTTAGCGACAATCTTTTTCTACATGGCCATATCTTTTACAAAAGCGGCATTGTTTTTTATTTTTAAACCAACAATCCTTCTCCAAATGATTTGTTGTCTTGCAAATACCACAAGGTGGATAATTTTCCTTTTGTGTAGTTTCTCCTCCTTTTTTATTTTTTCATGAGCTCCTTCTACCATTTTTAGATTGATGAGATTGTATATTTACTGAAAGGCACTGTCAACTTAATCTTCATCTTGTGCCATTAGTCTTTTCTCATGTGCTTCTAGAAAGCCAATTAATTCACTCACTGATAAGGTCGTCAAGTCCTTAGTTCCTTCTATAGTTGTAACTATGAGGTTGTATTTATTAGTAAATGACACCAATATGTTCTCAACAACCCTTTGATCGGTGATCCCATCTCCATAGACTCTCATTTGATTAACTAGCTCCTTTAATTCTCCACAATATTCTTGGACGGTTTCATAATTTTTCATTTTAGAATTCTCAAAATCTCTTCTCAAAGTTTGAAGGTGAATAGTGCGTACCTTTTCTGATCCTTGAAATTCTTCTCGTGATATTTCCCAAGCCCCTTTTGCAGTCTTCACTCCAATTCTTCTTGGAAATATCGTTTCCGAGAGTGCTTGCTGAATAAAATACAGTGCCATTGCATCCTTTTGTAATTTATCCTTCGAAACACTTGCACCTTCTTGTGGAGTCTCGCAACATTTTTCCACGATGTCCCATAAGTCTTGGGCCATCAAGAATGTAGTCATTTTTATGCTCCAAAAGTCATAGTTGTTCCTATAAAAAATGGGGATGGGAAATGAAGATGAGGTAGAGTTAGCCATGGTTTAGTTATTGGGTATTTGGAAAGGGTAGTTTTAGGAATGGGTTTGTAGGACAAACGCCCAATACCAACCAAAGACATGGCTCTGATACCACTATTGGTATTTGCGGAAGCATGTGTTTGATGTGTGTGCAAATGTGTTTTGTGTGTGAACTATTAAGAGAGCAAAAGAACTAAGAACAATGTGGGTAAGAAAATGATTGAGCAAAGTAATAATAGAGAGTGACAGCGAGGGAGCACGAAGGAACAAAAGAAAACTTTTTTTATTTAGTTATTATAGTACAAAGGGAAGGGGAGGAGCTTAGACGACCATAAGCCTATTTATAGGCCTACGTCACGGATTTCTTCATGCGAAAATCTTTGCTCAAGTTAGAGATTTTCTTGTCCTTAGTTAGCTCTATTAATGAGCTTGTAAACCAACTTTCAAGGGGAAATATCTCTGCAATTTGCAGAGATAATATTGTGGCCTACTCTACATAAATCTAGTGTACTCTAGAGATTTCCTTTGCTGCCAAAGTCAAGATTTTTCTTATAGTATCCTCTGATTGATTCTAGAAATTGGATCCGGAATTCAAAGCAAAGCCTCAGGGAACATACCAGTACAGAGAAAATAATGGTCGCTAATGAGGATATCGTTTTTGCAGTTTTCCAATCAACAGAAACAAATTGAAGCTTAATGATATGTCAGTCGTGCCTTTGATAAAAAAGAACCCATCTCTGTCAGTAAATTTACTACTGATTATCCCTATCATTTTGTATTCTCATTACTGGGTTCGTGATAAAGGATGAGGAAACGAAGTCAGCAGTAGCAAAGGGGTAAAAAATGGTGACTTGTATTCCTTGAGGCCAAATGATGGAACCTTTATGGTCCGAAAGGTTTCGCACAACAGCCACTAGGTTTTGGCATCGTCAGCTGAAGAATAATAAAACTAATATCTGTCAGCAATAGGAGCAACAGATGAAAGCATTTGTTGTAACATCCCGTGTCTCCACTATACACATATTGTCCGCTTTGGACACTAAGTCCTTACGGTTTTGTTCCTCTCGAGGCAGCCCAAACTACCCCAAGAAAATGCGTATGTACAGTTAGAGGGACTTAAGCCTTATAAGATAGCCTAGGATTCCCCCCTAAGTGATGTGGGACAAGAGATGCACCCCCCTCCCTGCGCACGTCCGGGGACCGAGGTGCGGATGCACCGCCATCCCTCTTCCCCACGCACCGTCGCTTGGGCCGTCACACTTTCTTAATATTAAGCTAGTCGGCCCCAAAAGAAGAAACAGAAAAAAAGAAGTTGAAAAGTCAATAATGCAAAAAGGAGAGGGGAGAGGGCTCGGCTAAATAGAAGCTGAGAGGTCCCTCGACCAGAAAGAAAAGAAAGAAAAGAAAAAGAAGAAGAAGAAGAAGAAGAAGAAGAAGAGAAAGGGGGAAGAAAGGAAAGGAGTTTTGGCAAGTGCACGCCTCGGATGCCTCGCCAAGCCTACTTGACTCCATAACGCAGCACCCGGTAAGAGATTAGGCCCCTCGTTCATCCAACTGAAGTAATTTATGGGTTTATGGTTCAAATTCGGAATTTTTGGAAAATTGAGCGGCGAAGTCCGATTTTGGAGTTGTTGAGCCGCGTATTTTTGTAGGAATGGTAGTTTAGGGTGTTGTGGAGCCGTGAGATTTTACGGATCATGATTTGAGCTTATGGTTTGTCCGAAACAAAATTTCAAAGTTTCCCGCGCGCAGTGAACAGTACGCGTCCAGCAGCTTTGGCCCGTATTTTGTCATTTTTTTCAGCTTGATTTTAGGACGGTCAAGTTCGGATTCTTGTATTATGTGTCAAGGGCTCTCTATTGACTATAAGTACACTCGGATCGGGGTTCGGAGGAGAAAGTTAAGGCACGATTAAGTTTTGCGCTTAAACTCCGTGTTGCGAATGGCGTGAACAATTGCCTTGGTTATGCGATTTGTTAGCGCGTAGAAGTCCTTTTGGTAGAATTAAAGCGTAATTTAGTTGTTTCATAGTTGAAATAGAGTTTTATTAGATTTTAACATTATTCCTCAGTTATTTGATAGGGCCTTGAGTTCGACAATACGAGTATCGTTCGTCCTTTGGTCGTAGACGACGAGGTGAGTGGTATTATATCTTCTTTGGTTTTGTAAAATCATGTCTTAAGGTGTATATGTATATATATTGAATCGAGAAGAGCATTTTTATTGCATAAAAGCCAGATCGAGCAATTGCTACCCTTTGGTTGATTGTGAATGTTTGAAAAGCATGTTATACAAGGTTTGTGGAGAAATATATATGAAATTGCTTTGCGACTGATTTATGAAAAGGTTTATGATGATTTGAGAAATGGATATGAAATGGATGATGGGCTATGTTGCAAAATGTTATTTGTTTGGTTTAAAATATTGATTTCTGGATTGGATTTCTGGTATTGGAGAATGGTTATTTATGCTCAATATGACTGTGAACCCAATGAGGGGTTGTTGGGGTATGCATACTAGGTTTAGGATATCCTTTTGGGCCTAGCCATCGGCTTTGTAGGTGGAGACCTTGCCAAGGGGAGAATATTGGTCGCCTTGTCATAAGGCGTTGTGTCGTGACCATGGTTAGTTATTGAGCAAAAGATTGGTTGATGGATGAACCATCGACGTGTGTTTGATATGAGATGAATCAATGGATAGACCATTGATATGTGTTTTTGATGGAGATTATTCAATGGATTTGACCATTGATGCTCGACTTTGATGGCGATTTAAATGAGTTTTCCATATTAGTATAAAGCTTTGATGATAAGAAATAACTCTTATATGATTCGATTTGTATTTTATATATTGAGTTGGCGTTATGAAGTTTGATATTGCTTTGTATACATGCATAGTGGTTGTTCGATCTGCTTAGAAGATATGTACTACTCACTGAGCTGTTATTGCTCATCCCACTCCTCCTTTAATCTTTTCAGGTTCCTCAGTTAGCGGCAAATAGAGCGAGAGCGCCATCGGTGGGAAACTTTTGGGGAGTTCTATTTTTATTTTTTTTTTGTATGGTTTAAGGAAGTGGTGCACATGATCCTTGCTAGTGGTTGGATTGTCTGAGTTTTAAATGCATATCTCTTTTTGGTGGATTATAGAAACTTTGATGTTGCAACCAATTTGATGGTTTATCTGATATGTATTTATATGGTTTGATATATATAAGTTGATATCAGGTTGTTGGTTGTGTTTGAGGCTGCGTCCTTCATGTTGAAGGACAACCGTGTCATTCCCATTGAGACGCGGACCCCTGGAGTGCCATAACTTACAAAAGGTACACTTAAGTGCCAAAATCGGAGCAAAATGGATCTTGAGTGCCAATCCGGCCAAAATCCTGCCAAATCGCATACATGGCATTTTTCCGGTGAAGCGAGTGCAAAACGACGCCATTTTGCATGCTAACGTGGCCAAATAATGCAAAAACGGCGTCGTTTTGGGCGGATGTGGTAAAAAAAAGTAATATCAAAATTAATTAAATTAAATTTAGTTAAAATATGAAAAAATAATAAATTTAAAATTAAATTTAGTTAAAATATGAAAAAATAGTAATTTTAAAATTAAATTTAGTTGAAATATAAAAAAATAATTTTAAAATTAAATTTAGTTAAAATATGAAAAAAAATAATTTTAAAATTAAATTAGTTAAAATATGAAAAAAATAATTTTAAAATTAAATTAGTTAAAATATGAAAAAAATAATTTTAAAATTAAATTTAGTTAAAATATTAAAAAATAATAATTTTAAAATTAAATTTAGTTAAAATATTAAAAATAATAATTTTAAAATTAAAAAAAAGGGGTTGACCCTCCTCCCTCCGTCGACGGCCCTTCCCCCCTTTTTTAAATTTTTTTAAATTTTTAAAATTTTAAATTATTAGTTTTTAATATTTTAAATAAATTTAATTTT
Organism: Eucalyptus tenuipes; assembly: GCA_014182365.1. Lineage (NCBI taxonomy): Eukaryota > Viridiplantae > Streptophyta > Magnoliopsida > Myrtales > Myrtaceae > Eucalyptus > Eucalyptus tenuipes. The sequence continues at coordinate 4,287,067 of CM024547.1, read as the reverse complement.
AAATTATTATTTTTTTCATATTTTAAATAAATTTAATTTTAAATTTATTATTTTTTCATATTTTAACTAAATTTAATTTTAAATTTATTATTTTTTCATATTTTAACTAAATTTAATTTTAAATTTAATTTAATTAATTTTTATATTATTTTTTTATCACGCATTAGCCCAAAACTACGTCGTTTTTGCATTATTCGGCCACGTTAGCTTGCAAAACGGCGTCGTTTTGCACTCGCTTCGCCGTCAAAATGCCACGTTAGTGTTTTGACTGGACTTTAGCTGGAGTAGCACTTAAGTGATCCGTGTTTCTTCGAATGTGGCACTTAAGTGTACCTTTCGTAAGTTATAGCACTTAAGTGTCCCTTTGTGCTAAGTTATGGCACTTGAAAGGTTCTTTTGCCCATTCCCATTCCTTGTAGTTTGGGGTGTGACATTTTTGGTATCAGAGCCTAAGTTTTGATCTCTTTGGATGTAGTTATGGGACGTTGTGAGGTTGTGTGATAGATTTTATTTTTGCGTTAGTCTTCTAGATTCTAAGGTGTAGTTTCATTCTTGGATTCAGGTGATCATGCGTACCGACTCTGAGACACGTGCCTCGCTTCATAGGAGCAGCAAAGGCAAACGAGTCGCTACCCCTGATGCTAGAGACATGCCTCAAGCTTCTCGAGGTGCGTCTTTGAGAAGGAGACTTGAGGACCGCTTTGATAGGAGTCCTAACTTGCGCAAAGTCAGAGGAGAGGATCAAGAGCCAACCCGTTCAACTGAATTTGAACAAGCAATGATCCATTGGTATCACCAAGCAAAAGAATTAATTGGAGATGGAGCGATTGGCTCAGGCACTTTTGCCCATTTTAGAAAGGCGAAACCACCCACTTTTGATCGGAAAGCTAATCCTCTTGCAGCTGAGTGTTGGATTAAAAGGATTGATGGGATCTTTGAAGTTGAAGAGATTCCTGAGAATCGGAAGGTTAAATTTGCCACCCAATACCTAGAAGGTGAAGCAGAGTTTTGGTGGGATGGAATGAAGCCAAGTCTTGGAGGTAGGGATGTTATTATATCCTGGGAGGACTTTAAAAAGGTGTTCAATGCTCAATTCTTCCCAAAGTCATTCCAAGCAAAGATGAAGGGTGACTTTGTCCATATATCTCAGGGTGACTCCACAGTTTTGGAGTATTCAATCCGCTTTAATCAGTTGAGTAGATTTGCGTAGCACTTGGTAGCAAATGAGGAAGATAAGGCCGACCATTTCCTAGGAGGGCTTCGACCTGAAATTAATTCCGCACTTGCACCTTTCGTATTAACAACTTATAAGGATGTGCTAGAACGAGCAATCAAGGTGGAGCAAAGCATTCTGAAGTACGGCACACAAGGAGCACCTCAACCCAAAAGGTTTAAGCCCACAAATGTACAAGGTAGCCGTACTAATGGTAGTGGAAGGCGAAGAGGTTTCAGCCGGCCAGGACAGTTTAGAAATCCGAGTAACCAAGGTCCCTCTAACACATGTGGAAGTTATCATCGTGGTGAGTGTCATCGGAAAACCGGAGTATGCTTCTCATGTGGGAAAGCGGGACACATGCTGCGAGATTGTCCTATACAAAGGAATCCTCCTATTGGCAATAGATCATGTTATCTATGTGGGTGACAAGGGCACCTAGCACACCAGTGTTCCATGCGGAGGAATACCCCTTTGGTTGGTAGGCCCCAAGAGAACCAACAAAGACAAAGTACAAGTGGGAAAGTTTTTGCGATGACCAAGGAGGATGCGGCAGCATCTAACGCAGTTGGGTAATATTTCCATTGCCTCACAATGTGCTTATGCGTTATTTGATCCTGGTGCTACGCACTCCTTCATTTCAACTGAATTTGCAAAGAAGCTTGATTTGTTGCCTGACCCTCTTGAATGTGAATTGTGTGTTGATACTCCTACTGGCGATTTCTTAATTGGTCATCATGTGTTCAAGAGATGTGTGATTCGGATTAATAATGTTGAAATGCCTGTGGATCTAGTGGAGTTAAATATTCGAGATTTCGATGTTATTATAGGGATGGATTGGTTATCTACCTATCATGCTATTGTTGATTGTTTTTCAAAGAAAGTGATACTTAGACTTCCGAATCAACCCGAATTCTCTTTTTCGGGAAGTTGTCAAAACACTTCTCCAAGGTTGATCTCGGCTTTGCAAGCGAGGAAACTTTTGAGAAAAGGGTTGTTGTGGTTATTTAGCTTGTGTAAAAGACACAAATAAGGTTGTAGTAAAGTTGGAAGATGTTCCTGTCGTTAGAGAGTTTCCACGTGTGTTTCCTGAGGATTTACCAGGCTTGCCTCTTAATAGAGAAATTGAGTTTTGTATTGAATTGATGTCCGGTATGGCACCAATCTCTAAGGCACCATATCGGATGGCACCCGCTAAATTGAAAGAATTGAAAACGCAACTACAAGAGCTTTTGGATAAGGGTTTCATCAGACCCAGTGTTCGCCTTGGGAAGCTCCCGTTCTATTTGTGAAAAAGAAGGATGGTAGTATGCGGCTTTGCATAGATTACTATGAGCTTAACAAGGTAACAGTCAAAAAGAAATATCCTTTGCCCCGGATTGAGGATTTATTTGATCAACTTCAGGGAGCTCAGGTATTTTCCAAGATCGACCTTCGTTCTGGGTATCATCAGTTGAAGATAAATATAGATGATGTGTCTAAAACCGCTTTCAGAACAAGGTATGGCCATTATGAATTTCTCGTCATGCCTTTTGGATTAACAAATGCGCCTTCTGCCTTCATGGACTTGATGAATAGGGTGTTCAAGGAATATCTAGATAAATTTATTGTGGTATTCATTGATGACATCCTAGTGTATTCGAAGAGTTTAGAAGAACACGAACAACACTTGATGTATGTCTTGCAGACTTTGCATGAAAAGAAGTTGTATGCCAAATTTAGTAAGTGTGATTTCTGGCTTGATCATATAGAATTCTTGGTCATGTGATCTCGAAGGATGGCATACTAGTGGATCCAAAGAAAGTTGAAGCAGTTGTTAAGTGGAATCGTCCGACTAATGTTACAGAAGTGAGAAGTTTTCTTGAGCTAGCCGGCTACTATAGGCGATTTGTAAAGGGATTCTCAAAGATTGCTAGTCCACTCACCCGTCTTACTCAGAAGAAAGTTAAATTTGAATGGTCAGACCAATGTGAACGCCGCTTTCAAGAGTTGAAGAGACGGCTAGTGTCGGCTCCTATTCTAACTCTACCTTCTGGAAGTGGCGGCTTCGTAATCTATTGCGACACATCCAAAGAAGGTTTGGGTTTTGTTCTTATGCAAGATAGCAAAGTTGTTGCCTACGCTTCTAGACAATTGAAATTACATGAGAAGAACTACCCCACTCATGATTTGGAGTTAGCGGCGATTGTGTTTGCCTTGAAGATATGGCGGCACTATTTGTATGGTGAAAAATGTGAAGTCTTTACCGATCACAAGAGTCTGAAGTATATATTTACTCAGAAAGAACTGAACATGAGGCAAAGAAGATGGTTAGAACTTTTGAAGGATTATGACTTGTCCATTAATTACCATCCGGGTAAGGCTAATGTGGTAGCGGATGCTTTGAGTCGTAAATCCTTTGGAAATATGCCAGCTTTGCTCACTTCTCAAAAACTCATTCTTGAAGATATGAAGAAGTTAGACTTGGAGGTGTTGGTGCAGCAGCTTGGTGCTCAATTAGCTAATCTTCAAGTACAACCTATGTTGATCGACATAATTAAGGCTAAACAGAATGAAGATCCACAATTACAAAAATTTAGAGAAGGTGTGGAAGCTGGAAGACAAGCGGATTTTAGTTTACACATAGATGGATCCTTGAGGTTTCGTGGTCGACTATGTGTTCCTGAGGACTCAAAGCTGAAAAGGAGATCCTGCAAGAAGCTCACAGTACTATATTTTCAATTCATCCAGGAAGCACTAAAATGTATAGGGACTTGAGAGAAAACTTTTGGTGGGTCAACATGAAAAATGATATTATAAAATTTGTCAATCAATGTTTAGTTTGCCAGCAAGTGAAAATTGAGCATCAGAAACCGGGTGGACAGTTGCAACCTCTAGAGATACCTAAATGGAAGTGGGAGCATATTGCCATGGACTTTGTAGTCAATCTACCGAGGATGCCAAGTGGTAAGAATGCCATATGGGTGATTGTTGATCGATTGACTAAGTCCGCTCACTTTTTGTCATATCGATTTGGCCTTTCAATGGAAAATATGGCAAAGCGATATGTTAATGAGATAGTGAAGCTTCATGGAGTTCCAAAGAAGCATTGTTTCGATAGGGATCCTAGGTTCGTGTCTAACTTTTGGAAGAGTTTGCAAGGAGCATTGGGCACTAAACTCAACTTGAGTACAGCTTTTCATCCACAAATAGATGGACAAATCGAGAGAACAATCTCGACATTAGAGGATATGTTGAGACCATGCATCATTGACTTCGGTGGTTCTTGGGATGAACATCTACATTTCACAAAATTTTCTTATAACAACAGTTATCACTCCAGCATTAAGATGGCACCCTTTGAAGCTTTATATGGCCGAAAATGCAGAAGTCCTATTTGTTGGGACGATGTTGGTGAGAAAAGACTAATTAACCCTAAGTTCATTCAATAGTCAGAAGAGAAAGTTAGGTTGGTTTGGGAACGTCTCAAAACAGCTCAAAGTCGTCAGAAAAGTTATGCGGATATGAAAAGACGCAAGTTAGAATTTAATGTGGGGGATCACATATTCTTAAAAGTTTTTCCTACGAATGGTGTAATGAGATTTGACACACGTGGGAAGTTAAGTCCAAGGTACGTGGGACCATTCTTAATCTTAGAGAAAATTGGTGAAGTTGCTTATAAATTGGCTTTGCCACCGGCACTATCAAGTGTCCATAATGTGTTCCATGTCTCTTTGTTGCGGAAATATGTGCCAAATCCTAAACATGTCCTAGACTTTACTCCATTGAGATTACGGGAGAACTTGACATATGAGGAGCAGCCTATTCGCATTGTCGATAAGAAGGATCAGGTGTTACGGCGACGAACTATTCCTTATGTGAAAATACAATGGCAAAACCACACCGAGAGAGAGGCTACTTGGGAACTCGAGGAGGAGGCAAGACACAAATACCCTCACTTGTTTTATGATTAAAGTACATGTAAATTTCGAGGATGAAATATTTTTTTAGGAGGGTAGAATGTAATATTAAGCTAGTGGGCCCCAAAAGAAGAAAGAGAAAAAAAGAAGTTGAAAAGTCAATAAAACAAAAAGGAGAGGGGAGAGGGCTCGGCTAAATAGAAGCTGAGAGATCCCTCGACCAGAAAGAAAAGAAAGAAAAGAAAAAGAAGAAGAAGAAGAAGAAGAAGAAGAAGAAGAAGAGAAAGGGGGAAGAAAGGAAAGGAGTTTTGGCACGTGCACTCCTCGGATACCTCGCCAAGCTGACTCGACTCCATAACGCAGCACCCGGTAAGAGATTAGGCCCCTCGTTCGTCCAATTGAAGTAATTTATGGGTTTATGGTTCAAATTCGGAATTTTTGGACAATTGAGCGGCGAAATCCGATTTTGGAGTCATTGAGCCACGTATTTTTGTAGGAATGGTAGTTTAGGGTGTTGTGGAGCTGTGGGATTTTACGGATCGTGATTTGAGCTTATGGTTTGTCCAAAACAAAATTTCAAAGTTTCCCGCGCGCAGTGAACAGTACTCGTCCAGCAGCTTTGGGCCCATATTTTGTCATTTTTTCAGCTTGATTTTGGGACGGTCAAGTTGGGATTCTTGTATTATGTGTCAAGGGCTCTCTATTGACTATAAGTACACTCAGATTGGGGTTCGGAGGAGAAAGTTAAGGCGCGATTAAGTTTTGCGCTTAAACTCCGTGTTGCGAATGGCTTGAACAATCGCCTTGGTTATGCGATTTGTTAGCATGTAGAAGTCCTTTTGGTAGAATTAAAGTGTAATTTAGTTGTTTCATAGTTGAAATAGAGTTTTATTATATTTTAACATTATTCCTCGGTTATTTGATAGGGCCTTGAGTTCGACAATACGAGTATCGTTCATCCTTTGGTCGTAGACGACGAGGTGAGTGGTGGTACTATATCTTCTTTGGTTTTGTAAAATCATGTCTTAAAGTATATATGTATATATATTGAATCGAGAAGAGCATTTTTATTGCATAAAAGCCAGATCGAGCAATTGCTACCCTTTGGTTGATTGTGAATGTTTGAAAAGCATGTTATACAAGGTTTGTGGAGAAATATATATGAAATTGCTTTGCGACTGATTTATGGAAAGGTTTATGATGATTTGAGAAATATATATGAAATGGATGATGGGCTATGTTGCAAAATGTTATTTGTTTGGTTTAAGATATTGATTTCTGGATTGGATTTCTGGTATTAGAGAATGGTTATTTATGCTCAATATGATTGTGAACCCAGTGAGGGGTTTTTGGGGTATGCATATCAGGTTTAGGATATCCTTCTAGACCCAGCCATCGGCTTTGTAGGTGGAGACCTTGCCAAGGGGAGAATCTTGGTCGCCTTATCACAAGGCGTTGTATCATGACCATGGTTAGTTATTGAGCAAAAGATTGGTTGATTGATGGACCATCGACGTGTGTTTGATATGAGATGAATCAATGGATAGACCATTGATATGTGTTTTTGATGGAGATTATTCAATGGATTTGACCATTGATGCTCGACTTTTGATGGCGATTTAAATGAGTTTTCCATATTAGTATAAAGTTTTGATGATAAGAAATAACTCTTATATGATTTGATTTGTATTTTATATATTGAGTTGGCGTTATGAAGTTTGGTATTGCTTTGTATACATGCATAGTGGTTGTTCGATCTGCTTAGAAGATATGTACTACTCACTGAGCTGTTATTGCTCATCCCACTCCTCCTTTAATCTTTTCAGGTTCCTCAGTTAGCGGCGAATAGAGCGAGAGCGCCATCGACGGAAACTTTTGGGGAGTTCTATTTTTATTTTCTTTTGGTATGGTTTAAGGAAGTGGTGCACATGATCCTTGCTAGTGGTTGGATTGTCTGAGTTTTAAATGCATATCTCTTTTTGGTGGATTATAGAAACTCTGATGTTGCAACCAATTTGATGGTTTATCTTATATGTATATATATGGTTTGATATATATAAGTTGATATCAGCTTGTTGGTTGTGTTTGACGCTGCGTCCTTCATGTTGAAGGATAGCCGTGTCATTCCCATTCCTTGTAGTTTTGGGATGTGACATTTGTAGTAGTTGCCAAATGGCCAAGTCTGGTTTTCCTTTTTATCTTGAATAAGGAAGTTAGCCGTGAGCCTCTTGCTAAATTCACTGCTATCTCTAGGGATCATCTCCGTTGCTTTCTAATCAGAAACTCAAATATTATCTTATTTCATCGACGAGTGCACCAGATCCACTTAGGTTTTTCCCATGTGGCAAAGGTTTGGCTCTTCATTGTGCTTCATTTCTTCGATGAGTTCATTCATACTCGGTTTTAAAAAAGGAATGAAAATTTCGCAATCAGATGAAGGAAGCAAGTTCAACGGAAATGAGTTCAAAACTTATTTGAGATAACGGCATTCAACACATGAAAGGAAAGCTTCTCCAAGGCGCCTGAACACAAAGGCTTAGCAAAGCGCGAAGGCTGAAACATTTCAGAAATTGGATTGAGTGTGATGTTTTACAGCTCTGTCCCCAAGGGCTTTTGAGAGACTATTACAAAAGAAAGCTGGATCTATGGTCATTGCCTTGGTTTTTATGGGCTAGAGGCATGGGCATGAGGGCTACAGTGGTTCTATCCTCCCACTGGACAAGTCTATAGAGCACCCATGTGGGGTTTTGATGAAATGACATTTCCTTTCAAGAATCCTAGAGACTAATGTGTTTCTCTAGTTGTGGAAGCAAGCTATCAAATAATAAAATAGACAGAATAAGAAAATAAATCGGACACTAGATTTATGTGGTCCGATCGAGGTAACCTGTGTCTATTGGGAGAGTAATTTTTCATGGTCAAAATCCTACAAATCTTTGGACTCTACTATGAAAATATCATAGGCGACTGCCCTCCAACTCAGAACAACTTCCGATCTTGATCACGACTTCACCATGGAAGTAATTTCCACATTCAGAGATTCGATTTTGAACTTAAAATGTACCAAGCTTGTCTACACAATTCATTTTGAGTTGGGTTCATTCAACAAGCTTAAACTCGAGAAATATTTTAACATCTCTATCAAACATTAGTGACATCTCTATTGATTTGCAAACCAGATAAACTAACACCACTTGAGGATCAATTGTTTAATGTTATGCAAATTACTCAAATGCAGAATAGTTCCATGTGGTGTTGATCGATCTGGTGAATCACTGAATAACTCACCATGTATTGAATAGTTCAATTGTTCAATGCTATGCAAATTGCTCAAACGCAGAACAATTCCACATGGTATTGATCAATCTGGTGAATCATTGAATAACTCACCATGCGCATCATCCTCTTCCGTCATCATACCACATCATGAAGCACTTTCTTCAATCCAAAATGTGGATGTTATCCGTCCTACAGCTCCAAGTGCAAAAATCCTTGTGATTCCATGGCCCAATCTCAGCACGACATTAACATGGAGACATCTTCGCCTGCCATGGTGGTTCCATCTTTCTCTCATGCTGCTGATCTGAGCATCATACTTCTTTCCAAGATGGAGGAATCAATGACATCCATTGATCACGTGGTCACCCGATCGAAAGACGGGATCACCATATTGGATGAAATCATCGCATCCCTGCATGATCTGCTAAGGATGCTTTCGGGGTACTTGCCAATGAGATATCCTTTTAAGCCAAAATCTTTAAAGTCAGCACTTGAAATGTTCGGGTTACCTGTCAGCAATGAAAATAAAAAAATTAACGCCCTGTATCAAAATGACTGGGAATTAGGCCGGTTTAACGCGAGAACCGAACCGAATCTACATTACCCTATCGGTTCGAAGCTGGTTTACATGAGAACCGGGCTTGGATGGTTTATACGTAATAATTAGCATTTAAAATTGAAAAAGAAAGAGACCTTCTTCAACTGGGTCATAAAAAGAAGAAGGAATTGGTGGCTTTAGAAAAAGAAGAGACGAGGGGAGGACAGGATAAGGAAGTGGATAATAATAAAGAAATTTCACGCGGAGACGCCATGATGACCCCTGCCAAGCTGAATTAACTTCGTCTTGTAGGGCCCAGGAAGAATTCGCACTCTTTGTTCGAGGAATTTTCGGAGGCGAGCCCTAAATACTTATCCGTGTAAATATTAAGTTTTGGGGTCATATGTCGGAGCTATTAAAGTGTGAAACTATGTGAAAATGACAACAATTTATGATGGCCATAGGATTCCAACAGATTTTACAATGTCGATTTGGAGTTATGATATAGTCTGAGCAAAATTCTAAAATTTCATGAAAGTTGTTACCTAGTTCCTTATTTTTATTTTTGGCGATGGTTTTTGCTCACTATTGGCCATCTTTTATGTTTGTAAAGTTTGGGATCTTTTAATACTTTGAAAGAGCCTTTTTTTTGGCAGTAAGATCACTTGAAACAAATTTGGTGAAAATAATTGCGATGCAATTAAATTCGAAATACGACCTATACGTAGTGGACAACAATAAATGTCTGCTATAAGCTAGCTTTTCTTTGCCTCATAGGAGTTATTTTGTCGCCGATTAAGTTTAGTTTAATTGAGCCGTAGTAAATATAGCTTTTTACTTGATTTTTTATATCGTTTCTTACTTAGTTGATAGGATTTCAAGTTCATTAGTTTAAGTGTTTGTCGTTGTTTGATTATAGGTATTCTCAAGTGAGTGGTGCTTATCTCTTCTTTGAATAGTAAATTCATGTCCTGAAAATGATGGAGATAAAATTAATTATGAGTTATGAAATGACATTTTTGTGGTGTGATTCAATAGATATTAATCAATACAATTAACAATTGATGTTGGTTTTGATATTGTTAATTGATATAATACGCAAAAACCTTTATTGAAAAATATAACTCGTTTTTTATATTGCACGTATATTATTCACCCGACTTGGGATAATGAGTTTTTTATATTATTTCGGGAGAATTACCAAAAAAAGTCCCAAACCTATTGCAATTGTGTCAATTCAGTCATAAAGTTTTTTTTAGCCAATTTAGTCCTAAACCTTTTATAATTGTGTTAATTCAATCCATTTGGCCAAAATTGGCCGGCCAACGCTGACGTGGACACCGGCCATCCGACGAACGCTAACATGGCATTTTTAATTTTTTTTTAGAATTTTTAAATTTTTTTTTGAATTTTTGAATTCTTTTTTTTTCTTTTTTTCCCATCTTCTTCTTCCCCTGGCTGATCGACGCCGGCCGGAGGCGAGGGCCGGCGAGGGAGGCTCACCCCCACCGGCCATTGGCGAGGGCAAGGCCCTACCAAATCCGGCGAGCTCGGCCCTCGCCAAATCCAACAAGGCCTCGCCCGGCCAAGGTGAGGGTCGACCTCGTCGACCACCGGTGAGATGTCAGCCAATGCGATGGGGCCATCGGCGGACGACGGGGCATCGGGCGGAGCCATTCACGTTGAGCACGGAGATCTGGAGCGTTCGACACCTGCAACATCACGGATTCAATCATGTTCATGGACGACGGCAACTCCCTCTTCAATGTCACCTCCCCCTACGTGTTCTACTTCACCAGCGGGTCCCCAAGCCACTACGAGAAGAAGCAGAAGCTCCAAATCTCCGTGCTCAACGCAAACGGCTCCGCCGACGCCCCGTCGTCCGCCGACAACCCCAGCGCACTAGCCAACATCTCACCGGTGGCCGCGAGGTCAACCCTCACCATGGCTGGGCGAGGCCCTGCCGGATTTGGAGAGGGCCGAGCTCGTCGGATCTGGCGGGGCCTTGCCCACGCCAGTGGCCGGCCAGGTTGACCTCGCGGCCCTCACCTCTGGACGGCGAGGGCGAGCCTTGCCAGTGGCCAGCAAGGTTCTCGCCGGCCCTCACCTCCGACCGGCCAGGGGAAGAAGAAAATGGAAAAAAAAAAAAAAAAAAGAATTCAAAATTTCAAAAAAAAAAATTTTAAGATGCCACGTCAGCGTTCGCCGGATGGCTGGCGTCCACATCAGCGCGGTCAACCAATTTTGGCCTGATGGACTGAATTGGCACAATTATAAAAAGTTTAGGACTAAATTGGCCAAAAAAAAAGTTTAGGACTGAAGTAGGACTTTTTTGGTAAAACTCAATTTGATTAGAAGAAATATGTATTACTCATTGAGCTATGGTTGTTCATACTACTCATCTTATATCTTTTGTAAAAATATAATGAAAAAACATGGTTGGCAAGGGAGAGTTCTATGATTGTGACCAGAAAACGACAGATCAATATCGGTTACGAGGTATAATAATGCTCCACCTTCAGGTGTTTGTGGGAGTCGTTGAATTTGCAATTCTTAATGGGAGCTACTGCTGTTTTTAAAAGCTATCCTTTCGAGCTGCTAGCCACTGCTGCGTGAATCTGTTTTAGTACAATTTTTTTTTCTCTTTCCACTTATTTCTGTTTTGTCTCTTTGTTGTGGAAAGAAAATGGCATCTTGGCTTTTGTTCATATCAGTCTACTGATTTTGATTATGGTGTTGAACTATGGGGATCTCGATGGTGGTTCATCAGATCAGACCTTCTGCGATTGGCCGGGTCAATCTGGGATTATATAACGTGTATAAGTTTAGAGAGTTAATAATGCTAGACTTATGAAAACGGTTTACAAGATTAATTTAATAAGTGACGTGTTAGATTATGATTGATCTTTTAGACAATTCAACACATTAATAATAAATTATAAATAATAATTGTTTTTTAAGGAAAAGATACTCATTTATAAATGTGGTGACCAATGTCACGTCCCCGAAATGGTAGATGAAACTAACAAAAAGGGATGCAGGGACACGTTATTTATATAAACAAAAGCATACAAGACAAATTTATGGTGGACAGTGCCCTCAAGCACTTTCAGCGGGCTTATAATGGAGTCGTCGTTAAATTTACACTTCTCAAAGCATTCGATGAAGTAGGGGATGATTTCTAAGCTACTACTTGTATTAAAAGCTACTCTTTTGAGCTCTCTGGTGAGTACATCTATCTTACAGGATTTTTTTTTTTTACTTTTTTTTTTGGGTTTTGTCTCTATGTTGTGGAAAGAAAATGGCATCTTGGGTTTGGTTTATTTCCGTTTGGTGATGTTGATTATGGTGTTAAACTATGTTGGTGTTGATGATGGTCGATCAGATCAGACCCTCTGTGATTGGCCATTGGGGTTATTGTTGGGATCACATGACATGTATAAGACTAGAGAGTTACGAGTCTCGATGTGTCTCTTGAAGTAGCATTTCTTGAATTTCGAGTTTGGTTACAGGCCTTTATATGGGTAAAGGAAGAGTTTTGGTTTAAGGAGGAAGATAAAGAAACCACTCCGAATTAGTTGGTGACGTGAGTAAGTGTTCCTCTATTAGCTTCTGGATAAAAGAAGTTACCATTATTATCTTCCTCATTTTCGTCAACCTTTGTTTAATTCGTTCCTTGTGGCCTGGTTCATGGTTGACATTTTTGCATAAGCAGAAGTAGATCAGAGGTTCGTCTGCTTAGCAAGTTTGGCGTCTCCAGCATTCTTTAATCCTTCTTTACTTGGACATGGCTGCGTTACTAAAAGATCCTCGTTTTTGATTGTTGACTGATTATACCATTCAAGTTGACATGCATTTGAACTATAGTCGAGTGGAGTTCGTGTAATTTGGACCATCTGGTATATGAGTTTGGTGTCTTGGTAGCCAGATCTCGTCTGGCAGTTTGATTCAGATACATGACTTCTGTATATCTTTTCATGCATTTGAACGTTCTACTTTGTTGGCTTGTCCTGTAAAGTACAGACTCCTGTCGTTGACTTTGTCTTGAAGATGCAATTCTGGACATACTCATTGAACTAGTTGACAAGCAATACAAGGTGATCTTCTATTCGGTATGATGTCTGTGGAGAGCAGCCTGGACATGGATATAGAAATGCCTGTGCCTACTGATACGATAAGTCATGCAGAGGCGAAGGACAGAGCTAAAAAGAGCAAAGAAGATGAGAAAACTAATACAGTCCCATTCCACAAGCTGTTCTTGTTCGCAGATTTCACCGACATGGTCTTGATGCTTGTTGGTACAATGGGTGCTGTTGGCAATGGCTTAGGTATGCCCCTAATGACGGTACTTTTTGGGCAACTGATTGATTCATTCGGAACTAACCAGCAAAACAAAGATGTGGTGCATCGTGTTTCCAAGGTAACAACTTTGAAACATAATGCTCATTTTCTGAGGCTAGATGCTAAAGTTCTGGTCATCAGAGTACTTCACATGACTCAATTATTAATAAAAGCATGAAATAGGTGGCGCATATCTATTTCAGGTATTGTCACTCATAAGGAACAGGTCTTTCCTCCTTACTGATATGTTACAGTCATAATCTGTAAATTCAGATATCTCTGAAGTTTATCTACCTGGCAGCATTTACTGGTGTGACAGCATTTCTTCGTAAGTATATCCCTCACCCAAACGAAAGATTCGGGAGTTTCGCTGAAAAACGAAAATGATCCATGGAATTGCCTGTTTTGTCAGAGGTTACTTTCTGGATGGTCACAGGAGAGAGACAGGCTGCTCGGATAAGGGGATTGTATCTGCGGGCGATACTGAGACAGGACATTGCCTTTTTTGATAAGGAAACAAACAAAGGAGAGGTCGTGGGAAGAATGTCTGGTGATACCGTTCTTATACAAGATGCCATGGGTGAGAAGGTAACGTTTCAGCTTGAAAGCCAGACGCTAATGGAGAAGGAAGCCCATAAAATTTTCCTGCTACCCAGGAAGTGATGTGTTTTATTTTATTACATCTCTTTGATTTCTGCAGGTTGGAAAATTTATACAGCTCATGTCAACATTCTTTGGAGGATTCGTTGTCGCATTTAGTAAGGGGTGGCTACTTACTTTGGTCATGTTGTCGTCCATTCCTCCCATCGTGCTTTCTGGCGGCTTCATGTCCCTGATCATAGGCAAGATGGAATCACGGGGACAAAGCGCTTATGCAAAAGCGGCAAATGTTGTTGAACAAACAATTGGGTCAATTAGAACTGTACGTCGATAAAATACAAAAAACTTTTTGATTTACAATTTTGACTTTGGGATGATGGCTGTCGCTTGGTGCAATTAGGTAGCATCATTTACTGGGGAAAAGCTGGCGATAGCAAACTACAACGAGTTCCTTGAGGATGTATGCAAGTCGGGAATTCACGCAGGCATGGCCACTGGATTAGGTCTTGGTGCAGCCATCTCGATTCTCTTCTTCAGTTACGCATTGGCAATATGGTTTGGAGGAAAGATGATTCTGGAAAAAGGATACACCGGGGGCGAAGTACTTAATGTCATCATGGCTGTCTTAGCTGGTTCAATGTTAGTTGCACTTTCGACTTCATTCAACTTTCCATGAGGATACATGTTATTTCTTTGGAAGGAAATTCTAATTATTGATTGTTTTGCAAACTATGCAAGCGATAGGATTTTTACATCCAGGAGGGAGTACTCAATTGAATAGAGCTTTAAAGTGTCTATGCTGCAGCAGTATGCTGCAGCAGACTCATAATAAATGAATTGATTTGGCTTACTTCTCAGGTCCTTAGGACAGGCTTCTCCATGCTTGAGTGCATTTGCCACTGGTCAAGCCGCAGCATTTAAGATGATTGAGACCATCAACAGGAAGCCTGAGATTGATTCTTGTGACACCCGCGGCAAGACGTTGGATGGAATTTGTGGAGACATAACACTTAAGGATGTTTACTTCAGCTACCCGGCCAGACCTGATGAGCTGATATTCAACAGATTCTCCCTTCACATACCAAGCGGGATGACTACAGCCTTGGTTGGACAAAGTGGAAGTGGAAAGTCCACCGTGATCAGTCTGATAGAGAGGTTCTATGATCCACAAGCAGGTGAAGTGCTCATCGACGGCATAAATCTGAAGAAGTTTCAGCTGAAATGGATACGGAGTAAGATCGGCCTTGTGAGCCAGGAACCCGTGTTATTTGCATTGAGCATCAAGGATAATATTTTGTATGGAAAAGAGAATGCAACCATCGAAGAGATAAGAGCTGCCACTGAACTAGCCAATGCTGCTAAATTCATTGATAAATTGCCGAAGGTCTAGAAATGTTTAGGTTGATCATTTTACGTTTAAGCTTAGCGAGATTAATCAATTTATGAGTCTAAATTTTTTTGCATCTTCGCATCAAGGGACTGGACACAATGGTCGGTGAACACGGTACTCAGCTCTCTGGAGGACAGAAGCAAAGAGTCGCCATTGCAAGAGCAATTCTAAAAGATCCTAGGATTTTGCTTTTAGATGAGGCCACAAGCGCACTCGATGCAGAATCAGAGAAGATAGTACAAGAGGCTTTGGACAGGATAATGGCTAATCGAACCACCATTATTGTAGCACACCGTTTGAGCACTGTCAGGAACGCTGATATGATCGCTGTCATTCATCAAGGAAAGATAGTGGAGAGAGGTACTAAAGCATGAATTTTTAGCCATAACATTTTGCAAATAAAAGCCAAACCTACCTAGTTGATCTGATGTGAATATCCTGTTTAAAGCTCAAATTACTGTGGAGCAGCTAAAATTTTTGCAAATTTAATCAGGTACACACTTGGAACTGCTAGAAGATCCCGATGGAGCATATGGTCAGCTAATACGCCTCCAGCAAGTAAGCATGGAGCAACACCAAGAAACAAATTACCAAAACAAACAAGAAAATCTCCTTGACAGTAGTCAATCGAGTCAAAGAATGTCCTTGAGGTCCATAAGTCGGGGATCATCAGCTGTGGGAAATAGTAGCAGCCACTTCGGTCTGCCCACAGGATTAGATGTCCCCGATGGTGCACCCGCAAATCCAGAGTTCTCTTCCTTAGAGAAAACAGAAACAGCTGCAGAAGTTTCTATCCATCGGCTCGCATATCTTAATAAGCCAGAAGTTCCTATGCTACTAGTAGGATCTATATTTGCAATCATTGCTGGTGGGATATTCCCCATTTTTGGCGTACTATTGTCTAATGTGATCAAGACATTTTATGAAGCGCCTCATAAACTAAGGAAAGATTCAAAGTTTTGGGCGTTGATGTTCATGACTCTTGGCCTGTTATCATTAGTAGCATATCCAGTGAGGACGTACTTCTTCTCGATAGCAGGTTGCAGATTAATCCAGCGGATAAGATCAGTGTGCTTTGAGAAGGTGGCGCACATGGAGGTGGGTTGGTTCGATGAGCCGGAGCACTCCAGCGGCGTCATTGGTGCAAGACTATCAGCAGATGCAGCGACAGTGCGGGCCCTAGTTGGGGATTCATTATCCCAGCTCGTTCAAAACAGCGCGTCTGCAGTTGCTGGTTTAGTCATTGCTTTTGCGGCTAGCTGGCAATTGGCGCTTATCGTCCTTGTGTTGCTCCCTCTGATATTTGTTAATGGATATGTCCAGGTAAAATTCATGAAAGGGTTCAGCGCAGATGCCAAGGTACGCATTCCATATTCGCCATTTATGGTCCTACAAGATTAATGCGTGTCTAGTCATTGTCCACGTGAGTGTTCACGAAGCCAACAACTGAAAACTGTCCTAATTGTTGGGTGAATTGAATTGATTTTAAGATATTAACGATGTTAATCAAAATCCCTCTGTTCGCAGATGATGTACAAGGAAGCCAGTCAAGTAGCTGCCGATGCAGTTGGAAGCATCAGGACAGTTGCTTCTTTTTGTTCTGAAGAAAAGATCTTGGAACTGTATGCTAAGAAATGCGAAGGGCCAGTGAAGGAAGGAATTAGGCAAGGGTTGATTAGCGGAGTTGAGTTTGGCCTATCGTGTTTCTCACTTTTTGTGGTCTACGGAATCTGCTTCTACGCTGGAGCTCGACTTGTCCAGGATGGCAAGACAACATTTTCAGAAGTTTTCCGCGTAAGTTTTGTCTTTTCTGGTCTTGTCAGTTTCCCTGGAACACTAACGAGTTCACCGCGCTGGAGAGGACATATTTAATTTCTATACATCAATTTATGGTTTACCTATGTTGTGCTTTGCAGGTGTTTCTTGCCCTGACGAATGCGGCCTATGCAATTACTAACTCAAGCTCCCTCACTCAGGACTCCACCAAAGCCAGAAGCGCAACTGCCTCAATTTTTGAAATAATTGACAGAGAATCAAAATTAGACCCGAGTAATGAGTCTGGAGAAACACTAGAAAATGTTAAGGGAGAAATAGAGCTTTGTCACGTCAGCTTCAAGTATCCTTCTCGACCGGATGTTCAAATTTTCAAAGATCTTAGCTTGACCATACATTCTGGCAAAGTAAAGCTTTTTGATAACCCTTCCAATTTTTCTTTCAAAAATCTTTTTCTATTCTTCTCTGAGTTCAGCCAATTACGATGTGCTAAACAAATCTTGAATATGCACATATGGACTGTGATTTTTGCTTTTTCAGACTGTTGCTTTAGTAGGAGAGAGCGGGAGTGGGAAATCGACTGTAATAGCTCTGTTGCAATGGTTTTATGACCCCGATTCTGGTCACATTACCCTCGATGGGATCGAAATTCAGAAGCTGCAGTTAAAGTGGTTTAGGCAGCAGATGGGCCTTGTGAGCCAAGAACCAGTTCTGTTTAATGACACAATCCGTGCCAATATAGCCTATGGAAAGGATGGACAGGCAACGGAAGCGGAGATATTGGCTGCATCAGAGTTGGCAAATGCCCATAAGTTTATCAGTACTTTGCAACAGGCAAGTTTATCTCGTCCTCAATATAAGATAGACATACGCAGATTAAGCGAGCATCAACTAAGCAAGTTTCCTGAGAATGTTAGTTACCGATATCACAATGACTATGCAGGGTTATGACACATTAGTAGGTGAGCGTGGAGTGCAGTTATCTGGTGGGCAGAAGCAGCGGGTGGCCATTGCACGTGCCATAGTGAAGGATCCGAAGATGCTCCTTCTAGACGAGGCTACGAGTGCATTGGATGCTGAAGCTGAAAGAGTGGTTCAAGATGCATTAGACAAAGTCATGGCCAATAGAACTACAGTTATAGTAGCGCACAGATTATCAACAATAAAAAACGCAGACCTGATTGCAGTGGTAAAAAATGGAGTAATCATCGAGAAAGGAAAGCACGACTCACTAATTAATATCAAAGACGGCTTCTACGCGTCCTTGGTTTCTCTTCACATAAGCGCAGCATCATCCTAATTGTGTTTTGTGCAAGCTATTTTGGTTATGTCCTACTTTCCCATGTAACAGGAGATGCCACTATAAAAAGATGCATATTCGTTATGGCATAGTTTTGTTATATGTCCCATCTAAGGGGAAAAGACTTGTAAGAATATGTTCAGCAACATCAAAACTGCGATGAATATGTTTGTTTAAGTTTAGCAATTAAGAGGAGTGGATTTAAGTTTCCTGAAGTTATATGTGGTGGGTGAAGGCTTCAATTTGATGGTTTGTCATGGGCATCTTTAGCTCTCAAGGCTGAAGGAACAAACAAAAGATTTATCCAAGAATAGGACTGAAGTAAGGAGGAAAGAAAATATTACTTTCTTTTGTTTGTCAAAATAGGATTGCAAAACGTTTTTGCAGAATGTGATTTATATTATCTAGCTGATAAGATACACAAAGATCACATTAAGGAGGTCTTATCAGTTACAGAGACATTTCCAATCCTTTTCGTTGATGCTTTCCAGTGAAAAGAAAATGAAGAAGGCCAAAGTTATGCTGGCTGAATTCTTAAGGAAGAGAACAACTTTTTGTACTGAACTTTACTTATCTATCTTATTCTTAATAAGGCCTCAACAAAACCAGCACATACATGGTTCGGTGTGTGGTTGCTTCTACAGATTCCATTTAGATGATGATATAATGCTGTTGGGAGAAATGACTCAAGATTACAGGGATTTGTAGATTATTGTAATTGTTCTCTATTTTGTTTAAAGCTTAGTTAGACTTGTTACTTGCAATGCATGTAATATTCATATTGTTATCTTATATTTTGGAGGTTGTAAACATATTTTACATAAAACAGGGCGCTCTCAGATTAAGAGCAAGCTGCCTATTTATTTCAAAGCCTTTCTTCATCATTCATGGTACTAAAGCCTCCATTTCTCTGGAATCTATTTGCAATGGCAAGCTCAACCTCCAATAAGTACCCTTATTTATCGACCTTGAATGTTGCAAACTTTGTGACATTTAAGCCAAACTCTCAAATTTTGGACTTCGGAAGACCCAAATTATGGGCTCATTGAAACCCGGGACATGCTGGGATTTAGCACGGGAGATTATCCTGCACCAGTTTATGAAATTGAAGTCCCAATTGCCAATCCGGAGTACACATGGAAACGGTCTAATTGTCTCCTGCATGGATGGATCACAGGAACATTGTCTGAAGGTGTTCTTGGCGTGGTTGTCGGGCTTGAGACTGCCGCTGAGGTACGGAATACCGTAATCAACTCCTTTGCAAGAAAATCTCAAGAACGTGAATATTATCAAATCAACAGCCTCAATATGCACAAGAAAGGCACTTACATTACGAATGAGTATAGCAGCATTTCAAGGGGATTTGCGACGATCTTGCTGCTATTGAAAAGCGCACGAGTGACAGCACCTCATGATCAGATTCTAGAATTTCTGAAGAATGGTACATTAGTATCAGTCAATAATAGGAATACAGAGGAAGCATTTTTAGTGGTTGCCAAATGGCCAAGTCTTGTCATTTGCCTTTTATCTTGGCTAAGGAATTTAGCAAAAGGAATCTAGCAATGAGCCTTTTGCTAAATTCGCCGATATCTCTGGGGATCATCTCCAGTGCTTTCTAAATATAAATTCAAGGGGAGAATTACCAAAAAAATCATAAATCTATTGTAATTGTGTCAATTCAGTCCTAAACTTTTTTTTTTTGCCAATTTAGTCCTAAACCTTTTACAATTGTGCCAATTCAGTCCATCCAACCAAAATTGGCCGATCGGCACGACGTGGATGCCGGTCGGGGACAACTGGCCGATGAATGCTAATGTGGCAATTTTTTCATTTTTTTTTTGAATTTTTTACTTTGTTTTGAATTTTTGAATTTTTTTTTTTTTTTTTTTCCCACCTTCTTCCTCTGGCCGGCCAACGTCAGCCAAAGGCAAGGGCCGGCAAGGTCACCAACTTTTCAAAGGATCTAAAAAAAGTTTATCAAAAGGGATAAAAAAACTTACCATTAAGATTTTCATACATGTAAGCTAGTACAAAAATGTGACTAAAGACACTAACCCGAACATATGACACGTCAACAAGACAAGACGATGTTGATCTTTTGATTTTTTCAATCAAAAACTCATATGCTTCAATCGGAAGGAGAAAAAAATAAATATTAGCAGCTAAAATTGAATGAGTTGGGGTTAGTGAACCGAGTTTTTTTGCACCAAAACAAAACAAGTATTCCAAATCTACAATATCAAGTGAATTCATCAGTTTGCATGATGGAAAATTTAATGCATCTCTAAAGTAAGAGTCCATGCATCTTTGGATCGTCTAAGAGGCGAAGATATTTTTATCCCGTGTGTATATTTACATGCATTTTTCTTTTTTTAAATTTGGCTGGAAGTATTAAAAGTGAAAAAAAAATTATTCCATTAAAAAGAACTATAAAAAAAGATTTCCAAATTCAACATTTCAAGATGTTTTCATTTGGTAATAAACAGTAAGTATATTACAGGTCATATTAGCAGAAACAAATGATTGGATGACAATTTTTAATCTATTATGAGAATAACAGTCTATTCTGAACAAAAAAAAAAAAACTAAATAACATATAATTATAAATTGTTCTAAAGTCCAATCCTTTAAGAATTTGTAACTTATAATAAGCTATTATTTTCACAATAACCTAAAAATTATTATGCTAACAAAGCCCTTAGTAGGATTCTATCATAGCTTTAGAAAGGAAAACTGCATTTCTCTTGAAGCTATCTACCTACAGTGGCAAGCTCAACCTCCAATAAGGCTGCGAATGACAAAATTTCTGAAACAGAAATTGATTTCTGACCAGAAATCAATTTCTCAATTTTTATTCCCCGGACAAGTTTCCGAGCAAATAAACCCGTTTGATAACGACTTAAAATTTCTATTTCTGAAACAGAAATCCGTTTGATAACAGAATAAAAATTTCTATTTATGGGAATAGAAATTGATTAGATAATAACATAGAAAATCCTCAAATACAAAATAATAGTCGAAATAATACTAAAACAACGTAGGAAATCCTCAAATACAAAATAATAGTCGAAAAATACTAATACATTACAAAAGTTGAAAATACAATTTCATGGAATTTCCGACATATTATTATCCCTTGCCATTTTATTGGCAATGGTTTTCCTAAGCGTATTTATTTGATTTCCCTCCTCGGTCATTGTATCGTTTGCAAGCTCATCCTGCATAGGTTCAGACAAGTACTGCGGAAGCATGAATATGGGTGCCATCAATGGCGCCTATACAGCCTTGTTATTTTATCAAAGATTAGTATTATATAAGATTATCAACAAAATAAAATTGATGGTGTAAAGGAATATATGAGAATTCTACCTTGAAGTAACGTTTATGGTTAGGACCCAATCGGGGTAGGTCGGTTTATTTTGATTCTCGAATTGAATCAGTCCAGTTGCTCATCCCTATTTTCTTTACTGTTGCTCAATGAACCTTTAATGGCCCTTGCATAGCAAAGAGAGATTCTCTTGAATCTCTTGCCTTCGAATTAAAATTCAAGATTGTGTAACAATCTAATTATTTTGATTTTGCAAGAATTTTGAATCTGTAAAGAAACAAGGTTAAATTTCTAGGCACTTTTTTTATTCATCTATTACGTAAGAACTTTTTCTTCAACTGGTCATGCGCGTGCCCTTTCTAGGAGGAAAGAGTCCCATTGTTTTTAAGTAAGCATTTAAGAACTTTAGTCGTTTTTGAAAATTGGGGACCCATTCGATTGCCTTTCATCCTAAATAGGAAGTTATCAAAAAAAATTGAAAAAAAAAATGAAAAAAAAAACACTAGCAAAATAAGAAAAAGAAAATTAGCAATAATTTGTGAAGTTGTGGTTATGAGTGAATTAAGTTAGCAAGAAAGCGCAAGGTTCTTTTATATGGTTTGATTTCAACTTCTGATTTCTATTTCAGAAACTGAGAAGTTAAAAATTTCAGCTTCTGATTTCTTCAATTTCTCTATTTCTGGAATAGAAATCTATTTCAAAAATAGAGAAATCAAATTGCGTTACCAAACGGATTTCTGTTCCAAACCTGTTCCAGGGAACAGAGAAACAGAGAAATCGAGAAATAGAAATTTTGTCATGCGCAGCCTAAGTAACCCTCATCCATCGACCTTGAATGTTGCCAACGTTGTGACATTTAAGCAAAGCCACTCGAATTTTTGCTTTCTTTGATCCAAATTATGGGTCTCATCAAAGGCCAGGATATGCTGGGATTTGTTGCTGGAGATTATCCTGTACCAATTCTGAAATCGAAGCCCCAAACACAGAAGAGCAGAACGCATGGAGATGGTCTGATCGTCTTCTGCATAAATGGATCACTGGAACATCATCTGTAGGCCTTCTCGGCATGGTTGTTGGGCTTGAGACTGCCACTGACATGGGAAATACCTGGATACCTTCATCCCACATGGCTGCTAGCGCCGGGAAGCTTCAAAGTGTTCGTATTTGCGGAAGCGTGTTGATGTGTGTGCAAGTGTGTTTTGTGTGTGAACTATCAAGAGAGCAAAAGAACTAAGAACAATATGGGTAAGAAAATAATTGGGCAAAGTAATAATAGAGAGTGGCAGCAAGTGAGCACAAGGGAACAAAGAAAACTTTTTTTATTTAGTTATTGTAGTACAAAGGGAAGGGGAGGAGCTTACCTTCTTAGTTTGCCCCTCAAAATGGACGACCACAAGCCTATTTATAGGCCTACATCACTGACTTCTTCATGCAAAAATCTCTGCTCAAGTAAGAGATTTTCTTGTCCTTAGTCAGCTCTATTAATCAGCTTGTAAACCAACTTTCAAGGGGAAATATCTTTGCAAATTGCAGAGATAATATTGTGGCCTACTCTACATAAATCTAGTGTACTCGAGAGATTTCCTTTGCTACCAAAGTCAAGATTTTTCTTATAGTATCCTCTAGTTGATTCTAGAAATTGGATCAGGAATTTAACACTCCTCCTTGATCCAATTTCGTGTTACTCCAAGCATATCCCATAATATCTTGAACTTGGCTGGCGGTAGTGCTTTATTGGAGGTGTCTGCTACTTGATCCTCAGTCTTGCAATATTTCAGCTCAATTTCTCCGTTATTTTGCACCTCTCGAATGAAGTAATATTTGATGTCGATATGTTTGGTTCTTCCATTGAATATTGGATTCTTTGATGTAGTGATTGCGGACATAATGTTGCAAAGTATCGAGGTATGTTCTATCTGTGCTTCTCCAATGTCTTCTAGAATTCTTCGAAGCCATTTTGCTTGAATGGTGATCATAGCAGCTGTGATGTATTCAGCTTTTGCAGTAGACTATGCCACTAAGTCTTGTTTTTTAGATCCCCATAAAAATATTGCAGAACCCAGTGTGAATGCATAGCCAGTAATACTTCTCCTGTCATCAGTTGAGCCTACCCAATCGCTGTCAATGTAGCTAATGAGATTGGCGTTTGCATTTAGCCAATACCAAATGTCGTAATCTATAGTTCCTTGTAAATATCTAAGAATTCTCTTGGTAGCTCCAAAGTGAATTTGACTCGGACTTTGCATGAATCATGATAGTAGACTCTTTGCATACATAATACAAGGTCGTGTAGTAGTGAGATATAGCAGATTGCCAATCAGACTTCTATAGAGGGAGGCGTCGGCTTTTTCTGCTCCATCTTCCTTCAACAATTTCTCATTTGTCTGAGTGGAGTTGAAGCTGCTTTGCAATAGTTCATCTTGAATTTCTTTAGGAGGTTCATGGTAAAATTCTTTTGCGAGATAAAAACTCCTTCATTTTGGTTGATCTTGATGCCGAGGAAATAATGCATCAAACCCAAGTCCATCATCTCGAATGTCTTCATCATTTCTTCTTTGAATTCTTGGATCATTGTCTCATTGTTTCCTGTATAGATGAGATCATCCACATACAAAGAGACAATGAGAGTGTCAGACTTACCTTTAGTTTTCATGTAGAGCGTTGGCTCGCTCATACTCCTCCTGAATCCTTACTTGATGAAGTATTCATCGATTCTACTATACCACACCCGTGGTGCTTGCTTCAACCCATAGAGGGCTTTTTCGAGTTTGAGAACTTTTTCTTCTTGGCCTTTTACAATAAAGCCTTGTGGTTGTTACACATATATTTCTTCTTGAAGATATCTATTTAAGAATGCCAACTTCACATCTAGTTGATGGATCTTCCATTCTTTTTGTGCTGCCAGGGCTATGAGTGCTCGAATAGTATCAAGTCAAGCAACGAGAGCGAAAGTTTTGGTATAGTCGATACCTAGTTATTGCAAGTAGCCTTTCGCCACAAGCCTTGCTTTGTACTTCTGGATTGATCCATCTGCGTTGAGCTTCGTATTGTAGACCCACTTGATGCCAATGATCTCTTTGTCTTTGAGTTGATCGACAAGCTCCCAAGTTTCATTTTTCTCGAGGTCAGGACACCTGGAGTGCCAAAACTTGGCACGAAGAGACACTTAAGTGCCAAAACTTTGGAAAAGTACACTTAAGTGCCAGTTTGAAGTAAAATGAATCACTTAAGTGCCACTCCGGCCAAAATCTGACCAAATTGCTGACGTGACAATTTTCCGACGAGGTGAGTGCAAAACGGCGTTGTTTTGCATGCTACATGGAGAGAAAATGCAAAAATGACGTCATTTTGGCCTCTAATGTGTAAATAATTAATATAAAAATTAATTAAATTAAATTAAAAACTAAATTTATTTAAAATATTCTTTAAAAAAACTAAAAATTTAAAAACTAAAAAGGGGGGGGACCGACGGAGGCGGTGAGCCCTCGCCACGCCGCCTCCCCCGCACCCGCCGGAAGGGGCCGGCAACGGAGGGGGAGGGTCACCCGTGGTCGCAGCCCCCAACCGACCGGCGGAGAGGGCACGCGTTCCGCCGTCGCCGGAAGGGCCGGCAACGGTGGGGGAGCATCGGTCGGGGTTGTCGGGCCCTAGCCAAGGGCCGGCGACGTCGGCCAACCGGCGACGAGGGCCAGCGAGCCCTCGCCGCCTCCCCGCCGCCGCCGGAAGGGTCAACAACGGAGGGGGGAGGTGGGCGGGGTCGCCGCGGCGGGGAGGCGGTGGCGGCCCTCGGCCGCCTCCTTCGGCCCCCTCCCCTTTTTTTTAAGTTTTTAAATTTTAAGTTTTTTTTTTTTTAGAATATTTTAAATAAATTTAGTTTTAAATTTAATTTAATGAATTTTTATATTAATTATTTACATATCGAGGCCAAAACGACGTCGTTTTTGCATTTTCTCGCCACATCGCATGCAAAACGACGCCGTTGTGCACTCACCTCGTTGAAAAATTGTCACGTCGGCAATTTGGTCGGATTTTGGCCGGAGTGGCACTTAAGTGATCCATTTTACTCCGAAACTGGCACTTAAGTGTACATTTCCAAAGTTTTGGCACTTAAGTCTCCCTTTGTGCCAAGTTTTGGCACTTGGGCTGTACTTCTGCCCATTTTTCTCAATCATCCTAATCTCTTCCTTCATGGCTTTTATCCAAACTTCTTCTTTGGATGTCTATTCGTAGTTTTCTGGTTCTAAAGCAGTAAAGTTGCATGTGTCGTAAATTTTTCTAAGGGTTTTTACTCTTAGTATTGGTGATTCTTGAGTAGATTCTTCTTGCGTCACTCTTGGAGAGGTTGGTGGAGTTACGCCGTGAGTGGTGGAATCCGACACTTCTGCTTCTTCTTGTGACATTGATTCCTCTTGAGTAGGTGATATGTCTAGTAAGATGACATACTTCTTCTTGATTTTCTCATCCTCCCAATTCCAGGCAGCATTTTCGTCAAACTCGACGTCTCAACTGATCATGAGCTTGTTAGTCCTTAGGTTGTAAACCCGATAGCCTTTTGATTGGTCACTGTAGCCGAGGAATATTCCCTTTTTTGTCTTTTCATCTAGCTTACTCTTTTTTCTGAGTAGGGATGTGGACATAGCATATGCATCCGAACACCTTAAGGTGCTTTGCCGAAGGCTTCCATCCGCTCCATGCTTCAATTGGATTTTTATTTTGGACCGCTTTAGTTGGACACCTGTTTAAGATGTATATGGCCGTGTAGACTGCTTCTGCCCAGAATGAGTTAGGAAGGCCTTTCTCCTTTAGCATAGACCTTGTCATCTCCATAACAGTTCTATTCTTTCTTTCGGCTACTCCATTTTGCTCTAAGGCGTAGCCAACGGTTAATTGATGATGGACTCCTTCATCTTCACAAAATTTAATAAACTCCTTTGAATTGTATTTCGTGCCTCTATCACTCCTTAGAACTTTGATTCTTTGACCACTTTGATTCTCAACATGGTTCTTGAATTTTCTAAAGATAGAGAAAACGTCTGATCTTTCTCGAAGAAAGTATACCCACGTCATTCTTGTGTAATCGTCAATGAATAGGATGAAATATTTGTTCTGATTGAGTGTGGGGGTTCTCATTGGACCACACACGTCCATATGAATTAGATCCAATGGCTTCTTAGCTCTCCATGCACCTCCAAATGGGAAGGACTACCTTTGTTGTTTTCCAAGTAGGCAACCTTCACAAACATTTGAGATATCTGAAATAGCTGGAATGTCTCTCATCATATTTTTCAAGTTGAAGTGGCCAAATCTTCGATGCCATAGCCATGAATTATCAAGTTGAGCTTTCATGGCTATATCTTTAACATATTTCCATCGAATAAAAAAATTCTTATTCTTCATCTTAACAGAGGCAATGATATTTTTATATTTATCATAGATAATGCAAGCATCTCCTCTAAAGTATAAAGAATACCCACTTTGTATCATTTGGCCCACACTCAAGAGATTTTGTGCAAGACTAGGGACTAAATATACATTATGTATATGGGCCTTTATTCATTTCCATGTGATGGTGCCTTTTCCTTTGACATCTACTAATGAACCATTACCCAATTTTACTTGGGATTTCACTAACTTATCAATATCAGTGAATATAGATTTGTCCCCTGTCATATTGTGACATCCTGAAAATTCACTTCTGTTTTCAATTGAATGAGTCCAGCCTTTCATTGACGCGACTATAGTACTTTTCTCTGAGATGGCCACTCACGAGATAACTAGCCTATCAGGTGAAGTCGTTAAGGAATATAAATGCAATAGACTTGAGAATTCCACTAGGAATCGACTACTCGATCGTGCTAGTCTGCAAGGGTCATTACAACACAGTTAAAAATCAAACAGAGATCAGAGATAGGTCGGTTCAACTAAGATGTGTGATCAAGTGTGGGTGATTCCACCTGATCGCAAAAGTCTCGTCGATCGGCATTAAACTGATTTTTCTATCGTTTTGGCGCCATGTGTTCGTATTTGAACTCTTGAGATTTTCACAACAACCGAGAGTCGTCAATGTGTCAAAAATGTACATTGTGGCTTGAAAATAATCGATCACGGGTCAATTGCACTAAAAATTCCTAAAAGCTACTCGATAGGTTAAGTCACACTAAAATCGCGTCCGGTTTAAATTAAACGCGAATTTGAACCCGATTTCAGAAATTTAAAATTCTGCCATATCACAATTAATTTTAGGAACGTCGACTCATCGTTCAAGGAAGTTTCAATGAGTTCGAGATTTTTACGAAAAATCAATTCGAACGATTCGAAAAAGAACATAAATTCATATTGGTCAAATTGAAAGGATTTTTTGCCTTAAAAAGGGACTAGTTGGTGAGGCCAAGTGTGGAAAAAAGGTGTAGGCCTCCTTCACAGTAAAATTAGACATCAAATTGGAGAGAATTGTGAGGAATTGAAGCCCAAAGTGATGAAATTCGTAGGCTTGTGTGGGGCTGCAACATTTGGCACCAAAGTGAATTATTTGTGGATTTATATGTGCATAAAGGCTTAAGGGACCAAAGGGCTTTGTTTGAGAGCTTGTGGGGCCAAGATTGGATAAATATGGAATATTCTATTTAATTTTTCTCCCCCCCCCCTTCTTCGGACTTCCCTCTCTTCTATCTCCCCCTCTCTCGCACACCCCTCCCCCTTGACCAAGATCTCTTTTTCTCCCTTATCTCTTTCCCTCCATTTCCTCTCTCTCTCTCTCTCTCTCTCTCTCTCTCTCTCTCTCTCTTCCGGTTTGTTTCTCCAGCCGACAAACCCCGCATCATTTGTCTCTGCCGCCAGCTCGATCGACTTCTCCTCCTTCACGGCTCATGTTTCTCCATTTTTTTTTTCCCTCTGCCCTCTCTTCTTCGGCTTTTGTTCAAAGCCCGGCTTGCAGCTCATGCCAGCCCACGATCCCTCCGCCTCTGCCAAACCGACAGCCCATTAACACTCAACCGCCACTTGCCCAACCTCCATCCATCTCCGGTCAACCCAGCGAAGCCGAAGCTGCTTCTTTAGCTAGTTAATTGACCCCAGCAATGACGTTGCATGTCCGTTTCTTCCTCTGCCAGCAAATCCACTGAAGCCAGCTACTCCCACCTTTGTCCACCAGAACGCCTCCATTGCCAATCCACCGAACAACCCCCACCGTCCAACACCACCGAGACTAGCCATAGCTCCTTCACCGATCAGTTGCGCCGTAGCCTCGCTGTAGCTTGCATCTCTCCGAACTTCAGCCGCCAGCAGCCCGCAAATTAGTCCAGCCCGCCTCGCCATTCGGCCACCTCGCGTCCACCGTAGAATAGCTCCACCATCAGCCGCCGTCTCACTTTCGCGGAACCGAAACAACGTGACCAGCAACGCAAGAGCAGAAACTCAGCCCAACCATGGGCTTGTGTGGCCTATTTCGGCCTGATCCGGGCCCCTATTCGTGCCGCCGCTTTGGAGTTTATCGCCCGCCGTCGCGTCCCTGTTGCCGTGGTCCTGTTGGATCGCTAATCTAGTGAGTTTACTCACTAATCCCTGCTTAGGAAGTAAATTATGCTTAAGAATTGATTATTTTAAGTTAAGTATGGATTAGGTGGATAGTTAGAATAAATTAGCAATTTAATCGTTTGATAATGCATGTTAAGTGGTTGAGTAGTGTAATTAGAGCCTAGACAAGCTCTAGTATTTATCTAGAGTGGTTCGAAAATTTTCCAGGCCCGTCTCGGCTTTTAGTTAGGCTTTTCCGGCCTAAGTGTGCATTTTTTTCTATTTATTTGTATTTAATAATTAATTTTCGTAATTATTTAATTAATTATTATTTTTCAAAAATTAGACCGTGATAGCCGGTGACCGGAATTTCGTGCTGATTTCAATGGTATGATTTATTTATTTAATTGACTGCTAATTTGTGCTGATTGAGTATGATTTGCAATTTTGGGTATTTATCCCAAAATTTATTTAATTTCAGTAATTAATTAGAAAATCACCGGGCGTCAGTTTACAACGCCAAAAATGTGTTTAGAGACTGTTGAAATTAGTGGGATTTTCAAAAGGGAAAATGTTGTATTTTGGCTAAGGTTGACCGTGTACCCACACACGATTATTTTTATTGGGTATGATAAAAATGATGAATTTGTTAGATGGTCAGGATGGTATACTATATCAACCTATGGACTCTGATATGTCGGCTTAGCGCGAGCAGTATATCGATATACTATATCGACCTAACGGCTTTGATATGTCAGCTTAGCGCGAGCAGTATACCTTATCAGCTTAGAGCGAGCTATATTATTGATTAGCTTAGAGTGAGCATTCTCAGTATACTATATTAGCCTGAGGGCCTTGATATGTCAGCTTAGTGCGAGCAATATACTATGTCAGCTTAAAGCGAGCTATACTATTTAATTTTCAACTTAGAGTGAGCAGTCCTGGATATGGTCGGACTTTATAGATAGTATTTATTGAGATGATCGGGGAATAGTCTTGATGACATGGAATCGACTAAGTTGATTGACCGATGGTTCAAACTGATTTGATGGTTTGGTTTGTTGAAGTGATTTGTTCAATATACAAATTGTACTGACTTGCAAGAAGTAACTGAGGCAAAGGTAAGTCCTCTGACTTGTGCTTGTGCTTAGGTAGCTCTCATGGTGTATTTTCTTCATAATCGAGTCTTAGGGGGTGAACTTGCTGAGACGTCATCTCAACTCGTTGTGGGATAACATTTTCAGATCCCTAGGGTAAAGAAATCGGAGCTTGAGGCGGAAAGGTCAGGAGAATGGATGGCTCAAAAGTTCTTTTTGAAAATAGACCTCATGTACTTAGACCCTAGAGTTGACCTCTATTTACAAACCAGATCATTTGTAAAAGTTGTAATAATTGATTTGAAAATTATGGCCCTACTTTTCTATCCCATCTTTGTGTTGCCTGGGGATTAATTATTCTCTTCCACATGCGCATTAAAATGAATAGGTCGGCGACGCGTCCTGGGACGTCGCTATTTAATCGACCACAGAGGGATGGGCACGCGCTCGGAGGATCGAGGCATGATACATATGATTGCTACACCCACTATCAACGTACCATGTTTCATTTTTATTATCATTTGCTGCTTGGTCTGCATAGAATGTATTCTCTTACTTTCTTTTTCTCTTACATAGTTTGCTCGATTATTTATTTTTTAGCGACAATCTTTTTCTACATGGCCATATCTTTTGCAAAAGCGGCATTGTTTTTTATTTTTAAACCAACAATCCTTCTCCAAATGATTTGTTTTCTTGCAAATACCACTTGGTGGATAATTTTCCTTTTGTGTAGTTTCTCCTCCTTTTTTATTTTTCCATGAGCTCCTTTTACCATGTTTAGATTGATGAGACCGTATATTACTTTGGACTGAAAGGCACTTTCAACTAAATCTTCATCTTGTGCCATTAGTCTTTTCTCATGTGCTTCTAGAAAGCCAATTAATTCACTCACTGATAAGGTCATCAAGTCCTTAGTTCCTTCTATAGTTGTAACTATGAGGTTGTATTTATTAGTAAATGACACCAATATGTTCTCAACAACCTTTGATCAGTGATCCCATCTCCATAGGCTCTTATTTGATTAATTAGCTCCTTTAATTTTTCACAATATTCTTGGACGGTCTCATAATTTTTCATTTTAGAATTCTCAAAATCTCTTCTCAAAGTTTGAAGGTGAATAGTGCGTACCTTTTCTGATCCTTGAGATTCTTCTCGTAGTATTTCCCAATCCCCTTTTGCAGTCTTCGCTCCAATTCTTCTTGGAAATATCGTTTCCGAGAGTAATAAAATATAGTGCCATTGCATCATTTTGTAGTTGATCCTTTGAAACACTTGCACCTTCTTGTGGAGCCTCGCAACCTTTTTCCACGATGTCCCATAAGTCTTGGGCCATCAAGAATGTAGTCATTTTTATGCTCCAAAAGTCATAGTTGTTCCCATAAAAAAAAAGGGGATGGGAAATGAGGATGAGGTAGAGTTGACCATGGTTTAGTTATTGGGTATTTGGAAATGGTAGTTTTAGGAATGGGTAGGTAGGACAAATGCCTAATACCAACCAAAGATGTGGCTCTGATACCACTATTGGTATTTGCGGAAGCATGTGTTTGATGTGTGTGCAAGTGTGTTTTGTGTGTGAACTATTAAGAGAACAAAAGAACTAAGAACAATGTGGGTAAGAAAATAATTGAGCAAAGTAATAATAGAGAGTGACGGCAAGGGAGCACAAAGGAACAAAAGAAAACTTTTTTTATTTAGTTATTATAGTACACAAGGAAGGAGAGGAGCTTAGAGGACCACAAGCCTATTTATAGGCCTACATCACCGACTTCTTCGTGCAAAAATCTCTGCTCAAGTGAGAGATTGTCTTGTCCTTAGTCAGCTCTATTAATGAGCTTGTAAACCAACTTTCAAGGGGAAATATCTCTACAAATTGCAGAGATAATATTGTGGCCTACTCTACATAAATCTAGTGTACTCTAGAGATTTCCTTTGCTGCTAAAGTCAAGATTTTTCTTATAGTATCCTCTAGTTGATTCTAGAAATTGGATCGTAATTTTAAGCAAAGCCTCGGGAACATACAAGTATAGAGAAAATAATGGTCGCTAATGAGGATATCGTTTTTGCAGTTTTCCAATCAGCAGAAACAAATTGAAGCTTAATGATATGTCAGTCGTGCCTTTGATAAAAAAGAACCCATCTCTATCAGTAAATTTACTACTGATTATCCCTATCATTTTGTATTCTCATTACTGGGTTCGTGATAAAAAATGAGGAAACGAAGTCGGCGGTAGCAAAGGGGTAAAAAATGGTGACTTGTATTCCTTGAGGCCAAATGATGGAACCTTTATGGTCCGAAAGGTTTCGCACAATAGCCACTGGGGTTTGGCATCGTCGGCTGAAGAATAATAAAACTAATATCTGTCAGTAATAGGAGCAACAGATGAAAGCATTTGTAGTAGTTGCCAAATGGCCAAGTCTGGTTTTCCTTTTTATCTTGAATAAGGAAGTTAGTTGTGAGCCTCTTGCTAAATTCACTGCTATCTCTGGGGATCGTCTCCGTTGCTTTCTAATCAGAAACTCAAATATTATCTGATTTCATCGACGAGTGCACCAGATCCACTTAGGTTTTTCCCATGTGGCAAAGGTCTGGCTCTTCATTGTGCTTCATTGCTTCAATGAGTTCATTCATACTCGGTTTTATAAAAAGAATGAAAATTTCGCAGTCAGATGAAGGAAGCAAGTTCAACGGAAATGAGTTCAAAACTTATTTGAGATAACAGCATTCAACACATGAAAGGAAAGCTTCTCCAAGGTGCCTGAACACAAAGGCTTATCAAAGCGCGAAGGCTGAAACATTTCAGAAATTGGATTGAATGTGATGTTTTAAAGTTCTGTCCCCAAGGGCTTTTGAGAGACTATTACAAAACAAAGCTGGATCTACGGCCATTGCCTTTGTTTTTATGGGCTAGAGGCATGGGCATGAGGGTTACAGTGGTTCTATCCTCCCACTGGACAAGTCTATAGAGCACGCCATGTGGGGTTTTGATGAAATGACATTTCCTTTCAAGAATCCCAGAAACTAATGTGTTTCTTGGCTGCAGAAGCAAGCTATTGAATAATAAAATAGACAAAACAAGAAAATAAATCGAACACCAGATTTATGTGGTCCGGTCGAGGTAACCTGTGTCTATCGGGAGAGTAATTTTTCATGGTCAAAATCTTACAAATCTTTGGACTCTACTATGAAAATATCATAGGCGACTGCCCTCCAACTCAGAACAACTTCCGATCTTGATCACGACTTCACCATGGAAGTAATTTTCATATTTAGAGATTCGGTTTTGAACTTAACATGTACCGGGCTTATTTACAAAATTCAATTTGAGTGGGGTTCATTCAACGGGCTTCAACTCAAGAAATATTTTATCATCTCTATCAAACACAGGTGACATCTCTATTGCTATGTAGATCAGAAAAACTAACACCACATAAGGATCAATTGTTCAATGCTATGCAAATTACTCAAACGTATAACAATTTCACTTGGTGTTGATCAATCTAGTGAATCATTGAATAACTCACTGTGCATTGAATTGTTCAATTGTTCAATGCTATACAAATTACTCAAACGCGGAACAATTCCACGTGGTGTTAATCAATCTGGTGAATCATTGAATAACTCACCATGCGCAACATCCTCTTCCATCATCATACCACATCATGAAGCACTTTCTTCAATCCAAAATGTGGATGTTATCTGTCCTATAGCTCCAAGTGCCAAAATCCTTGTGATTCCATGTCCCAATCTCAACATGACATTAATATGGAGACATCTTCGCCTGCCATGGTGGTTCCATCTTTTTCTCATGCAGCTGAATCTGAGCATCATACTTCTTTCCAAGACGGAGGAATCAACGACATCCATTGATCTCGTGGTCCCCCGATCGAAAGACGGGATCACCATGTTCGATGGAATCATCGCATCCCCGCAGGATCTCCTAAGGATGCTTTCAGGCTAATTGCCAGTGAGATATCCTTTGAGACAAATTCTTTAAAGTCAGCACTTGAAATATTCGGGTTACCTGTCAGCAATGAAAAGAAGAAATTAACGCCTTGTATCAAAATGACAGGGAATTAGCTTCGCGAATAGGGATGAGCAACTAGGCCGGTTTGACGCGAGAACCGAGCTGAATCTACATTACCCTATCGGCTCCAAGCTGGTTTACGTGAGAACCGGGCTTGGCTGCTTTATATGTAATAATTAGCATTTAAAATTGAAAAAGAAAAGAGACCTTTTTCAACTGGGTCATAAAAAGAAGATGGGATTGGTGGCTTTAGAAAAAGAAGAGACGAGGGGAGGACAGGATAAGAAAGTGGATAATAATAAAGAAATAAAAAGGGCAAGAAAGTAAGGTAAAAAAAAACGAAAGAGAAAGGCGAGTTCCACGCGGAGATGCATGATGCCCCCTGCCAAGCTGAATTAACTTCGTCTTGTAGGGCCCAATAAGAATTCGCACTCTTTGTTCGAGGAATTTTCGGAGGTGAGCCCTAAATTCTTATCCATTTACATATTAAGTTTTGGGGTCATATGTTGGAGTTATTAAAGCGTGAAACTATGTGAAAATGATAATTTATGATGTTATAAAGCCATAGGATTCCAACAGATTTTACAAAGTCGATTTGGAGTTATGATATAGTCTGAGCAAATTTTTAAAATTTCATGGAAGTTGTTACCTAGTTCCTAATTTTTATTTTTAGCGATGGTTTTTGCTCGCCATTGGCCATCTTTTAAGTTGGTAAAGTTTGGGATCTTTTAATACTTTGAAAGAGCCTTTTTTTTGGCAGTATGATCACTTGAAACAAAGTTTGGTGAAAATAGTTGCAGTGCAATTAAATTCAAAATACGACCTCCATGTAGTGGACTACAATAAGTGTCTGCTATAAGCTAGCTTTTCTTTGCCTCATAGGAGTTATTTTGTCGCCGATTAAGTTTAGTTTAATTGAGCTGTAGTGAATATAGTTTTTTACTTGATTTTTGGTATCATTTCTTACTTAGTCTGTAGGATTTCAAGTTCATTAGCTTAAGTGATTGTCGTTATTTGATTATAGGCATTCTCAAGTGAGTGATGCTTAAATCTTCTTTGAATAGTAAATTCATGTCTTGAAAATGACGGAGATAAAATAAATTATAAGTTATGAAATGACATTTTTGTTGTCTGATTCAATAGATATTAATCAATGCAATTAACAATTGATATTGGTTTTGATATTGTTAATTGATCTAATACGTAATAACCTTTATTGAAAAAATATAACTCATTTTTTATATTGCACGTATATTATTTACCCGACTTGGGATAATGAGTTTTTTTTATATTATTTCATAAATATGCATAATGAATACTCAATTTGATTAGAAGAAATATGTATTACTCATTGAGTTGTGGTTGTTCATACTATTCATCTTATATTTTTGTAAAAAAATAATGAAAAATCATGGTTGGCAAGAGAGAGTTCTATGATTGTGACCAGAAAACGACAGATCCATTTCGGTTACGAGGTATAATAATGCTTCTCCATCAGGTGTTTGTTGGAGTCGTTGAATTTGAAGTTCTCAATGGGAGCTACTGCTGCTTTTAAAAGCTATCCTTTTGAGCTGCCTGCCACTGCTGCGTGAATATGTTTTAGTACGATTTTTTTTTTTTATTTCTACTTATTTCTGTTTGTCTCTTTGTTGAGGAAAGGAAAAGGCGTCTTGGCTTTTGTTCATATCAGTCTGTTGAACTAGACCTTCTGCGATTGGCCGGGTCAATCTGGGATTATTTAACGTGTATAAGTATAGAGAGTTAATAATGCTAGACTTATAAAAACGGTTTACAAAATTAATTTGATAAGTGACGTGTTAGACTATGATTGATCTTTTAGACAATTCAACACGTTAATAATAAACTAGAAATATTATTTGTTTTTCAAGGAAAAGATACTCATTTATAAATGTGGTGGCCAATGTCAGGGACACTAACAAAAAGGCATGCATGCACACGTTATTAGTATAAACGAAAGCATACAAGACAAATCTATGGTGGACAGTACTCTCAAGCACTTTCAGTGGGCTTATAATGGAGTCGTCGTTAAATTTACAATTCTCGAAGCATTCGATGAAGTAGGGGATGATTTCTAAGCTACTACTTGTATTAAAAGCTACTCTTTTGAGCTCTCTGGTGAGTACATCTATCTCAGAGGATTTTTTTTTTTTTTTTTTTTTTTTTTTTTGGTTTTGTCTCTATGTTGTGGAAAGAAAATGGCATCTTGGGTTTGGTTTATTTCCGTTTGGTGATGTTGATTATGGTGTTAAACTATGTTGGTGTTGATGATGGTCGAGCAGATCAAATCCTCTGTGATTGGCCATTCAGGTTATTGTTGGGATCACATGACATGTATAAGACTAGAGAGTTACGAGTCTCGATATGTCTCTTGAAGTAGCATTTCTTGAATTTCGAGTTTGGTTACAGGCTTTTATATGGGTAAAGGAAGAGTTTTGGTTTAAGGAGGAAGATAAAGAAACCACTCTGAATTAGTTGGTGATGTGAGTAAGTTTTCCTCTATTAGCTTCTGGATAAAAAAAAAGAAGTTACCATTATTATCTTCCTCATTTTCATCAACCTTTGTTTAATTCGTTCCTTTTGGCCTGGTTCATGGTTGACATTTTTGCATAAGCAGAAGTAGATCAGAGGTTCGTCTGCTTAGCAAGTTTGGCGTCTCCAGAATTCTTTAATCCTTCTTTACTTGGACATGGCTGCGTTACTAAAAGATCCTGGTTTTTTATTGTTGACTGACTATACCATTCAAGTTGACATGCATTTGAACTATAGTCTAGTGGAGTTCGTGTAATTCGGGCCATCTGGTATATGAGTTTGGTGTCTTGGTAGCCGGATCTCGTCTGGCAGTTTGATTCAGATACATGACTTTTGTATATCTTTTCATGCATTTAAACGTTCTATTTTATTGGCTTGTCTTGTAAAGTACAGATTCCTGTCGTTGACTTTGTCTTGAAGATGCAATTCTGGACATACTCATTGAACTAGTTGACAAGCAATACAAGGTGATCTTCCATTCGGTATGATGTCTGCGGAGAGCAGCTTGGACGTGGATATAGAAATGCATGTGGCTACTAATACGATAAGTCATGCAGAGGCGAAGGACAGAGCTAAAAAGAGCAAAGAAGATGAGAAAATTAATACAGTCCCATTCCACAAGTTGTTCTTGTTTGCAGATTTCACCGACATGGTCTTGATGCTTGTTGGTACAATGGGTGCTGTTGGCAACGGCTTAGGTATGTCCCCAATGACAGTACTTTTCGGGCAATCGATTGATTCATTCGGAACTAACCAGCAAAACAAAGATGTGGTGCATCGTGTTTCCAAGGTAACAACTTTGAAGCATAATGCTCATTTTCTGAGGCTAGACGCTAAAGTTCTAGTCATCAGAGTACTTCACATGACTCAATTATTGATAAAAGCATGAAAAATAGGTGGCGCATATCTATTCCAGGTATAGTCACTCATAAGGAACAGGTCTTTCCTCCTTACTGATATGTTACAGGAATAATCTGTAAATTCAGATATCTCTGAAGTTTATCTACCTGGCAGCATTTACTGGTGTGACGGCATTTCTTCGTAAGTATATCCCTCACCCAAACGAAAGATTCGGGAGTTTCTCTAAAAAACGGAAATGATCCATGAAATTGCCTGTTTTGTCAGAGGTTACTTTCTGGATGGTCACAAGAGAGAGACAGGCTGCTCGGATAAGGGGATTGTATCTGCGGGCGATACTGAGACAAGACATTGCCTTTTTTGATAAGGAAACAAACAAAGGAGAGGTTGTGGGAAGAATGTCTGGTGATACCGTTCTTATACAAGATGCCATGGTGAGAAGGTAACGTTTCAGCTTGAAAGCCAAACACTAATGGAGAAGGAAGCTCATAAAATTTTCCTACTACCCAGGAAGTGATGGTGTTTTATTTTATTACATCTCCTTGATTTCTGCAGGTTGGAAAATTTATACAGCTCATGTCAACGTTCTTCGGAGGATTTGTTATCGCATTTTTTAAAGGGTGGCTACTTACTTTGGTCATGTTATTATCCATTCCTCCCATCGTGGTTTCTGGTGGCTTCATGTCCCTGATCATAGGCAAGATGGCATCACGGGGACAAAGCATTTATGCGAAAGCGTCAAATGTTGTTGAACAAACAATTGGGTCAATTAGAACTGTACGTCGATAAAATACAAAAAATGTTTTGATTTACAATTTTGACTCTGGAATGATGGCTGTCAATTGGTGCAATTAGGTAGCATCTTTTACCGGGGAAAAGCTGGCGAATAGCAAATTACAACGAATTCCTTAAGGAAGCATACAAGTCGGGAATTCACGAAGGCATGGCCGCTGGATTAGGTGTTGGTACAGCCTTGTCGATTCTTTTCTTCAGTTACGCATTGGCAGTATGGTTTGGAGGAAAGATGATTCTGGAAAAAGGATATACCGGGGGCGAAGTACTTAATGTCATCATGGCTGTCTTAGCCGGTTCAATGTTAGTTGCACTTTCGACTTCATTCAACTTTCCATGAGGATACATGTTGTTTCTTTGGAAGGAAATTCTAATTATTGATTATTTTGCAAACTATGCAAGCGATAGGATTTTTACATCCAGGAGGGAGTACTCAATTGAATAGAGCTTTACAGTGTCTATGCTGCAGCAGACTCATAATAAATGAATTGATTTGGCTTACTTCTCAGGTCCTTAGGACAGGCTTCTCCATGCTTGAGTGCGTTTGCCACTGGTCAAGCCGCAGCATTTAAGATGATTGAGACCATCAACAGGAAGCCTGAGATTGATTCTCGTGACACCCGTGGCAAGACGTTAAATGGAATTCGTGGAGATATAACTCTTAAGGATGTTTACTCTAGCTACCCAGCCAGACCTGATGAGCTGACATTCAACAGATTCTGCCTTTACATACCGAGCGGGATGACTGCCGCCTTGGTTGGACAGAGTGGAAGCGGAAAGTCCACCGTGATCAGCCTGATAGAGAGGTTCTACGATCCACAAGCAGGTGAAGTGCTCATCGACGGCATAAATCTGAAGGAGTTTCAGCTCAAATGGATACGGAGTAAGATCGGTCTTGTGAGCCAGGAACTCGTGTTATTTGCATCGAGTATCAAGGATAATATTTTGTATGGCAAAGAGAATGCAACCATCGAAGAAATAAGAGCTGCTACTGAACTAGCCAATGCTGCTAAATTCATTGATAAATTGCCCAAGGTTTAGAAGTGTTTAGATTGATCATTTTACCTTGAAGCTAAGTGAGATTAATCAATTTGTGAGTCTAAACTTTTTTTCATCTTTGCATCAAGGGACTGGACACAATGGTCGGTGAACATGGTACTCAGCTCTTAGGAGGTCAGAAGCAAAGAGTTGCCATTGCAAGAGCAATTCTAAAAGATCCTAGGATCTTGCTTTTAGATGAGGCCACGAGCGCGCTCAATGCTGAATCAGAGAAGATAGTACAGGAGGCTTTGGACAGGATAATGGCCAATCGAACCACCTTCATTGTAGCACACCGTTTGAGCACGGTCAGGAACACAGATATGATCGCTGTCATTCATCAAGGAAAGATAGTGGAGAGAGGTACTAAATCGAGAATTTTTTGCCATAACATTTTGCAAATGAAAGCCAACCCTACCTAGTTGATCTGATATGAATATAAGCTCAAATTACCGCGGAGTAGCTTATTAGGGCTAGAAGAATCACCTAGAGGGGGTTGAATAGGTAATAAAAGGAATAAAATGAATTTTAAAATGTTATTGCAGCAGAACAATTACTAATCACAATCTAATAACTGTCAAATCTTACCAGTGTGCAAATAAACCTTAAGATAAATAAAATAAAGAGAGTAAGAGATAGATAATTACACACAAATGGTTATAGTGGTTCGGCTTTATCGCCTTTTGCAAGCCTACGTCCACTCTTCTGCGCTAGCAGCCGATTAATTAGATTTCACTAGATCAATCTGTCAGAGGTTACAAGATCTGAGTAAAAAATACTCATACTCATGTAAATAATTCCTCACATTCCCTCAATCTCTAAAAGATTAGAGATTATCGCTTTTAGAGACAAATTGAATAAATGAAGAACACTTGAAACTTAGGAATTATAGACTTCAGAATTTCAGCTCTCTGCATCTATTCCTTTCAGTTTCTCGACCGTCTTATATAAACCTCTATATCCAAGCCGATTGTTGGACATTTCCTCAGAGGTTCGCTCAGCCAATCTTCCCATTGGTCTTGAACATTGTCAGAAGATCTGATCGCTTCAAGGTTGTCAAGATTGAAGTCTCTCTTTAATTCTACCGCTCATACAATAGATAGAGTTTCCTTAAATAGAGTGCTTCATTTGGAAAGAATATTTTACCCTTTGTAAATTGATTCATCCAAGATTCGCTAAAATCCATCTTAAAGATTGGATTTGCTATTCCTTCCTTCTTGGATAAGTCTCTTACTTATAGAAAGAGATCCACCAATTTTCTGGCTGTTGCATGAGGATTTTCTTCCTGGACACTATCTTGATAATTGAATATCAAATATATTAATTACTTCAGAACTTAGAGTTTGATTCTCCAAATCTGATCAGTAACGTCTAGTTACCACCTAGAAAAAATTTTCATCAGAATCAAAAAAAGTTTTGTTAATCATCAAAACTATTAAGGGAATTTTCCTCAACACAGCTAATATTTTCACAAATTTAATCAGGTACACACTTGGAACTGCTAGCTGATCCCGATGGAGCATATGGTCAGCTAATACACCTCCAGCAAGTAAGCATAGAGCAACACCAAGCAACAGATTACCAAAACAAACAAGAAAATATCCTTGTCAGTAGTCAATCGAGTCAAAGAATGTCCTTGAGGTCCGTAAGTCGGGGATCATCAGGTGTGGGAAATAGCAGCAGCCACTTCAGTCTGCCCACGGGATTAGATGTCCCTGATGATGCACCCGCAATTCCAGAGTTCTCTTCCTTAGAGAAAACAGAAACAGCTGCAGAAGTTTCTATCCGTCTGCTCGCATATCTTAATAAGCCAGAAGTTCCTATGCTACTAGTAGGATCTATATTTGCAATCATTGCTGGTGGGATATTCCCCATTTTTGGCGTACTATTGTCTAATGTGATCAAGACATTTTATGAAGCGCCTCATAAACTAAGGAAAGATTCAAAGTTTTGGGCGTTGATGTTCATGACTCTTGGCCTGGTATCATTAGTAGCATATCCAGTGAGGATGTACTTCTTCTCGATAGCAGGTTGCAGATTAATCCAGCGGATAAGATCAGTGTGCTTTGAGAAGGTGGTGCACATGGAGGTGGGTTAGTTCAATGAGCCGGAGCACTCCAGCGGCGTCATTGGTGCAAGACTATCAGCAGATGCAGCGACAGTGCGGCCTCTGGTTGGGGATTCATTATCCCAGCTCGTTCAAAACAGCGCGTCTGCAGTTGCTGGTTTAGTCATTGCTTTTGCGGCTAGCTGGCAATTGGCACTTATCGTCCTTGTGTTGCTCCCTCTGATATTTGTTAATGGATATGTCCAGGTAAAATTCATGAAAGGTTTCAGCGCAGATGCCAAGGTACACATTCCATATTCGCCATTTATGGTCCTACAAAATTAATGCATGTCTAGTCATTGTCCACGTGAGTGTTCACGAAGCCAACAACTGAAAACTGTCCTAATTATTGGGTGAATTGAATTGATTTTAAGATATTAACGATGTTAATCAAAGTCCCTCTGTTCACAGATGATGTACAAGGAAGCCAGTCAAGTAGCTGCCGATGCAGTTGGAAGCATCAGGACAGTTGCTTCTTTTTGTTCTGAAGAAAAGATCATGGAACTGTATGCTAAGAAATGCGAAGGGCCAGTGAAGGAAGGAATTAGGCAAGGGTTGATTAGCGGAGTTGGGTTTGGCCTATCGTGTTTCTCACTTTTTGTGGTCTACGGAACCTGCTTCTACGCTGGAGCTCGACTTGTCCAGGATGGCAAGACAACATTTTCAGAAGTTTTCCGAGTAAGTTTTGTCTTTTCTGGTCTTGTCAGTTTCCCTGGAACACTAACGAGTTCACCGCGCTGGAGAGGACATTTAATTTCTATACATCAATTTATGGTTTACCTATTTTGTGCTTTGCAGGTGTTTCTTGCCCTGACGAACGCGGCCTATGCAATTACTCACTCAAGCTCCCTCACTTTTTGAAATAATTGACAGAGAATCAAAATTAGACCCGAGTAATGAGTCTGGAGAAACACTAGAAAATGTTAAGGGAGAAATAGAGCTTTGATGGATTTATTTTGATTAATAACTACACCAAAAGTAAATTGGTAAATTATTTTGAATTAATTCTTTTGGGTAAATTTAAGTACACTAAACATGTCCATGCGGTGCCCAAGTATGCCGTGCCCCTTGCTTCTTCATCACTTAGCATAACAAAGTAATTGGTGAAGCATTCACCATTTTAGGATTGGTTGTTAGACTTAAGTGCTTTGACTTGGAATAAAATTCTAGGAGAACAAAATAGGAGACTGGAGTTTTAGGCAATGCTCACCCTGGCAACATATTATGATGGATAAAAAGATCATGAGCCCATGTAGTAATAAATAAGCCATCACATGATTTTCTCCATCCATCCTTTGAGGAGTTTAAGTGTGAGTCGGTACAAATGTTCTAAAGAAAAGGAACACACCTCCTGCACTTCTAAGTACGACAAAAAAAATGCTCAGAATCTGCCTAGCTGAAAGAGAAAAATGTGGAA
Source organism: Eucalyptus tenuipes (assembly GCA_014182365.1). Lineage (NCBI taxonomy): Eukaryota > Viridiplantae > Streptophyta > Magnoliopsida > Myrtales > Myrtaceae > Eucalyptus > Eucalyptus tenuipes. The sequence goes on along the minus strand of CM024547.1, from coordinate 4,244,010 downwards.
GCAATTGTACGTAGCAATTGCCACATATCCGACTCGGCAAGTTGAGAGTAATTTGCAGTTCTCGCTGAGAGTAATTTGCAGTCCTTTGACGAGGCAGAAAGTAGTGGTTGGGGAGTGAATCCAGCTCTTTCTCATCAGGGCAAGTCAGACCACTAATTCATAAAGGAAGGACAGTATTCGATCATCCCCACTAATTCACTCATGCCCCGTCCAAGTGCTTGCCCCGTCCGCTGAGGAATCCTACTTTTTGCCGTCTACTATGCCCCTACTCGGGTCGCAAGCCCTTGTCATCGAGCTTGACCGTGACGCGATGATTCCATCCAATATGATGAATGGATGTCGTTGATTTCTCGATCTTGGAAAGAAGTGAGAAGTGTGACATAACCTCCTTTCATGGACGCTTCCATAACCCTCCTTTCATGGACGCTTCCACGTCGTTTTTTTTAATAATATATTATTATTTTAATATAAAAATATTTTAATAAAAAAATCAAAAATTAAAAAAAAAATATTTTTCAAAAATTAGAAAAATCCAAAAATATTTTACATTTTCCAAAAAAATCAGAAAAAGTCAAAAATGATTTCTATTTTCAAAAAAAGATAAAAAAAAATCCGAAAATGTTTCAAAAAATAGAAAAAGACCAAAAATATGTTTTTCTCATGGAAAAATTCTTAAAAATCCAAAAAGTGTTAGGACTTAAATAAGATTAGGTATGAGGGCGGCAGGAACGCATTAGTGATTAAGTCCCCCATGGTTGCTTAGAAGCAATAGCTCCATGTAAGCGCGAAAAGAACAAAGGGGACGAAACACACATTGCATGCAAGCGGGAGCGACGTCCCAGCTCTCCCCCCTGAAATCTCTCTCTCTACAATGAAGAAGAAGAAGACAAGCACGGTCATCTCTCTCTCTCTCTCTCTCTCTCTCTCTCTCTCTCTCACCTAATTAGGGGAGTAGAGACCACAGTGTTTTGACTCAAAACGGGAAAACATCAGCAATGTCGACTTCGTCCCTCCGCTGCTCCTCCTGAAACCTGAACGTTTCACCAGCAATGGGGTAGCACCGCATTCACACATACCCACAAGCACAAGAGGCCTTGAAAATCACCGGCGGGGGAAAGGCTATTCGAATGTCCGAAGGGATGAATGGCGGCGGAGGGGGTAGGGGAGGAGGAGGGGAGGAGCGGCCGAGGAAGATAGGTATGGGGAAGGGAACTAGAACGCGGTGCAGCGCACCCCGCTACTGCGGTGCGGCAAGAGCTGCCGGCTGAGGTGGGTGAACCACCTGAGGCCGAACCTGAAGAAGGGCGCCTTCTCACCAGAGGAGGAGAGCCTCCTCGTCCGGCTCCACGCCGAGCATGGCAACAAGTGGGCCCACATGGCCTCCCAGGTCAGTGCCTTCTCCTCCTCCCGATTCAAGACTCATTGCGCGACTTAACGGTGGATTTGGTCGGAATGGTGTCCTCCCAGGGATCACTCCCTGGATCTTGCTTTAGCGTTCTTCTTTAGGGTACATCCATCTCAATGGGACGTGCATGCAATCGCTTCTTGTTTATCATTTTTCTTGGGCTGCCCTTTCTTCCTCTTCTTTCCTTTTTTCCCCTTTTCTTTTGCCTTGCTAGGTTGAGGAGGCCTTCCTTTATTAAATTTATGTTTTTATTGATTAGCTCTACAACTATTTGCATTTGTCTCGGAAAGATCGACCATTTAAAAAATTATATTCCTAAAACTAACAAAAAGTATTTTTTTTTTTTTACTAGACTATTATAGAATTTTGTCAAAAGACTATAAAAGCATCATTTGCATGAATTGATAAAAGAGTAAACTTTTCATATTTTCGTTCTTCCATTCAAATATAATGATATCTATACAAAATTAACAATTTCTATGGCCATCTCTACATTTGCACCAATCTCCTCTAATTTCAATACTCATTATCCTAGTCATCATGGTACATCTCTTCCATCATTCATATCATTCATGCTATTCAAATAAAAACTCTTAAAACACTTTTTTTTTATAAAAAATAATTTTTATAAATATCAGTTGGTATATTTTATTGAAGAAAGAAAATCAATTTGGCGGTAGCGAAAACGAAAAATGTCGAGTCCGAAAATCTCGGACACGTCACTTTGGGGCTGCGCACTACGCACCCGCGAGTACATTAGCGCAAGCTCCATCGTTCCGGCTCACAAAATCGTTTCTCTTTTTCCCGCCTAAAAGTTCACAACTCTGAGCTCGTCGATTTTTCTTTTTTGTCTTCATCGCGCGGCTCCCACAGGAGGCAAAGCGCAGAGCGAAAGCTTCGTCGGCCGCCGTTTCCGATTGAATCGCACCTCTCCTCCAATCGCCGGAGCACCTCTCCTCCGATCGCCACCGGAGTCTGCGCTTGCCGTGTCCTACACCTCCCTGTTTTGCGCCTCCTCTCAACCGAGTTCGTCCGCCAGGTAAATCATCGTTGTTTCCGACATTGGCATTTCGCGGTCGTGATGATTTTAGAAAACCAACCGCGAAGTTCGGGAGGCTTCTCAAGCAGGTTATGCTTGCATCCTCCTCGGCTGCTGTGTAAAACAGAGATAGTGGTATTAACCAAGACGAGGGAGGAGGATTAGTGTGTTCGGTACCGGCAAGTATATTAGCGCGAGCTCTATCGTTCCCGCTCACAAAATCATCGCGTTTTCCTATTTTTCCCGCCTAAAATTCACAGCTCGATTCTTCTTCTTCTTCTTCCTCTTCGTCGCGCAGCTCCCACAGGAGGCAGAGCGAAAGCTTTGTCGGCCGCCGTTTCCGATCGGATCGCACCTCTCTTCTGATCGTCGGAGTCTGCGCTTGCCGCGTCTTGCGCCTCCTCAAGCGAATCATCTCCTGTTTTGCGCCGAGTTCCTCCATAAATCAGTCGATAGTCGGTTTGCGGTTTGCGGTTTGCGGAAGGGAGCTTGTTCGCATCGTTATTCATTATTGTTCCCTCAGCGTCAGCATTTACGGAAGTTCGAGGATCAGATCCTCTTTTGAGGAACATCTCATGCTTGTCTAGATTTGCGATGATTTTTCTCAAGCACGTTTGCTGAGATGGTGGTATTAACCGAGGGAGGAGGATTAGTGTGTTTATTAACCCAGCCAAAGCTTCGTCCTCGAATCGCCCGAGCAACGTCTCCTCTCCCGTGCCGATGTGCTTGTCTGGTTTTGGTAGGTGCATTTCGCGGTTTCGGGAGGCTTCGCGTTTGTGGAGTTCTCATGTGTACTATTTGCATCATCAGCTGCTGTGTGGAATGGGACTGATTTTGTCTTGAAAAACAGAGATGGTGGGGAGGAGGATTAGTGTGTTTAAGCAGTTTTTGTTGGAGTTCTCACGTCAGGTCTTCTTCTTTGACTCTAACAGGAGGCCGAGCCAAAGCTTCGCCAGCTGACATCTGCTTGCTGCGTCTCCCTGTCCCTGTTTTGCGCGCATCCTCATCCTCCACTGGAATCAGGTAAATCAGTTCGATTGATAGCAACTCCTTTCATTAGGCGCTTCTGTGAACTCTCCACTCCACCCATTCTGTTCTGTTCAAGGTCACATTTTGTAGTTTTTATCAGATAGTATATGCATTCATTGAAAGCAAAGCATTTTACTTTTGGACATTTTTTGAAGTGGGTGTACTTCATTATTGTGCCTACTTTTGGACATTTTTTGAAGTCAATGTACTTATTGTGCCTTGATGCTGGACCTTCGGGGCTCTCTGACAATGGAACTAGCTTGAGAAACTCTTCCCCCATTCACGAGGAGCACAATTTCATTGACAAGGAGCATAATTTAATGATCTTACAATTTAATGATCTTACAGTATGCATTTCTTTATTGGTATTGCTTGCTTTAAAATGTGCATGTATTGATCTCATGAGGTATGCATTTTAAGTCCCAATATCACTACTTTGGAGAATATTGGAATTTTTAATTAAAGAAATACAGTAGACCATGACTCTTTAAATATACCATTATTATAGTTGGTTCACAATTCTTTCGTAAAATTTTACTATAGTTGGTCCATGATATATTACTTCTGAATGTGTCCTCCTGCCCTGTACAACTTTTCGGCTTAGAATGAGTTTGATATGTTATACGGTACGAGGTAGTTAGCAGACATTACAGACATTGCAGTGGGCAATGTCCGCAGCTTTATCAGTTGTGATTTTGTGATTGGACTTATGTAATTGTATATGTTTATGCAAGTGATCCTTAAAACTCAGTATGAAGAGTATTAAAGCTGCCTTTGCCTTTGTAAAAGTATGGCAAATTGGTGGCACTTTCAAGGGGTTTGGTCAGTTACATCCTCCTCCTGAGGAGGGGCTAGAAACTTTAGGTGAGATTTTAATTTTTATAGTGAGTTTTTTTTTTTAGAAAGAATATATTCTAAATTGAATTGTTAAAGTTTTTTTGTTAGAATTTAACCCAACTTAGCACTGCAGGAACTTTGTACATCCCCTCACTTTTCCGGAACACCTCATCACTTTTCCGGAACAGGTGGGAACCCATTCCCACGCTTTCCAATTCCAAGGGTGCCAATGGAAGCGTGATAACGAGTGAGAAGCGAATACCTTTCTTCAGTCATAAGCTCTTGTTTTACATCCGATTATTAACCAGGAATGAGATAAGAAAATGCACTCTCTTTATCTTAGGAGTAAAACATAATACTGAGGTGAAGTGAGGCTACTTGAGGCTACTTGACATAGATTTGCTAACATCATATACTTAAAAAAATATTTGAATTTTTTTTTCAGAGGCAACATGTCCGAGAGCTTATTCCTGATAGGAAACCGAGTGCGGTATTTATGGAGTTGTCACATGATCGAGAGACTCTACTTAAGAAACCCTATACTGAATTTTGCGTGGCCGCGGACGAGGCTAAAAAATGTGGGGCCAAAAAATGTGAGGCGAAGATTATAATGGGAGATATGGAACATGTATTGTTTTATTATTGTTGTTATTATTTTATTTGGGGGTTTTGTGACATTCTCTTATTGTTTGTTTTTCTTATCTTTCAGGACTACGTAGGCATGCCAGCAGATGAGAAGGCGTTGTTCCATGAGTTCCGCAAGGTGTGTAAGGTGGAGATTCCGGATGATGTGTCCAACGAGCAATGTGATATTATGCTTAAAAATCTCAAGTAGGTTATTCTCCACTAAAGAAACGAGTAAGTTCGCTTTTCGTGCTTTTCGTTAAGGCTTCAACATTTGCATTTGTCCTCATATATTATTTTATATCATACAGATTCATGTTCCAGAAAATACTCGAAGCTGCCCAAAAGCATATTTGTATAGTTACTCTCCCAAAAGCATCCTTGTATAGTTGCTCTCGGGAGAGCAACTATACAAGGATGCTTTTGGGCAGCTTCGAGCATTTTCTAGAACATGAATCTGTATAATATAAAATAATATATGAGGATAAATGCAAATGCTGGAGCATTAACGAAAAGCACGAAAAGCGAATTTACTCTTTTTTTATGGAGAAGAACCTACTTGAGATTTTTAAGCATAATATCACATTGCTCGTTGGACACATCATCCGGAATCTCCACCTTACACACCTTGCAGAACTCATGGAACAGCGCCTTCTCATCTGCTAGCATGCCCACGTAGTCCTGAAAAATAAGAAAAACAAACAAGAAGAAAATGTTACAAAACCCCCAAATAAAACAATAACAACAATAATAAAACAATATATGTTATTCCATATCTCCCATTATAATCTCCGCCTCACATTTTTTGGCCCCACATTTTTTAGCCTCGCCCGCGGCCACGTAAAATTCAGTATAGGGTTTCTTAAGTAGTCTTTCAATCATGTGACTAACTCCATAAATACTGCACTCGATTTCCTATCAGGAATAAGCTCTCGGACATGTTGCCTCTGAAAAAATAATTCAAAAATTTTTTTTAGTATATAATGTTAGCAAATCTATGTAAAGTAGCCTTAAGTAACCTCACATCACCTCAGTATTATGTTTTACTCCTAAGATAAAAAGAGTGCATTTCCTTATCTCATTCCTAGTTAATAACCGGATGTAAAACAAGGGCTTGTGACTGAAGAATGGTATTCGCTTCTCACTCGTTATCGCGCTTCTCACTCATTATTGCGCTTCCATTGGCACCCTTGGAATTGGAAAGCGTGGGAATGGGTTCCCACCTGTTCCGGAAAAGTGATGAGGTGTTCCGGAAAAGTGAGGAGATGTATAAAGTTCTTGCAGTGCTAAGCTAAGTTAAATTCTAACAAAAAAACTTTAACAATTCAATTTAGAATATATTCTTTCTAAAAAAAAAACCCACTATAAAAATTAAAATCACACCTAAAGTTTCTAGCCCCTCCTCAGGAGGAGGATGTAACTGACCAAACCCCTTGAAAGTGCCACCAATTTGCCATACTTTTCCAAAGGCAAAGGCAGCTTTAATACTCTTCATACTGAGTTTTAAGGATCACCTGCATAAACATATACAATTACATGAGTCCAATCACAAAATCACAACTGATTAAGCTGCAGACATTCAGTACCGTATAACATACCCAACTCATTCTAAGCCGAAAAGTTGTACAAGGCAGGAGGACACATTCAAAAGTAATATATCATGGACCAACTATAGTAAAATTTTACGAAAGAATTGTGAACCAACTATAATAATGGTATATTTAAAGAGTCATGGTCTACTGTATTTCTTTAATTAAAAATCTCAATATTCTCCAAAGTAGTGATATTGGGACTTAAAATGCACACCTCATGAGATCAATACATGCACATTTTAAAGCAAGCAATACCAATAAAGAAATGCATATTGTAAGACAGGGGAAGAGTTTCTCAAACTAGTTCCATTGTCAGAGAGCCCCGAAAGTCCAGCATCAAGGCATAATAAGTACACCGACTTCAAAAAATGTCCAAAAGTAGGCACAATGATGAAGTACACCCACTTCAAATGCGTAAGTAATCCACTACATCATCCAAAATAATGTTGCTTGAACTAAGAAAATTTCTTATCATTTTGCTATATGTGGCAATTGCTACTGGTTTTGCCCACCCATAACATGTATGCCTATAATTGCTTCCACATTTTTCTCTTTTAGCTAGTAGGTTCTAAGCATTTTGTACTACTCTAGACTCAAGTCACTTACCTTTTACCTTTGTTGCCAAGCCCCACATAAGCAAGCCCACATAGCTAACCTTTGATCATAAGTTCCTCAAAAAAAAAGTTAACCATACAAATTTTGAATTTAGTGATACAAATTTTGAATAATGCAAATGATGGAACCTTAAATCAAAGGATGACCGAAATCCCAGTCCTCTACTTAGAACATTGGGCACCCCATAATTTACCCAAAAAAATTAATTCAAAATAATTTACATTCATCAAATAAAATAATAAAATAATTAATAATTATTAGGGAGAGAATTTAGTTTACTTTTAATCAAAATAAATCTGTTTACTTAAAAAAAAAAAAAAACAAACTTGAGTTTTATCAAAGGAAAGGAAATCACAGTGCTCTACTTAGAACATTGGGCACAGGCCACGCATAGACTAAACACATTGGGCACGGCCACGGACTAAACATGTTTAGTCTGCTTAAATTTACCCAAAAAAATTAATTCAAAATAATTTACCTTTTACTTTGGTGTTGTTATTAATCAAAATAAATTCATCAAATAAAAAATAAATAATTATTAATTATTAAGGAGAGAAATATAATGGCAGTAGATTAATCTAGAGAAGCTACACAAAATAATTATGAGATTTCTCGTACCTGACCAACTCTCGAAGCAAGCTAACCAAGACTTGAGAAATAAGTGGATTCACCGAAGATCCTAAAATAAAAATAAAAATTAAAGATCATTAATAATCCAAGAAGATAATGATGATCCATGAAAAAACTTAAGTTTAGGTTGTTTTTCCCTCTTGTTTAATCAAATAAATGGCATGGCATGGCATGTTTCTTGTTAAATTTACCCAACAAATTAATACAAAATAGTTTACTCTTGTTGAGTCCCCTTGGTTTACTTTTGTCCACTTATTAATCCAAATAAATTCATCAAATATAAAAAAGAAAATAACTACATAACCATACCATAAGAGTAGGCATTAGAAATCATTTCTAGTGTAGTAACTTACCTCCTTCGCCAACGCCCAAGCAAGCCCCCACATAAGCAAGGCCCACATTGTTAACCTTTCATCTTAAGTTCCTCAAAAAAAAAAAAAAAAAAAGTTAATGATACAAATTTTGAATAATGCCCTTTCATCCTAAGTTCCTCAAAAAAAAAAAAATGTTAATGATACAAATTTGATCGAAGCTTGAAGCTTAAAACAAAGGATGATTTGATTGAAGCTTGAAGCTTAAAACAAATATTTGGTTTACTTTTAATCAAAATAAATCTTTAGTAGAAAAAAAAAAACTTGAGTTTTATTCCCAATGCTCTAGTTAGAAAATTGGGCATGGGCACGGACATGTTTAGTCTACTTAAATTTACCCAAACATGTTTAGATTAAATTCAAAATAATTTAATTTACCAATTTACTTTGGTGTAGTTATTCATCAAAATAAATTCATCAAATAAAAAATAAAATAATTAATATTTAATAATTATTAGGGAGAGAATTTAGTTTACTTTTAATCAAAATAAATCTCCCTTTACTTAGAAAAAAAAAAACTTGAGTTAAGGAAATCCCGATGCTCTACTTAGAACATTGGGCACGGCATAGGCATACTTGGGCACTGGGTGCCTGCCCATGGACATGTTTAGTCTCCTTAAATTTACCCAAAAAAATTAATTCAAAATAATTTAGCTCGTAGTTATTAATCAAAATAAATTCTTAAAATAAAAAATAAAATAATTAATAATTAGTAGGGAGAGAAATATAATGGCCGTACCTGTACCTGTAGGGACAAGACGTAGACATCTTTGTTCACAACTCAAAAACCCAACTCAAAAACCCTGGAGAACAAGAAATAACAATTTGAATGCTAGACCATAACTGAAGAGTAGATGAGGGAAAAGTAGAAGAACTTATGTAATTTGCAACTAAATTCATCACATTGCAGTCTCTCTGCTTCAACCCTCACATTATAAGATATAAACATACATACCATACCATAACCTTGTACAAATCAAAATAACTTTCCAGGGTTGCTTCACTACAATAAGGAATGCAAAGAAAAAGTATACCATTTCTTATCATCATCAAAAACAGAGAAAAGCTGCTCAAGGGAAATGTTCGCTGCCATAAAAACAAAAACGTCACCCCTGATCGCCTCTTGAAAGCACCAAATCAATTTTTGGAACAATCAAATGTATTCTAATGACTAATATAGATCACTTTACCAATCAACAGTAATGCATTACTTGCCAGCCTCACCAATACTAAGCCCATAACAATCATGCTCACTTATCATCAACAAAATCCTTCTAAAACAAGTGGTGGTAATGCAGCCATTCATGGCAATTTTCGCCACTAATACCGAAAAAAAACCCATGAAGTGTTCCATAACATCTCTAGACCTTGTTCAAAACAAGAAAAGAGAAACCTACCTTTTGAATAAACATATACTGAACAAACAAAAAGAACACAGCATAACATCATCATCTGAAGACACTTCATCTTCCAAACAATCAACTCATGACTCAAAATCATCTAAATCATCCGCCATCCATCACTTGTATTCAGTCAACAACTGCTGCTGCAGCCCAAAACTTGAAAACAATCCCACGAGCATAAAATTCTACATCAACCGATTTAATAAAATTTAAAAAATCATCCCCACCTCCTTCGGATGCTCATTTGTTCTTTGCTCAAGGGACTAAACGTGTTAAAAGACTCAATAACGATGATTTCTCATATGATTTGCAGAGTGTATACCTGAATCTGACTCGCTACACTAAGAGCCCAACACATAAAACATCAACGAAGGCAAGCACACTCAATCAACTCGACCATCTAACAAACGCCAAACAAGGTCTGCTAAGTCTTAACCGTGCATAGACAAAGTGAGGCGCGGAATCAAAATTACAGAGTTGCAGCAAAACCACAGCAGGAGGAAGACCGACGACGCGGCAGGAGCAAAGCTATTGAAATCGCTAGCTAGCCTGCGATTCGCGATCTAGACAGACGGATCCGACGCTCGTCGGCGATCGAAGGAGAGGGCAAAAGAAGAGATCGGAGAAACCGATTCGAAACCCTAGCCGAGGGAAAAAAAAAAAGGAAAGACTCCCTCCTCGTATTCGAGCTCTCGGACTTCTTTGAAACCTAGAACTTACCGATCCAACAATCTAAGATCAAAAGCAAGGATCGGACGGTACCCGTGCATTCCGAACTGAGGCGTCGAAATGGATCTGACGGTCCTTATGCTGTGCGATCCGACGGTCCAAATCAGCGCCGTCCACACGGATCCGACGGCTCCTATTCGCTGAATCAAATGGTCCCTGTGGCGCCACGTCATCAAAATTTTAAATTTAAGAAATTGATCAAGCTCTACGAATGAATGAATAATGAAGAACTTTGGTAAAGTAGAGAACACAGCGTGTCTTCTTTTTCCATACAAACCTGCAATTTCCTTTCCCTCTCTATATCTCTATGATATCATAATCTTAGTCACAAGAGTAGAAAATAAAGAGGGCCAAAGTTTTACCAGTTGAGTTTTTTAAGGAAGAGAACAACTTTTTGTACTGAACTTTACTTTACTAATCTATCTTATTCTTAATAAGGCCTCAACAAAACCAGCACATACTTGGTTCGGTGTGTGGTTGCTTCTACAGATTGCATTTAAATGATGATATAATGCTGTTGGAAGAAACGACTCAAGATTACAGGGATTTATAGATTATTTTAATTGTTCTCTATTTTGTTTAAAGCTTAGTTAGGGTTGTTACTTGCAATGCATGTAATATTCATATTGTTATCTTATATTTTGGAGGTTGTAAACATATTGTACATAAAACAGGGTGCTCTAGATTAAGAGCAAGTTGCCTATTTATTTCAAAGCCTCTCTTCAGCATTGGCTCCATTTCTCCGGAATCTATCTACAATGGCCAGCTCAAAGCAAGCTTGGCAGTTTGTCAAACAACCAAATTCCTTATGGTGCCAAGTACTGAAAAGTTTGTATTATCCTCGAGATGACCCGTCCTTCTTCGGGATGGTAAAGTTTATTGGCGAGGAGAGATGCAATTAAACCTGCAACTAGATGGACGGTAGGTGATGGACAGACATTACGAATCAGAGAAGATGTGTGGCTGCCGTTTGGAAGAATTATAGGTCCAGCAAAATAAGAAGATCCAAGAGTGGTGGCTGATTTAATTGACAAAGATACCAAGGCAAGGCATAGGATACGCATAGAGTTAAAGAGCTTTTTCCAGGCAATATAGTAAAAGAGATCCTCGCCCACCCTCTTAGTTTGCACCCCAACCCAGACAAACTTGTATACTTGTATGGACAACAAACAAGTCGGGCTCATATACCGTAAAGAGCGGCTATAACTGCACACATAACCCAGCTGATCCCGCCACCAGACAAAACCCATCTCCCTCTTATCAAATACCCAAGTCACTTTGGCATGAGATATGGAGGCTCCCGACTTCCCCCAAAATCAAATTCTTACTCTGGAATATATGTAGCAACTCTCTCCCAACAAAGGAAAATTTGTATAGAAGACAAATGATACCTGACCTAACTTGCCAGATCTGTGGCCAAGCTCCAGAAACAACGGAGCACATCTTCATCCTTTGCGACTGGACAAAAATGCTATGGTCAGCCCCTGATTTTCAAGCCAACACAAATCCAGCATGTGTCACTCGAATTGATAAATGGATCTTAGAAAACCTCACCTCAAGGACCGGATCAGAACCGAAGACCCGCTTCGCTGCCCTTCTGTGGCAAATCTGGAAGACCCGCAACTCAGCGGTGTTCCAAGGGAAGAAGCCCGATCCACTTTGCAGTCAAGCAGAAGCTCAAATCGCAGCAGATCTCTGCATGAAACGGTTCGCCAAGGGAAAGAAAGGAATTAACCGACAGCAAACAGACCCTGGCAGCTCGGAAAACTGGAAACCACCTGACCCACAGATGCTGAAAGTGAATGTCAATGCGTCCTGGTGCAGCTCGACATTGGAGGGCTCGGTCGCGGGAGTCTGCCGGACTGCTGCTGGGCTCCTTGTCGCCGGTTTCGCAAAGAAAATCTCTGCTCCGACCGCCTAGGTTGCAGAAACCCTCGCCGTGAGAGAAGCCCTCTTGTGGGTAAAGCAAGAACGGAAAGGCACGAACTGATCTCCAACTTGAACTCCTTGCTGCAACTGATCTGCAAGGCACGTACCTTCTGATAACCTCTCTCTGGTTGAGTGCTTATTGGGCCGAGAAGAGCCCCTTGGCAGGCCCAATCGATTGTAGCTGATTGTACAGGTCTTCTGGCCCAGATGAGTGGCGTTTCTATCTTCTACGAGTGGAGGGATTTCAACAAGGCCGCGGATTGGAGCCACCGAGCCAATTCCCTTCCTAGCAATTGGGTTTATTGTCCTCCTCAACCCTTAATCTCCCTACTATGTTTAGACTTTTAGTGCCCTTTTTACGGGCTAGTAATGATATTCACTATCTTCCAACAAAAAAAAAAAAAAAACCTCCAATAACTACCCTTATTTATTGACCTTTGAATGTTGCAAACTTTGTGACATTTAAGCCAACCACTCAAATTTTGGACTTCGGAAGACCCAAATTATGGGCTCATTGAAACCCGGGATATGCTGGGATTTACCACTGGAGATTATCCTGCACCAGTTTATGAAATTGAAGTCCCAATTGCCAATCCAGAGTACACATGGAAAAGGTCTAATTGTCTCCTGCATGGATGGATCACAGGAACATTGTCTGAAGGTGTTCTTGGCATGGTTGTCGGGCTTGAGACTGCTGCTGAGGGACGGAATACCTTAATCAACTCCCTTGCAAGAAAATCTCAAGAACGTGAATATTATCAAATCTAGAACCTCAATATGCACAAGAAAGGCACTTACACTATGAATGAGTATAGCAGCATTTCAAGGGGATTTGTGACGATCTTGCTGCTATTGGAAAGCGCATGAGTGACAACACCTCATGATCAGATTTTAGAATTTCTGAAGAATGATACATTAGTATCAGTCAATAATAGGAATACGGAGGAAGCATTTTTGGTGGTTGTCGTTTGCCTTTTATCTTGACTAAGGAATTTAGCAATGAGCCTCTTGCTAAATTTGCTGATGTCTCTGGGGATCATCTCCAGTGCTTTCTAATCAGAAATTCAAGTATCATCTAATCTCATTGACCGAGCGCACTAGATCCACTTGGGTTCTTCCCTAGCGGCGAAAGTCTGACTTTTATAGCATGCTTCGATTAATTCATTCAAAAGTCAGTTTAAAAAAACAATGAAAGTTTCTCGGTCAGATGAAGGAAAGCCAAGGAATGAGTTTAATAATCATTTTAGAGATGTCATTCAACATGTGAAAGCTTGTCCAAAAACGCCTGAAGAGAATGGCTTAGCAGAGTGCAAACATTGAAATATTACAGAACTTGGATTAAGTATGATGTTTCGGACTTCTGTCCTAAGCGCTTTTGGGCCGAGGCATTTGCTACTGCAGTGTGGTCGATCAACTAACTCCAGGAACATTAGATATGACGACGCCTTTTGAGAAGCTCTTCAACGAACAACCAGATTATGGTTCGTTTCGAGTTTTTGGCCATAATTGCTTTCCAGATTTGAGGGACTACTTCAAGACAAAGCTGAATCCACGGTCATTGCCTTGTGTTTTTATGGGCTAGAGGCATAAGCATCTGGCTAATAAGTTTTGCTATCCCCCCACCGGACGAGTCGATATATTACGGCCTGTGCCGTTTGATGAAATGACATTTTCTTTCAAGGATCCTGGAAATTTGTGCGCTTCTGTATGAAACACTAATGACATCTCTACTTCTTCAAATTGCTTTGCAGACCAGATGAGCTGTCACATCACCATGTGGGGTTGATCAAACGCATAAAAATTCCATGTGGGTTTTGACCAATCTGGTGGATCATTGAATGACTCACCATGCGCGACAACATCTTCCATCATGATACCACCTCTTGAAGCACATTTTTCAATCCCTGTTCTGGATGTTATTTGTCATATAGCTCCAAGTGCCAATCCTTGCCATTCCATGACCCAATCGCTGCACGAGATTAACGTGAGACATCTTCGTCTACTATTGTGGTGCCATCTTTTCCTCGTGCTACTGAATCAAAGCATCATGCTTCTTTCCAAGATGAAGGAATCGACTACATCCATTCGTCACATGGTCACCCGATTTAATGACGGGATTATCATGAATACTTTCAGGAACAGTTTATATGATTGTTGTCGGAAGAAGTAAACAATTGGGTTGATTTAATGTGGGAGCTGAACCGAACCTGTCTTATCCGATCGGTTCCAAACCGATTTACATTTGGTCCTAGGAAAAAAAAATTGAGGAACTGGTCTTGACCAATTCGACTCTAGATTTTACGCCGTAGCGATCACCCATTCTACCCAAGAATTTGCCAAGTCATGTTCCCAGGTTGAGACCGGATTCCCGAGTAGAATCAGTTCAAAACCAAACAATAAGATAAGTCTCTAAACTCTCTTAGATTCGGGGTAAAACGGTGAATGTGTGTAGATGAAATGGACTGTAGAGAAATGCTTATTGGACTATTTGAACCCTTGATCCAAACACAGCTAACTTGCCCATTCTTCTTCATTGCTAGTTCTTTCCATTTGAACTTAAAAGTGAGACATTCTTTAGCCACTTTGAAGCAACGAAAGATCATTGGAGCTCCTGTAAAAATATGGAGAGAGAGTCGCTACTGCACGAGAATATGGCTTCACAGGCATGATTGTGGTCATTGGCAAAATTTTATGTGCTAACAATTTGAAAGAAAAAAAATCAGTCAATGAATGTAACTTTTATTGCTATAGCTGTGAAACTCAAGCTAACACGATATAAGATGGTCATGTAAGAACAGTACAGGTGGTCCCGAGACAATACGAACACATAACTTGAGCAGACAGAGCATTTCACCAAGCCGAAACTGGAAGGACTCTCCTTTCATAACGTGGACGCAAATGAGGTCAAAGAAACCGATTTGTAACAACAAAGGCCTGTGCTCTTTCCATGGTTTCACGTTAGAGAAAGGACAGAACGTAACCTGCCGACCGCCATTTACGTGCGCGCATGAGATCGATCCAGCTCGACCCTTTTTCATGCCGATCGGGCTCCTTAGCATTAAACTCAAGTTCACTTACACGTCTGGTGTTCCTTAATTCGGAAAGTGAACCGAGAGCTCTCCTTCCTGTCCGTAGAGTTCTTCTGGTTCACGTGCCTTCCTGTGCTCTGCTTTCTCACTTCTCCACAACCGTGTTCTCCGACTGGGTTGCAAACCCGAATCGGGGTTCTGGGTTAGTGTCGGATTTCGGTATCAGTGTTTTATTTTCCTGATTTAATGTTTTGTACTTTGGTTTTTTTGAAAAGGGTGTTTTTCATAATTTTCCTTAACAAACATCGAAGAGTGACTGCGGTATTATTTGCAAAACCCAACCATGCGTAGTTTCCTTGAATATAAATTCCTTCGAAAATATTTTCTAGTGAATTTATTTTTCATTAAACAGTCGAACCTTAGTGGGTTAGTTAGCAATTTAAATGATTCTCACCTACTTTCTTGCGAAATAACTATTCCCTATCTTCTATATTTGCTCAGCTTAAAACAATTCTCGCATGATATAACCAAAATTTTGGATCGCAAAACGGTAAAAGTCAAATTATCCCTCAACTTAAAGTTGATTATAGATATAGCCTCTTCTTGTTAATCTTATTTTCTATACTTTAGAAAACTGCGAAATTAATCTCATTAGCATTTACTTATTATCAAAAAAAAGAAAGAAAGAAACATTTTTTTCGCCTTTTTTATTGTTTTTAATTTAACCTTAATGAGTCGGTCTTCGCTGGTTTTTGTCGATAAATGATGCTTTTTCTTTTTTCTTTTTTCAGTCTTACACGAGGAGTTGCTGGAGAGCTGCCGACTTGACATGACGTTGCATTGTCATGTCATGTCACGTCGCATCACTAGAAGGATGATGGGGAAGAAGAAAAGAAGGCCCCCCAAAAGGAAAAGCCCCCATGCAGTGCACAGCAGCATATGCTTTGGCCACTAATCACTTTAGCGCACGCTACAGCAAGAAGCGAAAGTAATCATGGCATCTTTTTGTTCGAAGGTCAAAAGATAAGATAAAGCTCTTTCAACTTTAGGTTGAGCCCGCCAGGGTTCTGGATTTCTAACTTGCGTATCGATTTTTACCTCGGTGCCAAGGTTTCCTTTTTCTATAAAACTCTCTTTTGGGTTCCATTAAACAAAACATAATCCATCTGCTCAAGCTCCCAAGTCTCCCTACTTTATACTTTTGTTATGGAAAAATTCTACAATAATGCATCTTTGAATAATTTATCATTTGAGCACTCATTTTAAGGATTTGGCTCACTTAAATTGAGTTGAATCGATACCACTAAACCAAATCAATGTGCCAATCGAAAGTATGGGAATTCATAATTCTAAATGTCACCATTCTTTCACCCTTTTCTCCTTTGTTCTCACCGGCTAGTATGTATGTGCATATATATACACTTTGAGCTTAATTTAGCACTTTTTTGATGAATCGTTGAACAATGTGCTTTGCACAGAATTACGACATGCACGGCTAGTAACTTTTAATCAAAGAGAATATGTTTGAGAACATTTTTTGACTAATTTTATGAATTATAGTATAAAAAGCGAGTAACTTTTAGTTTATATTCTCCTATGATAATCCTTGTACGATATATGGAATGTTATATTAAAGAAACTACATAAAGAGATAGAATGCTTTATGTAATATGCACTTTCTTACTAATAGCCTTCATTGAATCTCTTAGATAGTTGAAAAGGAAAGTAAAAGAATAACAAAGAAAAACAACAACCAAAGCAAAGTCTTGTAACATTCTAAAAAAATAAATCAAACTAAAAAAAAAAGGAAGCTATTGAAAATATAAATTATATTATGCCCTTAATAGGAAGTAAATTAGGAATTACTATCAAAAGAAACTGAATTATGCCATTTAATTCCACGATCTTCTAATGATGATATTAAACATTTAAAAGTTACACTTGGGTACAAGTTGTATGTACTATACAAAATTCCTATATGACATTTTAAAAGACTTTATTCTATATTTTTTTTTTTCCAAATGATTGAGAGATGGCTACGTGCATCACGTTAATATATTTCTACATATCTATACATTTAAATGCTAATTAGCTACTTTTGACAATTTAAATTATGGATTTGATAGAAAATAAAGGCCGTGTTTAACTTAGCAATCAAGTAGGTATTGCTTTTGCTTAGGTGGCAACTACTTTTATGGGCAAGCGCACAAAACTTTTTCTTGCAACAAAGAGGAGACCAGTCCAGCTGTACAATCCTAAGCCACACTTTTAAAAGCACTTGAAAGACACCGTCCGACATGACATATATTTTTGCCACGAAAGGCTCGAGATTATTAATCTTTTCTTGTTCATTAATAATTATTTTAAAGTAATAACTTTTGCTTTTCCGTGAGAAAAGGAACCTCACTTGCAACAACCTTTACCTTTACTCAAATAATTATTCAAACAATTTTAAACATTTGATATAGATATTTATTTAGTCCTAAACTTTCTAATTTTCTCAATGTAGCCATAAATATTTGTGCAAAATTTCAATATTATCTGAATGTAATACTAAAAATTTGTGTTACATTGACAAAATTAGAAAGTTTTAAAATTAAAGTGGTGTTTGTATAATGAATTTAAAGACTGAATTAGTCGGCTTTTTTTTTTCTTTTTTTCGTATGGTGCCTCTTTATTTACTGATTCTTTCTGCTGATTTTTATGCCGTAATTGTCCTCTTTAGCACCCTATCATCATCATCTTCATGGGTTCACGTTTAAAAGTTGTTAGCAATTTCATCTAAGCATAAAATTGTCATAAATAACATGACCGATCATCATGTAAAATTCAGATATTATAGTCCCGCCTCAGGTCAAAATCTCTCACCTACCGTTAACCTATACATTGGGACTCTAATTCTTTAAAAAAAATTAAAAAAAAAACGATTCAAGAATAATAACTTATTAGAGGACAGATAGTCCAGATCAACCCAGCTTTGGCCTAACGCCATTTAAATATCGAAAATTATTGCTCATTGCCAGAACGACGAATCATTCGGTTGTACGTTGGGTCGAGTCAAATCCTAAGATGTTACTGGTCTTTTTTAAAAGGCTTTGTCACCCACTACACATTTCGATGCCTAAAAAGAAGACGCAAATGACAAGCAACTAGAAAGTAGCCATGTTTTTATGATTTTCCCCCTAACAACATGCCACACATGCTATTTATATACACTAAAAGTACACAAACAATTATGGTTGACAAAAGAGAGAGTCCAGTGACTGTGACCAGAAAACGACTGATCAATCTTTCGGATATAAGGCACAAGATGCTTGACGCTCAAGCCATTTTCAGTGGGCTTATAATGCGGTGGTCCTCGAATTGCAATTCTCAAAGCATTACCTGAAGTAGGGGACGATTTCTCAGCTACTGCCTGCATTTAAAGGTACCCTTTTGAGCTCTCTGGTCAGTAAATTTATCACACTGAATTTTTTTATAGTTACTTTTTCCCGCTTTTTCTCTTTGTTGTGGAAAGAAAAATGGCACATTGGGCATGGTTCATTTCAGTCTGATGATGTTGATTATGGCGTTAAACTGGGGGGTAATTAATGATGGTCGATCAGATCAAGCCATCTGCGATTGGTCATTAGGTTCGTTTTGGCATTTTATAACATGTGTAAGATCAGAGGTTTAAAGATTCTCGATATATTATATTCTACCTCGTCTTGTTTTGTTATGTTTCTTGAAGTTGCATTTCTTGAATTTCGAGTTTGGCTAGAGCCTTTTACATGGGAGAAGGAAGAGTTTTTGTTTAAGGAGGAAGATGAAGAAACCACTCCGAATTAGTTGGTGATCCTTTTTTCATTCGTTCCGTTCGGCCTGGCTTTCCCGGTTGACATCTGTGCGTAAGCAGAAGAAGATCAGAGGTGTGTATGCTCGAATGCAAGGAAATCTGTTGTCTCCAGGATTCTTCAATTCTTATTAACTTGGATGTGGTTGCGGTATTACAGGATGCTTCTTTTTTATTGTTGGCTGACGTACAAGTATTTTTCATTCGAACGTTCTACTTTTCTGGCTTGCCTTGTAAAGTATTGATTCCGGTAGCTGACTTTCTTCTACAGATGCAAGATAGTTTCTGGACAAACTCGATGAACTAGTTGACGAGGAATATATGGTGGTATTCTGTCTGGTATGATGTCTGTACAGAGCAGCTCAAACGTGGATGTAGAAATGCGTGTAGCTACTAATTCAACGAGTCATGCGGAGGCCGAGGACAGTCCTGGAAAGAGTAAAGACGATGAGAAAACTAATTCAGTTCTCTTTCCCAAGCTGTTCTTGTTCGCAGACTCCACCGACGTGTTTTTAATGCTTGTGGGTACGATGGGAGCTGTTGGCAATGGCTTAGGTATGCCCCTCATGACAGTACTTCTCGGGCAATTGATTGATTCATTCGGAAGTAACCAGCACAACAAAAATGTGGTGCACCTTGTTTCCAAGGTAACTACTTATAAAGCAGAATGTTCATTTTCTGAGGCTAGGCGCTAAAAGTTCAAGTCATTAAAGTACTTAACATGAATGAGGTATTATAAAAATCATGAAAAAAAAGGTACTGGGTTATCTCTTCTAGGTGTCGTTACTCATAAGGAGCAGTCTATCCTTCTAACTGACATGGTACACTCATAACTTTGTCAATCCAGATATCTCTGAAGTTTATCTACCTGGCAGTGTTCACTGGTGCGGCGGCATTTCTTCGTAAGTATATCTCTCCTCAAAAAAGAAAAATCCTGGAGTTTTTGTTGGCAAGTGGGAATGAACTGTGATATCGCTTGTTTTGCCAGAGGTAACTTTCTGGATGGTCACGGGAGAGAGACAGGCCGCTCGGATAAGGGGACTGTATCTACGGACGATACTGAGACAGGACATTGCCTTTTTCGATAAGGAAACAACCACGGGAGAGGTTGTGGGAAGAATGTCTGGTGATACCGTTCTTATTCAAGATGCCATGGGCGAGAAGGTAACATTTCGAGTTGGAAGCCAGAACTAGTGGAGAAGGAAGCACAGAAAACTTTTTCTGCTACACAGGAAGGGATGGTGTCTTACATTATTACATCTCTGTGATTTATGCAGGTAGGAAAGTTCATACAGCTCGTGTCGACGTTCATCGGGGGATTCATCATCGCATTTACTAAGGGGTGGCTGCTTACTTTAGTCATGATATCATCCATTCCTGCCCTTGTGGTTTCTGGTGCCCTCATGTCCCTGATCATAGGCAAGATGGCATCACGGGGACAAAGCGCTTATGCAAAAGCAGCAAATGTTGTTGAACAAACAATTGGGTCAATTAGAACTGTGAGTCCATAGAATATAAAGAACCTTTTGATTCAAAATTTTGACTCTGAGATGATGGCAGTCACTTGGTGCAATTAGGTAGCGTCATTCACTGGGGAGAAGCAGGCTATAGCAACTTATGACAAATTCCTTGTGGATGCATACAAATCGGGAGTTCACGAAGGCATGGCTGCTGGATTCGGTCTTGGTACAGCCTTTTTGATTATCTTCTGCAGTTATGCACTGGCAATATGGTTCGGAGGAAAGATGATTCTGGAAAAAGGATATAGCGGGGGTCAAGTGCTCAATGTCATCGTCGCCGTCTTAACTGGTTCAATGTTAGTTGCACTTTGGACTTCATTCAACTTTGAATACATTGATGAGCTATAGATACATGTTATTCCGTCTGAAGCAAAAGCTAATAATTGATTATTTTACAAACCATGCAAGCAATAGGATGTTTACATCAGAGAGATTAGACATAAATCAACATATAGCATTTTTGTGTTTGTGCTGCAGCAGACTCATAATAAATAAATGGTATGGCTTTCTTCCCAGGTCCTTAGGACAGGCTTCTCCCTGCATGACTGCATTTGCTGCTGGTCAAGCCGCAGCATGTAAGATGTTTGAGACCATCAACAGGAAGCCCGAGATCGATTCCCTCGACACATGTGGCAAGACATTGGACGAAGTTCATGGAGACATAGAGATTAAGGATGTTTACTTCAGCTACCCAGCCAGACCAGATGAGCTGGTATTCAATAAATTCTCTCTTTACATACCGAGCGGCACAACTGCAGCCTTGGTTGGACAAAGTGGAAGTGGAAAATCCACCGTGATCAGTCTTATAGAGAGGTTTTATGATCCGCAAGCAGGTGAAGTGCTCATCGATGGCATAAATCTGAAGGAATTTCAGCTTAAATGGATACGGAGCAAGATCGGCCTCGTAAGCCAGGAACCCGTGTTGTTTGCATCGAGCATCAAGGATAATATTGCATATGGAAAAGAGAACGCAACCGTCGAAGAGATAAGAGCCGCAGCCGAAGTAGCCAACGCTGCTAAATTCATTGATAAATTGCCCAAGGTCTACAGATATTTAGTTTGATCAATTTACCTCTAAGCTAAACGAGATTCATTGAATTGTGAGTCTCAACTTTTTGTCATCTTTGCATCAAGGGACTGAACACAATGGTCGGTGAGCATGGTACTCAACTCTCGGGAGGACAGAAGCAAAGAGTTGCCATTGCGAGAGCAATTCTAAAAGATCCTAGGATTTTGCTTTTAGACGAGGCCACAAGCGCACTTGATGCAGAATCAGAGAGGATAGTACAAGAGGCATTGGACAGGATAATGGCTAATCGAACCACTGTCATTGTAGCACACCGTTTGAGCACCGTCAGGAATGCCGATCTGATCGCAGTCATTCACCAAGGAAAGATAGTAGAGAGAGGTACTAAAGCATGAATTTTTAGTCCTAAAATGTCTCAAATGAAAGCCAATTTTATCTGGTTGACCCTGATATAAAATCCTGTCTGAACGTTGGGAACTTCACATATATAACTGAGTGCAAGCTCGAAAAACTGCCGAGCAAGAGCTAATATTTTCACAAATTTGATCAGGTACACACTCAGAACTGCTAAAGGATCCCGATGGAGCATATGGTCAGCTAATACGCCTCCAGCAGGTAAACAGAGAGCAAGACCAAGCGACAGATGATCAAAATAAACCGCAAAATCTCCTCGATGGTAGACAATCGAGTCAAAGAATGTCCTTCTTAAGATCCATAAGTCGGGGATCATCAGGTGGGGGAAATAGCAGCCGCCATTCCTTATCTATCTCGTTAGGTCTGCCCACAGGGTTAAATATCCTTGATGGTGCACCCGCAAATCTAGAGTCCTCTTCCTTGGAGAAAACAGAAACAGCTTCGGAAGCTTCAATCCGTCGTCTCGCATATCTTAACAAGCCAGAAGTTCCTGTGCTACTAATAGGATCTGTTTTTGCAATCATTGCGGGTGCTGTATTCCCCATTTTTGGTGTAATAATATCTGGTGTTGTCAAGACATTTTATGAAGAACCTCATATACTTAGGAAAGATTCGAAGTTTTGGGCATTGATGTTCGTGACTCTCGGCCTGGTGTCATTAGTAGCATACCCAGCAAGGACGTACTTCTTCTCGATAGCAGGTTGCAGATTGATCCAGCGGATAAGATCAATGTGTTTTGAGAAGGTGGTGCACATGGAGGTGGGTTGGTTCGATGAGCCGGAGCACTCCAGCGGTGCCATTGGCGCAAGGCTATCAGCAGATGCAGCGACAGTGCGGGCCCTAGTCGGGGATGCAGTAGCCCAGCTAGTTCAAAATAGTGCCTCTGCAGTTGCTGGTTTGGTCATCGCTTTTGTGACTAGCTGGCAATTGGCGTTCATCATCCTTGCGTTGCTGCCTCTGATATTTGTTAATGGATTCGTCCAAGTAAAATTCATTAAAGGATTCAGCGCAGATGCCAAGGTACACATTCCTTATTCGCCATTTATCACAGTCCTAGTAACTTAGCATGCCTAACCACTGTCCACTTGAGTGTTTGAGAGATGCAACAGCTAAAAATTGCCATAACTGCATAGATATTTCGATATTGGCGGTGTTAATCAAAGTCTCTCTGTTCACAGATGATGTACCAGGAAGCTAGTCAAGTAGCTACCGATGCAGTTGGAAGCATCAGGACAGTTGCTTCTTTCTGTTCTGAAGAAAAGATCATGCAACTTTATGCCAGGAAATGCGACGGGCCAATAAAAGCCGGAATAAGACTAGGGCTGATTAGTGGAGTTGGGTTTGGGCTATCGGTCTTCATACTTTTTGCAGTCTATGGCACTTGCTTCTATGCTGGAGCTCGATTTGTCCAGGATGGCAAGATAACATTTTCAGAAGTTTTCCGCGTAAGACTACCTTTTCCTGTTTTTTTTTTCTGTTTCCCTGAAACACTAACGAGTTCATTGAGCCAAATTATTAAGTAGAGGACAATTTTAGTTTCCGCATCTTATTTGATAATTTATCTATTTTGTGCTTTGCAGGTGTTTTTTGCCCTGACCATGGCAGCCACTGCAATTACCCAGACAAGTTCCCTCACTCAGGACTCCACCAAAGCCAGGAGCGCAACTGCCTCAGTTTTCAAAATCATCGACAGAAAATTGAAAATAGACCCCCATGATGAGTCCGGGGTAACCCTGGAAAACGTGAAGGGAGAAATAGAGCTTCGTCAAATCAGCTTCAAGTATCCTTCTCGCCCGGATATACAGATTTTCAAAGATCTCAGCCTGACCATTCATTCCGGCAAAGTATAGCCTTATGATAAACCTGTTCACTTTTCCTTTCAAAGATCTTTTTCTGTTCTTATCTAAGTTCCAGCCTATTATTATGCGCTAAATACATGCCGATATTAAAACATGCCCATATGAACTGTGATTTTTGCTTTTTCAGACTATTGCTTTAGTAGGGCAGAGCGGGAGTGGTAAATCAACTGTAATAGCTCTTTTGCAACGTTTTTATGACCCCGATTCTGGTCACATCACGCTTGATGGGATTGAAATTCAGAAGCTACGGTTAAAGTGGTTTAGGCAGCAGATGGGCCTTGTGAGCCAAGAACCAGCTCTGTTCAATGACACGATCCGTGCCAATATAGCCTATGGAAAGGATGGAGAGGCAACGGAAGCAGAGATATTGTCTGCATCAGAGTCGGCAAATGCCCATAAGTTTATTAGCAGTTTGCAACAGGTAAGTTTATCTCATCCCTAGTATAAGATAGATATATGCCGGTTAAGTAAGCAATAAGTACGCAGGACAATCATAGTTACCGACATCACAATGACTCTGCAGGGTTATGACACGTTAGTAGGCGAGCGTGGAATCCAGTTATCCGGTGGGCAGAAGCAGCGGGTGGCCATTGCACGTGCTATAGTGAAAGATCCAAAGATACTTCTTCTCGACGAGGCTACTAGTGCACTGGATGCTGAATCCGAAAGAGTTGTTCAAGATGCATTAGACAAAGTCATGGTCAATAGAACAACAGTTATAGTGGCGCATAGGTTATCAACAATAAAAAACGCAGACGTGATCGCTGTGCTAAAAAATGGAGCGATTGTTGAGAAAGGCAAGCATGACTCTTTGATCAATATCAAAGACGGTCACTATGCGTCCTTGGTTGCTCTGAACATGAGCGCGGCATCATCCTAATTATGTTTTGTGCTACCTGCTATGTTTATGTCCTACTTTCCCATGTAGCAGGTGACCATCCCAGTTTTTCTTGCGGGTTTCATCATGAAAGTTAGCTGCAAGGTGATGAGAAAGAAAGCCAGAAGTGCATCTAAAACATGTGGCGGGTGGCAACTATAAAAATAAGGATATCAGTGACGGCATGTTTGTGTTATATGTCCTATATAAAGTAACAACAATTGTAAAAATATGTTCAGCAACGTCAAATCTGCGATTGTGTTTTGCATGATGGAAAGAGTTGTGAAAATATTTTGAACATTCTTTAGCCCCTTCACGAAGCAATGAAAGATCATCAGGGCTCAGGGGACAATACAGGAGATAGTCACTACTCTACGCGGACATGGCTTAACATGCATGATTGTTCGATTGTCATTGGCAAAATTTAAGATGCGCTCCTTCCATTTCTTGTCGTTGTCTTTCATCTAGAGAACCAATGCATATGGACACTTAATGCATTTGTACGGCTTTAGCACAAGAATCTCATGCCCTGAAGGCAACCTCATTTGCAAATTCTATTGATCTTACAAATGACGGTGTTCAGTACTCTTATGCATTTTCATCTCCCGCCCATCTTGCAGAACAGAGCAAGTATCAAGCTTCTATTCGATGTCAAATGAAATCTTCGCTTCATTTTCGTCATCGCAGGTGATTGTGCAAGCTAAGCTTTCCTGCCTGTAATGTAAGAGTTAAAATGCCAATTAAGCTCCTGATTGTCGGCAAGGACATGTGCAAGTGAACAGAGATGGTTAGCAACAGTTATTCGTACAGTTAAAATGCCCACTAAGCATTATTATTCGTCCAATTAAAAATGCTAATTATTGAGCTAAGCAGGTCTCCGATACAAGTCAACGCTCTAATGTCATATCCGATGGGCCCTGAGCAACATTGGGCGGACTTCAAAGGTGCTTCCACTTTTACAAGGATTAAAAAGGAGTGGTCATGAGCATCTCTAGTTGTCTATTTTGGACAATTGATTTAAGCTGTATGGCTTCTTATATGATAATTGGTGGTGGGGTCACTCTTTTAGGAATTAAGTGAGAATAATATTTTATTTTATACTATAAAAAATCAAATAATATATAATTAGAAATTACTATGGAGTGCACTTCTTTAGGGATCCGTGACTCACCATGAGTTATTAGTAGTTCAAAGACTTTTATTTTAATATATTAGAATCCACGAGGGGCAATGCAAGATGGGCTCTTTTTTCCTCTTTTGGTGAGGTGAGAAAGCTTGATTGGTCTGTCAAATATCTATAATTAAAAAGAAAATAATTTTCTCCTATTTTCTTTTTATAGAACCATTACCTCTTTCATCTATTATCTGTATTTACTCGACCTAAATCTTTTTTTTTTTGGCATAATATGACTGAGATCTTTTTTTTTTGTCGGTCCTACTCTATTCCTACTCTAACGCTCACTCTCAGACTTTTGCCTTGCCTCCTTGCAGGGCGTGGGAGTCGAAACCCAATCTTGAAATTATATCGCCCCCACCCCAAACCCCCCGAGATCTTTGAATGGTAAGTGTGACGGCAAAATGGCAAAAGTCAAAGTTAGCCCTCAACTACTTAACGAACTTTGAGTTCATTGTGGATATTGCCGATACTTGTTAATCTTATATTTCATACTATGGAAAATCATAAAGTTTAATCTTGTTTGCATTTACTTATTCATGTATAATGGGATTTTTTTTATTGTTATTAATTTAACCTTATGCTACGTTTAATAATCAAGATAAAAGTTTGGATATGATAACAATTATCTCATCATGTATTTGGTCTCTACGCAAGATACAATAAGGTGAAATATAAAAGGATCTAACTTGGACAAAGATATCTCGTGGAAGAAGTTGGCTAAAAGTGATAGGATTTCTTATATCCATAGTATAAAAATTATTTTTCTCACATAAAAAAAAATTAATTACTAAAATTAAAATAATAATTAAATATAAACAATATTCGAATTATAATATAAAAATAAATAAAACAACGAAAAAATAACAACATTTTTAGTTATTTATTCTTATATATATTTGAATTTCTTTTTGTTCTACAATATATATTTTATATAGATTTAGGATTTGTATTTACTACATATTTTTAGTATTTTAGATATATTAGTATAATTCATTATTTAATAAAATATTATTAAGGAATGATGGAAGGGAATAAAAAAGAATTAAAGTAGAGAAAAATAATAATAAATATGAAGTAGAGAAAATCAGATTTTAAATGAACAAATTCAAACTTGAAGATGATTTTTCTAATTCTCGACGAATGGGGCAATGAGATTTCTAAAAAAAACCTACACCCTTCCTCTCCTTTTCCTCCTTTCTCTAATTCATATTAAAGCTCCAGACTCCTCCATTTTTTTTCTTATTCATGTCAAAGCTCCATGCAAGCGACGAGAAAGTCGAAACTTGTTCTCATCCATAAATCTCTAATTCATCTCAAAAGCCAACGAAAGCATTAAGAGAGTCAAAGTTTCTTTTACCCATAATTTTATGGTTTACGTTGAAACTTCACCAAAGTGATGAGAGAGAGGAATCACTACATTTTTTTGAAATTGCAAAGATGAGTAATCATGTTGTCTCTCTCTTACTAAAATATCATTTACTAGCTAATCTACCTTGTCGATGTTGCCAGTATTCATTTACTTATCGTGTCATAATCAAACCCATGGCTTTGGGATGTTACAATGAGCTCATTTGCTATTCAAGATTTGATTTAGACAGTACAACAATCTTGAATTGAGGTTATCTCTATTTAAGGTTATCTCTATTTATGAATCATGAGAGATTTTTATAAGCCAATTCAATCATATCCCGATTAAAAATTTAGGTGATCAAACACAAGTTGATCGTTCTTGACTGACTGTTGTCCATAAATTACTCTTTTCCCTATTACAAAAAGAGTTGATGTAGAATCAATTTGTGAGTGTGACCTTTTTTTTCCTTAACATACCTCGAATTGCCTTGTCGCGATGAGCTGTGAACCACAAGCCTAATTGGGATGCCCCGAAAAAGGTCGCCTCTGCGCATCGCGTCATGTGTTTGGACAAAGTTCTATTGCGGTCTATCATTTTAGGCACTCCCCCACAAGAAGAAGTGGAAGTAATCATATCCTTTCCTTGGAGGGTCAAACAACGTGTCCTAGTCGAAGTTTGGGTTGACTTTGCAAGGTGTCTGTATACCTAACCTGCATCATCATATTTAACTGAATCCCAGCTTTTTCTTTCATAGAAAAAAAAAAGGGGGTCTTTGGCTTCCATATAAGACAAAACTTCCTACCTGGACAAGCTCCCAAGTCTCCCTACTTCTTCATTCTTTTGCTATGACAAAGTTTAAGAATCCATATGACATCCAAAGTTCCTAACAAGATGCCTAAAAATTATGACCCGATTCAAAAGTAACTGTTCATGTTCAAGTGATTAATTTTCAAATACTCTTTCTTGATACAAATGGGGCCAAATCAACATATCAGTCGAATGTATAAAAAATTGATAATCCTAAATATCATTACTTTTTTTCCCCGTTTTGCTATCTTATTCTCACTGGTTGGCATGTATCTATGTGTATGCATGTATGCTCTTGACCATAATACGGTAGTAGATTAAACAGAAGAAGGGGACAGGCTCCTGGTGGAGCAGAGGAGATGATTAGGATAACAAACCTAAAACGCAGAGCACGAGCGGCTGGCAAGCAAGTGGTTAGTGGCCAATAGCACCCTAGTTGATGGCATTCCTTTATGTGGCTAGCACTCGAGGAACCACAAGGCACTCCATATAGAGCAAGCAAGTCTTAGAGGTGAGAAACCCGTGCACGGACCTCAATTCTCATTAGGAGGTCGAACCATGGACCAATGGTAGTTAGGGCTACCTGTCTCCATGGGCAAGGCAACAGTGCCCTGAGGAAGGAGGTTAGAGGCCTTGTAGTAGCACGGACTTCTTTTTCTTTCTAGGTCATGCGAAGGAGGTTAGTCCAAGATGGTACTATTCCTCTCCAAAAACAACAGACGTCTCATCGCCTAGGTGCCACTCTTTTTGATTTATTGATAAGTCATTGAATTGATTCATTTGCTTCGTCACCATCGACACTCTTTTCTGTTTTTATATTATATCTTTTGTTCACTTGACGGAGATCTTGCACAGGATTAATATCCTCAATAAATAATCAAAGAAATCGTTGGAGAAAAATTTTGACAAATTATGTATATTACAGTATAAAAGAATTAGCAACTTCAATCTTTATTCTCTTTAAAAAAAAAACAATAATCCTTGCACGATATATGCAACGTTATGTTAAGAAAACTACATAAATAGAGATAAAATGCTTTGTATCACCCGTACTTTCTTACAAATGACCTTAATTCTCTCTCAATGATAGTCGAAAAAGAAGTTGAAAAGGAGAATAAAAAAATAACAAAGAAAAACAGCAATCAAAGTGAACTCTTTTAACTTTCTAAAAAAAAATTAAATCAAACTAACGAAAAGAAAGCTATTGAAAATTTATATTATCGTTTAATATCTCTAGCAATAAATAAGAAATTACCATCAAAATTCAAAGAAAAATAAGTTATGCCAATTTTTTTTGTCTAAAATTATGCCATTTAAATCCACGATCTTCTAAAACTGCTGTAGTTGTTACAATCATGTACGATTTCTATGTACTCTCCAAATTTACTTTTGACATTCTAAAAAAAATTATTGTATTTTGTTGCTAGACTGTAGGCACGATGATTTACTTCAGGGGTGCCAAGTCTAGGATGGCCCAACGACACCAATGACCGAGAGATGGCTAGCTGCACTACTTTTATGTAAATTTATAGATTTATAAACTTGGAAGGAATAAAACAGAAATGTATCGGAAAAAGGTTAAGAAATTATTTCAATGCCAATTAACTTTTGTTGACAATTTAAATTACAGGTTTTATAAAAAAAAAAAAAGTAAAATAAAGTCGTCATTGAACTTAACAATTAGGTAGATATTACTTTCGTTAAGGTGGCGACAGCTTCTGTTTGTGGGAAAGCACACAAAACTTATTCTTGCAAACTAGGAAAAAGGACAGTTTTAGTATATATCTTAGGTTACATGCTTAAAAGCAACGCTTAGAAGGAGAGTCTCTGTTATGAATATATTCATATGAGGTAGGTATGATATTGCCATTAAAGGTTTGGTGAGGGCTAATCTTTTCTCGTGCATTATAGTTTTTATTTTTTAATAATAACATTCTCTTTTTCTTTCATATTCCGGAATTAAAAAACAAAACCCTCACTTGCAACAAGCTTTACCTTTTCTCTTCTTTTTTTTCTTTTTCTTTTTCCTTTTCCGCATGGTTCCTCTTCTTTTTCCTGATTCTTTCTGCTAGCTTTAAGGCCACAGCAGTCCTTTTTTCGAGCTTAGTATAGTCGGAACGCAACTAATCATCGTGTATAAAGTTCTAATACTATGGTCCCATCTCACGTTAAAATTCTTGCCAACCTTTGATTTATGAATGATAGTGCTAGGCGAGTTTGTCCTTCTAATTCTTTAAGAAATTTTATAAACAAATTATTCAAGAATAATAATAATTTGATAGAGAACAGAGAGTCAAGATTCACCCAGCTTTGGCCTCGTATTACTCAAAAACCGAGAGCTGTCGTTCGTATTTTTTTTTTTTCAAGGGCTTTGCCCTCACCCACTACAGGCTTTGATGTCCAAAAATGAAGACAGAGAGACAAGCGATGGAAATTTTTTTTTTTTTTTCAGGAAAAGTATTCATTAATAAATATAGTGACTAGTGTCGTGTCACTGGGAATGACAGGTGAAAAACCAAAAATGTTTTCTGCAGTTGTTCGTCTGCTTGTGCTGATAGGAAATCCCTTATAAAATGATGATTTTCACCGAAAGACGTGCTACGGATGTCATTCATATAAACAAGACCATACATAAAAAAAAATACGGTTGACAAAGAGAGCGCTCAATGATTCTGACCCCGACTGGTTCGATTTTTCGGGTGCAAGGCACCATGATGCTTAATCCTCAAGTATTTTCAGTGGGCTTGGAAAGTAGTTGTCGCTGAATTTGCACTTCTTAAAGCATTCGATGAAGTAGGGGACAATTTCTCAGCTACCACCTGCATTTTAACGCCATTTTTTTGAGCTCTCTGACTCTGGTTTATTTTTATTCCTCCTTGTGTTGTGTTCTTTTTGTTGTGGAATCTTGGGTTTGGTTCATTCCAGTCTAATGATGTTGGTAGTAGTGTTAAATTGTGGGGATCTCGATGATGGTCAATCAAATCAGACCCTCTGTGGTTGGCCATAGTGGTTCTTTTAGTGATTTTATAGCATGTATAAGATCAGAGAGTCGGGGAATCTTGATATATTGTATTCTACCTCTTGTCTTGTTTTGTAATATTTCTTGAAGTAGCATTTCTTAAACCTCGAGTTTGGTTCAAAGCTTGTATAAGGGAAGAGGAAGATTATTGGTTTAAGGAGGAAGATGAAGAAACCACTTCGAATCAGTTGATGATGTGAGTTGGTGTTCCTTTTTTGAGTTTGTGGATAAACAAGAAATGAAATTACCATGATTTTCTTCCTTTTGTTTGCCAACCGATGTTTCAATTTGTTCCGTGTGACCTGGTTTTCAAGGTCGACATTTTTGCATAAGCATAAGCAGATCAGAGTTTTGGATGCTCGAATGCAAGTAAATTTGGTGTCTCCAGCATTCTTCACTCCTTATTTATTTGGACGTGCCTGTGGTACTGAAAGATAATTCTTTTGGATTGTTGACTGACTATTACATTTGAATTGACATGCCATCTGGTATATTCGTTCTGCGTTTTGGTTGTCGGATCTTGTCTGGCAGCTTGATTTAGATACATGACTTACGCGTATTTTTAAAGCATTCGAAGTTCCACTTTTCTGGCTTGTCTTGTAAAGTATTGATTCCTGTCGCTGGCTTTGTTCTGCAGAAGCAAAAATAGTTTCTGGACATATTTGATGAACAAGTTGACACGCATATAGAGTGATCTTCTATCTGGTATAATGTCTATGGAGCGCAGCTCGAACATGGATATAGAAATGCGTGTGGTTACTGATTCGACAAATCATGCAGAGGCCAAGGACAGACCTAAAAAGAACAAAGAAGATGAGAAAACCGATACAGTTCCATTTCACAAGCTGTTCTTGTTCGCAGATTTCATCGACGTGATTTTGATGCTTGTGGGTACAATAGGCGCTGTTGGCAATGGCTTAGGTCTGCCCCTCATGACAGTGCTTTTCGGGCAATTGATTGATTCATTTGGAACTAACCAGAACAACAGAAATTTGGTGCATCTTGTTTCCAAGGTAACAGTCTTTGAAGCATATTGTTCATTACCTGATGCTAGCAGCTAGAGTCCAGTCATCAGAGTACTTAACAGTAATCAGACACTAATGAAAGCATGAAAAATACCTAGCGGACTATCTAATCCAAGTATCGTTACTCAAAAGGAGCAGGTCTTTCATTATTACTGATATGTTACACGCATATTCTGAATTCAGGTATCTCTGAAATTTACCTACCTAGCAGTGTTTACTGGTGTGATGGCATTTCTTCGTAAGTATATCTCACACCCATAAAATAAAAGATTCAGGAGTTTTTGTCAGCAAACGGAAATGAACTGTGGAATGCATTGTTTTGTCAGAGGTGACTTTCTGGATGGTCACGGGAGAGAGACAGGCCGCACGGATAAGGGGATTGTATCTGCAGACCATACTGAGACAGGACATTGCCTTTTTCGATAAGGAAACAAACACAGGAGAGGTTGTGGGAAGAATGTCTGGTGATACCGTTCTTATACAAGATGCCATGGGCGAGAAGGTAACATTCCGGCTTGAAGCCAGACACTAGCGGAGAAGGAAGCACAGATATTTTCCCGCTACACAGGAAGTGACTGTGTTTTATATTATTTCATCTTTTGGATTCTGCAGGTAGGAAAGTTCATACAGCTCGTGTCAACATTCATCGGAGGATTTGTCATCGCATTTACTAAAGGGTGGCTGCTTACTTTAGTCATGCTTTCATCCATTCCTCCCATAGTGGTTTCTGGTGGCCTCTTGTCCCTGATCATAGCCAAGATGGCATCACGGGGACAAAGTGCTTATGCAAAAGCAGCAAATGTTGTTGAACAAACAATTGGATCAATTAGAACCGTAAGTCCATTAAATATATATAGAGCCTATTGGTTTATAATTTTGTCTCTGAGATGATGGCTGTCACTTGGTGAAATTAGGTGGCATCATTTACTGGGGAGAAGCTGGCGATAGCCACTTACGACAAGTTCCTTGAGAATGCATATAAATCGGGGGTTCACGAAGGCATGGCGGCTGGATTGGGTCTTGGCACAGTCTTCATGATCCTCTTCTGCAGTTACTCATTGGCAATATGGTTCGGAGGAAAGATGATTCTGGAAAAAGGATATACCGGGGGTGAAGTACTTAATGTCATCATCGCTGTCTTAGCTGGTTCAATGTTAGTTGTACTTTGGACTTCATTCAACTTTAAATGCTCGTATACATTGATGAGTTATAGATGCATGTTATTTTTTGGAAGGAGAAGCTAATAATTGATTATTTTAAAAACCATGCAAGAGATTGAATATTTGCATCAGAGAGATTAGACATAAATCAATTGTAAGCAGCTTTATTGTGTTTGTGCCAGAGCAGGCCCATAATAAATGAATTGGTTTGGCTTACTTCTCAGGTCCTTAGGACAGGCTTCTCCATGCATGTCCGCATTTGCTGCTGGTCAAGCCGCAGCATTTAAGATGTTTGAGACCATCAACAGGAAGCCCGAGATCGATTCTTGCGACGCCCGTGGCAAGACGCTAGATGAAATTCATGGAGACATAGAACTTAAGGATGTTTACTTCAGCTATCCAGCCAGACCAGATGAGCTGATATTCAACGGATTCTCTCTTTATGTACCAAGTGGGACAACTGCCGCCTTGGTTGGACAAAGTGGAAGCGGAAAATCCACCGTGATCAGTCTTATAGAGAGGTTTTATGATCCACAAGCGGGTGAGGTGCTCATCGATGGCATAAATCTAAAGGAATTTCAGCTTAGATGGATACGCGGCAAGATCGGCCTCGTGAGCCAGGAACCCGTGTTGTTTGCGTCGAGCATTAAGGATAATATTGCGTATGGAAAAGAGAATGCGACCATCGAGGAGATAAGAGCAGCTGCTGAAGTAGCCAACGCTGCTAAATTCATTGATAAATTGCCCAAGGTCTAGAGACGTTTAGTTTAATTAATTTACCTCTAAGCTGAGTGAGATTAATAGAATTGTGAGTTTAAACTTTTTTGCATCTTTGCATCAAGGGACTGGACACAATGGTCGGTGAGCACAGTACTCAGCTCTCTGGAGGACAGAAGCAAAGAGTTGCCATTGCCAGGGCAATTCTAAAAGATCCTAGGATTTTGCTTTTAGATGAGGCCACCAGCGCACTAGATGCAGAATCAGAGAGGATAGTACAAGAGGCATTGGACAGGATAATGGCTGATCGAACCACTGTTATTGTAGCACACCGTCTGAGCACCGTCAGGAACGCTGATATGATCGCTGTCATTCATCAAGGAAAGATAGTAGAGAGAGGTACTAAAGCATGAATTTTTTTGCATGGCATGTCTCAAATGAAAGCCAATCCTACCCAGTTGATCTGATATAAATATCCAGTTTAAACGATGGGAACTTCACTTATATAACTGAGTGCAGGCTCAAATGGAGCTAGAGCTAATATTTTGGCAAATTTTGTGTCAGGTACACACTCAGAACTGCTAAAAGATCCCGATGGAGCATACAGTCAGCTAATTTGCCTCCAGCAAGCAAATGCAGAGCAAGATCAAGCAACAGATGACCAAAACAAACCAGAAAATCTCCCTGATGGTAGACAATCGAGTCAAAGAATGTCCTTGAGATCCATAAGTCGGGGATCATCAGGTGTGGGAAATAGCAGCCGCCATTCCTTACCTATCTCGTTTGGTCTGGCCACGGGATTAAATATCCCTGATGGTGGACCAGCAAATCCAGAGTCATCTTCTTTGGAGAAAACAGAAGCAGCTGCAGAAGTTTCTATTCGACGGCTCTTATATCTTAATAAGCCAGAAGTTCCCGCACTACTAATAGGATCTATATTTGCGGTCATTGCTGGTGTGATATTCCCCATTTTTGGCATGCTATTATCTACTGTGATCAAGACATTTTATGAAGTACCTGATAAACTAAGGAAAGATTCAAAGTTTTGGTCATTGATGTTCATGATTCTCGGACTTGTATCATTAGTAGCATATCCAGCAAGGATGTACTTCTTCTCGATAGCAGGTTGTAGATTAATCCAGCGGATAAGATCCATGTGTTTTGAGAAGGTGGTGAACATGGAGGTGGGTTGGTTCGATGGCCCAGAGCACTCCAGCGGTGTCATTGGCGCGAGACTATCAGCAGATGCAGCAACAGTGCAGGCCCTAGTTGGGGAAGCATTAGGCCAGCTTATTCAAAACAGCGCATCTGCAGTTGCCGGTTTAGTCATTGCTTTTGCGGCTAGCTGGCAATTAGCGCTCATCATCCTTGTGTTGCTCCCTCTGTTATTTGTTAATGGATACGTCCAAGTAAAATTCATGAAAGGATTTAGCGCAGACGCCAAGGTATGCTTTCCTTATTCACCATTTATGGTCCTAATAATTTATCCATGTCTAGTAACTGCCCACTTGAGTGTTTAAGAGAGCCAACAGCTGAAAATTGTCCTAAATTTTCAGAGAATTGAACAGATATATAGATATTGCTGGTGCTAATTAAAGTCTCTCTGTTCGTAGATGATGTACGAGGAAGCCAGTCAAGTAGCTACTGATGCAGTTGGAAGCATCAGGACAGTTGCTTCTTTTTGTTCTGAAGAAAAGATCATGCAACTTTATGCTAAAAAATGCGAAGGGCCAGTGAAAGCTGGAATTAGACAAGGGTTGATCAGCGGAGTCGGGTTTGGCCTATCTTTCTTCTTACTTTTCGCGGTCTATGGTACCTGCTTTTACGCTGGAGCTCGACTTGTCCAGAGTGGCAAGACAACGTTTTCGGAAGTTTTCCGAGTACGATTATCTTTTTTGTCAGTTTCCCTGAAACACTAGCGAGTTTATTGCACCAAATTATTAAGGATAGGACTATTTTAGTTTCTGTATTATTTGATGGTTTATCTATTTTGTGCTTTCCAGGTGTTTTTTGCCCTGACCCTGGCGGCCGTTGCAATAACTCAGTCAAGTTCCCTCTCTCAGGACTCCACCAAAGCCAGGAGTGCAACTGCCTCAGTTTTCGAAATCATTGACAGAAAATCAGAAATAGACCCCAGTGACGAGGCCGGAGAAACGCTAGAAAATGTGAAGGGAGAAATAGAGCTTCGTCACATCAGCTTCAAGTATCCTTCTCGCCCAGACGTACAAATTTTCAAAGATCTTAGCTTGACCATTCATTCTGGCAAAGTATAGCTTTATGATAAACCTTTCACTTTTTCTTTGCTAGATCTTTCTCTATTCTTATCTGAGTTCCATATAATCATGATGCGCTATACACGTGCTGATATTAGTACATGCACATATGGACTGCGACTTTTGCTTTTTCAGACTGTTGCTTTAGTAGGAGAGAGCGGGAGTGGGAAATCGACCGTAATAGCTCTGCTGCAACGGTTTTATGACCCCAATTCTGGTCACATTACCCTTGATGGGATCGAAATTCAGAAGCTAAAGCTAAAGTGGTTTAGGCAGCAGATGGGGCTTGTGAGCCAAGAACCAGTTCTGTTCAATGACACAGTCCGTGCCAATATAGCCTATGGAAAGGATGGAGAGGCAACGGAAGCAGAGATATTGACTGCATCAGAGTTGGCAAATGCTCATAAGTTTATCAGTAGTTTGCAACAGGCAAGTTTATCTCGTCCCTAATACAAGATAGAAGAATGCAGGTTAGGCAAGCAATAAGTACTCTATTTTCCTAAAAATCATAGTTACCTATATCGCAATGACTATGCAGGGTTATGACACATTAGTAGGCGAGCGTGGAATCCAGTTATCTGGTGGGCAGAAGCAGCGGGTGGCCATTGCACGTGCTATGGTGAAGGATCCGAAGATACTCTTACTCGACGAGGCTACTAGTGCATTGGATGCTGAATCTGAAAGAGTGGTTCAAGATGCATTAGACAAAGTCATGGTCAATAGAACTACAGTTATAGTGGCGCATAGATTATCAACCATTAAAAATGCAGACGTGATTGCGGTGGTAAAAAATGGAGTGATCGTTGAGAAAGGAAAGCACGACTCCCTGATTAATATCAAAGACGGTTTCTACGCATCCTTGGTTGCTCTTAACATGAGCGCAGCGTCATTGTAATTATGTTTTGTGCAACCGATTTTGGTTGTCCTACTTTCCCATATAGTAGGTGACCATACTAATTTTTTTTTTGTAAGTGCTGTTCATATATTTCTCTTGTCTAAATCACCTGCAAGGTGATGAGAAAGAACAATAAATGTGCATCGAAAACACGTGTGGCAAAAGGCAACTATAAAATTACATATATCGTGACAGCATGGTTGTTCAGCAATGTCGAAACTGCCACTGGCATGTTCTTTTAGGTCCAGCAAATAAGAGGAGAGAATTTAAGTTTCCTGAAGTAATATACAGTGGGTGAAGTCTTCATTTAATGGTTTGCTGGGGGCATCATTGGCTTTCAAGTCTGAAGTAACAAATGAAATGATATATCAAGAAAGAACTAAATTAAAGTAAGAAGGAGATTAATTCTTACCATCTTTTGTTGGTCAAAATAGCATCACAAAAAGTTTGGTAGAAAGAGGATTATATAATCTAGCTGATAAAATATGCAGATATGAAACAAAAAGCGTTATCAGTTGCAGAGACATTTCCATGCCTTCACGGTGATGCTGAGGAGGTCAAACTTTATGCTGCATAAGTTTCTTGAGGAAGATAGCAGCTCTATTGTAAGATATCTGAACTTTAGTAATCTATCTTATTCTTAATCCGCCTTAACAAAACAGGCAATAACATGATTCAGTGTGTGGTTGCTTCTGTGGATTAAATTCAAACGATGATATCATACTGTTGGAAGAAAACACCTCAAGATTACAGTAATTTGTTGATTATTTTATTCTATCTCTACTTTGTTTAAAGCTTAGAGAGAGTTGTTATCTGTCATCCATGCCATCTCCATTTTATTAGCTTGTATTTGAAAGTTGTAGACATATTTTATACAAAGCAGACTAAGATCGAGAGCAAGTTGGCCTATTCATTTCAAAACCACTCTTAAACACACACATGGTATCAGATCTTTAGAAAAGAAAAGCCCTTTCTTGAAGCTATCTATCTACAATGGCAAGCTCAAGCTCCTCTAAGTACCATCATCCATTGACCCTGAATGTCGCAAACTTTGTGAGGATTAAGCTAAACCACTTGACTCTTAAATTCTGGCAGACCCAAACTATGGGTCTCATAGAAAGCCAGGACACACTGGGATCTATTACTGGAGATTATCCTGCACCAGTTAATGAAATTGTAGTCCCAAACACAGAAGATGTGAATGGAAAAAAGTTAATTCCCAATCCAATGTACAACGCATGAAAATGGTCTGATTGTTGCCTGCGTGGATAAATCACTGAACATTGTCTGAAGGTGTTCTTGGCATGGTTGTCGGGCTTGAGACGACTGCTGAGGTGTAATATTTCTCAATCAACTCCTTTGCAAGAGATCTCAAGAAGTGAGTATTATTTACGTGACAGCCTCAAAATGTAAGAGAAAGGCATTTATACTATGATTATATCAGCCTTTTTCAAGTACAATTGTGCTTGCTGCTATTGGAAAGCTTGTGAGTGATAGCTCTAAAATTTTCTCACTTCTTCGTGGCTTGGGTAAGAAATACGAGTCTTTTGTTACCTCCATATTAAACCCTCCTGTTCCTTCTTATGCTGATATTGTGCCGCTCCTTCAAGGCCATGAAACTATGAGAAAGTGGCATGGCTCTAAAGAATCTGGCTTCTCAAATCAGAATGCTTTTGTTGGTCAAATATTTCAAAGACAAGAATAGGCTCCTAACAGAGGCTTCTAGGATGGCGAAGGAGGTAGGAGTAAACCGAACGATACACCAAATTGAGGAAAGCGAGTCTGGGATATATACATAAAAACTAGAAATGACTCATGAAAGTGCTTTTTTATATAACGGCAAGTTTTGCTTTAAAACTCCTAAGTTTAACAAACCCAGGCTAGAGCAATGAGTGACTTCCAGGGAAAGTGTCTGCTTGTACGTCAAAGGATTAAACCATGAGGCTCGATATAGGATGGGTAAAAGCAGACAATACTCTGAGTAAGTTAATTTAGGAATATCACAATATGGTATCAGAGCAGAATCCCCTCTAATAGGTGTGTAGTTTCAGGACAAATCGGGTGGAAAGTGGTAGGTTTGTAACGACCCCCTTCAACAAGGGCAAGGAGTGGTTGCTGGGGCCAAAGGGTTTGGATAAGGAGTGACTCCTGACAGACTTCTAGGATGACGAAGGGGATAGAAATGAACCAAAATATGCACCGAACAGGGGAGAGCGATTTGGAACTC
The DNA here is from genome assembly GCA_014182365.1 of Eucalyptus tenuipes. Lineage (NCBI taxonomy): Eukaryota > Viridiplantae > Streptophyta > Magnoliopsida > Myrtales > Myrtaceae > Eucalyptus > Eucalyptus tenuipes. The sequence goes on along the minus strand of CM024547.1, from coordinate 4,204,598 downwards.
CAAAATTAAGCGAGCCCAAGTTAAAACACTACCTGGATGGGTGACCTTCTCCAGGATAGTGCCTACCTACACCAAAGGATAAATAAGCTAAAGTAGACAATACTTCGAGTGAGTTATTCCAAGGATGTCACAATAATACCAACAAATGTCACACCCCAAATCCTACTGGGATGAGGGAGTGACACTTTCAACAAGCATGAAAAGCAAGGCCAGAGCAATTTCAGTCCAAGGGGGTGCAACATTGATCGGTTTCGTTTGCAGAACTCCGACAATGCCAACAAAGAGAAGGATCCGAAAGCAAGGAATAATCAACCTAAAGGACAACAAGCAGAATTACGTTTTCAAATCTGACCAAGGCACGCAGCGCCGAATTGCTGTCATTGGTTCAATCAAGCACTCAAGCTTTTGCTGCCTTGAAGGCTTCTGATCCTGATGACCAGGCATGGTTCCCTAACCAGGCGCTTCATCCCACGACTACTTCTACTCAAAAATGTTTTCCCTCTTAATTGATCGCAATTTTGGCCTTAAAAAATTATGGTTGCTGGAAAATTACTGTCAATGAAAATGCATTTTGCGCATGGTTTCTGAGATTGCATTCAATGAGATATTGCATGGTTTATGTCTGTTGGGGGTGATATTCCATTAACTGAAATCCACTAAGCTTGCTTATAGTAAACTATAACGGAGAATGCTTCCCAGAGAAGGGCCAGATTTCTTCAAAATGTATATGCCCCAAAACAGCTCTCAAAGAATGGTCAGGATAACTCTCTTTCGCTTACAAACTGATTTTTAACTTAGCAAATTGTTCTATTCATTGCCTGCAATGAAATCTCAGTGAATGCAATCTCAGAAACCATGCACAAAACACATTTTCATCGACAATTACTGTACAGAACTATATTTAAATAAGGCCAAAATTGCTATAAATTAAGAGGGAAAACAATTTTGAGTACAACGTTGATGACAAGAAAGGTTTTTTCCAAGACAAGTTGCAAGGCAAGTCTACTTTTGAAAACCTTAAATCACCCTCTCCTTTTGTTTGATCACAACATTCAATGAGGAAATATACAAAAATAAATAAAATAGAAAACCTGCGGGAACCAAAACCAGACACCATTCAGGTTTGTAACCCGATCCGACAGCACAGTTTTGGTGATGAGAGAAAGGAGAGCAGAGCCAGGCGTGAACCAGAAAAGCTCTGCAAACAGGAAGGAAGGCTCTAGGTTCCCTCTCCGTCGTATTGAACCCAGGATTTGTAGGATTGTAGAAATCCCCTTCCCTGGTGACGCAACAGTTTCATCTTCTTCTTGGAAAACGGAGATTTTCCAATTTCATCCAATTTTTCATCAGAAGCTCGTCATATGTGCCATGTACAGAGAGTAGTGTGTGTTTTGTGTAGGAGTGGAAGTTGATCATTTGCTTATTTTGGGTTCTTGATTCACACTTACAACTTCCTCCAGATCAGGATATTCTTAGCATAGAGAGCTAATCTGTATCTATAACGGAAGGGGTCAAGCTCTCCTCTCGGTGGAGAGCTTAAAAAGGGTCAAGCTCATGCATGCAGGTGAAATGGCAGTCCGGGACTTGCTTTGTTGTCAACACAGAGAGACTATGCGTTTGCTACGAGTCAACAATCGTGCTACGTCATCTTCTCATAAAAGAGCAACCTTGGATAATGTTGCACGCACTGTGATAATCTTTCTTCTTTTAGAGATAATATCTCGGCATTCCTTGCATCAATTTAGGCCTTCCTCGTACTCAAACTATCTCGGCTGTGTTCGCTACATCAATTTCATCTGCTCTACAGATTTAGGGTTCGATTTTGAACTGTTAAAAACCAAAATAGACCTGGGGACAAGCAAGGCCGCTCCCGGGTAAAACTGATGACCAATTCACGGCATGAAACCAGGAAAGAAACCAGTTAAGGCCGGTCCCTCATTTTTTTTACCCAAAAACTGGACAGAAGCCCATCCGGCAAGACTAGTTTGATTCGGTTCTTAGATTGATCCGGCCTGTTTGGTCATCCATCTACCGTCACGTGTATTTCTTCTTGAAATGTACGGTGTCCCTTTGAAGCAGTTGCAGTCACTTCCTCAATTGGCTAGACTTTGCTTGTTATGTGGGAAGTACAAACGTTGAATCGCGTTTGAATTTTCTTATAACTTGGTTTTCGCCATCGCATGCTTGGACTTCTACATCTTAACTTACTAATTTGACCGAGAACTAGGGGCACAAACACGGATCAGTACTGCTAGGTGTAGTAACCGAATGCATGAGGAACAGTATCAGCCGCTTGAGTTATTCCCATCCTCCAATTCCAATGCAGAAAGCATGAAATGAATGAAGTCCTGCTCATCGTCCTCGGCTTTGCCCTTGGCCCTTCTTTTCCGCTGGTCCTCCACCCACTTTTTGAGAACCGAGCCCAGACTCTCGGCAGTTCTCTTCATTTCAGCCGCACTTCCCTTCACCATTAGAGAATTCAGCTGGGTAATGGTCTATGTTATGGGTCATATGGGGACCCGACTGACTCGGCACTTAGAAAATTCATGTAATACATGCCTAGCTTGTCAATCGGATCAAACTTTTCGTTGATCAAGTCAATTACAATCTTGATTTTGGTTTGAACATTTCTTACCTTCACTGCATATTTCTGCGCATCCTTGGTTGCTCATCACATGATCTCTTCAGTTTCATGACGTTTCTTTTGAATTTTGTTGCATCTTTCTTATGAATGTCTTCTTTGATGAATCATCTTCTAATCACAAACAAGGATAGATAGCAGAAGAAAGTGAAAATGGTGTCCGCCCTGGAATCATTCCTTGGTTGCTCATCACATGAGCTCTTCCGTTTCATGACGTTTCTTTTGAATTTTGTTGCATCTTTCTTATGAATGTCTTCTTTGATGAATCATCTTCTAATCACAAACAAGGATAGATAGCAGAAGAAAGTGAAAATGGTGTCCGCCCTGGAATCATTCGAACCCAAGCTTCAATTCATTGACAAAAACATGATAAATTAATTTCTGGCGACTTGTTCAATCTGTCCACATCACCTCTCACTCTAGGCTTCACATCCAAACCTGAAATTACCGCTTATACAACATAGAACAGGCAAATGGCTTCACCATACACGAATAGTCTCCACTGGAAGAGATTTCGACCATCAATCCCCAAGACAAACTAAAAGTCAATTATCAAGCTATCATTGGACCATGTTGGCAGGACAACTATTGAAATTTAGTGAATTGGAACTAATGGTCAAATTTTCTAAGATTCACTGTTTACAATATGGCTGTCTCGTCCACAAGTGTCAGCTCAAAGCAGTTATTATTGAAAACCATCAAAAATTTGAAGAGCACATGTACAATTCCACCCGGCCATCCACATGCTACCAAAACATAACAAGCCGTGGACATTGGCACAGTAGTGAGAGTTGCATCACTCCAAACAAGGCTTGTCAACTGCAAATCAAGAAACGGATCTGCCAACACAGCATGAAAAATAAGGAGAGGCTATTTGTAAACTCTAGCCAGGCAAAACAAATGCACTCAACACATGACATCCACCGTCAATGTTTTTCTAAGATGAAGTGCATGAAAGCAGAGGAAGCTTAAAGTAACATTCTAAGTGCAAATCAGTATCCACACAGCATATCAACCATACGTATATACAAGCTATTGGAATGGGGTTCACTGTCCACTTTCAACATGCTTGAACCTTGAAACCTAAATGAAGGGTTATTTGGGCGAAGATAGAATTGGTGCCATCAGAGGGAAACCTCACTTCACACCTAGACTTAGCAAAGACAGTCAAAACCTCACATCTAGTCAAAACCGCCATTGCCCTGGCTTTCTTATTTCAAATAGGCCTCAAGACAGTCAATCATTTGATGGAAATTGCACACATATGACTGCAGCTCAGGATAGGATTTATAGGAATCTCTGAGAGCAGAGAAATCCTGCAATTAGTCCAAGAACTACACGTCTTCATGCAAAAAAGTCAAAAGGCAACTCATATAGTCATAAGGGGGAGACTTCATCGCACTTCTGCAAAATAGTTTATAAAATTTCACAGGGAAAACGTTCAAATCCTTAGATATCCCATAGAAAACGTTCTAAAGGAAGCCTAAGCAGAAGAACAATACAAGCATGCAATCATGTACTAAAGTGAGGGACTGCTCTATATCAATCTTCAATTACAATAATCCTCCGATAGAATTGCAAAAATCCCATAAAACCATTGTGTTAATAGAGAATATCCTACAAGAAGAAAAGAGAAAAATAACAGGTCAAGCCAGCCAGCATTTGACAAATCAAGTGACCAACTGGCACACAGAAGCAGTCCTGAAATGCCTAAAGAGCTGATTATTCAATCATCAGAGAATTCAAGTGAGCCATATGTCTGCAATTGCTGTGCTTAACTGAGATCAACTAACAGAACAGCAACCTCTGCACCTTCTATCCACAATGAAAATGAAGATGATATAAAGTAGGATATGAGTGGCTCTAAGTTCAAGGCATAGAAGGCATGAAGAATAGAAATTATGATCCCTCTTATAAGATTTTCCCATGGGTGAGAAAAGAGTACCTTTTTCACTCTACACAAGGAGCATTTTGCAAGTAACATTATTCTCAATCAGTTGATTTATTGCATCCCTGAACCTGAAATAATCGTCTTCAGTGTTGTATACTTGATGAGAAATGCGAGCATATCCCGTTATGCTCTCATCCTTGTCCCTAGGTCCATCAACACCATCGGCCGGAGCCTGATAGTGTATCGGCACTTCGATCCCATGATTCACCCGCAAATACAACCTTAGCCTCAGAGCATCCTCTCCACCGAAAATACACAGCTTCGAAGGAAGACCAACCATGATCATACTAGCACACATTTCTGGTGGAGACCCGAGATTCGTCCCCCAAGATTCTGCCAGCATTTGTCCCATTTTCACAACTTGCTCGTGATTCCTCTTTATGATCCCCTGAATCCCTCCTTCGAATCTCTCCACGAATTCAAACGCCGCAGGGACAACAAGCTGAGAGCTATAATCCCTGTTGCCAACCCACGCGCTCTCTATCGGCAATCCTTTCCCATATTCATGTGTAACCACAGGATGGTGCATGTTGCTCACCAAACCCGACGATTTCCGACAATACAAGAAAGCCACGGAAGGCGGGCAAAAGAACCACTTATGCAAATTGCTCACGTAAAAATCAGCCCCAATGTCCTGCACATCGACCTCAACGCTACCAATCGCGTGCGCCGCATCCACAAAAACCTGATCTACGCCCTCCTCCCTACAAACCTTAACTAATTCCTTCACCGGAATCAGCACCGACGGCATCGAGGTAATATGATCGATTATAGCTAACCTCACTCTCCTACCGTTCTTCTTCGCTCTCTCTAACCCCTTCCTAAACGCTGCAATGACCTGCTCGTTCGAGCTCACGGGGAACGGCAACTCGACCTCCACAATCGAGCCCCCCGCGCTCGCCACGTACGCCTGAATCGACTTCTTCACGGCCTCGAACACGCAGTGGAACACCAGGACCGCATCCCCGGGCTCGAACCTCGACTCGGCGAACCCACGGCCGACCTGCTGGAGCACGATCGCCGCGGCCGTGGTGACGTTGTCGACGAGCGACACCTCGTCCGCGTCGTCGGCATTGACGAGGTCCTTCACCAGGGCGCGCGACCGGAGTATCCCGCCGCGGTGCGAGTTGAAGTAGAACTCGTCGGGCTGCTGGAGGAACCGGAGCTGCCAGTCCCGGTGGGCGGCGAGGACGGACCCGGGGCAGCTCCCGAAGCTGCCGTTGTTGATCCGCGCGACGCCGCGCTGGTGGTGGGAGAACTCGCTGCGGAGCTCGGCGCCGGAGATGGGGGCGGCGGGGAGCCTCGGCTTCTTGCCGGCGCGCTCGCCGGGGTCGCGGCAGCAGGTGCCGTTCCGGGAGCCGTGGCCGTCGCCACCGCCGTCGTCGTCGCGGCGGCGATCCATGGGGCGGCGGAGGGTGGGGGGGGAGGGAGGGGTGGCCGCGGCGGCGGCGGCGGCGGCTCAGTGAGTCAGGGGAGCGAGCTGACATGGCTGGGCTGCTGTGCTAGGGCTAGAAAGTGGAAGGGAGCATTTTGTGATCGGCTGTTGCAGAGCTCGGAGGAGAGAGAAAGATAGGGAGGCGATCAGCATGTCCGGCGTCGTCTTCTTCTTCCTCTCGATTCGGGACACGTGGGTCGGGCTTTTTTCCGGGGCTCCGATTTTTCCGGGGCAGGCGAGGATGGGGATTGGGTCGAGTCGGGGCGGCAATCAAGATGCAAGACATTCCTCCCTTCCTCTTGCTATTTAGGATATACGTCGTTTCGGAAATATCTTCCTAGGAAGGCTCGGTTGTCTAGTGTAAAAAAATGAATCAATAGAAAATTAATTTTATCGTTCATAAATTTATCGATTAATAAAATGAAATTTCATTTGACTAATTATTCCAATCAGTACGAGTGATGATTTTTAGGAAAACATTTTTCATACCATTGGTTTTCGATGCATTGTCACGCTTGGTTTTCGATGAATTGTCACGCTTATGAAAATAAATAAATAAATAAAATTTCATCATCCACAAAGATATTTAGACATAAATTATTAATTGATTAGCTATTTCAAATTATATAAATGATTATTACTAGGGAAATATTTTTCAACTCGTTCACTTTTTAAAAAAGATATATTTCTTTGTCGTGATTTTTGTTTAGATTCCCTTGTAGAAGAGTTAAATATCCTCTATTCGTTTGCTCTCCCCCAATAGGCAATTGAGCCTTTTTGATTGGATTTGGCAAATGTGAAGAAGTTTGTTAAAAATGTGGATTTCGTGGATATTATTTTCTTTTTATGGAATGATAGCATGACTTATCCTTGAATTTTCATTCAATATGCAATGCCTTAGTACTACAAAGGATGAGAGTGTGGCTTCAACCTCAAGAATGATGAATGGGGCAAAAAATAATCAAATCCCACATCGCCTAAAGATGGTAAGCTGATGTGCCATATAAGGTGTGACATTAGTCTTAACTCGCAACGAACTCTTTTCTCGGCAAAACCCAGAAGAACAAAACCATTAGGGTATGGGGTGGATGAGTCTTCCAACCCAAAGCGGCCCACATCGCTTGGGGACAGTAAGGTAACATGCCATATGAAGTGTGGCACCAATCTTAATTCGCAATGAAGCACATGTTATGGGCGAAGCCCAAAAGAACAAAACCATGAAGGCATGGGGTAGATGAGTCTTATGGCCCAAAGTGAAGCACATGTTATGGGCGAAGCCCAAAAGAACCAAACCATGAAGGCATGGGGTAGATGAGTCTTATAGCCTAAAGCGAACAATATCATTATGAGTTGGGCTAGAGATCGGCCCTTACAAATGATATTTAAGTCGATCTTGTGAGAAATAGGAGTGCAACTCCACCTCGAGGATGGCAAAACCATGAAGGCATAAGGCAGGTGAGTCTTATGGTTCAAAGCGGATAATATCATTGCGAGTAGGGCCAAAGGTCGGGTAGATGAGTCCCATGATCTGAAGCAAACAATATCATTGTGAGTGGGACCAAAAGCCAAACAATATCATTATGAGTGAGACTAGAGGTCAACCCTTACAAATTGTATTAAAGCTAATCTTATGAAGAATGGGAGTGCTCGAGGATGGCGAATGGTAGTAATTTATCAAATTCTACATTGCTTGGAAATAGTAAGGTGATGTACCATATAAAGTGTGGCACTAGCCTTAACTTGCATGAAACCTTTTATAGGCGAAACTCATAAGAACAAGACCATGAGGGCATAAGGCAAGTGAGTCCTGCAACCCAAAACAGACAATATCATTGTGAGTGAGGTCAAAGGTTGGCCTTTACATATGGTATTAGAGCCAAGCCTAGTTATAAGTATGTGATTTGGGGACAAATCGGATAGAAGCTTGTGGGCATATAATGACCTGGTCCTACAGTGTCAGCTTGAGGATAACGAAGGGGGCAAGAATGAATTGAATCCATTATCGCTTGGGGACCATAAGGTCATATAACATATAAGGTGTGGCATTAGTTTTAACTCACAATGAGGCCTTTTATGGGCGAAGCCCAAGAAAACAAAACCATGAGAACATGGGGCAAGTGAATCATGCGACTCAAAGTAGACAATATTATTGCGAGTGGGGCAGAGGTTGGTCCTTGTAGTTTCTGAACTTCTAATTTATGTAATGTCGCCCCTAAAATTTTAAATTTGTTCAATATGATCCATGAATTGTTAGTAAATGTTTAATATAGTCTAGTAGACTCTATGAAAATATTTAAAAGTTCTTAGACCATATTAAATATTGGACCAATAGTTCAAGGACAAACATTGAATAAATTAAAAGTTTATAAACGACGTTACATTTCTAATCAAAGGTCATAAGCCATTTGCATCTAAATAAAGCAAAGAGTCCCCCCTACTTTTAGGAACCTCGATCTTTTTTCCCTCCCAAAATGTCTTTGATTACTCATTTAACAAATATTAAATCCATGCATAGAGTTAATAATTCAATATAATCCTTCAAATGGTTCGACATTGGAATTTGAATCTTCTCCGATCCAATGAAAAACCTTGGCATAAAGATTTTAGATCTTGAAACGTTTGTACCTTTCCACATGTATCGTTTTCCTTTGTCAAAATACGGGATTCTATATATAACGAAGTGATTTTGCTTAATCTTCCAATTTTTAATCTTTTACATATGCACAATGCATGTACTCATTCGCTAGCACTTAATGACTCTTACATCGAAATGTCTAACTAGCCATATTCATGCTTGATCAGTATCTTTCAAGGATAATAACATAAATAGTTTTTGAATTTTGACTTAATGTGTAATGTTTTTCTAAATTTTTTATTTGTTTAATGTGGTTCATAAGCTATTGGTTCAATATGCAACATCACCCGTGAACTTTTAATTGGTATGATATGGTCATTCAACACAAATGAATAAATTCCTCTTATCCCAATGTAGATGGCCTTTACTTGACTAGCACAAAAAATAAAGAATTCAGCTACATATATACCGCCCCTCCACCACACAAAAATGGGGAAAGACAAACTTTTCCTAGTGAGAGTGTTTGTTTCACCAAAAATAAAAATAAAAATTCTTAAAAATAATTACTTTTATCAACTATACAAATAAATGAATAAAAAATATATTCATCGTTCATGAAAGCATTTGGGCAAATATTATCGTCAATAACAAAAATATTATTTATTAACTAATTATGATAGGCATTATGAGTGATCACTTTAGAAAAATACATTTCAAATTATTCAATTTACGTGAAATGAAGCCTAAAATGTTAGTATTTTACAAATAAAACACCAAGGCGTGTTATTTTCAATAAAATCCCCATTTTCCCAGGTTTGCTGAACTTTTTACAGAACGACTAGAGCAACGTCGCGTGATGTTCGGGTCAAAAACATGAAATATTTTTGAACTTATATCATATTTTTCATTAATAATTAACGACGTTATACATATATATATATATATATATATATATATGATTACATGTAATTACACACGATATCTATGTGACGTCATTGGTGCTCCGGGCCTCGCCGTGGACGATCCACGTCACAAGATCGCCAGCGCATCACCAACGCCCAATCAGAATCCAGAACCACCCGCCAACGGGGCAGCTTGGACCGCCGACGTCACAATTCCTCCCTCTAATTTTCTTTTCTCCGCTTCGGTTCGCCGTCGTGGTTGCGCTTTTCTGCTGCAAGACTCGAGCTTTAAGCCCTGTTCTTCTGCCCGTGTCTTGAACTGGACGAACCGGGTGTACAAGCGAGCGAGAGGAAGCGCGGGGGGCGTCCTTCCCAAGTCAGAGCGGGGTCAATCCCGGAGGGGGTCAAACCCAGAAGTGGGGAACCAAGATCGAGATTTCAATTTGGGCCCTTGTGATGATCTCGCTCGTTGATTTGCTTCTTTGCGCCTGGATTGGATTCGCGTGTCCTGCTCAGGTACCCTCCAACTCTGCCCCGCGGTTCGGCCCGCTCGATCCGTTCGCGATCGGGGAGTTCTTCTCGCTCCTCGTCTGCGCAAACCCTAGATCCTTCTTGTTTGAGCAGTGCCGGCTTCTCTGGGAATTTTGGGATGTTGCTTGAATGGAGGGGTTGGGTACGAGGTGAATTGTAATGTGGGTCGTGGGTATCTAGTGTTTCTTGAGTCTATGGACGACTTCTTGATTGTGCGGCTAGTGTCTTGAACTGGGTCTTGATCAAAATCCGTTCTTTCTCTCTATATTTGCTGTTCTCTGGTCGAGTCTATGAACGACTTCTTGATTGTGCGGCTAGTGTCTTGAACTGGGTGTTGATCATCGTCCATTCTTTTTCTCTGTATTTTGCTGTTCTCTGGTTGAGTTTTTGAGTGGGGGGTTTCGGTTAGTCAAGAGCTTCGGTCAGATTATACACGGTGGGAAATCTTTTGAAGTATTAGAGATGATTCGACTGCTGTATATGAATTCCTTTTTTTGATTGTATCTGTACAGGCTCAGCTCGTCAAGATTTCCTCAGGAAAACAAGATCCTCGATTTGCATCATATGCTTCTGAAGGGGATTTTGGTTATTTATGGTCAAGAGTGATTGGTTTTAGCTTTGGATTCTGGCATGCGTGTTCTCCTCGAGTGTTAGTGTAGACTACTTTGAAGTTCTTGAGAAATTTGTTTTCAATAAAGAGAACTCCTGCTTGCAATGGCTAACCAACGGCCACCTTCACCCGGATACTCCATCACCATGACTCCATCAAATCCTGGAACACCAATCCCTCATACCGACAGAAGTCCAATCCGTCCTCCGTTGACACCTGGAGCTCCTAGGTTTCCTCCGCCGCAATTACAGCAAGAACACCTCGCTTCTCCTTTGATCAGGAACCCTAATTTGCAATCACCACCAAATGGAGTTCACTCTGGCAGTCCAACCCCTCATATGAGCACACCTCCGGGCCCTCCAGTCTTTACTTCGCCTGTCAGGCCAGCTGCAGTGCCTTTCCGAAGCTCTCCTGCAACCCCACAGCCTGTTGCATTCTCTTCTGGTTCATCGTTGCCAGCTTCTTCCCCCCCTCACTTTTCAAATGGATCGGGTGATTTGCAGCACCAAGTTTCTGATTCTGCAGAGGACTTGACATCCACTGGGAAAGCACCATATGTATTGTTTTCAGCTCAGAAGGTACCTGTTCTCTTTTCTCTGGCTGAAAGTTGAATTTTTTAGTCATTCATTTGATCTTGCTGCAAGCAAATTTTCTGTCATAAAAGACATCTCTATTCTGTTAAATTTTGGGTATATAGTTTTTTTGTATCTGATCACATTCATTTATACAGAAGACAATAGTTGCTCAGTTACTGTTTTTTTTCTTCTGTTGGCTATTGGTTTAGGTATTAAAACAGAAGAGACAAGCTAATGTGCCCAGTTTGGCATTTGGCGCATTGGTTTCTCCCGGACGAGAGGTATCAACAGGTCCTCAAATACTACAACGAGACCCACATCGTTGCCAGAACTGCGGTGCTTATGCAAATTTTTATTGCAACATATTGATTGGCTCGGGTCAGTGGCAGTGTGTCATTTGTCGGAAGCTGAATGCTAGTGAAGGAGAGTATATAGCTTCCAGTAAGGAAGAACTTAGGAATTTTCTGGAGCTTTCATCTCCAATGGTTGATTATGTGCAAACTGGGAATAGAAGACCCGGTTTTATACCAGTGTCAGATTCGCGAATGTCTGCACCCATTGTGCTTGTAATAGACGAGTGTCTAGATGAGCCGCACCTCCAGCATTTACAAAGTTCATTACATGCCTTCATCGATTCACTTTCCCCCACAACAAGGATTGGAATTATACTCTATGGTCGCACTGTCTCTGTCTACGACTTTTCAGAGGAGTCGGTTGCATCAGCTGATGTGCTACCTGGTGACAAATCGCCGACTCAAGAGTCCTTGAAAGCACTAATATATGGGACAGGGATATACCTGTCGCCAATGCATGCTTCACTACCTGTAGCACATACAATGTTTTCGTCATTCAGGCCATACAAGTTGGATGTTCCCGAGGTTTCTAGAGACAGATGCCTCGGCACTGCGCTTGAAGTTGCTCTTGCTCTAATTCAAGGGCCATCAGCAGAAATGTCTCGGGGAATAGTTAAAAGGTCAGGAGGGAATGGCAGAATCATTGTATGTGCTGGTGGTCCTTGTACTTATGGGCCTGGTTCAGTCCCACATTCTTTCACTCATCCTAACTATGCCCACATGGAAAAGACAGCAACAAAATGGATGGAACACGTTGGTCGTGAAGCTCATCGAAATAATACGGTGGTTGACATTCTATGTGCTGGAACATGCCCTGTGAGAGTTCCTGTCTTGCAGCCTCTAGCAAAAGCTTCCGGTGGTGTCTTGATCCTTCATGACGACTTTGGGGAAGCATTTGGTGTGAACTTGCAGAGAGCAGCTACAAGAGCTGCTGGGTCTCACGGGTTGCTGGAGATTCGTTGTTCAGATGAATTTCTCATTACGCAGGTTGTAGGTCCTGGTGAAGAGGCCCATGTAGACACCCATGAAAGCTTTAAAAATGATGCTGCTCTTTCGATCCAAATGTTAAGTGTTGAAGAAACCCAGAGTTTCTCAATCTCCATGGAAACAAAGAATGACATCAAAAGTGATCATGTATTTTTTCAGTTTGCAATACAATATTCAAATGTGTATCAAGCCGACATCTCTAGGGTGATTACGGTTAGACTACCCGCTGTTGATAGTGTTTCAGCATACCTTGACAGTGTCCAAGATGAAGTGGCAGCCGTTCTTATTGCCAAGCGAACTCTATTGCGGGCAAAAAATCATTCAGATGCAATTGACATGCGAGCGACAATAGATGAAAGAATTAAGGATATTGCTCAGAAATTCGGGTCCCAAATACTGAAGTCAAAGCTTTGTCGGTTTCCAAAGGAGCTCTCTTCGTTGCCGGAGCTTCTGTTTCATCTTAAAAGGGGTCCTCTGTTGGGTAGCATAGTTGGCCATGAAGATGAGAGGTCTGTCTTGAGGAATTTGTTTCTAAATGCATCTTTTGATCTCTCACTTCGCATGGTAGCTCCTCGATGTCTCATGCACCGGGAAGGGGGCACTTTTGAAGAACTTCCGGCTTATGACCTGGCAATGCAATCTGATACAGCTGTAGTTCTGGACCATGGCACAGACATCTTCATTTGGATGGTCAGCTACTTCAACCTTTCACTTAATTTGTCATGCTTGATGGTGCCATTTTCTGTTGGTTGCTTGTTGTAACCGGCTTTTAGTGGGTACTTGACTGTTTTCCCATGGTTACATGGGGAATAATTTGCTCTCTCTGAATACCATCAGAGAGACTTCTCTCGCTGCTGACTGGATCTTTTTTCGGCCATTCATCTGCATGGGTGGGATTTTGTCTGTGTTTGCATGTGTCTTTTTTCCCGAGCCTCATGCCACCAATAGGCAGTCTTTATCTGTTCGTATTGAGTGGGTTTATGCCTGCTTATCTTAGGCTATTCATTGTTGAATTTGATGCATAATTAGGAAATCCTTTAGTCTTTGCACCATTTGCATAAAAAACACGCCTGTGGCACCTTCGTGCACATATAATCTTCTTCACGCAACAGTATACACCTTGATGAATGACAGGAAAATGTAAGGTTAGATATCAGTATCTAACCCACTGCACATTCTGGAATTCCCACTATCATATGTCACTCTTGTAGCCTTTCTTCTCTTATTGGCTTGTTAACAACTTTCCCATCGGTTGATGAATAGGGTGCCGAACTTGCTGCTGATGAAGGGAAAAGTGCAGCGACTTTAGCGGCTTGCCGAACTTTGGCTGAAGAACTCACAGAATCACGATTTCCAGCTCCTAGAATACTGGCATTTAAGGTTTCTCCTCCTTAACACTTTTAATGTTTAATTCGTTGTGTGTTATTCACGTGATGAGACGCTTATATTGGTTTCCTGTTCAACAGGAGGGAAGCTCTCAGGCCCGGTATTTTGTTTCCCGTTTGATTCCAGCACACAAGGATCCTCCTTATGACCAGGTAAAGTGGTAAAAATTAGCATCATATCGTCCTATTTATTCTTTCCCTTTGTGTTCTTTTAGTCTTGATGGGAAATTTGTGCATTGGCTATCTCACTTATCTGTACGTAGAAATGTCGTTTCATGTCTTCAAAAGAAGGCTTGATATACTAAGATAGAGGATTGAACATGCAATTGATTTTGATTTGCAGGAAGCAAGATTCCCACAACTTCGGAGTTTGACGGCAGAACAGAGGACAAAGCTGAAAAACAGTTTCCTTCACTTTGATGATCCTAGCTTCTGCGAATGGATGCGAAGCTTAAGAGCAGTTCCCCCTGAACCCAGCTGATGCAATCCTGCGGAATTTTTTTGTGGCTAAGTTACTTCCGAACTCAAATGCTCGGATCTGCACCGTCATAGTGCTGAAAGGAGACCCATCTTCTGTTTCTTCTTGTTTTTTGGCCACTTTTGTTTCATCTTGTTTATTTTTGGGTTCCCCTGGTAAAGTTTGAGGGGGATGAAAACACTGGGATTGTGGTGGGGATATGGATTGGCAGTAGCATTTCTTCTCTTACATTTTTTGCCCTAAACATTTGATTTTTTTGGCTGGTTAAATTGTAGCTGAAGTTGTCTCTCCATTCCAATTCACAGATGAGCAATAAAAAATTTGTTCGTTTAGTCCTTTAGCTAATCTTACAATTCATGCTTTTCGGGTTTTATGATGGCATGTCGAGAAGTTAAGATCTATGAGGTTGGTAAGGCATATGCTACTTATGCTTGTCTGTTCATAATGATCAGTTGAAGCTATGAATCATTATGAGGCGGATGCTAATCACGTTGTTGACTGAAAAAGTGAACTCCTGCTGTCTCTTTTCCTCTTTGCACGGCGACTCCACCAGAAGACACCCTCATTTGGCAAGGTGCATCAGATGGTACCCATTCAGTGAAGTCAGGCTGCCACTGGCCTACAGTGAATGAAGAATTCAGAGATGCTAATGAATGGCCATGGATATGGAAGGTTACACGGTCCTAAAAAACATATGCAATCTTGCCTGGTTGGCCTCACAAGAGAACCTGCTCACTGACTACTAAAACAGGTATCATGGCCACCTATCTAATAAGCAATGTTTGCCAAAGATGCGGTCAAGAACCCTGAAGATGCTCCTCATGCCTCGAAGGATTCCTCTAAGGCTATATGTGTGGGAAAGTTTGGTCGATATTGAAGGGTTGGTTTGTTTTGTGCAAACTAAATAAAAATTTTCTTAAAAATAATTGTCAGTATTATTTGAAATAATTAGTTAATGTAAAATGTTTTCATCATTAATAATAATGTATGAATATATGAAGAAAATATTTTTCCTTCAATTATTATTTGAAGTATGATACAAGCGATCGGTTTAAGATAATGTTTGCCAAATGATTTATCCTTCGTGAAACTATATAAATCACACATATAATCTATTTGAATAAGATATAAAGGAGGGGTGGACATTGAAAACGACAGAAGTTGAAGGATATTTATCTTTTTGTTTGGTCACACAATCTCACCAACTAGTAACTTGTCTTGATAATTCATTTGATTAAAAGGAAATTGGGGTCCACAATTTCATTGTACATATAATAAAAAAAATTAAAATTATTTTTCCATTGTTTATTTTTTAAAGACGTGCTTGCAATCTAGTAATGATAATTTATTTTAAAGATAAAACTAGTAAAAGTAAATTAATATTTCATCGAATAATAGAAAAATAATATCTCTTTTCATAATGCAAACCTCTTAAGTAAATCTCTATCACCAAACGCTTTGTTTTTTTCTTTTATCATTGAAGAATGAAATAGAAAATTTGCGAACTTTTTTTTTCGAAAAAATAAAATGAAGAAGAAGGCTGAAGGTAGGCTACATTTTTGCTTTGAACTTCTTTTTTACCTTTTTTTTTTTTGGGAGGGGATTGGCTTGTCGGTCAACCCTGCCCTGTCCAAATCTTTTGACGATTCACGAACGTAAGCCTCTGGTTTAGGGTTTTTGCAAAGCTCCCATTTTTAACTGCCAACTCCTTAACTTTCTTGGGATCTTGCCACCTTCGCTTCGACCGGGAAACGATAGACGCGGCCTGTCAAGACACCATCCAGTAAGAACCCTTCTCTCTCTCGCTCGTCGTCAATGAGTTTTCCATGGATTCATGGGTCGGTTCAATTTTCTTGCTCCTTCTATCCCCTGCACAGTTGCGTAGAATTGTGGAATATATGCACGAGGCGGTCGATTTCGGCCGTCAAGAAGCGTTTTTTAACATAGATTTCGTGACCCTTTTGCATTTTTAATGGGAATTGGCTAATGATCAGGTCAGAGGTATGGCTGGTGGTGAATCGAAGAAGCCCAATGCAAAGCCCAATGCAAATGCAGGTGCGGGTCAATGATCTGATTCCGTTGTTGTTTTGTGCTATTTTATTGTGAAACAATTGTTGGTTTGAAGATGGGTCTGGTTTAACCTGGGTTACTGACATGCAGGGGGGAAAAAGAAGGAGGTGAAGAAGGAGACAGGTTTAGGTCTCTCCAACAAGAAGGATGAGAACTTTGGAGAGTGGTATTCGGAGGTATGTCGTGACTGCCTCGTTGTCGGCTACATGTTGTGGATCACTTTGTAAATATCCAGCATTTCTGTGAAGTAGTAGGTTGCAAATTGAAGGAAATAATCTACTTACGGAATTTTGATAGAAAGATTGAACTCTCGCGGAAAATGTTGTGATCTCGTGCATGTGGTCTTTAGGGCAAAAAAAGGGTTCTTGTAATTTATGGGGTTTTGCGGTATCTGAAGTGGAGTGGAGTGTGAGGTGCTGTTCGTAATTCTGGTATATCACAAAAATGAAAAATCTTTGACAACTTGCATGTATTTTGATAGAGACCTTGGAAACATTAAATCTGATTTTACCAGGTTGGGGCCACACAGCAGTAAGTGGAGTAATATATTTGGTTGGAAATTTTACTTAGTTATTCTCCTTCACATAATGCAGGTTGTTGTGAGTGGCGAGATGATTGAATACTATGATATATCTGGCTGTTATATCTTGAGGCCTTGGGCAATGGCTATTTGGGAGATCATGCAAGTGAGTATTGAGCATGTTTCCTTGTAACTGAGTCCAAAAGGTTCTTTTATCTTTATTGAATCCTCTAATTTACTCTCTTTTTCCTCTGTTCTTTTCTTTCATTAGTCACAATTTCTATGGCTATATTTCCATACGGTTTAATTTAGGAGTGCTTTTCACATTACTGCTTTCTTTTCTTCTTACCCATATTTTCTTCTTAAATTATGTGATATTGATTTTTGAGTGTCTATGCCATAATTTCTTTTCTCTTTCTTCTAAATATTCCTGGTGCATTAACCTTGATCCCATTGGCATGAAGCTATCTTCACTCTGCGAAGAAAATAATTTGATAGTGATGCTATTTGCAGGAATTTTTTGATGCAGAGATCAAGAAAATGAAAATTAAAAACTGCTATTTCCCTCTTTTTGTCTCTCCTGGTGTTTTACAAAGGGAGAAGGACCACATAGAGGGTTTTGCTCCAGAGGTAACATGTGCTTCTCTGTTGTTATATGCTAGAAAATGTAGGCACAAATTGATGGGTCGTGGGTTACTTTTCTGGAATATTCGCGAGAGTCGTCTGAATAAAAATGACTCTTTCAGGTTGCTTGGGTGACTAAATCAGGGGAATCTGATTTGGAAGTGCCTATTGCGATCAGGCCAACTAGTGAGACTGTCATGTACCCATACTATTCAAAATGGATAAGAGGACACAGAGACCTGCCTTTGAGACTCAATCAGTGGTGCAATGTTGTCCGATGGGAGTTCAGCCATCCTACTCCATTTATCAGGTTTATCTGGATAATGTGGCTGTTTTGTTGTCTTTATGATATATTGATGGATGTTAGTATGAAGACTGAGATCCTTTATATTTTTCATTGCTTAAGCTCCAACAATCCAATTTGCAAATGTTTTTGCTACACTGTACACTGCTGGGGATTCTCACATACTGCCAGTTTTGTCAGCTGGGATGTTTATTTCATTAAATAGTATTGAATGTCTTTCTATGGAAATCATCTGTCCGTTTAGGAGTTATATTTTGGCCCCTCGCACAGTTGATTGCATAAATCATTATGGAACAATTTGTCCACTACTGAAAAGATTATTCTTGAGTGAACTATAAATCTTTACTCTGCAGGAGTCGCGAGTTTCTTTGGCAGGAAGGTCATACTGCTTTTGCAACGAAAGAAGAGGCAGATGCAGAGGTTTGCCTCTCTATATTTGTTTGATTCATAATGTAATTTTTGGCATAAAAATTGGTCTAGAAGATAATATCTGATTTTCTTTGTTTGATTTTGGGTTTTTGTGGTTCTTTATTATGATGTTTTTTTTGGAAAGGAGCATTTCTTTATTAGTAACGTATATGCTATATTGTAAGTGAAATTACAGCCTAGAATAAATAAGAAGGCCCTTTGAAAACTTGAGTAGATTTCACAACTAATTGTACGCACTGTCAAATTTGATTTAGACCCATCTGTTTGTGACATATTATGTTCTAACAGAGCATTATTAAATTTCAGTTAGAAGCACAATCCTGCACAATTGATGTGATATAGAAATACTTACAAGTAGGCCATTATTTTGTTCAGGTTCTTGATATACTGGAACTCTACAGACGTATATATGAAGAATATTTAGCTGTCCCAATCATAAAGGGAAAGAAAAGTGAGCTGGAAAAGTTTGCTGGTGGTTATTACACGACGACTGTTGAGGTACCCTGCGAACCAAATAGCATAAGTTTGTGCCTGTTCTGTTTTCTCCTTTATATTGAACAAAGTGACTGTTTGCTTTGTTATAAGTATTATTCTCTCCATCACTTCCTTATGGTATCATGTGGCAGGCATTCATTCCCGACACTGGTCGTGGTATCCAAGGAGCAACTTCGCATTGCCTGGGGCAGAATTTTGCCAAAATGTTTGAGATTAATTTTGAGAATGAAAAGGGGGAGAAGGCCATGGTCTGGCAGAATTCTTGGGCCTATACTACAAGAACGGTATAGCTCACAAACTCGATACCCTTTTATTTATTTTTTTGCGTCTTATTCGTAATTGTGTTATCTTACATGGGGGCTTGTATACTGTGCATCCTGTGTTTAGCAAAAACCATCTTTGTTTATGTTATATGATTAGCCAGCATAGTTATTGACATGTTCTTCTGGGTGGCTCTATGGCCAAAATGCCGACTTTTTCTCATTTTCTTATGGCAGATTGGAGTGATGATCATGGTACATGGTGATGACAAGGGGTTGGTCCTCCCTCCTAAAGTGTCGTCTGTGCAAGTGATTGTTGTTCCTGTTCCATACAAGGATGCCGATACTCAAGGAATATTTGATGCCTGTACTGCCACAGCAAATACCTTGTGTGAGGCTGGGATCCGGGCTGAGGTAGACTTAAGAGATAACTATTCACCTGGTTGGAAGTACTCACATTGGGAAATGAAAGGAGTACCCCTGAGGATTGAAATTGGTCCAAAGGACTTTGCAAAGAATCAAGTAAGGAGGAATATGTCCTAGCTTTCTATTTTGACAGTGCTTTTTGATATTTTCATTTCTCTTGTTCTTTTTCAGATTGTACAGTCAGTAGTGCAGGGTTTATAATTTGCATCTTGTTTGCAGGTACGTGCCGTTCGCCGTGACAATTCTGCAAAAAGTGATATACCACAAGCCAGCTTGGTTGAGCAAGTTAAGAAAATTCTAGATGACATACAGCAAAGCCTGTTCGACGCTGCAAAACAAAAGCGAGATGCTTGCATTCAGATTGTGAAGACTTGGGATGAATTCATTGATGCACTAGGCAAAAAGAAAATGATTCTAGCCCCTTGGTGTGATGAGGAGGTAATATTCCCCTCTCAAAGAACCAAAGTTTCTTTTATTGTGTTCATTGTTTTCTGAATGAGGTTAAACCGTCATGGCTTTCTAGGAGGTAGAGAAAGATGTGAAAGCACGGACAAAGGGCGAAATGGGGGCTGTCAAGACACTTTGTTCCCCATTTGATCAGCCTGAACTTCCCGAAGGTACTATTGTCATTCATTTCTTGTGTTTTGGTTGGATCTGAAGGTATTTAAATGATGAATTGCTTATTTCCTACGGAGCTCTAAAATTATAACTTGCAAAACTCCATGGTGTTGGAATAATGGAAACTTTTTTAGTACAATCCATATTGTTAAGAGTGTCTAACTCAGTCCTTTGTCACCAAATTCCATTTGCTTACCAACCAAGTTATGAGATTGGCAATGTCATTTATATGATTTACGCATCTAATTATGCATGCAGGTACAATATGCTTTGCGTCAGGAAAGCCTGCCAAAAAATGGTCCTACTGGGGCAGAAGTTACTAGTCCTTGTTGATCAGCTAGTTTTGGTTTCTCAAACATGTCTCAGAATTTTCGGCTTTGCAAGGAAGTAATTTAAGTCTTTCTTCTTCATTACCAGGTTTAAATGATAGCCTTATAGGAATGCTCATTTGTTAATCAGAAGTGCAACATCATTTTTTCCTCTAGTCACAGGCTGCTTGACTACTCATTTTTCCAGGTTGATAATGTCTTTGGAAAGTGGCCTTTATGTACTCCAAACATTTTAAACTTAATTACTGTGTACACTTTCAAGAATTGAGAGATGCGGTTCTGTTTTCTATTTTCAATGAACATTCTGTTGTAATTCTAATTGAACATTTTGTTATTTGCTACGCGGTTGCACTGATTCACGACTATTCGCCATGGTATTGCTTGTCGATTCATAAGCTAAGAAGCACCGACACTCCCCGGAAGCCTTCGTGTCGTGTCCGACACTTCGACACGTGTCCGACACGCTCCGACACGTTCCGACACGCGATCAACGAGTGTCGGGAAATCCGACACATGGTCAACTCTTCCTGACACGCTCCGACACGCGAGTCTGAAATTCCGACACGTGATTTTGACATGCACGGGGTCAATTTTAAAAATTTTCAATACTTGAGAGATCTAAATATAAATATATGAAAAAATAATGAAAATGACAAAAATAAAGGGGAAAAAAAGAAAATTCTCACTCTCAAGTTTCTCACTTATAAGTTTTGATATTCCTGTGAGTGATGATGGAATGCCTCTCTTCTTGTCGGCGTTGCTCCGCCGTCCCCGTAGACTTAAAGTTGTGATTTTTTTTCTTCTTTCCGCCTCTCGTAGGCGTCGCCTATGAGTCATCTCTTTTGGTCTATGTCATTAGCTTGTAAGTTATTTCTTACATTTTTCATGACAAATTTAGTTATTTCCTTTTTCTTTGGTCGTACTTCAAGAGTTCTTGTCTTAAATTTTCATTTTTCTCGAACTTTGTTTTGTAGAGGAGCTTCAAGCCAGTCTATATCATGAACTCCGAACTTTGTCTCGAGATTATAAAAAATATCACTAATTTCCGACAAGTGTAAGAAAACATGACATGTTCCGTCAAATTTACTTTTTTGTGTTTGCAATTTTTGAATTTCTTATTCAATCTCTATCAAATTAAAACAATGAATGATATTAACAAATGTTAAATTAATATTTTTAGTATAAATTAATTCTATGCTCTTTTTATTAATTATTTTTGCATTTATATATAAAAATATATATTTAATATATAACGTGTCGGAACGTGTCGGAATTCTCTATTTTTTGAGAAAGGACGTGTTGGCGTGTCTTGTCGTATCGTGTCACATGTCGCATGTCCGTGTCGGTACTACATAGTTCATAAGTGCTTGCATGTTATGAGATCTTGTATTGAATAATTGGAAATGTATGTGAAGTTACGACGTGTTACTTTGAGAAGCGGTTTCTCGAGCGATCATAAGTCGAGCCTTCAAGCGAGCCTTAGCTTGACCATAGGGGAGCCCCGGACATCTGCTTAGCTACTCCATACTCCCACTTTAATGTAGGAACATTGAGACTTATAGTAATTGATTATTTAATTTAGTGGGATGTGTATGGTAATAAATTAATGGAAGTTCACTGCAATAAATCGAGGAAAAAATTCAAGAGATCATCCTCAAGTTTTGTTCTCATCAAGATTAGCATCATCATACTTCAAAATCTACAATTTGCACTTTTAAGTTTCTTTGCAACACTTAATAGTGCATTTATTCAGCTTTCTTAATGGGTTTTTGACCTCCTAAACACCTTTGGGAAATGAAAGGGTATTTGACAAACATTTTGAAGTAACTTTTGATTAAATGCTGACTTGAGGAATGCTGAAAGTTTAAAGCATGTAAGGATAAACAAATAGAAGTAGCATTTGCGAAATGCTAAAACTAAGATCAAAATATTTTTTTTTTCCAAAACTACTCTCATCAATTCTTAGTTTTAGTTTTGCCCCTTCTTGTCAATGTACATCTCTTAGCGTAAGAGCATTTGGCAAGGGCCAACAAGAGGCCGACAAGGGTCGCGCAACCTAGGCAAGGTCTCACGACCTTAGGCGACCCCCAATGCCCAAGGTAAGGCAACCTCGGCCTATGGGCTTCGACTAGGGGTGATCCGGTTTAAGGTGGGTAGGGTCTAGACCTGGACCCTATACCCGACCCTTTTATATCCAGTTCTCATTTTCTAAACCATATACCCGACCCTGTTTGTATTGAACCCTATACTTGACCCATCCTGTTTTTCCGGTCCGGTTCTAGGGTCAACCCTGTTTCATTGGAACTTGTTTTGCAATCTCCCGATATCCTATACGACTTCAAATTTTATATTAATACGCAAGAAAATAACGTAATTATCCTAATTTGTATCGAAACATTAAGCACTTGTAATAAATAAATACATGAACTTTTTGACTAATCGAAAAATTAAGGATCCATATGGTTAATTATAATAAATAAAATCATAACGCAAAGAATTACCAATAAACATGGGTCTCATATTAGTCTTATTCCCACAATTACTACATGAAACTACTTATTTATGCAAGCATAAATCCTACTACAAAAGAGAAATTAGGCAAGCCAATCCACGTGATACACAAGAATTTGGCGGCGATGAACACTAACTGTCCGTCGGATGGTGCGAGAGGGAGCCGATGAGGGAGGGAAGCAAGTGAGGAAGAGGAACGACGAAGGAGGAGTACTATGCATGTTTGAGAGAGTCAAGAGAAAAAACGTCGTGTGATTGTGGGAGTAAAAATAGAAATAAGGGCAAAAAATAGGGTTTTGGACTTACACTTACAAAACCGGTTCCAAAACCAGTCCGGGAATCGGTTCCTGGGTGGGTAATCAATCTGACCCGGTTCCCGGACCAGTTTAAACCGATTCCGAATTTTGGGAACCGGTTTCAATGGGAACTGGTTCCCAACCCTGTTTTCCGAGTGGGTCGGTTCGGTTCCTGAGTATACCCGATCCGGTTGCACATCCCTACCTCCAACGCCAAATTTGGCTCATTGGTGACCTATGCCCTTTGCCAACTCCGATAAGGGTTTGAGTTTTTTTTTTTAATAAAAAAATATAAGAAATTAAGCCAAAATCCCTTGCAAAAGTTTCTTTGTCAAAGACCACTTGAGCTCAAAGTAACTTTATAAAGAGTTTTTGTCAAAAGTAATTTGTATTTTCTCAAAGGATTTTGTCTTTTAGTGTTTAAATTACACCAAAAGTCCATTTCTAAATAGAACCAAACCCACCCTAAAATTGCCTCTCTAGTCACTGACAGGTGGCTGACTAGAAATAAGGGCAAAAACTAGGGTTTTGGACCTATACTTACAAAACCGGTTCCAAAACTGGTCCGGGAATCGGTTCCTCCGATTCCCGGACCGGTTTAAACCGATTTCGAATTTTAGGAACCGATTTCAACCGGAACTGGTTCCCAACCCTGTTTTCCGAGTGGGTCGGTCCGGTCCTGAGTATACCCAATCCGGTTGCACACTCCTACCTCCAACGCCAAATTTGGCTCATTTGTGGCCTATGCCCTTTGCCAACTCCGATAAGAGTTTGAGTTTTTTTTTTTAATAAAAATATAAAAATTGAGCCAAAATCCCTTGCAAAAGTTTCTTTGTCAAAGACCACTTGAGCTCAAAGTAACTTTATAAAGAGTTTTTGTCAAAAGTAATTTGTATTTTCTCAAAGGATTTTGTCTTTTAGTGTTTAAATTACACCAAAAGTCCATTTCTAAATAGAACCAATCTCACCCTAAAATTGCCTCTCTAGTCAGTGACAGGTGGCTGACTTCCACTGTATAGTTATGAAATTTACTCAACTGTGATTTTTATTCCCAGAATACCCCT
Source organism: Eucalyptus tenuipes (assembly GCA_014182365.1). Lineage (NCBI taxonomy): Eukaryota > Viridiplantae > Streptophyta > Magnoliopsida > Myrtales > Myrtaceae > Eucalyptus > Eucalyptus tenuipes. The sequence goes on along the minus strand of CM024547.1, from coordinate 4,180,229 downwards.
ATATCAAATTAATTAAAGCAGAAAAAGGAGATTAAAAAAAAGCAGAAAAAGGAAATCATTTATCCAAGACTGCAGGGCATTCTTCGAAGCATGCAGCGTTCTTGGATCCCCATGACGGGGATGCAAAAAGTCAAAGCCTCCTGAATTTGTGCAAGAAATTGAGAGCAAGAGGTCCAAGGTCAATTGACTGGGAGAGTTTTCTGCAATCAGATACTAATGCAAGCAATCATCCTCCGCGAGATGGGCTCCAAAGGGATTTTCCAAGAGAGGGGTAAAATAGTCATCGTAATTAATATTTCCTGTTACTTTAAACGGCTGTTAAATTGGACGATGTAAATTGCAATTTACGAATCACAGGTGTAAATCGATATATATGAATGTAAAAGGTGGAGAACTAGAGAAGGTTTATGAAATTTTTGTGTAATTTTGTCATTTCAACATTTGTATGTGCCGACATAGCAATTTCATTGGGTAAGGTTTATAATCAAGAGTGATTAAGATATTTTCTATAGGACTTTTCGGGTAATATTTCATATAAGTACTGTAATGGTAACAATTTATGGATTTGGACTTTCTTCTTTTTTCTTTTCACCCAATATGTACTAATTAAGTTGGAAAAAAGAAAATTTAATCTTCCCACTTTTATCGATTTTAAGAACTTATGGTCAAAGGTTGCGAAGAGGCTGAAGAATGAGCTGAATTATGTCTATCAGATGAAGAATTGAGCTCCAACTTTGGCAAAGATTTGGCACTAATTTATACGGTACACGTTCGTAATCATTCCATTGACCTTCATTTCTTTTCGAGCTTTTGCTACTGTTGATGAATCATAGGTGGGAAATTTTGAAACTTATGAATAACTTGAACTGATTGGAACCTTTGGAAAAGCCAATTGGCTACTCTTCTTAAAACACTAACATGAGAGTTGGTTCGCATTTATAATCCAAATACGTGCCGGTATAAGAAATCAAATTTTGCCATGCGCTCTATGACATTACATAACAAGATGATCTATCTCATAAAACACAAAGTCAAATGAGTTGTTCTTTGATTCATCTGAAAAAAGAACCAACACTTGATTAAATCTATAATATCCTGTCAGCATGTTATGTGATATAAGTATGATAAGCGTTTTCCCAAGCAAATTAATATTTCATCCTCTAATAACACCACCAAAACAATCCTTGCAGGGTTCTAGCCCCCCATGACCATCCTTCCCCCTTCTAATAAACTGATCCAAAAGGACATAATACGTGTCGGCAGGTAGATCTGGAAAAGTCCATGGAGTGGGTACATGTTGTGAGCCCACTATCCAATTAATTCGATATTTATTAGCATGAGAACAAATTAGAGCAGATCAGCAAAGCCACTTATCTTGGAGCCATTGCATTTTATATTCAAACATCAAACGACAACTGTCGGCCTCTGTAGTTCTTTTCAACCCTCCCCAGGTGCCCCACATAAAAACAGATCCACAGTTTTTTAAAATATGAACAATGCAATGTGGCCAAATGGCAAAACCCTAGCATCTGAACTTACAACAGCAAAGAGAAGATGGGGAAACAGTAGCTGCCGATTGGTGCTTTTATTTTAGGATTCTAAAGATGGTAATAGAGTGTATGATTCTCTTCCTTTTCCACCAATTGATATCCTTTTTTTTTCTTCCTGAATTTTAATTTTTTATTGAAAAAAGAAGAGATAAAATATGTGATTGGTGGTCCAATAGAAAGACTTGGTTCACAAGTCTTGTGAAGTGTGTGTACACATGCTTCCAAAGTGCACAACATCAGTATTCCTTTTGATGATATAAGATCCCCCCATACATACATATATATATTCTTCCTCACAATATGGTCTAACTCCTAACCATCAATTATATGATGCAAAGGTCATTGGATTCTCATAAGACCTCGTACCATCTATAAATTAATTAAGCCAATGGCACAACGATAACTATATTCCAAGAAATTTGATAGCGCTCCTAAAACGAAAGGACCCCTCCACATAATTAAGCAACTAAATCTTGCATATCTTATGAGTGGCCGGAGAAAAAAAATGGTCAAACAAAAGATCACAAAATTGGGTACCGTTTTTCAAAATGCGAATTCCTTGCTCCCATGTAAGTTAAATGACACAAGCCAAGCCCATCGTTCTCATTAACGTTTTCCCCCCATTTCTAATGGGTTTGACCATATAAATAAATTAATTTGTTGACTGTATTTCACACTTAGGGTTTGATGCACATATTGAATTCTATGATGTGTTTGAGACGTCTTCACAACGTAAGAGGTGGGGGATTTTTTTTTTTTTTTTTTTTTTGAAGAAATTCAATTAGAATCCAGTTTGTGGGTGTTCCCCACATGAGGATAGCGACGGGTGTTCATGTTCCTATCTCCATTATTGGAGTTTGTTAATGAGCTAAAGACAAGAGTAGGTTGGTTTGCTGTCCCTTTGAGGTGGTCCATTTATGTGTTTGCGGACAGACGATGGTAGTTGATTTTTCTAGTACAATTCATATTTAGAAGAGCAAGAAAATTGTCCCACCAACTCGTGTAATGAATAATGTTTTGGGTAGCTACCAATGTGTGGCTTCAAGGATATGTATTTGTTAGCTTAACGTCCGTGACCAGTAGGGATCAAGATTCGAGATGCTCTCTCTCTCTCTCTCTCTCTCTCAACATTGGTAAAGTTCTATTAAAGAATGAAAGGATTTTCCTCGAAGCGTATGATGTACAAGTGTTTGGTATAAGCTTGGATCTTGGGCACGTGAGACCTACTAGTTTACTCGATAGATTACCTAATTACGAGAGAGACTTGTCATTAAGAGGTTAATGAGTAATTATTTGGTTGATAACAAAAAATTTCAATTATTTATTGAGGTGTTTGTTAATATTGTGGCTCTTGTTCAAGCGACAAGTAATTAGGGTTTGGCCAATGTAGTCACTAAATTAAGAACTAAAAAGTGGTGGTATCGATGCATTTCCATTCAACCCGATTGAGTTCGTGGATTCGATGCTCGACTTTGAGTCCATGATTAGGTAAATAATCAGGGAGAATATGATCCCGACAGAATATGAATTGCATCAGTAGATCATCAGCTATCTCAAAGAGAGCTAAGATAGTGCTTAGCGACAGAGAAAAGATAATTAGGTTAGCCGCAAGACCAATTCGTGGCTTAACCCCAGTTTAACAAATCTAATCATGCAAGCAAATTCTTCAATGCACACTAGTTAGAAGTATTGAACTTTGTAGGGTAATGTGTACATCAAATTATGTAATGTATAATATAATAAAATAATAATAAGATGGACATTCCCAAGGAGATTTTTTCTGTTAATATAACATATATATAATATAAATATTTATGGGTTTATGAAAAGTTGGTGAAGAAATGGGTGATACCATCAGTGAAGGTGATAATGCATGTCCCCGTATTCATGGGAAACGCAAGAATCAGGTCACTAGTTAATGTCTGTAATTATTATGCGTATACATGCATGTCAAAGGCCAACCGAGTAGTTAAACCGATTGCATCGGAGGTGTGTAGCTGAAGAAGGCACAAAACAATTGCTCATAATTAGGAATTACAGATGATTATTCTGTAGCTGTTAAGGAACACCCCATCAATCGAATCGAAGCGACAGGTTGCTTAAGCTCTTTGATTATGCTCAGACTGTAATCTTCATGCGTGATGATCCCCTTTGGAAAGGAACTTATCCTTCCCACAACTGCATTTATTCACGAATTATCAATCGCACATTCTATGACTTCAAATTATAGAACTCAAAAGTGGTGATCTCTCTTGTGCGTGGATGAATGGGAATGACACTAGCATGGTATGTCACACACCACTTGAGATAGATATGTGAATAAAAATAGTTTCAAATGCAACACAACCCATATATAGGACGATGTAAATACACTTGAAATTCATCCTACTTGAGTATCATAGCAATAAACTATAAATGCTTATTCAATTGCCCAACAATGTACTACTTCTTATAAAAAGGAGAGAAAGTATGCTTGAAATCCATCCCGCGCAATTAAAAGGATGCGAAATGGGACGTTCGCAAGGAATCAAATGCGGAATTTGCGCTCTGATAGCCTCTCACGAAATTAAATGCGCAATTTATCATCTCGAAAGTTAGAATAGCTTGAGAACCGCGTGATTTACTATTTCAATCTGAACAACATTGAACTGTCAGTACCCAGCAAAAAAAAAAAAAAAAAAAGAAGAAACGGAAAATAGAACTATGAAATGGAAAATGAGTCTTCTGCTCGGACTGAAGGACACACAAGGACTTGAGAGTAAGTCTGATGATTTCATCAGACAAGCTGGAGAGACAATGATGTCCCTTTTCATTCATGGGTGAGAAAATCAAGAGGCACAGCATTGCATTGGATGCCTGACTTTGGAAACCAAAAACCATTCCACACATACACACTCAGTCTCACTTTCCTTCCTTGTTCCTCTCTTGTCCTGCCTTCCACCACTGTCCCCCTCTTTTTAGACATTATTTCCTCCGACCATAAGCTGTCTAAATCCTTTCTTCCATAGTTCTTTTTTTTTTTTATTATAAACATTTTGGTAATCCATGACTTCGAACTATTCATTACCAACTGAGGATACTTACCGGGTAGACTGAGCCATCCCAATTCCCAGGGTACCAATACAACAAACGTTCACTCATTGAACACGCATGTCGTTAATGATTTCTTAAACTTGATGACTCATTGGATTGGTTAAACGAGAGCTGGCCAGCCCGATACGGTTTTCATCCACCCATGCCAACATAGACTATCACGTTAGGAGTTCTCCAAACCCAATAATCCGGTTTTTCTCCTTCTTTATTATTGTGGATCAGCAAATGGATTGCTGCCATTCAGTCTTTCACATGTTTGAGGGGGTAACTAAAATAATAGTGTTCCCTATTCAATAACACTATGTTTCCTTAACACTGGAAAAAGGTTTAGGAGTGAAAAGCAAGGGAGACTATTACTATCATTAGACATAAAGAAATTAAATTTCTCTTTTTCTTTTTTCTTTTTCCAAATTTTCTCTCCCCCTCCAAGCATGGAGCTTCCTTATGGGGTCAAATCTGAGCTGGTGGTGGTCCCTAAACATAAAAGGGCCAAATGTCATTTCTCCTAAAACGCGAGGCTCTCGTTGAGCATGAAAAATCCCAAGGGCATTCTGGTCATTTCGCCCTCCCCGGCTGGCCCGAGCAACTCATTTCGAGTTGGACCGAGCTTTTTGGTTAGGATTATTAACCTTAAACGTGTGGAATTTGATGTCCAATTGTCCTCTGCACAATGCGAGGAATTGACCAAGACAAGAAAGAGAACAGGAGCCCTTAAGGTAGTGCGAAGTGGGTTTAGGTAGATTCGACAGGAGGTTGAAGATCCATTGATTATGGCGAGTGGACCGTAACTAAAAATCCCATTTGAAGAAGAGAGAGAGAGAAGAGAGAGAGAGGGAAAAAAGAAAAAAACGAAAACATGGGGTTGTGGAAAAAGGGAGAGAGAAAAAGAACACGTTGGTAAGGAGATGAGACATGCTGCAAGCAAGGGGGGGGAAGTGAATAGCCGGTATTCAGCGGAAATCACGAACCTTTTTATGATGTGAGTTTTTAAGGAAGATGCCAATTTCTACATTGTATTGAGGACGGAGGACGAAGGGGGAAGGGGAAGGGGAAGAGAAGGAGAGAGGAGAGAGAGGTGTCAGCGTGCGAGTGAGAGAGACTGAAAGATGCCCCATGCATCCTCTCTCCTCTCCCTATCCCTCTATCTCTAGCATTGAAGCGCACATGACCCAAGCGCAAGCATTAGAGTAGACTCTTTCGAAAGAGAAATTAGAAACAGAGCCACTGCCCCTGCTGCTGCTGCTTCTTCTTGTTCTTGTTCTTGTTCTCAAATTAGAAACAGAGTCAAACGCAGTACGATCAGAGGACGCGAGAACAGAGGAATTCCCGTGAACCCACCTTGAATTTCGATCCATTTTTTCGTGGTCTCTCTGTCTTTCCTCGATCGGCCACCTCAATTTCGGTACACACCAAGAGGGTCTTGACAAAGGAGTGATCTTTCTCTCTCTCTTCTCGAGTTGCATATTAGAAACGATGGGGTTTTTCCGAGAAGCATGAGTAATGGAGGGTCGTGGTGGACCAACTTTATGAATGTTTTGGGTGGCAACAACGGTCACTGTCAATCAATGATTTGTACGTGAACTGGTGGTGCTCGTGCGAGCTCTCTCATCACTTCCCAGTGTTCCCACTCGAACATTTCTGGGGTTGGATCTTGACTCCCATCAACACCATTCTTTTCTGTTTCTTCTTGTCAAAGCCTGGTTTTTTTATTTTTCTTCTTCTTTTGGCTTCAATTGAGGATTGAGATCGGCAGAGAATTAAGCAGAGCAGGAATTTGTTAATCTATGTTTTTGACTCTTGTTTGGTTTTTGCACTGTTGCAGCTTCTTTTCTGGTGCTTGAGCTCCAGGGAGGTAGACCAGATCTCAGTCATATGAGGAGTCACTTTATTGTAAGTTTAAGTTTCTTCAAATTCTCTCTCTCTCTCTCTCTCTCTCTCTCTCGCGTTGGGGAAAACTTCGCTGAACTGTACAAATAGTGTTTGGGGTAAGATCTCAAAGGAATGCTTGAGATGGATCAATCAGTACTGGAGCTGAGAGTGTAATCCGGCTCTACCCATGAATCACATTTGCTTCATTTAGCTGGAAAAGACTGCCTGTTTGGATCTGATGAGCGAAACTAGAAATGTTTTGGTAAAATCCTACTGTTATTTGCTCACTTGTTCAAGCAGAGCACTTGAATTCTTTTGTTCTTGTCCCATCTTTAATGGACTTGGCTTTTTTTTTCACTTTGTGTTGAATTTCTTTTTGACAAATTGTTGCTATTCTGACCCCCTTTTTTGCCTATTAACCTATGGGAGAGTCTTAAATCAGTGGAATTCATCTTAAATTTTCATTTACGTGGAGTAGCTTTAATAGTCGGAATATGTGCTTTCATTGGCCTGCTTAATGCTTCGTCACATTTTCAGTTTTCATTTTATTCCCTTTACCTGTTTAGCTCTTGTGTCAGAACTAGCTGATGATGATATAGCTGTCGAGACAAACTTAGCACTCTTATCATATGTATGAGAATGCTCCATATGGTGCTTCTTGTAGTAATGTCTTGTAAAATTGTTTGTTTACTGAGAGTGTAGAGGTTCCATGATTTCAGTTGGTGGATGTGCTTGTGCTACTTGCATTACTCGGTCCTACTCAATGGGGAGCCATGGGAAGTTCACATTGCAAACGGCATAATGAAGAAAGGATTCGACCTCACAGCGTCACAATCACCGAGTTTGGAGCAGTTGGAGATGGGGTCACTGTCAACACGAAAGCATTTCAGAATGCCATCTTCTATCTTAATTCGTTTGCAGACAAAGGAGGGGCCAAGCTTTTTGTCCCTGCTGGCAGGTGGTTGACAGGAAGCTTCGACCTCATCAGCCATCTCACCCTGTGGCTGGACAAGGGTGCAGTAATTCTTGGATCCACGGTAATGATTATACGTTAACTGAGTTCAACAAAATTGATTTAATTTTGCATATGCTGGTGTAGGGACTTGACTTGGAGCACGAAACTCGGTTCTTTAGCTATAGAACTTGACCAGTCTTTCGCAAGTAGCGTGCTGGCCTCTGTTATTTTTGCTTGTTCTGTGTTATTTAAATTTTCTGGCAAAGTAAAAGGATGATTTCATTTTTCACCATATCATTTGATACTCCAAGTTGGCCCTTTCTAAACGGAATATTGAAGAGTTTTTGTCAAGAACATAAAGAAAAGAGGAGGGTACACAGAATTTTCATTATGGCCAATCTAATGTCTGTAACTCACCTGGATGTCAGTACTTAATGTCTTATTGTAGTAGCACAGTGAATATGATAGCTTTGAAGCAAAAAGATGGTGCACAGTTTAGTAAAGAGAATCAACATCTTTGCTTCAGAACGCGGAGGATTGGCCCATTGTTGATCCTTTACCATCATATGGCCGAGGTAGGGAGTTGCCTGGTGGAAGGCATCGGAGTCTCATTTTTGGACGCAATTTAACGGATGTGGTTATTACAGGTGAGTGATACAAATGAAGAATCAGTTTCCTTGTGTGTTCTCTTCATATTGCATATTTCCCTTGTGCAGGCGAAAATGGAACTATTGATGGTCAGGGCAGCATGTGGTGGGAACGGTTCAGAAACAAAACCCTGGACTACACTCGGCCACATCTAGTCGAGTTGATGAACTCCACTGGGGTCGTCATCTCGAACCTCACCTTCTTAAATTCGCCATTCTGGACCATCCATCCGGTATATTGCAGGTTTGTCTGATCTGTGGCTTGAATTATTGAGTTTTCTATCTGCCTGTATAAACTGTGCAAAATTGAAGTTTTCATTAACTAGGGGGAGTTGAGATTGTTTTTCTCGATTCACAGCCACGTTATCGTTCAGAATGTCACCATCCGTGCTCCTCTTGATTCACCGAACACAGATGGAATTGATCCTGGTAAGGTCTTTCTGCTAGGCTGTTATTTATTGCTTTTTATATTTCCAGAGGTCCATCAAATCCAAAACTGCAGATTTATATCCATATAAGTGAATTTGCTCATCTGAGTCAAATCTCCATTATGCTTATTACAAACCCTTGATGTTGGAACATTCGCATCTGTAACCCTTTTTAAGCCGCCATTTAATGATAAGATGTTCATTTAACAACCCGATATTCCCCTATAGCGAACTATTATGAGCAGACCCCCTCCCTGCTCATTCGGATGGAAAAATGAGAATGTCTTCTTCCAATTCCAACGCAATGTGAAGTTGATTTCAAATTCTGATTTCATAATTCCTCCCGTCAAACTCTCTTAATATAATGTCTCTTTTTTGGTAGACTAGATATCATTTTGATATTGCACGAACTGTCTATTCCACTGCATTACAGTGAACAGAATTCTGACTTTTTTCACTTTTTAATTCATCTAGACTCCAGTGATGATGTATGCATAGAAGACTGTTACATAAGCACGGGTGATGATGTGATTGCTATCAAAAGCGGTTGGGATGAGTACGGCATATCATATGGTCGTCCTAGTAAAAACATCATCATTCGCCGGCTCATTGGTGAGACTCATAGCTCAGGGATCGCAATTGGGAGTGAGATGTCTGGAGGAGTATCCGATGTCCATGCAGAGGACATCGTGTTCTTCAACTCCACCACTGGCATTAGAATAAAAACATCTCCAGGAAGAGGCGGTTATGTGAGGAACATCTTCATATCTAATATTTCATTGGCTAATGTAAATGTAGCCATAAGATTTACCGGTCGCTATGGGGAGCACCCAGATGAATCTTACGACCCCAAGGCACTGCCCAAAATAGAAAGGATCACTTTTAAGGACATCCACGGTGAGAATATAACGGTTGCAGGGCTTATGGAGGGTATTCAGGGTGATAATTTCATGAATATCTGCCTATACAACATCACACTCAGCGTAAACTCGATTTCTCCGTGGAACTGTTCGAATGTTCAAGGTTTCTCCAGTTTAGTTTTCCCTCAGACTTGCGAGCTTCTTGAAGAAAGTATATTTCCAGATCATTGCACCGAGTGTTACCATCTATCGCAGGATCATAGAATACGAAACAAAGGTGCTCGATTGCTGTCTTGGTGGACTTACCTCGGAACATAGCATGTTTCTTGGAGGCCAAAACACCTTCTTCATTGGATATCGAATATTTGTTGAAGATTTTTGAATTTTTGCCAGCTCTCAGAGCGACCGGCCATTGCCTTTTCCCTGTGACAATAAAAAAAAAAGGAAGAAAAAAAAGTGTCCACAACATCAAAATCGGAATTGGGTTGCTGATGGTTGTTGAACTGTGAGGTGGTAGTGAGAGATGATTGTTGTCCTTTGGTGTGCAGTCACAAATAATTTTTTTGTGTAAAATAACATATTAAAGATAGATTGGTTTGTAATCTTTGTAAATTTTCTCTTAGTGTAGCTAAGTTATCCTCTCTCTCTCTCTCTCCATCTGGCCATACGACGAGCATAAGTCTACTAAAAAACTTCATCATCTTCTGGGTGAGTACAAAATGCTGGCATTGGCAATAATGATGAAGCAAACTGGTGAAACATGGTGTTTCCTGGAAGCTGCATCCCCTCAACATGAAAAGGAAATGCATCTTACTATCGATATCATCATCTGAAGTTCTTTTGTTTTCAGTTTACGAAAGTGTGAATTGGAATCCCAGCAATGAACAATCCAAACATTCAGTAAGTATGGAAACTTCCAGCTGTGTACTCTCATTGTCATTTTGTTTCTCTCCTCACAATAGTAAAGCTAATAAGCGATGAAACTTCTGATGAACTGTGAATTCAGAACTGTAGAAGGATTTGACTAGTTGGAATGCAATGCCAGTGCAAATCTGCGAAAGAAGATGTAAATTCCGGGTTGCCACAGGGATGAGGTGAGTCAGTACAAGCAAGGAATTGTCTGGTTTATGTCGAAGGGCCTCACGGTTTTGTCTTTTGGAAAGCGCGTCAGACGGCAAGCCCCAGTTTCTTCCTTTGGAGCCACAATTGAGAAATCTCTTGCCTTTCTTTTCAGCCCATTTCTTTGACACAAGTTCAATGGGTCAGAAAATCATGCGAAGGTTTTCTACGGGAAGTGAAAGCTGAGTGGAGGAGTTCAGTTGTGCCTGGATTGGTAGACACCAGGCCCACTCTATCCTGCTCCAACATTTTGGGCTAGTTACAAGCAGCCCTTATTACTTTGCTTCGGACTAATGCTCAAATTTTGCTAAGGACTATCCCCCTGTGCACTGGCACTTAATCACCAACGCCGCCATCAATATGTAAAGTGATTGAAAAGATCAAAGTGCTTAGTACTTACTGTTACATGTAATAGCTTTTTCAGCGAAGATGTGAAATTTGGGCATGCACAGTGATTCAAGCATTGAGCAACTCATAACAGGGAAAGAGAGAGAAGAAACTCTTGTCGGCTATTCTCATATCATTGGGTGTGAGTTATGTACACAGTAACTATCATCTGGCTTTGAAACACGTGTGTGTGGCTTTGGCCCAAAACTAAAGGACACATCCATAAACAAGTCATCTTCACATTGCTCTGCAGGAGGAGATGCTGAGAGGGCCAGAGAGAGAGAGAGAGAGAGAGCAAGAGCAAAATTTGTTTTCTGGTGGATGAACAGTAAACTCTTGCGAAATCACTCTATTCTTGTAATCTTCAGTCTCTTCACACTTGACAGGAACATCCTGCATCATATCAAATTGACCCAAAAGGAAAAAAAAAACGATCATGAAACAGTTTCACAAACACTCGACCTTAATGTCGGAAAAGGACCCATTTTTAAAGTGATTTTGGTATGTTTTTCCGATTTTCATTAGCATGCTCCACCGACATGTGTTAGTGAGATTCATCTGTTACTCACTTCTTGACGCCTTTATTCAGAATGGATGAGATCGGGTATTCTTCCGACGAAATTTCAAGTTGAAATATTACGAAAATGGAGATAACTAGAGTAGAGGGAAGAAGAGTTGAAACTTACTCCCAAGGAACATCCCCAACCATCAACCAGTCCCCTTCCTTGTCTTCATATAACAGCACATGACATCCTCCACATTGAGCTCCTTCCTCTTCGGACCCTGCTCCAGTCAAACCACTTCAGAACTTCCCATCAATCTTAATAACTACTAGACATGTTCTCAGCCAAAGCGAAAACCCGAAAAGAAGAGAACCACAGAAAAAGGAAAGAAAGAACAGAACAGAACGACAAAGAACAATTGCGGTACTCGGTACTTACACATGATGTTGGTGTTGAACATGTAATCTAGAGTTCTGATCAAGTCACAGTATCCGCCATGAGCCATCAGGTCCAGCTTCCTACCGATGGGAATGCCCTCCATGTAGACCTTCACGTAGAAGGTAGCCGCGTTGTCGCATTCGTCTCCTTCTTCTTCAATAGCCTCCCTAACGTCGTCGAGACAAAGAGAGAGAGACGAGAGACGCGTTCACACGCGGATCAGAAAAACGAAGGGTAAACTCAACGAATGAACAGATCGATCGATGGTGTGAGTACTTTGGCGAAAAAGGGTAACCGCCATCTTGGTGAGAAGCCGGCGAGAACCCGAGCGCGAGGTTGAGGTCGGTGGTGAGGCGTTTCTTGAGACGCCGAGACAGGGACGAGGCCGTCGATGAAGAAGCTGACGATGAGCTGCTTCCTTTGCCCATCTTCTCCTTCTTCTACTCCTTCTTCTACTCCTTTTGTGTGCATGTGACCGGATGGAGCCGCCACCTTTGCTTCTTATAGACGGTTGCAAAGCGTCCAACTACATTGATTTGAAAAAGTATAAACCGAATACAGATTGTCAGAGAGAGAGAGAGAGAGAGCTTTTCGTGAGTTTTCTTTCCGGTCATTGCTCGCCCATTGGACTGGGATGTCATCATGGGAGGCGACAGGAATACATGTGTCACGCATGTATTTGAAAAGCAAATGGCCTTGACGTATGATCTTGGGTTTCTTCAAACATTTTGTTATAGGGTGGCAACGGCAATTCTTGGACCAAGATTGACCACCCTCCTGATCTTTAGGCCGCCTCGTACGTCCTCGTCGTTGAGCAGCTTGTGTCATTGAAAAATCATCCATCGACATCTACTGAATCGACCCATGTTCGTGACAGAGCAGGTTCAGATGATGAATCGACATAACAGTAAGATATTTTGAAGTCGACGGTCGACTTTTGCGTTCAAATTAACCAATTCACTGCATCTTCTACCATGTTCGCATCCATATATGTCTCTCTGGACACGTAGCTTCATGCACATTCTACTTTTTGAAATGTGTCGCCTACAGTTTGGGGTTGATTCATCAAACCCCGTCGACAATTCTCAACCTCTTTTGTCTACATCTTTCATTTTAGCTACAAATTAAATTGCTCATGCAAATGGGTAAATCTTTCTTCTTGGCCCTTTTCGGTTGAGAAGTTTACATAGAAAATATGGATTTTTCTTCCCCGCAAATATTCTTCCCTAAATCTCGCGTTTTATATATAGGCTTCTTCTGGTATTGTCCCCCGTCACATGTGAAGGAATGAATGTGGACAAGCTTCCGTGCATTGGACGTGGAAACAATACAAAGCGGTCATCGATGCGGGTGGAAACCTCATTAAATTACACGAACGAAATCTTTTAATTTGGACTTGACCTGCACGCACGACCTCAGATCAGTATTCAATGGATCAGTTGCGTTGATTTTCCTTGGGCAACCATCGATTTTTAATGTAATTTGACTCGATTTTCGTATTGGTGATAGAGAAGGTTAGAAGGGATTATTAAAAGGAGGTGGAGGTAGATGGGGTGAACCGAGCCCGGCTCTTTCGATGTTTAGGGATGAGGAAACATGAGACTATCAACTCACGAGACATCAATACATGAAACATGGTTCCACGTATAAGTGGCCATGAAACATGATGACCCGTGCATGACTGAACTGCCGGAGTTTTTAGGTTTTGATTTGTAGAACATTTTTTTTTCTTGTGATGTCTTCTTCATTGGGTGTAGGGCAATGAATTTAAGTATTTAAAGTCATCTACGTCAGCGCTGACTATGCCACATAAAATGATCGGAACTAGTTAAAAGAACAACATTGAAAATTTTTTGAGGAATTTATAATTGAATTGGCCAAATTCAAAAACATTCATTGATTGTCCATATTTGATGAGCGCCGGCTTATTGTGAATATGTTTTATTATTTTGTGTGAGTCTCATCAAACAGTTAATACAAATTCAAAATATATTGCTTGTCGGCAATTCATCTCCCATGATTGCATACGACAAGATATCATAAAAATGTACACCGACATTCTTCAATCTATTCAAAGGAGACTATTCACAGTCGATCAAAATGTGAAAACGCTTAATGCGAACTTTTTCAAGAATCGACATGGTGATTTGATGGGAATTTGGTAATAGGAAAACTCCAAATGACGGTACTAGATTTCATATGCTAATTAACCACAGATTAAAGGGCTAAGATCCCAATTTAAGGGACATGCAATCAATTACGATTTGGGAGCACGAGAAAGAGGGCCAAAGGGACTGAAAAGAGCGAGACCACCCCCATGTACAAAGTGCTGGACTCATTCCCCACAGACAATTCTCTCCCCCCACGTGTTCAAATTTCACGTGCCCTAATGCGATTGTCTCTCTCATGTCCCGCCCCAATTGGTGCTTTTCACTAGAAGGGAACAAGAAATCAAATCTTGGACCTAAAGAAACGCCAGATGTACTAAAGGTTCATGGGACGATGCCCTCAAATTTCCACAGAGGACGTTGAGGTGGAGAAAAAAGGAAAAGGAAAGGGGAAAAGGATTGATGTTCCCCACCTTCCCTACCACGTTATTGCTTCAATTGACCGAGGGGTAAAACTTTTTCTTTTAAAAGAAAGAAATTACATATATATGAGGCCAAAGACTCTTCTTTTTCCATATCTTTTCTTCACATCGCAATCGGCAAAGATATTGCACCATTATACATTAATGAGAAATTCAAATCAGTCATTGAAGTGGGATCAATTTTTATCAAGTTAATTGTGAAGTTGAGCTTGTCTCTAAACTTGACTGGTGTGTGTGTCCATCTGCCCCTACGTAAATCGGTGTTGAAAAAATGGCCGGTAGCTATACTTGCGTGTCTCGCATGTCAATTTCGTTAGAAAAACGTAAATTTGCAATGGAGGGGGAAGAGAGAGAGATGTTGACAAAACGGCCGACAACTGTCCCTGTGTCTTGCGTATCAATTTCGTAAAAAAAAAAAAAATAAATTGCAATGAGAGAGAGAGAGAGAGAGAAGGGCAGGGACCGACGGAAGTTCAATCTCCAATTTTTCAGAGGAGCAAGAAGAATCGGAGGTCAATTGATACAACATTTGTGAAGCTCATGGGCTATTCGAAAGTTTTCCTGGGCAACAGCGCGGTAGCATCATCATCATATAGGCGGACAAGCATCTTTGATCTTGTGTTATCAACCGACAATGTTTCAGTAAAATTCCAAAACGTGGGGCAATCAAAAAGCGATTTGCATGCCATGAAAAATGCCAAATATGCGATTGTAGGCGACTGCGTTTCCCTCATTGCAATAGAACGACATCCACAAGTGATCGGCCGCAGTTCGTTTCCGCCGACAAGCTACTCAGATTCAATTCTAGTTTTACAATCACCGGAAGGAAAGTTCAAAAATAGGGTAGACTCTGTGGTCGAATTGATGTTCAGGATTTGCTTCACATGGCTATGGCTAGACTAGTTCCCATGTTGTGACACTTTCCGAAAAGCCTGATTGTCTAATGGTTCGAGACAAATTCGCCTTTGGTTCAATTAGATTGGAATCTTCGTTAGTCACTGAGGCTGATTTCCCCGTCTTTATGATCTTGTCTCGTCTTTTGGGCTGGCAAGGTTGCGGTCGGTCAAAGATTGGATTTTGCCCTTTTCCCATCGCCTGTCTCCGAATCCCAGGTCCCCCAACCGAGGCACGATCCCGCTTTCAGCCTGTGTTTGGGGACAACCTTCCCTCTTTAACAGCTGTTTGCTCGTGATTTGCCTGGTGACTTTTTACTAGGCAGCGTTGAAAATTAGTGTGCGTGAGAGTTGGACGCTGCAGGAGGTTGAATTGGGTCTGTAACCTAAATACCTAGTGCGTGACCCACTCTCTGCTATTCTATTATCTAATATAAACTCACTGCACAAGAAAAGAAGCAAGGAGAGTGACTTCCGAGAAAGCATTGGCGAGGAAATTGGGCCTCAAGATGTTCGAATTTCACCTATTTGTCCAACGCCTTGTTGAAGCTGCAACCCCACTTTTCCGGAACCAAACACCATCTAATTATGTATCTCAAGGCCAGGTACACGTTTTCGTGCATACCATCTCAAAATCTTACCAGAAGTCCTTGGCAAGGCGCAAATTTGGCGAATTAATGCTAATTAGTTAAAAAGTCACTTGCACGAATGATTTAAAAAAAAAAAAAAGTGGGAGCATAACAAGTAGATTTACATCAACGAAGACCCTCTCTAAATAACAGAGTACATGCTTCATAGCCTGAGGAAAAATGATACGGCGAATATAACCCGATATGGATAGATTGACCTTTTAAATTTAATCTTCCCCTATTCTATTCTATCAAGCCACCCCTACTGATTACACAGCCTCGTTTGTTATAGAGAATAAAACAAAAGAATACCCACTACGTGCCTAAAAAAAGAAGTGCCGCTAGTTTCAAAACTGGATGAGGACCACAAAGAGCTCAATCCAGCACTAGGAGGACTATTTGTAAGCATATAGCGACAAGAAATTTGATACCTCAGCAGCAACTTCATAAGCACCTTCCACGCATCGGCCTAAGGCCACTCCAGATACATAGTTGCCGCCTAGAAACATACCTTGGAAACCAATGTCCTTTAGAGCGGCTTTGGCAGAATCTAGCTGGTCCAAATGACCTACCAAAAATTGTGGAATAGCTTGTGGCCAAACTCTCACGCCCAAGGAAAGTGGATCTTTGCACCCAGATTTATAAGCATCTTCCTTAAGTCCCTATCAACTGCTTCCACAAGTTCGCCTGGAGTCTGCAATAGATGTGCCATTGGCAAGAGTATGTGGGAGGAGGCATCAGAGAAAATACAGGACTTCATTTAAAAGCTATCTGCTAGAATTAACTAGGCTTGTGGAACAAGTTCGATATGGCATGAGACTCAAATCTGTTTAACTATAAGATTCTCATATTAGGCATGAGACTTGAACCTGTTTAACTATAAGATATTCTTATTGCAAGAAAGAATTTTATCTCTTCAAGCTTTTTGGTACACTCAAAAAGAACAGATATGGAGTGAAGCCGCAATCTGACTAGTCATAAAATTTATTCTGCTTCCCAAACAAAGCTGGAGAACTATCATAGGTGAAATATCACTAGGTAAAAATAGCACCATTCGGAAAGAAGAAAAAAAAAATGCCATCTACACCCTCCTGATAACTGGATAATCGACTTCTTAATACTTCACAACAGCTAACATGAGAGAAAAGGTGCTCATGGCGGCTCTATAAAAGGAGAAAGTCTCTTCTGTATCAGCATATCCGGACATCATAGGTTGTATTAACAGGGTACCACCCTTCTCCCTTATGCTGACATAACGTCCCTCAACACCACATTAGTTTGCACGATATATCACCAATGAACTAGATAAATTTCCTACACAAGCATTGGCAACTAATCCACACTACCTATACATGCTGGATTGGTAGTTCATTTATCTTTCCTCAGCTATCAAGAAGGGGGTACCAGTTGATGAAAAGAGACAGCACTGTTAGTTTTTTTTTTTTTTTTTATGTGCTTCAGGAGAATAATGTCATGTAAATGTGGCTTCGACGTGAGAAAGTTCCGGCTATCCCAGTAATATTCTTGATAATCTTCGTAGATGTGTAAGTTGATGAAGACACTTCATCACACTAAAAATTGTCAAGGGTAACAAAATGAAAATCCATTGTCATAGTTGAAATCAATCAATTCTTACCTAACCAAAAGACTCACCAAGTCAATTAACTACTTTTATAGGACCTAAACCAAATTGACAATTTAACTACACAAATCTCTTACCTTGGATACAATTCCAGGATTAGTGGCCCCTCCGATATAGTTCAACAGCAAAACCCTTCCTTCTGGTGCTCTGTTTGGGAAAAGTGATGAGCTGTATAAAGTTCCTGCAGTGCAACCCAAGCAGCTAAGCTAGCAGGATATATTATTAAATTCTAACAAAAAACTTTAACAATTGATTTTACTGCATGAATATATTCTCAAAAAAAGTTCACTGCCATAAGAATTAAAATCACACCTAGAGTTTCCACCCCCTGGCTACGAGGATGTAACTGACCAAACCCCTTGAGTTCACCATCTATCAAACGCTCTGACCTGATAGCATCCTTTGGATATGAAAGGGTTACTGCTGCAACCGGTGGGTAATAAAATTTTGATAATGCATCTGCAGCAGCAGTCTGAAACAAGAGAACAGAAATTACAAAAAATGATTCTGAGATTTTAGGTCTGGAGATGCATGGTCAATTCATTCAATTTAATGGGGGGCCCTCTGATATGTGGCTATAATCAGGCACAAGTACGATGCCTACATGAACAATTGAACCATGGACTCTGGATCATATCAATAAGCACAATACTTATGGTGGACCCCAACTATGTGGAAGACTCAGAGCAGGCCACCAGATGGCCCATTGACAAACTTTCAAATATACCAGGCAGAATCAACATAACACTATCAATCGAAGCTCAAAAGAGGCTTGCAACTTGACAGTTTCAGCTTTCAGCTCCTCCCTTTTGACTAAACTGGACAAATATTTTTAACAATCTTCTAATGAAATTGTTTACATAGATTTTCTTTTTGTTCCTTTTCTTATGGCTGCTTTTTGCAGTACACTTGAAGAGAATCCTCTCAGTCCTGACACTACTATTGATGATAAATGATTTTATTATGATTAAAATCATCGCCAGCTGATGCAGATGACCAAACAAAAGAAAATAGTGTCAAAAACTAATTTGAAGCTAGACTTTTAAAAATAAAAACAAGTTTTTCTTAGATTGACACAAGCAAATTCAGCAAGAAGCTTCAGAAAATATGGGCAAAGGAAAGGAACTAAAACATTTGTTAGTCTGGTTTAAAAAGAGGCTCACAGATAGAGGACGCAATAGACCACTAGCAACATGGGATGGGATAGTCATGACCACACTCTTAGTCTGCAGAGAAACCACTCCTTCCGGCGTTTCATAAGTCAAGTTGTATCCCCGATCATCCAATCTAGTGATACTCAAAAGCTTCCAGGATAATTTTACTTTGCTGCCTAACCTGCCAAGTCATTCGCAGCCAGTAAAAAATATTGCATATAATGAATAAAAATCCTGGAATGAGTAATCAAAATTTTGCAGGCCATAAAATGATAATACTCATTTTTCCAAAAGAAGAGTTCAGAGAACAAGGAGACCTTTCATATAAAGCATTTGGCAACATCATGAGTCCCTTCCTAAAGGATCCGACTGTCTGGCCCTTTGGTTTTGGTAGACGCCTACCAAAACCAAAAAATTAAACAAAGTGAAAAGGTGATCTGTGGAAGGACTATACTTGTAAGAATCACTATTTACAAGTCATTACGGGTCTCTAGGTGCCTTAGGAGCTTTATTTTTTTCTTGGATGGTTTTGAAAGTGCCACCAATAATACTGCCACCAATTTGCTCTAGCTTCCATACTCTTCCAAATGCAGCTTTCATACTCAATTTTGAAGGATCACCTGCATAAACGCCTGCACAGAAGAAATTGCCACTATTATCTTAAGGTCAATGAAAAATTGTAAGATGCACTGCCTGCATATGCAGTCAGGAATGTATCTTATGAGGTGGGCCCTACATGAGTCCTCTGTTCTTAGACTTAGGATTATGAAGATCTGTTCTTAGACTTAGGAGCACTAGGAGCACATGTAACCCAGGCACCCAATGACAGCTCAAAATTACAACTGATAAAGGTGCAGCTTGCTGTTGACCAACCGCATTTTGCAGAAAAGGCAATAGAAATGTCTCCTGACTATTGTACCATATAACATACCCAACTTATTCTCAAGACCTATCAGCGGGGGAAAGCTGTACACAACAGGTTCATTAATGATGGAAGTAATATATCATCAACTAACCACAATATTTTACGAAAGAATTATGAAGAGTCATAAAAGGCAGGTTCCTGTCTACGGTATTTCTTTAATTAAAAATCCCAATATTATGCAAAGTAGGGATATTGGGACTTAGAATAAACAAAGGTATTCACATGAGACCAATCTAAGCGAAAATAGAAGCACATTTTAAGCAAGCCATACTAATAAAGGAATGATTCTTAAATAAAAATGAGAAATGCAAACTGTAAAATCATTAAAATTGTGCTCCCTGTGAATGGGGGAAAAGTTTCTCAAAATATTGCTAGTTCCATTGTCAGAACCTGAAGGGTCCGGGATCAAAATGTGAAAAAATAAATGCTTTCAATGAATGTATACAATCTGATAAAAACTGCAAAATGTCACCTGAACAGAATGGCTCTATTAGGCGTTCAAAAACCTCATCACCAAGATTGCGCCGCACAAACTCCTCAACCGATTCCTCATAACCCTGTCACCTTTGTCAAAAACTTAAAGGAATGAGGCTAATTACTCCAAATGACTATCTATATTCATGTCTAAGGGTGATATGCAGCTAAAATAAGCAAGCTAGAATAAGGTTAAAAGACACACTGGCGGAGGAGGGCGGATTCCAAGTGCACCAAAGCCGGCCCTGAGTTTGCCACCAACGCTCATCAAATCGAAAAATGGAAGATCAGCTGGTTTGGAAGGTACTGGCCTCAATTTCCCATTCCACAGTACGAATCGAGGTGCATTAGGGTCTCCCAGTACCAAATCATCTTTTAAACCGCTATCCACCTGCAACATCGAACAGAAGCAGTGCGTCACAAATGCAGGTATACGGCATGCATGGCAACATATGTTAGCATCGAAAGAATTAAAAAAAAAAAAAAAAAAAGAAAAGAAAAGAAAATTCCCTTATAACCAGACCAAAACACACACATCTCCATCGAATCAACACTCGGAATCCAGTCAGATATAACTTCAAATTCATCGATCCTTCGGCATTCCAATAGAACCATCCTCCTCTTAATCATTACAGTCCAGTCCAGCACCAAGCTAAAACGACGGTTCACAGCAGCTACACGATGCAAGCACGCAGCTTAACTGATACCGATATGGAAATGCGCCTCTCGCTTCCTTTTCGGGAATGTCGCGATTTCCCTCGCGAATTAAATTCCATAACTTCCCTGAATAACTTCTTGGCAACACCCCACCCCAGCGATCAAAAATGGAAACCCACGCAGAGCGAAATGGGGGCCAAAATCAGCAAGTGCGATGCGACTCTTACCACCATGGTGAGCATGGGATCGGACGGCTGGAAGCTGTTGGGGCCCTCCTCCCACATGTAGCCGTCCCTCTCGAGGGTGGTGATGTTGCCGCCGACGCGGTCCCTGGCCTCGGTGACGACCACGTCGGGGGCCCGGTCGCGGTGCCTCGTGGCGAGCGCCTGGGCGACGCAGAGCCCGCTGATCCCGGCCCCGACCACCACGCAGTCGGCCAGCCCCCCGCCGGCGGCCCGTGGCTGGGAGACCGCGGGGCCCTCGGCGACGGAGCACCGGATCCCGGCGGGCGCGCGGGCGGCGCGGGGAGGGCGGATGACGGCGGCGGAGGCGGCGGCGGCGGAGGTGGCGGTGGCGAAGGCGGCCATCGCGGCGGGGAGAGGTGTTTGGTGGATTGCCTCGCCGAGAATGGCTTGGGGATAAGTTGTTATCGGACGATATCTTCTCCTCCTCCGCGGTATCCGGTTGCGTGCCACGTCAGCTAGCTCGTCTACTGCATTTCTATTTTTACGCCGAGTGCCACGTCAGCTGAGCGGTAAATTTGACCGGGAATTGCAAATTGTCTCCCCCACCCTGTTTCCATGAAACGGACAAAAGAATTCCATCGTTTTAAATGGAAAAATGATTAGGCGACCATTTTTGATCTATTGTAAAAATAATTTATCTATTTTAGATCATAAAAACTCAAACAATAAATAATTATAGATTATTATACAGTATTGAAGAATTTGTTAGCAATTTTTTTAAAGATATCGTAATTAACGATTGAATGGTCGGATTGGGTAGCACAACTTACTAACATGAGTGTCGTCAAATATTCATTGATATCAAGCTTCTTCGTCCAGACATTAGACTCCCTTTTCTCATGACCATTGCTCTATCACATGCCCCCGTTCTCTCTCTTGTTTATTTTTCTAGCTTTTTATGTTGCTCGATGTAGGACCTATTCAACATCCAGAAAACAAAATATCCTGGAATAATTTCGAGTAAATCATAACATGATTCGTGCATATTTTGATATTCATAACCGTGATACGACAAATCATGTCAATATAAATTTAATTGACAAGCGAAAGAGTTGACAATTGTTGCACATTTTAAAAATATAAAGAGATACTTTTAAACGAAAAATATATATGTACATATAAGGGTGGGACATTATTAGTGGAATCTTGTTAGTATATATGTATGCTTGTGCGCATTACCATTTCAGTTACTTCTTATCTACGAATCTCTTTGCTTGATGACTTAGATGTCTTGAAAATCAACTGTGGGATTTCTCCGGAGTTTAGCGCATATTTAATTTATTGTCTAGTATCCTTCTTCCTATGGGAGGTATTTTGCATGTCCCTCCCCTGAATTCCAACTCAGAAGTAAACATTGAGTGATAATGTGGTGGCTATCAAAAGAGTAATGAGAAAAAAGAAAAGTGAGAATTTGATCAGTATGGATAGTGGTTCGATATTATTCTCCACTATGAGGATACTTCTGTTACGAGGATACTTCATTTTGACATCAGTATGAACTAGGACAGGGAATGATAAGTTGCCAATCTATTTGCGTATGACAGATGAAATCCTGGAAAATAGCGGACTGTAATATTCATCTATAATGGGGATATATTCCTTTTCCATTAGCTAATTCAATGAAGTTCACTCAGTTTTGTTGACCCAAAAAAAAAAAAAAGAATCTTTTGGGCTTATGCCTCTGCTGGTTCCAATCTCTCTCTCTCTCTCATGCATTTGCTAATCCAGTTATGGGCTGAAAAACTACTGAGAATGTACCAAAAATGGGCTGAGAAGCAAGGTTATTGAGGGAGGATTGTAGAGAAGCGTGGGGCAACGAATGGTGGAATCACTTCTGCAACGGTTCAATTTGAATTTGATTATGCATATGGTTGTCTTCAAGGGGAGAGGGGTGTTCATCAAATGATAAGTGGTTCAGAAACTGGATCAACAATTGATGAGGTAGGTTTCCAATTATCATTTTTGTTTTGATGAAACATTGACTTTCGTATATTGCTAATGGTTTTTGACTTCTTTTTAACAATGAGCTCTAAATGATTTGTTTCTTCTCTTTCCGGAGATTTCAGAAGGCAAAAGTGGCATCTTGTTAGTGCATCATTAATATCAAGAAACAATTTAAAGTGTATGAAAGACATGACCAACATGTAAATGACCGTGCGCAAGGAAAAACACATTGGAATTGGAAGATTGATTGTTTCTGTGGCTCTTTCTTGAAATAAAAGCAGCTAAATATGAACTCGTACTCATGGCACCTTATTGTATATATTTGGGTAAATTCTTTCTTGATCTTATCTTAATTACACACTTAGATATTTGTGTGGCACCTAGATGTATACATGTACCATAGAGTCTAACATTGGCTAAAAAAAAAAAAGATACGCAACTTCACATGGTGTGTGGATTAATTTTGCAACATGAGCTTAAGGTTGATTTAGTTCACTCAAAAACATAGCCAAGGGAATTGTTGCATTTCATGGGATCCTACCATTCAAGTTGTTTCTGTTTATAGTATATCTGCTTCTTATACAAGTGAATTGAAGGTCGAGACAAGCCTTTTCTGCGTAATGTGTTTCTGTTCTGCTACATCATTGGCCCCCAAATTCCTGTCAGTTCATCATTTTAGTACTCAAAATTTGCAGGTTAGCCTAGCAACTGTCGATATAATTCCTCTGTGCCGTGGTTCGGCCCCTGACCTAAAAATTAGTGAGGAGGATTTGCCAATCTTGTGCCCATCGTCATCGCCTGAAGTAAAAAATCATTGAAGGCCGGTCTGGAGTTGTTATTCAGCATGTTCCTACTGGTTGTCGTCGTCCAATCTTCGGGTAATGAGTTGTCTATTCCCTTATCTGTTAGGGTTGACCTTCCAACTCAAATTTGTTTACCAATGGTTTCCGCAATCCGGTTTTGACTTTACAAAGAAGCAAATGCCTGTTCCTCAACACACGTTCATGATTGCCTGTCTAGTACGACATTTTGTGATTGAGAAATAAGATCTCAAATTTTTTTATCCCAGGTGAAAGGAGCATTTTTGCAAATAAGATTAAGGCCCTCAATCGGTTGAAGGCTAAACTTCTTGTCGCAGCCAGCGATGTAGGAGTTTGTTCCTTTGTCATACATGTATCTACGCCTGAAATTTATTTTGTTGACAAAACCATAAGTTGGGAAAAAAGAAAGTGACCCTTCGATAGGCATTTTGACTGGGGGCACCGAGAGATTTTAGCTAAAAAATTGAAGGTAATCCGATCAAATTCCCATCACACGCGTGTAAACTACTCGAGATCAGGACTATTGTCATGAACTAGGCATATGAAGTTACCAGTTTGTCCAGGTAGTCGAGCTTCTTTGCTGGTTCACGATCTTTAGTGATTCTGAGTGTCGGCAATAAGTAATTCTAATTCCACCAAACAAAGTTCGATGAGTATGTATAAGTTGTGCATTCACAGAATTCGGAATGACGTAATTAAGTTTATATGTTGACATCCCAATGTTGATTTGGTGTGAGGAACAGACGTGCCAATTAAACGCACGAGGTAGATTCGTTTTTCGATGTTACTGTTCCCTTCAAGCTTCGGCCTCCGTCTTCTCACTTGGTTTATCAAGTCAGTGGGCATGATAAGTTCACGTTATGAGCATGAATAACTAAGAAAGAAGCAATAATAAGCAGTTCAGGATTTATGAAGAAGCAATTGCAGTTCATTGATATAGATAAAAGTTTAAAGATGGCAAAAACATGTCGATGGATGATGATAATAATTAGCAGTTCAGGCTTTATCCTGGCCTTTGTGAAGTTTGCTGGGACTTCCTGGTATAACCAACATAACAATTCCAAGCAAATTTCCCTTATCATGCAAAGACAAATTCTAGGAGCCTTCGTAGTTGTCAAGGAATCAAGCAAACAGTAATACACGAGCAGCTGGAGGATTCCATAAATAAATGAAACTCGCTAATTACATTTGTCTAAAACATTGCCAACATTTTCGCACCTAATTATGGGAACATCATCATCTTCAGGTCTACCACGTTCATGTACAAAATTCAAGAGCCAAAAATGACATATTGCTGATACGTGCTCCTTTGAGGTTCTCTAACAACAAGACGCAAGCAAGGATCCATGATAAGTCATTGTACGCCCAGCCTTACTCCTTAAAAGACTGAACAGCAGACGGTTGTAGACAACTGTCTTTCCAGACTTCCTTTTAAATTAAGAAAACACATCCACCAGATAATCAGATTGAATTGCGAATCAGAACGGTTGTGCCTACAACTTGCACTCAGCATATTAGCATTTCAGCATTTTTCCCCTACCGGCTTCGGCATCAGAATGTATGTTCAAAAACTTGCACAGATTTTTTCGAAAGTGATTTCAATGTTCCATCATAACTCTTCCTCCAAAAGATGCCTTGTAAAATAATCTAGAAAAACCCAGATCACTCCACAGGGCCCAGACAAAGTAAATACAGTCAGCCCCCTCGTCTTGTCCTTCTTTTCTTTGCCCCCTTTGCTAAGCAAATTTCATCAAAAAAACTTTCCCTTGCTAGTGGCTTCAACATGAATGACAATGACAATAAAAGCTCAATACTTTTCACCAAACAGCATCTAGGATGATGCTGCCGGACTACCTTCGCAGAATCCATTCACCAAGATCCCAAAAGAGATGACAGAACTAAAGCTTGAGAATCAGGCCAATAGGACTATGATCACTACCGGCGATATCAGGAAGGATGTACGAGTCATGAAATTTGTCTGCTATAGATTCTGAAACAAGAAAATAATCGAGCCGCCACCCTGTAGATTGCAAGAGGATAGTCAACAGGTGAGAATACCTATTTCCATATGCTTCATCTGATAAGACAACGATATGCATAATGACTCAATAAAAAGCAAAAGCTTGTCATTGCTCATATTATCACCATTACAGGAGAGAAGTGTAACATTAGATATATAATGTTCCATCAAGTAGATCTATGTATACCTTTATTTTGTCTTCCTCCCACCATGCCAATAACCCCGATAAGTATAACCAACATCATGAGGATACTGTCTTCTAAAGGTATCAACAAAGCCCCTCGACAGGAAGTTGGTCTCAAAAGATCCCCTTTCTTCAATTGTAAATCCAGCACTTCTTTTATTTCCCTGGAGTCTCATGACAATCAGATTAATGACAGAAATAAGAAACATTAGACGTATTAAGAACTTCTGTTTCGGGATGCCAAACAGCCTGAATTGTGATTTTTATCAACCCCCAACACAAAACCCCAAACACCCCCCTTCCCCTCTCTCCCAATAAAAACCCAAAACAAAATTCAGTTGTATGGAGGAAAGGCCTGATTACAGTCATCTTCTCTGTTTTGGGGTTTTTCCCCTCCTTTTAAGTGGGGTGGGGGGCATATGGTGTGGCCAGGACATTGTCCTCTGACAGTTAAAAAGCTCATGCAAATTATTAATGCACCTAGTCAATCAAATGCATAAAAGGCACATTGATTGTTTCCCTAACCGCAGGATCATAAATGTCTATTTCCTGATGGGCACAATTTAGATCGCCAGTCAAAATCACGGGCTTCGACTTTTCAAGTTCCTGTATTGCCAACAGCAAGCACAAATTTGAGTAAGAGATGAAACAATATTGCAACAGAATAAAAATAGTAGTCTACATGAAAACCGAGGCCAGGGAGCGTGTCGGCGGCAACATCACCTCCGTCAAGAGGGACGGCTACCTGTGGGAGGAGGGCCCCAACAGCTTCCAGCCGTCCGATCCCATGCTCACCATGGTGGTAAGAGTCGCATCGCACTTGCTGATTTTGGCCCCCATTTCGCTCTGCGTGGGTTTCCATTTTTTATCGCGGGGGCGGGGTGTTGCGAAGAAGCGATTCAGGGAAGTTATGGAAATCTAATTCGCGAGGGAAGTTGCGACATTCCCGAAAGGGAAACGGGAGGTGCATTTCCATATCGGTATCAGTTAAGCTGCGTGCGTGCTTCGTGTGGCTGCTGTGAACCGTCGTTTTAGCTTGGTGCTGGACTGGACTGTAATGATTAAGAGGACGATGGTTCTATTAGGACGCCGAAGGATCGATGAATTTGAAGTTTTATCTAACTGGATTCCGAGTGTCGATTCGATGGAGCTATGTGTGTTTTGGTCTGGTTATAAGAGGAAATTTCTTTTCTTTTTTTTTTTCTTTTTATAATTCTTCCGATGCTAACATATGTTGCCATGCATGCCGTATACCTGCATTTGTGACGCACTGCTTCTGTTCGATGTTGCAGGTGGATAGTGGTTTAAAAGATGATTTGGTACTGGGAGACCCTAATGCGCCTCGATTCGTACTGTGGAATGGGAAATTGAGGCCAGTACCTTCCAAACCAACTGATCTTCCGTTTTTCGATTTAATGATTTAATGAGCGTCGGTGGCAAGCTCAAGGCTGGCTTTCGCGCACTTGGAATCCGCCCTCCTCCGCCAATGTGTCTTTCAACCTTATTCTAGCTTGCTTATTTTAGCTGCATATCACCCTTAGACATGAATATAGATTGTCATTTGGAGTGATTAGCCTCATTCATTTAAGTTTTTGACAAAAGTGACAAGGTTATGAGGAATCGGTTGAGGAGTTTGTGTGGCGGAATCTTGGTGATGAGGTTTTTGAACGCCTAAGCCATTCTGTTGAGGTGACATTTTGTAGTTTTTATCTCATAGTATGCATTCATTGAAAGCATTTTATTTTCGGGTATTTTTTGAAGTCAGTGTACTTCATCCTGTATTGTGCCTTGATTTGGACCCTTCAGGCTCTGACAATGACAATGGAACTAGCAATATCTTGAGAAACTTTTCTACCTATTCACAAGGAGCACAATTTTAATGATCTTACAGTATGCATTTCTCATTTTTATTTAAGAATTATTCCTTTATTGGTATTGCTTGCTTAAAATGTGCATGTATTTTCGGTTAGATTGATCTCATGTAAATGAGAAAATATTCAGTGGTTTCAAAGCGCCACGTCAATTGCCGATGTGGCGCACTTTTTTTTTTTTTTATATCCAATAATAGAGCGACACGTGTTGGATGAGGTGTAATAAAAAAGGAAAATCTGTATTTTTTTTCTCAACTTCCCGCATCAAGAAAATATTGGGTACTTTAAGGGTGCCACGCAATTTGTGCTCTGAACCATTCGGAGCGTGACACATGTCCATCTCTCTTTCACGTAGTCCCACTCTCTCTCCCGGCCCACCGCTCTGACGCTCTCTCTCCTTTGCAAACTCTCTGACGCTCTCTCTCCTCCACCCTCCTCTCTCTCTCTCTCTCTCCTCTCTCTCTCTCTTCCATCGCCCCGCACCCAGCGAAACGCGACGCTCTCTCTCCTCTGCAGAGCGACCTTCCCTCCCAGACCCAAGACCCACTCCCCAATCCGCGCCTCCTCCTCCGACGCCTCCCCTCCTCTGCCGGCGACGGCGGGGCAGTGTCTCCTCCCCCTCTTTTCCAGGGCACCAAGCCCCTGCCTTTCGTCATCTCCGTCACTGTCGGCCTCGCCGTCCGCTTCTTCGTCCCGAAGCCCGTCGAGGTGTCCCCGTAGGCCTGGCAGCTCCTCGCCATCTTCGTCTCCACCATCGTCGGCCTCATCCTCGGCCCGCTCCCCGTCGGCGCCTGGGCCTTCCTTGGCCTCACCGCCTCCATCGTCACCCGCACGCTCTACGCTCTTGTTCGCCGCCTTCTCCGCGTTCACCAACGAGGTGATCTGGTTGATCGTGATCTCCTTTTTCTTCGCCCCCTACCCAGCGAAACCCCTGCTCGCGGAGAGAGAGGCCAAAACGCGAGCAGGGGTTCGTCGGCGTCCGGGTTGGCCAGTAAGGGCGCTTCGCAGAGGAAAGAGGGAGAGAGCAGAGCGGAGGTCGCAAGAGGGAGGCAAAGGGGCGTCGGCGTCGGCGTCGGGCGCGCAAGTGGAGGCGGAGGCGGAGGCGACGGAGGCAACCGGCGGAGGCGTCGACGTCGGGTTCGGGAGAGGAGGCGGAGGCTGCGTCGGCGTCGGCGTCGTCGTCGGAGTCGGGGGCGACCGAGGCAACCGGCGAAGGTGGAGGGCCGTCGGCGTCGCGTTTCGTTTCGCTAAGTGGGGGTGATGGAAGCGAGAGACGAGAGAGGAGAGAGACAGAGGAGAGAGAGCGTTAGAGCGTTTGCAGAGGAGAGAGGAGAAAATATTGGGTGGGTTATACACTCCACGTAGGCGAAATGTATCACCATACAAAAATCGACACGTGGCAAGTTCGGGCCCACCTGTCGCCTTAATTTCTCCGTTAAGACTCCGTCTCTCTCCCCTTTACTCTCTCTCCTCCCCTCCGTTTCTGCCCACACCTCTCTTTCCCTCCTCTCTTGCTTCTCTTTTTTCGAGAAAATTTCCCATGTTAGTCTGACACACGCAAGGGAAACGACAAGAAAAGCAGAGAGAGAGAGAGAGGTGGGAAAGAAGAAAAGAAAGTGAGGGAGGAAGTCTTCTTCTTCGGTCGTTCCACCATCGACGACGATGCTTTGTTGTTCCGCCACCGACGATGCCAACGACGACCGGTCGCTGTCTCGTTTGTCCGAGCAAACCGCGCCACGACGTCTTCGGCTCCCGGCCCTTCGGCGGCCCGCGCAGAGCGCCGCGACTTGTCCGCGCTCCTCCTCCTGCTCTTCCTCGCGGCCTCCGTTGCCTTCGTCCTCTTCGCCGTCCCGCCCTTTCTCGGCCTCACTTCCCAGATCTTCCAGGCCCGCTCCGTGAAGAAGAGCTGGGACTATCTCAACCTCGTCCTCGTCCTCTTCGCCATCGTCTGCGGGTTCCTCGGCGGATCCAACAATGGCGGGGACGGGGTCGGCGGGTCGTACCCGACATCGGACTCCCGGAAGTCGTCGTCGTCGTCGAACCCGGGCGATCGTAATGCTTTGCATCGAGGAAATGGAAGTTCCATCACGCCTCCGCGGCCCCCGCCGCCCCCTCCTTCCCCTGCGCGAGCGCGGGCAACTGGAAATGATCGGAAGCCGAGGAAAAGGTATGAGACTTGTTGCTCACACGGCTAAGGATGAGGTTAAAAAACCGTCGCGCGCGCCCGCCACCTCCGCCACCGCCAAAGCCCATGTTTCCATCGATGGAGGAAAGAAAAGAGAAGTGGAGAGAGGAGGGGGAGAGAGAGTTGTGGGCAGAAACGGAGGGGAGGAGAGAGAGTAAAAGGGAGAGAGACGGAGTTAACTGAGAGAGTGGGCGCTGACAGATGGGCCCGAATTTGCCACGTGTCAACTTTTGTATGGTGGTACATTTCGCCTACGTGGAGTGTATAACCCACTCAATATTTTCTCGAGGAGAGAGAGCGTTCGAGTGGTGGGCCAGGAGAGAGAGGGACGACGTGGAAGAGAGACGGACAGGTGTCATGCTTTGAATGGTTCAGAGCACGAATTGCGTGGCACCCTTAAGGTACCCAATATTTTCTCCCCTGCACCACCCGCTCTTCTCCTCTCTCCTCTGCAAATCGTTTCTCGGCCATGGATGACACGGCCTCCTCCTCCTTCCGGCCACCGCCTGCCCAGCCACTTGAGAATCCGATGCGGCTGTCTCCACCGCACAAGCTAGAGGGTACTTGGAACAGTCATGGAGTCTCTCTCTGTGGTGTCTCCTTCCATTGTCCTCCCTTCAAGTTCCCTTCCGTGAAGCCTAGCCATGGCAGATCTGGAGCCATGGCAGGATCTAGATCTGGAACCGCGGAGCCATGGCCGCGTTCTTGACAGAACTTGAAGCCATGGCCGCACAACAAACCTTGGAGCCAGATTTGTCGCGGTTATGGCTTCACAGACGAGGCCGGCCCTTGCCAGATCTGGGTAAGGGATGGCCTGGTCAAGACTTGTTCCATCATTTTTGAAGGTTCAGCCATGATGGCTCAACCGAGATCTGGAGGAGGAGTTGCTCGGCCATGGCTCGGTCGAGATTTGGAGAAGGTTTAGCGCTCAGCTTTTCTGAAGCTCAGTGATGACTGGAGGAGGGAGTCGCCGAGATCTAAAGGTTGGCCAGGTCTGTTGCGGCCATGGCTTCGCGGTTCCAGATCTGGATGCGGCCAAGTGACACCGGAAGGGGCGGAGATGGTGGCCGGACGGGTGTTCTCTGTCAGGGAGGAAGATGAAGAGAGAAAAAAAAGATTTTTATTTTTTTTATTCCACCTCATCCAACACGTGTCCATCTATTATTGGATATAAATCAAAAACGCGCGCCATGTCAGCAATTGACGTGGCGCTTTGGAACCACTGAATATTTTCTCCATGTGAATACCTATGCATTTTAAGTCCCAATATCACCACTTTGTAGAATATTGAGATTTTTAATTAAAGAAATACAGTAGATAGGAACCTGCCTTTTATGGCTTTTTAAATATAACATTGTTGCTTTCACAATTCTTTCGTAAAATATTATACTCAGTTGATGATATATTACTTCCATCATTAATGAACCTGTCATGTACAGCTTTTCCCATGGTGATAGATCTTGAGAATAAGTTGGACATGTTATATGGTACAATTAATTGGAGGTAGTCAAGAGACATATTCTATTGGTTTCTCTGCAAAATGCGATGGGTCAACAGCAAGCTGCACCTTTATCAGTTGTTATCGGGTGCTTCGGTTACATGTGCTCCTAGTGCTCATAAGTCTAACAACAGAGGACTTATGTAGGGCCTACCTCATAAGATATATTCCTGACTGCATATGCAGGCAGTGTATCTTATAATTTTTCGTTGAGCTTAAGATAATAGTGGCAATTTCTTCTATGCAGGCGTTTATGCAGGTGACCCTTCAAAACTAAGTATGAAAGCTACCTTTGGAAAAGTATGGAAGCTAGAGCAAATTGGTGGTAGTATTATTGGTGGCACTTTCAAAACCATCCAAGAAAAAAATAAAGCTCCTAAGGCACCTAGATACCCGTAATAACTTGTAAATAGTGATTCTTATCGACTATAGTCCTTTCACAGGATCACCTTTTCACTTTGTTTAATTTTTTGGTTTTTGTAGGCGTCTACCAAGACCAAAGGGCCAAACAGTTGGATCCTAGGAAGGGACTCATGATGTTGCCAAATGCTATATATAAAAGGTCTCTTTGTTCTTTAAACTCTTCTTTTGGAAAAATGAGTTTAATCATTTTATGGCCCGCAGAATTTTGACTACTTATTCCAGGATTTTTATTCATTATATGCAATATTATTGACTGGCCGCGAAAACCAATAGAATATGTCTCCTGACTACCTCCAATTAATTGTACCATATAACATATCCAACTTATTCTCAAGACCTATCACCTCAGAAAAAGCTGTACACGATAGGTTCATTAATAATGGAAGTAATATATCATCAACTGACTATAATATTTTACGAAAGAATTTTGAAAGCAGCAATGGTATATTTAAAGAGTCATAAAAGGCAGGTTCTGTTTACTGTATTTCTTTAATTAAAAATCCCAATATTCTACAAAGTGGTGATATTGGGACTTTTTTTTTTTTTGGTCGGTGTGATACTGGGACTTAAAATGCATAGGTTTTTACATGAGATCAATCTAACCAAAAATACACGCACATTTTAAGCAAGCAATACCAATAAAGAAATAATTCTTAAATAAAAATGAGAAATGCATACTGTAAGATCATTAAAATTGTGCTCCTTGTGAACAGGTAGAAAATTTCTCAAGATATTGCTAGTTCCATTGTCAGAGCCCTTAAGGGTCTAGGATCAAGGCACAATACAAGATGAAGTACATCGACTTCAAAAAATGTCCCAAAAAAAAATGCTTCCAATAAAATATGTCTCCTGACTACCTTCGATTAATTGTATCATATAACATATCCAACTTATTCTTAAGACCTATCACCACGGGAAAAGCTGTACATGACAAGTTCATCAATGATGGAAGTAATATATCATCAAATGACTATAATATTTTACGAAATAATTGTGAAAGCAGCAATGGTATATTTAAAGAGTCATAAAAGGCAGGTTCTTGTTGTCGCTAAGTACCCTCGGGGGAAGGTAATATATTTAGGGATATTGCCTAAAGGATGGACCTAAGGCCCATGATTAGGCGCAAGCTCTCCCAAGCCCATAACTCGCGTGACGTTGGGGTATTTTCAAGAATTTTGCAAAAATGAGTCGTCACTAGCCTAATGTGGTCGGCTAGAAACCAAGTGAGGCATGTGATTGTACCTCATTTCCTACGCGATCAGAGAATTTAGGGTCGGGGACTTGATTACACTAATTAATCAATTAGTACCATTTCGGTACCTAATCTTGTTCATTATCTTTTTGGGCAGTTTGGATTTATTTATACCTATCCACTAACATGTGAGGCGATCATGCGAGTGTGCAATTATTAAAATAACAATTTGCAACAAAAACCTTAATTGCAGTAAAATTGAACATTTGCAACTAAACATAATAAGATATGCAAATTAAACATGCGATATAACCAATATACGAGAAAATAAATGCCTGATTATACTAAAAAGGTAAGACATGGCAATTCCTAACCAAACCTTGCATTTTTTGGATTTTCGAATTTTTTTAATTTTTTTAGTTTTTTTAATTTAATTAATTTTTTTTTAAAGAAGGTCGATTTATGTTTTTTGAGTTTTTGAATTTTCGGGAAATTTTTTGAATTTTAATATATTTTTTAGTATTTAATATTATTATATTCGGTAAAACGGGTTCTGGCCGGGTAAACCCAATCCGGCCCGTTGACCCAACCCGACGACCTGGAGCCGACCCAATTGGATTAAAAGGAATTTTTAAAAAAAAATTGTTTAATTATTTTTTAAATTTAATTTTTTTAAATGTTTTTAAATGATTTTTGTAATTCCTTTTTTGTCTTTTCCTCGCTTCGTCATCTTCCCTGCACACACTGCTCGTTGGTCCTTCCCCAAGCCAACTTTTTCCATGTTATAGTTTTCTATTTTTTATTTTTTTGGTTTTGCTTTTTCCTTTTTTTTTTATTCTTTATTCTTCTTTTTCTTTACTTCGTCCCTTCCCCCTGCACGCCTTCAACCCAGCTTCGTCTTCAGCCTCTCGCCCCTCCTTCAACGAAGCCGAAGGTCCACAGAAAACCAGAACATCAACCTTGCTTCTTTGATGGCCAAAAAAAATTTTTCAAGCACTAAAAGAATCTAAGCTTAAATAAATTATTATTATTATTATTATTATTATTATTATTATTATTATTTCTTTTCTTTTTTTTTTTGCTAGGGTTTGAAAATTAATCCCTAATTTTTACATAATTAAGTTTTAAATAAAATTGTAAAATTTAGGTGTCAACACCCGTCTACTGTATTTCTTTAATTAAAAATTCCAATATTCTGCAAAGTGGTGATATTGGGACTTAAAATGCACAGATATTCACATGAGATCAATCTAACCGAAAATACATGCACATTTTAAGCAAGCAATACCAATAAAGGAATGATTCTTAAATAAAAATGAGAAATGCATACTGTAAAATCATTAAAATTGTGCTTCTTGTGAATTGGTAGAAAAGTTTCTCAAGATATTGCTAGTTCCATTGTCCAGGATCAAGGCACAATATAGGATGAAGTACACTAACTTCAAAAAATGTCCAAAAATAAAATGCTTTCAATGAATGCATACTATGTGATAAAAACTACAAAATGTCACTTGAACAGAATGGCTAAAACGTCATCACCAAGATTGCACCGCACAAACTCCTCAACCGATTCCTCATAACACTGTCACCTTTGTCAAAAACTTAAAGGAATGAGGCTAATCACTCCAAATGACAATCTATATTCATGTCTAAGGGTGATATGCAGCTAAAATAAGCAAGCTAGAATAAGGTTGAAAGACACACTGGCGAAGGAGGGCGGATTCCAAGTGCGCCAAAGCCAGCCCTGAGCTTGCCACCGACGCTCATTAAATCGAAAAATAGAAGATCAGTTGGTTTGGAAGGTACTGGCCTCAATTTCCCATTCCACAGTACGAATCGAGGCACATCAGGGTCTCCCAGTACCAAATCATCTTTTAAACCGCTATCCACCTGCAACATCGAACAGAAGCAGTGCGTCACAAATGCAGGTATACGGCATGCATGGCAACATATGTTACCATCGGAAGAATTTTTTTTTTTTTTTTTTTTTTAAAAAAAAAAGAAAAGAAATTTCCTCTTATAACCAGACCAAAACACACACAGCTCCATCAAATCGACACTCGAATCCAGTCAGATAAAACTTCAAATTCATCGATCCTTCGGCGTCCTAATAGAACCATCGTCCTCTTAATTATTACAGTCCAGTCCAGCACCAAGCTGAAACGACGGTTCACAGCAGCCCCACGAAGCACGCACACAGCTTAACTAATACCGATATGGAAATGCGCCTCTCGTTTCCTTTTCGGGAGTGTCGCAACTTCCCTCGCGAATTAGATTTCCATAACTACCCTGAATAGCTTCTTTGCAACACCCCACCCCCTCGATCAGAAACGGAAACCCACGCAGAGCGAAATGGGGGCCAAAATCAGCAAGTGCGATGCGACTCTTTCCACCATGGTGAGCATGGGATCGGACGGCTGGAAGCTGTTGGGGCCCTCCTCCCACAGGTAGCCGTCCCTCTCGACGGTGGTGATGTTGCCGCCGACGCGGTCCCAGTGACGACCACGTTGGGGCCCCGTCGCGGTGCCTCGTGGCGAGCACCTGGGCAACGCGGAGCCCGCTAATCCCAGCCCGACCACCACGCAGTCGGCCAGCCCCCGCCGGCGGCCCGCGGCTGGGAGACCGCGGGGCCCTCAGCGACGGAGCACCATTTCTTGGTGGGCGCGCGGGCGGTGTGGGGAGGGCGGATGACGGCGGTGGAGGCGGAGGTGGTGGTGGCGAAGGCAGCCATCGTGGCGGGAGAGAGGTGTTTGGTGGATTGCCTCGCCGAGAATGGCTTGGGGATAAGTTGTTATCAAACGATATCTTCTCCGTGGGATCCGGTTGCATGGCACGTCAGCTAGCTCATCTACATCTGCTGCTACCTAGGTTGCACGGACACTCTCCGAGACCCTTCGTATCGTGTCTCGACATTTTAATATGTGTTCGACACACTCCGACACGTGGTCAACTGCCTTCGACACGCTTCGACATGCGAGTCGGAAATTCTGACACGTGACTCCGACACACACGGGGTTATTTTTACAAATTTCCAAAACTTATGGGGTCTAAATATAAATATATGAAAAAAAAAAAAAGCTAAAATAAATTTCCAATACTCGTTTCAAGATGCTGGGGTGCTTGAAGTTGCTGGGGTGCTTGAAGTTGCAAATTTTTCACTTAATGAGCCGGAGATGGAGTCTTTTTTCAGAAGAAGTGGATATTGTGGATGAATGACTTTTTGTTATATTTGATGATGGAACATTGATTTTTTTTCTTATTGTTAAATTTTAAATTTAATAGTGGAACGTGGATTACTTGTTTTTTCCTCTAAGTTTTATGGATTATTACAATGATATATAGTTGAATTTGTCAAATTAAAACAATAAATGATATTAACAAATGTAGGATTAATGTTTTTAGTATAGATTAATTCCAGCTCTTTTTATTATTATTATTTAGTTATTTATGCTTTTATATATTAAAATATTTATTTAATATATAACGTGTCGGATTGTGTCGAAATTCTCTATTTTTGAAAAATGACGTGCCGGTGTGTCATGTCGTGTCGTGTCGTGTTGCGTGTTGCGTACGTCCGTGTCGGTACAGCCTAAATTGCTACTGCATTTCTATTTCTATTTTTACGCTGAGTGCCATGGTAGCTGAGCGGTAAATTTGCCCGGGAATTGCAAATCATCTCCCCACCTTGTTTCCAAAAAACGGACAAAAGAATTCCTTCGTTTTAAATGGACAAATGATTAGGTGACAATTTTTGATCTACTGTTTTACAATAAAATTATCTATTTTGGATCACAAAAACTCAAGTGATAAATAATTATAAATTATTATCTAATCCATTATTTAAAATTTATGACTCATAACAAATATTATTCTTATAATTGCTCAAAGACTGTTATGTTAAAAAAAATAATTAAAATCATTGTTGAGATGTTAGACTTGCTTTTCTCATATGCCCCCGTTCTCTATTTTGTTTCTTTTTCAAGCTTTTTATGTTGTTCAATGCAGGACCTATTCAACATTGAGAAACAAAACATCCTATAATAATTTTGAGTACATCATAACATGATTCGTGCATATTTTGATATTCATAATCGTGATACGATAAATCATGTCGATAAAAAATTAATTGACAAGTGAAAGAGTTGACAATTGTGGCACATTAAAAAAAAAATAAAGAGATACTTTTAAACGAAAAAACATATAAATTGATGATCTTGAATTTTGAGCAAAAGTATAATAATCGGTGATGATGTTTACATAAGTATTGCTTGAAAATTTAAAATATCACGACGTGCAATAACTCTTTTTTTTTTTACCACACTATTATAGAATTTTCTTAAAAGACTATAGAAGTATCATTTGCACAAATAAACATTGAATTTATAAGAGAGTGTACTTTTCACATCTCCGTTGTTCTTCTCTTGAAATAAGATATGTCTACAAACTTAATAATTTCTATCGTCATCTCTACATCTATACCAATACGCTCTCAATGCAATAGTCATCGTAACATCTCTTCCATCATTCACGCTAATCAAATAAAAACTCTTAAACACTTTTTTTAAGAAAAATAATTCGTATAAAAATCAGTTGGCATATTTTACTGAAGAGAGAAAATCAATTTGGCGGCGGCGAAATCGAAAAATGTCAAATCTGAAAAATCTCGCACACGTCACCCCGGGGGTGCGCACTGCGCACGGGCGCGTACATTAGCGCGAGCTCTACCGTTCCGGCTCACAAAATCCTCGCGTTTTCCTCTTTCTCCCGCCTAAAAGTTCACAGCTCGTCGATTCTTCTTCTTCTTCTTCTTCGTCGCGCGGCTCCGACAGGAGGCCGAGCGAAAGCTTCGCCGGCCGCCGTTTCCGATCGGATCGCACCTCTCCTCCGATCGCCGGAGTCTGCGCTTGCCGCCTGTTGCGCCTCCTCAAGCGATTCGTCTCCCTGTTTTGCGCACATCCGAGTTCGCCCCTCCGCTCAGAATCAGGTAAATCAGTCGACATTCTCTGATTCTCTTCGGCTCGCGACAAGGCGAGTCGTTCTGCCGAGGCGAGCTCGTTCGCATTGTGTGTTTCCGTCGGCATTGGAATTTGCGGAAGTTCGAGGATCGGATCGTCAAATGGAACGTCTCTCGTGTGCATGTCTGGATTTCGTAGGTGCATTGCGCGGCCGTGGTGATTTGAGAAAACGCATCTGATTCGGTTTTCGTTGGAGATTTAGCTTGGTTTCGGCTTGACGTTATCCATACGAATTTGTCGAGTCTGATCTGCTGCTATTAGTGGTCCTCTTGCAGAATCCACTACGATATTGACTGTTGGATCCTTTAATTGATTGTCGCAGTTTACTTTGTACTTCTAGATCCAACAACTGATTCTGTACATTAAATTCAGGCTTTCCTGGTTCACTTCGCATATCCATCTTTATAAGGATTCTGTAATTAATGCTCCAAAGGAAAATTTGTAATGTATGGGCTGAAATCTTGCAACAACACGTTTGAGAATTGATTCGATCAGAGGTCTCATGTTTAGCATTATCTTTGGTTGCAGGATCAGATGAGTGAAAATCGCAGTTATGAAAGTAACTTCTTTGCAAGCAGCCAATCAAGGAAAATTTCCATTGGAATTATGGTTGACTCATCAGCAAGGAGGATACCTGGACCAGTGAGGGACAATGAGGCCACAGTGCCAGCTGAGCTTGGTGTAGACGCTAACAAACAAGATTTAGCTGGAGGAGGTGTGGCTAATAGCAGAGGAAGGCCAAATGAGTGTCAGGAGCATGAAGGATCCCCATGGATTTCCAAAAGATCTAGTCACAAGAACTCAGCAGGTTCAGAAGGTGTATTTCGTGCAAAGCTTACAGGAACTAAAACAGACAAAAATGAGATGCAAAGCAAACCCAGTGGATTGAAAGGTGCACCAGTAGATCATTCGGTTCGACTTTTTCCCTTACAATCTGACCATGTCAACCAGAAAAGGTTTGATGGCCACAAGATAAATGAAGAGAGGAATGAAAATGCAGAGACTGTGCATAAGTGTGCATCTTCAACTGTGAGGGCAGCGCTTACATCAGATGGAGTGACTCTGGGGGACAAGACTGGCAGTATAATGAAGAACCAAAGTGAATCTTTGAGGATCAAGCTGCGGGAGTTGCTGGAAACTGTTGCCTCACCTAACAAAGAGAAGACCAGCTCGCAGCCTGTTGAGGTTGGTGTCACTTCGCTTCAGCCAGAGCAGAACTGGGATCAAACAGGCGATAAAGTTATCAAGCCTAAACAAAATTCAGATACTATAGAGAATGATTCTGAAAGTCCATATTGTTCAAATAGAAGGCCAGTGACTCAAGCTTTGACCCGAAAAAGAGCCTCAAGTAAGTTACGACCGAAGAAATTAGAAAGTGGCCTTCTCTCAGCTAACAAACAGAAATCCAAGGAAAGAAATATCTTTTCATTTGAAGAGGGGCACATTGGAATACGAGGTACTGCTAAAGGAAGTTCCTCAAAAGTTAAAAGCAACAAGAAAACTGAGAGAAAATATGCCAGAATTGATCCACGCAAGCTTTCATTTTCTTCGAAGAACAATCGGGATGAGAACCAGCACTCAACTGGCAGAAATGGAAATTCAGCATCAGAAGAAAGATCATCTCCACATGGTTACAGAAGACGAAGCTTGCATGACTTCACTTTGCCTGTCAACATCAACCTAGAAAAGATTTTTGGAGGAAAAGATCTCCCCGAGCAACCAGCAATAAGCAAAATGTGTCAGCATGAAGCTATGGAGAGCTCAGCTTTAGCCAAACATAGAGGCCAGAGAGAAGGTACAGGTAACTCATCCCCAAAAGTTTATGTTGATCGACGAGATGATTTCCCAAGTCCAACATTTCAAAGAACTCGAATGGCGGACTCCTCACCAAGTCCATTGATTCAAGAAGACCAGGCAGGGCAGGAAGCTGGTAATTTTGCGCAAGTAAAATTACCAGCTTTAGCCAAAAATAAAGACCAGAGAGAAGCTGCTAGTAACACATTCCCGAAAGTTCACGTTGATCAACAAGATAATTTCCCAAGTCCAACATTTCAAAGAACTCGAATGGCGGGCTCCTCAACAAGTCCATTGATTCAAGAAGACCAGGCAGGGCAGGAAGTTGGTAATTTTGCGCAAGTAAAAGGAATTTTTGACAAGGAAGATATCTTCAGCTTCAAGAGTTCTCATCTGAGGAAGCTTCAAAATGGATCTAGGGTGCAATCTGAAGCTTTTGTATCCCCTGTTGTTTATCGTGTTTCTGCTTTTTAATTATTATATTGGATCATTGATAAGGATTTTTATACTACATATACATGAATACAGTTTTGTCTGTCGATTGCCTTCCTTATTAAAAATCCAGGAAGTTGCAAAGGAGCTTGCAGCCTCTCCTCCTAGAAATGCAGTCCTTTCGAAGGAGTTTGGTGTAGATCATAGCTCGTCTGAATCATCATCTGAAAAGAAAGAATCAGAGAGCTCTGAGGAAGAAGGTATATCCATCATCGAACCCATTGCTTCAGTTATTGATTGCAAATTCCATCACAGAATTGATGATAGGTGGATATTGGTATAATAATAGTGCTCTAATTTTATTTCCCCAATGGACTACAAGCATCATGGGATTTGGGGGTGCACTTGTTGTACATATCTTGTTAAAGGAATTGATGTTTATGGCAAATGTGTATCTGTAACTAAGGTTAGATTTAATGACTGCTGAAATATAGTTTGTCATGCAGATGTGTATCATAAAATCAATTAGGATGGAAATTTACATATTGGTGTTGAGAGTCATTAGTAGTTTAGATGAGCCACATTCTTGGATTCATCACTAAAATAATAATTCAAGTTGAATTAATAATAACATCTGTTCCCTTATTGCACATGTTAATTTGAAATCCTCTTATTGGTCTGGGATTAGACATGTTG
Organism: Eucalyptus tenuipes; assembly: GCA_014182365.1. Taxonomy (NCBI): domain Eukaryota; kingdom Viridiplantae; phylum Streptophyta; class Magnoliopsida; order Myrtales; family Myrtaceae; genus Eucalyptus; species Eucalyptus tenuipes. The sequence goes on along the minus strand of CM024547.1, from coordinate 4,139,096 downwards.
CCTCAGTAGAATAGTTTTGTAAGAGTGAACAACTGTCACTGGTAGAACCTAAGAATTTTTTTGGGTAAGGACTATCTAATAAAACTAAGGATACTGATATGATATCTAAGATGCAGAAGTCGGTGAGTTTTGCTGACAATTATACCCCATTTGCATGAATTATTATCATCCAATTGAAGTAGCAAGTCCATAGGACAAGCATATTATCGTCTATTACCTAAATATTTGCTTAATTTCTTAAATATGGGTTGATGAGGGTACTCATGCTGGATGAATTTTCTTAGTTGCTTATAACGTTCTTCTGCAGGTCCCCACGAAGAGGAGGCATTCTCACCAGAAACTGGTGTTGCTGAGAAAGTGAAGTTTATGCTGCACAGAACTAAGAGGCTGTGCAGCGATAGAGGTATTCAGTCTTGTGATATTGATCCTGCCTCGAGCTCTCCAAAAGGCATTAGTCCTACTCTATCTTTCTTCCTTCCTTTAGTCTCAAACGCCTTATCAGTTGTTTTCTCTTTGTACATAAACTTCCCAAATAATTGTCTGGCTTATCTTGAAATTGCAGAGACTGGAGAAAGCAATTTGGAGCGACATACAGTGGAAGAGAATACAGGGGATGGGTATGCAAGGTTTGCTTCTTTTTTTCCTTCCTCATTGAATTTTCTAACATAACAGGATAGTCCCTTTATAAGTTGCTTCCTGCTTCCTCGTAATTTCATGATAATGATTTTTTAGGGACATTGGATTGCTTGCCTTGGCCTTAGAGAAGCTTAAAAGCAAGTTGAAGTCAGTTACCACGAAGAAGACTGCTGAAATTTTAACATCCGTCAATGAGAGGATTCATTTGCAGCTGCAAACTGTTGAGTCTCAAATTCAATCAGACATGTAGGTATATGCAAGATAGGCCTTCTTAACTGAATAGCCAATATCCTTGTGCATTACAATATCTCTTTTCTTCCTTTAGGGGTAAGCTCAAAAGCCTAAACAAACAAAAAAGGAAACGTCTAGAAACAGAATTCCAAGGTAAGAACTATTTTCATGGGCTGCCGTATTCATTTTGATGATAGCATTAGAAATGTAGAACTGACTAAATGTATGTTGAAGTTTCCAAAATTTTACTCCCATATAGTGACTATGAACTATGTGCCTCTTTGGCGATCTTGCACTTCGTGAAATTTTGATCCTTTCATTACGTGTTGAAACAAATCAATGGAGAGTCCTGTTCTGTCACATTGTTTGAATATTTTGAAGAACCGTTTGTCAGCTTTTATCTATTATAATAAAAGTAAAAAGGAAGAGCACAATCCACAGTCGAGGTTCTCCTCTGGTGACTTGCAGAATTGATTGTTGGAAGGTGAGGTTGCCAGATGAAAATGACCATGATAACAAGCTTCTTCATCATAGGTTGCCATGGTTTAGAAACTATTTATGGCCCTTGCATATATATATATATACATATGATAAATGGCACTTGTCACTACTTTCGCACTGGCATGACTTAAGATTCGGGAAACCTTTCTGTGGTCAAGAAAGTTTTATCTACAATGTACTTGTGATCTTGGGACATTATGCTGAGAGCAACGATAACTCCAGTAATATGGCTACTATTTTAATTTGATTTTGCATATACTATAGTGGCACTAAGGGTATTGTACGTGTTTGATTGTTTGTGCCTTTGGAAGGTTACATTCTTGAGGAGCCTTGGTCATAATTTGCTCCCTTAGGAGCTTGCACATCACTTCGTTTCTTTGCTTCTCAATTGCAGAGCAAGATGAACAACTCAACTTGATTCATGGGAACTTTATAAAAGAAATTAATCGGCACCTTCAGAGTTTCAAAGGCACGATTGAAGGTCTTGAGAAGAACAACATACAGTTGGCAGAAGTCATGGAGAAGCAGAGTATGTTCTTTTGCTCTGGTGGTGTTTGCTGCATAAAGGCAGCATGAGGAGTGTAGTCTGACTACTTTATAAATCCATTGTCAACTTTTTATTCACATAAGTTGGCATAAATCAAGATTTGCTGGGACAAATGAAGATAAATATGACCTCACAAATAATTCTTGTGTCTAAGGATGCATCAATAGGGAATCTTAAACAGAAGTTTGACGGTAGAGCCCAACTACCCGCATACAAATGAGATTAAATCTTTTAGTTCTTTGAGAAATCCACATGTAGTATAAGAAGGTACTTTAAGCACAACATTACTTGATTCCCATATGCTTCTAGACCTGTGGCTTAATTGATCTGTATCAATCAGCTGAGTTGTTCTCTTCACTACATAATAATGTATGAGTTGGGTGCAGGTGCACTATGTTGAGATTTAAAATTTGATACTATTGGTTTTGCCATTCTTCAAGAATATTATCACTTTTCTTCACTTTCTGCAATTTCAGAAGCTTCACACAAGAGACTTATCTTGCAACTGGAAGAAGCAATTGGGACCCAACTCCATGATGCTGAGAAAAGAATCTCAGACATGAACAAGGTAAGTTTCTTGACATCATGCCAGCAAAAATATACTGGTATTACGTCAAGCATGATAAATCTTGACCTAGCATGCATTCTAGAACTTAGCTTGCCATAGTTGCTGCTCATTGGCCAGTAGACATTCGAATGTGCGACTCATTGGGCTGTTTCACTCACAAGGAAGTGAGGCTCAGATTTTGATCTCTATTTTGATCTGGATTGTTTTCATGTAAATTGATGTTTTTGCAATAATCTGTACCTCCTACCATTCATGCCATGGTTGTTTGCGGTCTAATTCTCTACGGTGATAGGACATCACGTGATCACACATGAACTATGACTAAATTAGAACCGAGACAAGATGTGAATTTTTATATGGCTTCGTGATGATTTTCTTCTCAATATTGATTGCAGTTGGCGAGGGAACAAATGCTTCAGTTGAAACTTGTCATGGAGAAGTGTGTAGAAGGAGGACTTCTGTCTTGATATCATATCTACGTCTGGTTTGCAAAGAGCATTCGCTCTGAGGACAGGTCTGGAGGATAGTAAACCATATGAAGAACCTGAAACTAATCATTTTTCATAGTTTATGCTTTTGCTTGTACATTCTCATATTTAGACCTCCATCATTGAGGGTGGTAACGAAGGCCCTTGCAGTTCTTGATATTTGCTTATCAAGGGTAGCAAGGTTATAGAAGAGTAACATTTAGGATCTGTTCATAGCAAACATATGGTTTCCTTTTGTTTCTGGTAATTGCAGCAGCACAGCTTGTAATGACGTGCATTATTTCACTAGCTCATTGCCAGATTCTGACATGTTCTGTCTAAAACTACTTTGAAAGGCATCTTCATTCAATTTCAAGCAATTTGACAACATATATACATTTTGGGGAAAAAAAAAAACAGAGTAGGATGGATTCTGGCATAGCACATCATCCAATTGCTAGTCAGCCAGTGCTGGCTAATTATGTTCCTTTCAGGCGAGAACTATTGGTCAGGCTCTGTGGGAGCGTACAGAATTGAATATGCTTTGTGCCTGTTCAGATTATGATATACCTGATGGCAAAGCATTGAAGCTATGTGCAACACTGGCAGCCCCTGCTGGAAAAGCTATCTCAACCCGGCTGGCGATTCCCAAAGAGTGGGCCACTGCTAGGCCAGCAAAATCAGTGGAACAAGCGACGACTGTTTTTCCTCACGGAACAAAGCCCTCCATTCTGCTCTGAACTTTAGGAGATTCATTCTTGAGAGAACACTTTCAGACGACAAACTGATGTTTGTCTTGATGTCCTGCCCTCGTGGTAGCATTCTTATTCCAAACAGATATTTTCACTTTAGTTGCTAGCCACTTTTCTCCACTAGATCCTCTGATGAAGAACCTTGATCCAATGCGTATCCTTTATCCTTCATTTCCAATAGCAAGAGATCCAAAACTCCGTAGATGTTGTCTGACTCGGGATGTATCTGACCTCTTGCATGGAATGTGTGAATTCTGAATCCTATCTGAATCCAACTCCTCCCGGGGGTCTTCGACAAGCCCTTCTCTTTTATCACTGCCCTGACAATTGACGCGTCCTGCCATCTCTGGCTGGACGCGTAAATGTTGTACAGTAGCACGTGGTGTCCCGGATCTATCAGATTCTCATCAATGATTTTCCTTCCCACAAAACTAGCTAGCACAACGTTGTCATGAGCTCTGCAAGCACTCAGTAAACTTCCCCAGACACTGATATCTGGTTCCATGGGCATTTCCTTGATGAAGTTGAATGCATGGTCGAGCTGTCCCGCTCTTCCTAGAAGGTCCGCCATGCACGAATAGTGTTCCCTTTCTGGCATAATTTTGTATTTGCTTCTTATTGCATCAAAGAGACGCCATCCTTCCTCAACCAAACCTGCATGGCTACAAGCCGAAAGGAGTCCAATGAAGGTAACTTTGTTGGGTCTCATTCTCAGCTCCTTCATTTCTTCGAAAAATGAGAGCGCCTGCTCTCCCAGACCATGGTTTGCATGGGCACAGATGATCGTGTTATATGTCATGATGTTCTTTTCCATCATGCCGTTGAAAACCTTGATTCCGAGTTCTAAATGTCCACATTTCCAATACATTTCTATCAATGAGTTTTCAACAGAAACCACTTCTCCGATTCTAGTCCTAATTGTGTAGCCATGGATTTCTTTTCCGTGTGTAACATTCCCAATTTCAGTACATACAGGAAGAATGCTTAGAATCGTTACAGCATTGGGTGTAAGATCAAACTTCCAGATTTTCTGGAATACGCCAAGCGCCGAATCCGGATCGCTGTTTATTGAATAACCAACAATCATTGAGTTGAACATCGCAATGTCATGAAAAGATACCGTGTATAGAATGTTCTCTGCTGCTCTTTTCTTTCCACAGTTCATATACATATCAATTAGTGCACTCCCTATAACACCATCAGATTCAAACCCTTGTTTAAGTATATAAACGTGCATCTCTTTTCCATGTTTCAGCAACTTGAGCTTTCCAAGTCCAGGCAAAACACTCGATGCGACGATGACATTAGTTTTTATGCCCGCATTGTTCATGTTTAGATAAAGCTCCACGCTCCGGCAATACTCACCATTCTGCGAGTAACCCGCAACAAGGGCACTCCAAGACACTGAGTCCTTATTCACAATACTGCGAAACACTGCATGTGCCTCATCAGTGAGCCCGCCTTTGCCGTACATATCTATGAGAGCATTTGAAACATATATATCACTCTCAAAACCACTCCTCACTGCAAATCCCTGCAATGCCATTCCATTATGTGCATCTCCCAATTTGCCACACGCAGGCAAAATGCTTGCCACAGTCACAGAATCGGGTTTCAACCCTTCCTGCCTCATTCTCTTAAGCAGACGCAATGCTTCAAGCGAATCCCCGTTTCGCACGGTCCCACCTATCATTGCACTCCAAGAAGCTAAATCCTTTCTCGGCATCTCCTCAAATACATCGCGCGCCTCTGTCAAGCTACCGCATTTGGCAAACATGTCGATCATGGCGCATTCGACATAAACATTCCGTTTCGCATTAAACTTGGTCTCATTAAACTCAATCAAGTCGCACACATTCCGTCCCGCCTCGAGGTCATTCGACCCGGAACAAGCCTTGAGAACGATCGGATAAGTGAAATTGTCAGGGACGACTTCTTCCCTAAGCATCCAGCGGAAGAAATCAATGGCTTCGGAGAATCGCTCCGCACGGACCAATCCCCTAAGAATGGCATTGTAAGCAACATTACCCTTATTGGGCATTTCCTCGAACACGTCGAGTGCATCACCAAGACGGCCGACCCTGACGTAAACGTCGACAAGATGTGAACCAAAGAACCCACCATTGGTTCCTGGCGCAAAGACCCCACGGACAATCAAAACGGCGTGCAGTCTCTTGGCTTCAAGGAGATCGAGCGGTGACTTGAGTCGAGAGAGCAAGTAGCTATAACTTCGATCCGAGAAATGCTGCAGAGAGCAACGTTCCGCCAAATGGGCCTTTGATTCTTGGGTACTCGCGAATTGGATCGGTCGCTTGGTTTGGTAAAAGAATTTGCAAAATGGGTTCAGATGGGTGACTAATGTGGATGCTTTGGCACTCCACAATTTCGATTTGCGCAGCATACTTCTATGCTACCAATGGGGCCAAAAATAAGAAGAGGATTTGATTTCCACATGCTCATTCGGCTCGTCTGAAGATTCTTGGCTTTGTGCATGACTCCCCAAGAGAAGAAAGATTCATAGTTGGCAAGTTTTTGTATGGATTGGTGAGCTTCAAATGCTGTTGTTGAGAAAGTTGTGACCGGTATGTTTTTAGTAATTTATCGATTTTATACGAATTTACCCACGTTTATTTGATGGAACGGGAACACCAACTTTTATTTGTGTGATGGTTTTAAAATTAGCAGCTCATTATGAACTTATCGGCATGGTTTTAGTGGCTATTCAATTGATTTATTCAATTTGTAATTAATCAAGTTACTAAGTTTATCAACTCTCATTTTGATTTTTCATCAACATGGTTCTTTTGCAGATTACCATCTTCTCTAGTAACTTACTATTCTTTTCTCTCACTTTTTTTTTTTTGGCAAAACATACGAATATATAAATTTACCAACTCTAATATCGAATTACCAACTTTTATTTGAAAAAAAATATTAACTTTTCTCTAAATAATTTATCATAATTTGATATTACCGACCTTAATTTGAGTGACTTTACCGAATTTTGTTATTTGCAAATTTCCAACTTCAGAGATAACTAAGTATTATCTGTATAACTTACCAAAATATCAATTTACTCACACTTATATAAAATCACCAACTTTCATTTGAGTTATTAGCACTTTTCATATGAGTTACTTAACTTTATTTGGTTTTCTATAAATTAGTGCAACGATTCAGTCCTTGAGCATGTTGGTTTCAAATTCTTTTGCCTAGCCAAAAAGCTTCGTGCTTGGGGTCAAGGACGGGCAATATCGATTCAAACTAATGAGCCACACCAAGTAGAGTTGAAAGTTAAACCGTGCCAAACTAAATCGAGTTTAGAGCCTTACCGGATTAAAAATAAAATAAAATCGAATCCTCGCTTTGTGTAATAGGGTGCTTTTGGAAATTTACTTTTGTCAACCGAACCGGTTTTTGAAAATTCAGTCCAGCTTCAATTTATTTGAAACCAAACTAGACTAAACTGGTTTTCGTCAAAAAAAAAAAATTCCTTTGTTGACATTCTCCTATTTATCTTTAAATAGCCAATCCATGATCGAAATATGGATCGTTTTGGAGGTCATTAAGTCTATTTTCATCCTCAAAATCCAACTTTATAGCCTCTCTCTAACCTGAGAAAATATTTAGTGGTTTGTAAGCACCATGGTAGCTGTAATTTGCATTTTATGTACTCCAAACCAATTTTTAATATAGTTCTTTTTATCCGTTTGATAGGGATAACATGTTTGGTGTAGATGCTAAATCTGGAGGCCCAGTTTCATTATCTTGGAATTGTTGTACTTAAAATGTCTGAAAAACTAGGGGCAAGAAACCCACATTTAAATCAGAAATGTTTTAATCAACTCAACAATTTGCTCTTGAGTGGGGTCTCCTTGTATTGATTTTTGTTAAGTGCATCCTCTGCGGTCATATGCAGAGATTCTGGCTTAGCATGACTATCTGAATAATAACAATAATAATAATAATAATGGTGGAGCTGAGACAGATATTATCATAAGAAGGAAAGAAAATTGACAATTATTTCCAATAAAATTGGGCTTCTTAGCTCCACCCTGGCCATGGATTTCTTTATGGGCCTTGCTGCTTATCAAAGAACACCACCTCGCTTCCACTCAACAGTCTGGAGCCATCTCCATCCTGCACAAACTTCCCAATCACACGTCAATGGAAACTTAATCGAGACGTGTCGAAAAAGGGCGGAAAAAAAAACTTCTATACATTTACCCACATCAGATAAGAAAAAGTATACTCTGCTATATTATGTTTATTGAGCCCTAACAAATGCAACATTATATTTAGTACTTATAGTCGTGAGTCCAATGTATAAACTTATTCCTATAAGCAACCCTTTTCGTCAGACTTCCTTCTCCTCTTAATACAGCTTATAACTCAACGGATTCAAGGTTAATCAACAGCCAACCTGGGGTGTCTTGATCCTGTATGTCTGGCAGCAGATTACGTGACACGGAGGATCTTTCTCGTTATGCCATGAATTTGTTGGTCCCGGGTCAAACCGGACTTATATAAAGAAAAAGTAGGAAAGAAAATGCGCCTCCGTTCTCATGACTATCCGTTACACGCATGGTTCACGAGCTTAATCAAACCGGTTGTCTAACACAGAAAAAAATAAAGGATAGCAAGGGGAAGCTGGATCATCATTAGGAGAAACTTAATTTGATCCAGATTAAAAGAGGAAATCAATTGATGTAATATGCATCATGAGAGTTGACTATCATCTCCCACAACTGAAAAAAAAAGGGTGGGGGAAAGGGGATTTGCAATAATTCTAGGGTTTGGAGAGGACACAACATCTGATCAGCATAATTAAGCTTGACAACAGTCTTCTCATTGACTCTGTCAAATCCTTCACTTTGTCATGGCACTAAAGTTGCTTAATCCCCTCCTAATTGCTCATCCGCTTCCTTACTCGAAAGTGATCAAATTGGCGCAACAATTTCTGCCCCCGCCCTCTACTTTTAATATTTGCATATGCTTCACTTTTTTTCAATCACATTCTGAACTTTGTTTCTTTCTTTCTTTTTTTGGCTAGAAATAAAATTTCATTTCAAAACAAACATTATGAATTGGATGCAGTACCTACACCAAAACTATAAATAAAAGAAGGCTTTATTAATGCAATGTTTTTTACCCTAAATGGGAGATTGTGCAAAAGGAAAGAGGATGTAATGCCTATTCGATCGACCAAAATGCAAGTGCATGAGCGGCTCCATTGTTGGGTCTAGGGAGTTCAAGCTAAACTCCAACCTGGATTGTGTTGACATAGGAAGCGAGAATCCGCAATGAAAAGTCGAATACTTCAAGGTCAATTCTGAACTCTACCCCCACCAAAACGAATAAGACTAATGTTGTATTCAATCTAACTAATAAAATCGCTATTAATTCCACATAACCAAACCCAGGGATGCACATGTAATCAATGAAATCATGTAGAGAGATGACAAGCATGTGCTCATGTTGCATCTCATATGTTTCAACGGGTCTATTCTATCGAGTGGGATGCATAGACTGTCATGAGGAATTGACCCTTGTTTTAGTGCTGGGGCTTTTCGCGCTTCGGCGCCAACGTGGTTTGCCTCCTATTGATGTAATCTCTTTATTTTATTTTTTTCCTTTTCTTGAAAAAGGAAAAGAAACTGTGGGTCATGTTCTTTTGGGACATTAACATCAAAGGGTTCCTACACACGATCCAGCCATCGAAAAGCTGTGGCGTCCACACAAGTGCAACTAGATTTGGGGGGGATTTTTGGAGATTATTATAACGAAATTAATAAGGATAGCAATTAAGCACAAGGTGTCTAATCCCATTCTCTCTCTCTCTCTCTCTCTCTATGGTTGATCTTTCTTGTCAATGGGTTGTCATCCTCTCTGCTCAAGGGGGGAGAAAAGGATGATGAGAATACATGTCGTTGAGGGGGCGGTGTTCTTGTTCAAGGACATCTCGATTATGCCGGTTGAGATTTTCAAGAGATTGGAGCAAAAGAGGTTTTCGTTGATTAGAACTTTCAGAATCCTTGTGTCTGAATGATGTGAACTTTCGACATTCATTGACGACCCCCATTAAACATCCCATCAATCCCAATTTTTGTGGGGGGTTCTAGTTGGGGTTTTTCGAGGACCAGTTGTGCCTTTTCTTGCATGATAATTACTTAGGGTTTTTGATGTATGGGTTATTTCTTATCAAATGATAATTCACAAGGAGGGAAATGGCATGATGGAGAGTTCTATCCAAAGTTGAGAATCTGACACTCGTGATGGCGAGATAAATAAGATTTTCTAAGTACAGGTGTAGAAGAAATTATTCTCTATTGATCGAAGGCCATACCTATAGGATAGAGATAGGGATAGGGATAGGGAAAGTGGAAAAAATTGAAAATATTACTCTGAAAGTACTTTTTATTGATAAATCAATATTTCATAGCTTTTAAACAAATCATGCAAAATAGAGGGAAATTAATCAGTCCTATCTTATGGGGGCTAGTTCTCTAAAAATAATAATTAAATATAGGTCAAATTTCAATTTTGCTCGGGCTTCTTTCATTTAATGAATTTTTTAAAATCTCACTATATCCCTAATTTACCAAAATGTCCAAAAAATCACCATTGGTCTTTTTGAGATTATCAACACAGGAGGTTGATGTTGTTATCCCATACAAAAGCAATAGTGTTGACGAAAATATAAGTTCTAATAACGAACCTCTAATCGACCTTCATATTAATAATTTTCAAGAAACTAATTGTGATTTCTACACTCACGGGCGGGTTTGAAACTAGAATGAAGGTTTGGGATTTTTGTTGGGACAAAAAAAAGTTCGGACATAATTAGAATTGGATCTAAAGTTGTGAGAGAGAGTATGCCTATTTTACGGCCAATTCTTGACCGATAAAACAAGAGATGTTATAAATGCCCTCGTGTTCTGGTAGGGCCGAAAAGGTCGCCTGAATTCAATGCAAAGATCACCAATTTTTTTTTTTTTATATACATCCTGTAATTTCAGCAAAAATAATTATTGGGTCTTGCGGTACGAAAATCTGGCTGAGAGAGAATGGGAAAATAAAATAAAATTAGGTGGATTTCAGGTTCGACAGCAACCCCATATAAAAAACCCAACCGTGTGGACAGCGATCCGCCTCCTGTACGGTCTTCCTGGACATATCTCCATCTCCCCCATACTCTGTTTTTCTCCCCCTTTTTTCTCTTTTGGCTTTTTTTTTTTTTTTTTTTTCCTTTCTCAGGCCTTCCATAATAACCAAAATCCGACTTTTTTCGAGCTCACCAAAAACTATTTTTTCTCCCGCATACCAAGAAAGACCCACTTCCATATGTGGATCTAAAGCAAGCATTGCTTGTCCCCATTTTCTATATTTTATCTTTCCTAAATTTTCAGCCATAATTCACTTTGGTCAAAATTAAATGACTACTTGAAAAAGACATAAATGACTTGGATCGGACGAAGTAAAGAGCCGACAGGAATCGGAATGGAACGGATGCATGATGAATAGGTTATGCGTCACGCATTCTGTTGATCTTGATCTTCTGAGGCCTCGAAATCCTATGGAAGAAAAAGAAACGAAAAAGTTGGAATGGAATGGATTTTTGACTTCACTTTTTTTTCTCGCAAAACGAGAAAAAACGCGTCAAAAGGCATGAATTAAGCGAAGTAAAGAGTGAGTAAGGAAAAGAACGGGCAAGGGGGTGCGCTTCGAAACTAAGTTGCTCATTTTAAGGTGTCGTTCGTTTGAAATAAGATCCACTATAAATGTCCCCATTAAGAAAACAGTCTCGATTTTGGGCCATAATGTAAATTTCCCAAACTTTCGAGGGCGTAGTGCGAGATTATTGTTATTTTTATTTTTAATTTCCTCCTATTATCATTATTAAGCTTGTTCTTTTTGGTAATTTCGTATTGGGAACCGAGAAGGGGGACCCAATCAAGAGGGGGGACAGCAATCTGGTACATCCGAATTCACTTTAGTGGAAGATGTGACGTTGGATTTACAGTTGGATGAAGTAGTTGATGGGCCCCACCCCGAAATCTCCAATCGCTGCGAGATGGGCCCCGGCTCTTGAAAGCAGCAGCATCTTCCATTGCAATGATTAACCAGTCATGATATGATATATATCCAAAAATAGAATTGACACAAAGGTAATATTTATTTAAATAATAATAATAATAATAATAAGAACAACAATAATAATATTCCCCCTCCCCCACTTTAATTAATTCTGCTTTTATGTTTGAAATCATTGTGACATGCCCACTTGATTTGATTTTGATGTGATTATTTTATGGGATTCCGAGTCATTATTCTGTTGATTACATGTTTGTTATCTCAAAAAAAGGAAAAAAAAAATTGCAGTTAACTTCAATATAGTAAAAGAAAAAAGGGGTTTTGTTTTACCACTATTTTTTTCCTTATGAGGGGAAATTTATTGGAAATTTGTCCATCAGAGTAGCTCGCGTGTCAACTGAGTTATTTTTATTCATGTTTACTCTGTAAGTGACTTCTTGATATTATGTACCAATTTATGGGGATAACGACTCACTTGACGAATTGGGTAAAATTTGTAGTTAGAACTCACATTGCTTTGACTTATATGTTGGCGATGATGTCGATCGTGGCATGTTGAGGGGGATTGTATATACATGTAAAGTGAATCTATAATGAGTCGTAAGATTCAGAGTTAATTTTGACTTTATGAAATGAAATTTTAGATGATTTTGATAGAATAGGAGGGATGAATTTGTTCAAAGAAAGTACTCTCCCCCAACCAACAATGCCATTCACTCGTCTTTTGGGGCATCTCATGATAGCATTGGTTTGACCATTTAACATATGGTTAAGCAAAATTCTGAGCATTGAACATAACTCCCATAGAATAAGGGTCAAGTTGGATTTAATGTACCTATTGGGCTTTATCGGGTGTAGATCTCTCACTATTAACCATCATGGTCGGCTCGGAATAAGACCTTAGAACCTTCGATCGCAAATAAACGAGATTCCTTGTTCTAGCAATCTTAAGCCTACTTCCAATCACACGATATTTAACTTTATCAAAAATTGCCGACATTTCATCTCGTGTTAATTCCCTTTAATTCATCGAAATCCGATGGCAGTCGTGTTGCTCTATGTTATTAGATACCCATTTTTTTCACTAGTGGCGGATGTACAGTGAAAGTTAAGAAAAGAGATATAGCAGACTCTATACATTTGAACTAAGGACCGTCACGTCGGATCCCACTTGGGTTGCCACTACTTTTCACAATTTATGCAATTGGAAAATGGGTACTAACAATCATCTCGATCTTGGTTATGACTTCGATCCACGGCAAAAATGTAGATCATAAGCAATGAGTAACAGTTAAAGAAAAGTTAATCAAGCGTCTGAAGTCAAACTAGAAAAAGCTTGATTCTCTTTTTATCATGGCCACCCCTTTTCTAATTTACATTTTTTTATTCATTTTTTATTCTGGAGTCAGATTAATTAAATGGATGTTCACCATTTAAGCGGCAGGAGAGGAAGTTTAACCTGGTGAATCATTTTTTTTCCTTTTTCTATTGGTGTTGAAAAGTTAAATCGAATAATGGCAGACAAAGCAGTGCAAAGTGCAAACGAATCAGGAGATTTTCATTTTTTAATCGAGATTAAATAGTGGAGAACACTGTTGAGATTACCAATTTGGTTAAAACAAGGTTTTGCCGACAATCACTGTGATAATGACGTCATATTCTTGTCCCCATAATAACCCTCTCTCTCTCCCCCGACGAATCTCGGTCTTTATAAAGTTGCGATGGTAACTCTGGACCTTGAAAAATAATAATATCTATATAAATAAATATATTATTTTTATATAAAAGTCATATCCTAATAGGATTGGAAAAAGGGGGAAAAAGTATAATAAAGGGTTCTAGAGAAGTCAAGACTTTAGCAAATTTCAAGATTAGATAAGATTCATGGAGATTATTTGTATCCAATTATATAGATATGTATAATGATTAAGAATTTTTTTAAAATATATATAGTTTTTTTGTGGAGAATGCTTTGATATAATATGGGCAATTGATACGATAAAAAAGTAGTGAGGCACATAAAATAGTCACAAGCCGCCTATGAAAATCACTTTCTACCCTCTCAACAATCACAATTTAAGTGCACTTTCCAAGACCAAATCCACAATGATTTGGACCGTATAATCCTTGAAAGCTGAATTCTCGGTAGTAAAATCATAAACGGCTGAGAATGAACGGGCGATTACCCGACGAACGAAAGCGATTTGGCCGTGATTAAAACCAGCCATGTATTTGAGAATCCTAAGGGTCGCAATAATCAAGGACCTAATTGAAGGTTTTACAAGGAAATGCAATGCATAGGGACGATTGGAAATCAAATCGCACGGCACAACTTGGGGGCGATGGATCACTACTCATTAGGTGGGGCAGGATGCATGATGAAGGCGATCCGAAAGGCCCGCACCTAAAATTCTTGCCGCTTCTGGTGAATTTGTGTGTTTAATGCCGTGGGGCCTCAACCAAATCCTTCCTCACATTTCTAGTAAAACGAAGGTTTGAGGACTTTGAGACTTGCATTTTTGAATCTGATCGGTTTCCAAGCACTCTCTTGGAACACAAGTATCTCCGTCCGTCCGTCCAGATGAATTGGGCGACGCCCGAATATTGTCGGTTTGGAATGAAAAGTACTGGAATCTTGTTATATTTGACGAGTAATGACGGCTCGAATTCATAATTTCGGTGCACTCTAAGGGTTTTTGGTACATCGCTCGACGGTCGCTCTCTTGACCCCACTTATTATTATTATTTTTCCTTTGGTGATGTTATGTCATTCGGGTGTACTTGACATGAGGAGTGTGACACATCCTTGGAAGAGTGAAGGGTGTGTGTTGTTTTGTCAAATGGGAATTTTTTTCCCTTCTTGGGGCTTAATCGGATCTATTGGATGTGAAAAGGGGTGATCTATGCTGTCAAATCTGAAAAATACACATATGTCAAGATTTATATATATTATTTAATATATAAATATATATGTTTGTACACACTCAATAATGGATGCAAGAGAAGCTAAGTCTGGTATGTTTCCATGGAATTAATGAGGACAGCTCTTAGTTCAGCTTCGGTCTCATATCGGATGTGAATGTTCGGGGAGATTTTGACAGGTGCTATTCAATTTCTTCCTTTCTTCTTGCTGTCTTCTTTTTTCTTTTTGGGTTGGGGACTGCCGAGGAGAAAAAGTCGAATCCTTCTCATACATAATTATGTTCAATTTTTTGTTAAAATATATTACTAAACAAGACAATTAACCTGCATTACTTGCATATTCAACATAAAGAACGAGCTCTTCTATAGTAAAACATGTTTGTGTCGGCAAGAATGTATAGTGACACATAAGATTTCTCAATAATTAAAATACAAACAAAACATACTCTCTCTTTTTTTTTTTTGTCAGACAAACAAAACATACTTTACTTGTAAAAATACGACCTAACTAAATTTGAAAAGGCATGACTTGACTTTATCTGAACAATATATTCATGACTTATGAGATACATGCATACATGTTCGACCCAAAGAAAAAAAAAAAAGATACATACATATATAGTTAAAAATCATGTTACAAAATACCGTGTCTTTTCATGAAGAGCAGGATGCAAACTGCTTATATTCATGTTGAAGTGTAGAGGGTGGTATGACCCTATAAACACTAACATTCATTGTAAACCCGTTTCGAATTTTTCAAATGTAGAACCTACTTCATAACTTCTGATACCCATTTGCGATCCAATTCATGTTCCTAAGTTCGGTTTCTTCTATCACTGCTATTTTTCTTTAAAATGGGAACAGGGGAGGGAGAGAGAGAGACCATGGATTACGTTAAAAGCCAAAAGAAACTACACTTGTACCAACATAGACACACAAATCACGCTGGCCAAGATCGTGTGCTTTCCACTACTTTAAACTAATTAAGGAATGCAACTCCACACAGACTTCACAATGTCACATGATACGACAACCCCAGAGCTAAGAATAGGAGCTGGAAGAATTTCTTCATTTATGGGTTTTTTTTTTTTCAAAGGAGAAAGATTAACGTGGTGTTTGCTTGGTCTAACGTAGAGTCCTTGGTTTCCATTGGGCGACCCTAGTTTTGGGTGGACTGTTCTATACCTTTTCTTTTTCTCTAACTCATGAGGATGGGACATCCCTTTTTGGCATTACTTTTGAACCTTAATAGGGGCAAAATGATTGAGGACATGTCGCCAGGGCAGTGGGGTCGAATTAGACTAAGGACACATATTTCGCAACCTTACCCCCACAGCCTCAACTACACAAAACCTTATCCATGCAAATTCTCACATTATTTCCGTCCTCCTGCTCTCCACCGAGAAAGTATATAACTTGACCATGCTTATATCGCAAACATCGAATGGTCAAACAACTAGTTTTTCTTTTTTTTCATCTTACACCGTCATATGATGATAGGCATATATATATATATATATATATATATATATATATATTGAAATAGTTTGACGGGGAACGTTAACCCGTTACGTCATAGATAGCAGTAAGTCTATTTTTCACGTTTGTGAGGATGTACATGAAGGGGACATATATCTGATGTCAGTTCAAAGAAGGGAAAGCGCCCAAAAAGTCCTAATAATTCCCACATCGATCCCTAATTTGATGTGATGCATTAGTACACACTCGTGCAAACAGTGAACCTAGAACACCACCATCACCACCGCCATCTCCCTCAGTCTCAGCCAGGACCAGCGGTCCTACCTCGATACCATTCTCGATCTCCTCCGTAGACCCCATAGTAGCAAAATAATGGTTCTTTTCAATGCCCGACTTTCGCTGCAATTAGCCCCGTTTCTAATACAATAAATCTCGATTCATCGAGCTAATCCTACGTGGTCTGTATTCCGCGACGACAAGTGGATATGGAACTAAAATGTCCATCGGATGTCGCGTAAAGAAGGTTTTGGAGACGACACCAGGACACTGCAGACACAACACATTTCTTGCCTTTCCTTTATTTGATGAATTCGTCAGTCGGTGTAATGAACTTCTCCTTATAAAGCTAGACACTAGAGTTCCGACAAACGGAGAAAGATATAAAATAAAGATACAGCTTGGAACATACCTTTTGAAATCAGGGAGGACAGCTACGCAAAACTTTGATTAATGTTCGATCGCCATATACAACATAACTAGTGTCATGTACCATGCGTTGGATAGATAAGATATCAAACTAAAATCTCAATGTTCTAGGACGTTACTTGAGAATTAACTCCAATGATTGGGCCATCTTGCTTCTTGGCACGAATTTAAACCGCCCACGTCCCCATTAAAAATTGCCAACATGATGCTCGAATAAAGCACCGAACTAGAGGTTCTACATAGGCAATTTTCATTTGGCTACATGTAGGGATTAAAGATTGCTGCCACCCACTATGGAAGTTTTAAGTTTTTTTTTTTTTTTTTTTGGGCCAATTAAGAAATGTTTAGATTATGAGGGGGGATGGGGTTGACTAGAGGGAACAGCTCATGTGCATGCATATGATAAGCTCACGAGTGTATAATGAAGGGCATGGACATTACAAGCATCGTTCCATTTTTTATTTTATTTTTTGTAATATTGATAGTTTGGACCTTATTGGGTGTGTGAATTGGGACACTGCAAAGGTCAAGGGAGGCCTCATCATGGAGTTACTAGGAGACAAACCCTAATATGAATGGACATGATGGCATATTCTTTTCCAATTCAGAGTGGCTTGTGTATAAATGTGCGAAAGAAAGATGAACAAAGGAATAAAAAAACCGAAGAGGCAGAGCTAAAGAGTGTTCAAAAGTTTTCTTATTTTGACGCACTCGTCCAGAAGATCCTTTCTTTGCAAACCTAGATATGTTCTACATGGGTAGGCCAAATAGGAGTGAAACTCGTCGCACTTTCTCTTCTTTTCGATTTTAGCCCTACCTTTCAAAATCATATCAAATCTATCCCGAGATAGGCTCCCTCCAAAAGTTTGACTTTTGATTACCTTTTTGCTCTTTTTAGCGTTTAGGCTATAGTAGCACAAACACTAACACGCGACATGTGACAAAATACGACACGACACACCACACGTCATTTCTAAAAAATCAGAGAATTCCGACACGTTGTATATTAAATATATATTTTATATATACATAATTTCAATTAAATTAATTTGAATCAAATTCATAATTAATTAATTAATTTAAAAAACTGGAATGAATTTACACTGAAAACATTAATCCGCCATTTATTAATATCATTTATTGTTTCAATTTGACAAATTCAACTTTATTTCAATAATTCATAAAACTTGGAGAAAAAACAAGCAATCCATATTCTCGACTTGCATGTTAGATATGTTCGAAGAGGAGAAAAAAAAACTTAAGGGATGAATTGTGTATCACGGGAAGTGGAAGTCGAAGAGAAGAGAACATTTGGTTTTTCTTCTTTCTCCATTTATTATTTTTATTATTGTGTTTTATTTTTTCACATATATATATTGACTTTTTATTTATTAATTTTTAAAATTGACCTCGATATCGGAATCATGTGTCGAAAACTAGTATGACGGAATTTCAACTCGAGTATCGGAGAGCGTCAGGAAAGTTGACAAAGTATTGGATTTTTCGACACGTGTTGACCGAGTGTTAAAAAGTGTCGGAAAGTGACAAACACGTGTCGAAGTGTCCGACATGACACGAAGGCTCTTTGAAAGTGTTGATGCTTCATAACTTATAGCATTGCAATTAAGACTATGTTTTATCGAAGAACTTAATTTTTCCTTTTCTTTTTGTGCCAAAAAGTTCAAAAAATATATGTATATACACACACATAACTCATGAACAGAACCGATCCGAATCTAAGTAAATATGCTCACTTGAATTCATCCTTCAGCTATACATTATTTTCTCTGAATAATCCTTCCCTGAATAATAAAACTAGATAAATCTTCTTTCTTTTAGGGGCAAAGTCGAAATTCAAAGGGAAAAAAAAAATAATGTTTATAAATGGTGTCGAAGGACTTGTGATGGATTTGAAGCAAATTCGAATAACTGAATATCTCTTCGATAGGTTTAAAAAGTTGGTATGGTGAGATTTATATACATATATATGTATACGTAGAGAGAGAGAGAGAGAGAGAGAGAGAGAGAGAGAGAGATTGAAGACTGGATTATTGGATCCAAGGAAGGCAAACATCACTTTTGAGTTTTGACACTTCGTGGGAATATTTGCCTTTTTCCACGAGCTCTCCCACGCTCTGACACCAAAATCTTCTTAAACGTGTTGCGTTTCTCTCCCTCCCTCCCTCCCTCCCTATCTTCTTCTTCTTCTTTCATCCTTTAATTTTGTACTTTGCTTCTCGTCAACAAGCACAACAGGGAAAGAATCTTTCACGCCGGCGGAACTTTATCGTCCATTTATTAATTAAACCAATTATTGCATTTTTTTAATCACTCGAGAGAGATAATAATCCACCACGTTTCATTGGGGGGAAAGAAATAATTAAAATGCTCTTGCATTATTTGTGCAACCCTAATCATCCAAACACGTCCAAAACAAAATATCTCATGTTAAGATTTGCCTCCAACTGATATTTTAACTAAGTTTTCTCTTTATAACGTGAAACTATGTGGTTATATATATTTATCTGGTAATTTAACGGAATTTGGCTCATTTTAGGTAAACATATATTTACTCCTCGTTCGCAAATTTTATCATCATGCGCACGTTTGGTTTCAAGAGATCTATCTCAATTGATCACCTGGTATAATGTCGGAAACAAAGCATAATTCTCGTTTGGACAGGAGCCACTTATAATACGACAATCATTTAGTTAACAGTACTTGTGATATGGAATTACGATATTTTTCTAAATAAAGAAATATATATTTAGTAACTTTCTTTTTTCTTGGATTCCAAAGAAAATGAACCAAGAAAACCAATGAAACAGCAAGGATTTGGGGCTGATTGGTACGTACAAGTGGAGCATCTTCTACATTTCTTTTTGAATAGTACATCCTTTTAGAATTATTTTTCCAAATAAGATTCACAATAAAATATCGAACTTCGGAGAATTATATGAAGCAAGATGCTGGTGTAGGCCTCTAATCATTGATAAAAATAAATATAATCCCCAAAAGAGAATCCTCTCTTGCAATTCTTTATTCACTTCGCCATGTGCATACACCAAATGATTTCCTAGCTAGCAAAGATTGACTCACCACTTCTTTTGGGGTTGCAAAAATGAATTTGCACAGCCCCATTTCCATTTCCTTTTCAATCTCAATTGCTTTTGAATTGGGAGTTATATTTCTTCGTTACAAATTGAAAAAGTTATTTTGAGATTTCATACAATATTTCTTTCAAATTTAGATTAGGTCTTCTCAAAATCGTCGTCAAAGACTCGATGTAGAAGTCATTACTAAAGTGATTAAGCAAAATTATCACTTAAGTTCACAAGTAATGAATTTAAAGGTTTAAATGGAGTCCATTAACTTTAAAAATAATTTCTTTTTTGAAAAAAAATTAAGAAGAAAAAGAAGCAACTTGGATAATCTGTTAATATAAACAAATTATCTATCTTAAAGCTTGGGAAAAAAATGTAGCAAATTAGGAAAAATCAGAATAATTAATATTTTCTTGGTAGTTATGTTTCCATGGCTAATCCAAAGACATTCCTATATAGAAAGAAGAAGGGAGAAGAGAACTTACTGTTTGTTTCCAAATTACATGCAAGAAAGCCAGAGACGATACCTTTCAATTGTGTTCAACTAATTCATTACAATATCACATCACTTAAATTCGTTGAACGATTATGGGCAAATACGTGCATACGAGGTATCTCTTCATCTGAATTTGCATGACCCAAAAAAAGAAAACATGAAAAGCTTTTTGAAAAATAGAAGGTCACGGGGCAATTGGCAAATATGCAACAGCCAGTGGACTCCAATTAAAAAAGGGAGGATGCACCTAGTTTTAGAAAAAAAACAACCACTAAATAATATGCTTTCCACGTATTGATGGAACTTTTCAAAGTCACATGATTTAGAAGAACTGCCCAAAAGGCAATTAGAGTAAAGTAGAGAGAGAGAGAGAGAGAGAGAGAGAGAGAGAGAGAGAGAGAAGCGTTTGATTTTACATTCTTGTTAATAAAATGATAAACACACAGTCAATTTATAGTGAAAATAAAGGGGTTGTTATCCTAAGTTGAGAAAAAATTTACATATGGGGTGACGCTAGCAAGTACCGTAAACATGCTTAAAAAGAAAAGATTTAATCTTCAGAATCACTATACAGACAGATCAAGAAAAAAAGGTGAGGATTCGGTAAGTTAAAAGAACTTACTGAATTGTCAGTTAATAGTTAACTACTGCCCAAAAGTCTTCAGGCTAAGAACACTCTGCAATAAAATCTTTCATACACCATCTTTTAGTTGTTTTTTAACAAGTTTATAAGGTGCTCGCATCATATAACATTTCGAGAGAAACATATATAAATGTTACAAATTGAGAGAGAATTTGGGTTGGGTTTGATCAAAGGAAAACGAGAAAAAAAAAAGAACCCAATCTTTTTCCGATTTTCGGGAGTTTATTTGCAATACTCCATGGAATTCTTTGGCTTGTTTGGGCACCAACGATTTTAGGAAGTGGCATTGAAGACATTGAATGAAAATGGGGTAAGCTCTGAACTACAAGAAAATTCACTGCTTGGCTTGAATTGTCAATGTAGGATCTGTTCTTGATCTCCACGGGCTATAAATATAGTGATTTCAGAACTCAGCAGTTTCTATCAAATTCTATTTTCCCCCGCTAAAATTCAGATCGCCATTTAATATCCTTACGGAAAAGATAAAGAAAAAAATAAAAGTAAAAATGGGGCCCACAAATTCCTGCAAACGACGTTAATCCTTGGACTCCTGCCGAGACAATGTCAAGGATGCCCATAAGGCACAAAGCATCAGCCCACGTCCTCACAATGCAAACACGACACAACCTGTAATTTCCGCTTCAATGACATAACTAATGAGTCAGAGACTTTCTTGAATTTGAGAAGAATATAGAAATTTCATGCATATAGCACGCCAAGCATCATTCCTTAGGGTTTTTTTTACTTTTTTTGGACCTGTTGAATTTATCCAACCATGTGCAAGATAGTAATTATGTACCGTAGGTTAATTATCTTTTCATCGCGTGATGACTCATTGTTAAAATGATTTTGCATATTTTAGTTTTAAAAAAGTACTTTCAAAATGATGAACAAGTGTGTTCTCGGTATTTTAAGGGAAATGTGAAAGAAGGTAACTGATGTAATTGCTTTCCCTAAGTGCAATTATAGAAATTTCACACCCATTAACAATATATTCGGCCTATGAGTCTGTGGAAGTCAACATTGCATTGTTCCCATCACATCATCGAGCATCATTCATAATTGTAGATTGATCTGTAAGAGTACAATTAGACTAGTCTAGTGTCATTACATCATCGAGCATCATTCATAATTGTATATTAATCTCTAAGAGTATAATTGGACCAATCTGGTGTGGTGATTGCCTTGAAGTTTCTACTGGATATGAACCCCATTCTATGTGGTCTGTCTTGTATTTTGATTTCAGACTTGCGGGGTACGAACTTTTGACCACCTGAAGGGAAACCACTTGAAAGTGAACTTTTATCCAATTGAGCTACCAATTCGACGATTCGGTATATTTTCAATTAAGAAAAAAAGATGGGGAAGAGGAAAAAATGTTAAGCAATATGATCTTTTACAATTTAAAAAGAGAATAGAAAAAGAAGGTAGAAAAAATCATGTTGATTCATCGAGTGTGGTAGCCACATAATAAATGAGTCGTTCGTCTTAGGTTGAAAATTCAACTCATGCCACGAGCATACCTCTAGTAAGTTGCGTTTTGGACATTCGCCACATTTTTATGAAAAGACCTATCACTATTGATGATTAAGGTGGGACTGCAGTGACAAGTTTGTGAACGCCGAACCTTTGAGCCATCGATAAATTTAGTAATTTAACTCAAATTCAACAGTCGGCTCTCTTTTTCTGCATAAAAAAGGAAAAAGAGAAGAAGGAAAATTGAAGTTGAACTTGCATTGGGAGCGACTTTTCTTTGCTTGAGGGGTCTCCTTTTATATCATCAACTCCGAACTCACCTGTCTCAGCTATTGCAACTTCGTTTTCTCAGCTTCCTCCATCTCTCTCTCTCTCTCTCTCTCTCTGCTGTTTTCACATCTTTTTGAACACGCCCCTAAAGATCCGCCCTCAGAGCCGCCTCTGTCCGGTGGCTGCTGACATTCCACCTAGAAATTCCCGACCAAGTTCTTCCTTTCTAAGCCAGATTGGGAAAGGTTCATATTTTCCAACAGTAGCAGTGGATTTAAATGGGGAGGCACTCTTGCTGCTACAAGCAGAAGCTGAGGAAAGGCCTCTGGTCACCTGAAGAAGACGAGAAGCTCCTCAGGTACATCACGCAGTATGGCCATGGTTGCTGGAGCTCTGTTCCTAAGCTTGCAGGTTCCTCTCTTTCTCTGCCCTTCATTAGTGTGTTTCAGCCTCTCTGTTTGTGTTTGTGTGTCAATCAATGGGAGTGTTCTGAGAAATGATAGGACCTGGGCGTGCCATGAGAAATTCAATGGCTTTTTTTGGTGAATGTGATGGGATTTTTTTTTTCCTTCTCTTGGCAGGTCTGCAGAGGTGTGGGAAGAGCTGCAGATTGAGGTGGATTAACTACCTGAGGCCTGATTTGAAGAGGGGCACATTCTCTCAAGAAGAGGAGGACCTCATCATTGAACTTCATGCAGTTCTGGGGAACAGGTAAAAGAAATTGAGTAGAGGAAAGACCAAGAACTTTCGTGTTCATGTGACATCATTTCGTAAGTTCTGTGGGCTCCTACTTCATACTGATGATGGGCTATTTTCTCTCTGGGGCCAAAATTTGAAACAGGTGGTCTCAGATTGCGGCGCAATTGCCTGGAAGAACAGACAATGAAATCAAGAACCTGTGGAACTCTTGCCTGAAGAAGAAGCTGAGGCAAAAGGGTATCGACCCTGCCACTCACAAGCCTCTCTCTGAGGTTGAACATGGTGGCGATGACAAGAGCACGACACCCAAAAGCCACGAAAGAGCCGCATTCTCCAGGTCCTCAAATGGTCTGTCCCAGACCCAACAAGCTCCCAATTCAGAGAACACTGTGCTTGAGCATCGTTCCAGTTCAAACGCCAACAATAGCAGCAAGATCAGCAATCTGATGAATTCTGGTCTTGACAAAGACTGCTTCCCAAATGGGCTTTTGAGCTCCACCTCCAGTTGTCAGCCTTCTGATGATTTGGTGGGTCATTTTCCACTTCAGCCACTGGGTGATTACGCGTCCAGTTCAAGGCTCTCAGCAGCAATCTCCAACCATAGTCCTTGGTTCGGACAAAGCGGCAAAAGTTTCAGCATAAACACCGAATTCGGCTGCAGCACCATGCCTGCCATCCTTCCGCATTCAACCATTTCATTTCACCATGACCCGGTAGGCTTTAGACCTCCCATGACCGTTCCGAATGATAATTACTGTTTCAAGCCGTTCACAGTCGATGAATCCAGATATTGGGAAGTCAATGCTCCTACCAGTAGCGGTGCGGGGAATGCAGAATTGTTAGGCAGTGGCTCTTACTTCGAGAATAGTATGTTCTCTTGGGGACTAGAGAATTGCAACACAATGGGGAAAGAAGCCGACATGAACAATCCTCCAGGCAGCCACATCGGGGATATCAAGTTGCCCGATTACTTTCACGACCCGCTATTGATAGGAGCCGCTTCACAACACCAAGCGCCGCAATCTCTGTACAACGAGATCAAGCCGGACACTCATTTTGATACCAATTATAGCTCAAGCGCCATGTGGCTTCAAAATCAGCAAGACCAAGGACTTTTGCCATCATCTGATACATCATCATGTGCTAAGAACATCCAAAGACTTACTGCTCTCTTTGGACACATTTAAGGATGCTTCTTTCTAGCTTAAGGAAGGATCAAATTGTGGATCTTTCGTCCCAAAATTAGAGCAAACTCAAAGAAATTACCGAGATCAGCATTACAGGTGTGCTGCAATTTTTTTCCCTATTTGTGCATAGCTATTATAGTTTTCACTCATCTTTTGAATAATATTTACATGTGATCTCTCAAACTACCCACTTTTCTTTTCCTTCACTTTCTCGGTCGTGCAGTACAATTACAGAAACGAGATTGTTCTAGTGTCTGCTTATGGCTTCACTGCATCCGCAGCATGGCATTGCAATTCATCTGTAAATCATTCTTCAAACAAAGTTCCCTTCTTTTGATTCTGTTCTCACCATGGAAATCAAGGGGCGTGATCCTTTTTCTTTTCCACTTTCCAGACTAATGAGGAGTGGCGTCCTTCACAGATGAAACAGGACCCTTTTCGTTTCTTGGCATCTTTGTCA
Source organism: Eucalyptus tenuipes (assembly GCA_014182365.1). Taxonomy (NCBI): domain Eukaryota; kingdom Viridiplantae; phylum Streptophyta; class Magnoliopsida; order Myrtales; family Myrtaceae; genus Eucalyptus; species Eucalyptus tenuipes. The sequence continues at coordinate 4,113,859 of CM024547.1, read as the reverse complement.
AATTTGTGCATTAAAATACAGATTAACTCGAAGAAACCCATCGAACTTAGTCCATCCTGACGCCTAAGATGGGACTAGTTTATAATTTTTTTTGTCCATAATTGCTCACGCCAACACAAACTAATGAGTACGTAAACAGTCCAACAAGATTCTTCAATACGGAGAGAGGAGATAGAGAAACTGAAAATAATTCAGACCCACACGAGAGAAACTGAGACATCAGCCCCATGAATTTGAGGGCTACTTTCTGGTCCGTACAGGGAGATAGTGACATTCAACTTGATGAAAGGCTATATACGTGTCATTTCTAAGTCAGCCCATTTAAGTCACTAAACATTATCCTAAAAAAAGGCATTTTCTCTCCATTTTCTTCTTCCTAAATAAAAAAAAAAAAAGAAACTTCCAATTCCGGGGAAAAGACTGCTCGGTGGTGCAGTGAATGAAGAGCTAAGCGGAGCCATCCACTTGGCATGATCTCCCTGGGTATCATGTCTGATATTCTCCAGAACAAACCAAAAGGCGTTTAAATAGATGGCTAATTCTTGATCACTCGATGAAACAATAGATAAATCTCACCAATCAGCAATGGTGCTATGGCCCGGAAGCAACAAATCATAATATTTTAAGAGCTTAAATCTTTGGAGTTTAGGTATAAGTAAATCACGAGTGGGCCTCATGCCGTTTCTTTTGACATCAAATATCGATTGAAGTATTGAAGTTTTGTCTGACTTTAAATGGTCGGCCGAGTGATCCTTTAACACGGTAAGTAAAATGTGTTTGAATTATATATTATAGAAAAGAAAACTCTTATGGAGTCTCTCACCATAACTCACGTGTGTCTTCTTTGATTTCTTCTGTTCTACGTTCCTCGTTTTTTTAACAGATTGCGAACTGTCAAAGTCGAACGAGAACTACCCATGTTGTACAGCAAGAGCAGGACTTTTTGGAGATTTGACTCCTGGGACATAGCTTATGAGAGGAGGCAACAATAATTTGAATTGAATCTTTTGGCCAAGATAGTCTTGGTTTGTTTCAACTTGCTTGGAGGACCCACTTTCACATAATTCGTCTTCTTCTTCCACATTTGACAGCACATTGCCTACACAACCTTCTTCATTTTCTGTGTTTTCCCCCTTCCTGTCATCTCAGAAGAGAATTATTGATAAGAAGTGTTAGGCACGCCAACGCATGCATACCAAGTTCTTTGACAAATTCTTCCTTCACGTAGCAGAAGTCTCTAAAGTCCTAGAAATAGCCCTCTCCTTTGTTATAATTAATTGGAAAGGATCATTCAACCGTGTCGACTACGACGGCGCAAGCTTAGGCGAGTAGGTGTCGCGGGCATTGCTGTCAAAAATCAAACTTCTGAACACATTTGAGGCTTCCGATTTGCCGCATCGGCCGTGGAATGGGACGGCAGAATAGATAGAACGCTGATCAGCAGTATCCGAAAACGATATACTAGAGCAACTGATGTGACTGGGGGACGATTGAGGGAGTCAATTTTCTGAAAGGCACTGACGTAGTCAGAGCAAGGCTCTGTGCCCAACTCCGAGTTCCACACATAATGGAGCACATGCGGCCTATTTTACCTTGAACAACAGCACTGATTTAGCTAACTACGGCCTGAATAATCATTCTTGAAAATCAACAAAATGATCTCTCCACCATTTAAGATGTATGCAGATCAACTTCTGATACATAAATGCCTTTCTATCGAGAAAGAAGAGAACTTTTCCTTGTTGACTCTCATTCGATGGGCACGGGTGTACATCAATCGGATGGTCAGTCCAGGACCCCAGTGGAACTGCAGATGTCCATATTGCACAGAAAAACAACAACAGTAATCTTGGTTGGGCACTTTTGATCATGTAGGAGTCACAGATGTGGAAATTGGAACGCTGTTCTTGCTTTATGTGCAGACGCAAGAATGAAACGGAGCAAATCAATCAAAAGTACTTGTCTGTCCACAAATGCGTAATAAAGAGTATCGTACTTCATGGTCTGATCATATATATTAATGCTTTGCCTTCACGGTTTGACCAAAAAGCCTCTGTTTTTTACGTTCGCAAGCTACTCAAGAATTGATTCGTCCATTGCTCTCGTGTACTCCACAGAGTAAACACATCGCCAATAACGCATCACCACGGGATTCTAAATGCCCATGCAGACATTGATTTCAGGTGACTCCCGGCATGCCGAGTCCTGCGTGTCAAAATAAGCAGATTATGGCTGACAAACCAATAGGCAATACCTGCAATCCAAACATCCACACTTATTAAGCACCGACGCTATGCAACGTGACCTCAGTGAATGGGCATAATTACCTAAAGTAATCTTAGCAGACAAAATTGCAAATCCAAGAACCATCCATGACATGTCATCGGCATCAACAAGGTGACTAACAGGACCTGCAGGGTTGTTTCAAGCTTGGGGAACGAGAAGGGGCCGTAATGGTCATGTACCCTCTGCAGGATACGGGCTCTAGTATCAGTCTTCCAGAGTCAAGAGTCGCAAAGAAGACAGGCAACGGTGGCAAGTATTTGTGCCGTTCCGCACCAGAACATGGAGCAAGTATTGTCGCAGGTTTATGGGCAGTCGATGGCTTTCACAGCTACTCTATCAAAGCACCAGTGTCCCAACAGCTTCTGCTATCCTCTGAAGAGCAAAATATGAGAAAATTAGTACGGAATATCTGAGCATATACTCTAAATATTTTACAGGGCACATAAACTATGATAAAACATACTTTCCTACCTTATTCACATTGACAGGAGAATTGTCACCGAACCATGTACCCTACCTCTCGGATTGGCAATGAGCAAAACAGAGAATTAATTAATAAAACATTTTGATTGGATGACAAGATTTATCCAATTGCATCAAGCATTTGGCTCCTAAATTCTGCTCCAGAAAAAAAAGGCAGATTAGGGATATATACTTACACAAAAGTACAAATTCACGTAGATGTTATGCTCTAGAACGGAAACCACATAATTTGAGTTGAAGCAGGTCACCTTCATGGAAGTGTACCTGCCATGAATCAATTTGCATGGTTTGATCTGCAATCACTCCAACTGTCATGAGGAGCAGCGTAAGGTGGAGCTAAACTAGCCTGGATGGGTTGGACAATGGAGCATAAACCAATTCGAAACCAACTGTAAATTTGTGATAAACTTGGAAGAAACCTACGTTATAGTTGCAATAAGGTTGTCATATCCAACCAAATGGTTAAAGGCAAATGATAACATTGTCCATAATCTACAGGTATGCTAGAAGAAAAGATCCACATAAAACCAACGATAGTGAGGACATACTTCATATGGGCTCTATTACATGGGATTTGAGGGTAGATCATAACTTCCACTTCACCATGCTATAGACCTCGCGCTCCTCAAAGCAGTCAAATTGAAAAAAGTGCGATTGGGAGTGGCCTTGGGAACTGGGCCAATTTGGGTGTTTGGCAAAAAATTTGGAATCTCCATTAGGGAAAAGTTGGTCTTAAGGTTGAAAGCCCAAGGTAGATCTAAGGGTGCCTTGGGCTTTCAACTTTCTCAGCATAGGAGAAGCCTAGGATTACTAACAAATTTTCTTCTAAAATTATCCTCACTAACTTTTTGTTTTTTCGATTTTGCCATCGTCATTTGATTGTTCATCTTCTTCTTCGTTAAGGTCAGTCGGTGTGTTGCACAGGGCCATAAGGGGTCGGCAATGGCTAGATAGAGGCCGGCGTGGTTGTGGCGACCTAGGCAACTATCGCCTGGGGGTCGCGCAACCTCCATGCCACCTAGGTTGCGATGACCTCAGCAAGGGGGCGTGGATCTGGGTTGTCCCAACCTCAATCAAGGGGAGCAACCTAGGCACAAGGTTGTGCAAGGGTTGCCCGACCCCATGTGGCCCTCTTTGAGGCTGCGCAACCTTGGGCGAGGGTCTCGCCTAGGTCGCACAACCCTTGTCGAGGGTCGCTTGACCCTAGGCGTGGTCTCCGATGGCCGCCTAAGATCTTGCAACGTTAAACAACGGCAGTCGGCGATCCAAATCTATTGTCGGCAGTCGCCTACCATTTATCAACCAAAATGCAAACTGTCTTTGGTTAATTGTAACTTAAAAGTCAATTGTGAAGTATTTTTGAGCAAAATAGTATTTAGGATAATTATATTTACAAAGGACCTTTGTTATTAAAAAAAAGAAAAAAAAAAAGTGTTTTGTGCACTCTTGCCATGGGAGCCTCCCTAAGCCCATTTGACTGCATATTGCAATGCTGTAGGATTTTACAGAACTTGATTTGAGTTTACTGTTTGCCTAAAACAAAATTTTGAAGTTTCCCGCGCATGGTGAATAATGCGTGTCCAAGAATTTGGGGCCGTATTTCATCAGTTTTCGGCTTTAGTTTTGGATAGTCAAGCCGGGATTTTTGTAGTACGTTAAAAGGGCTTTCTATGGACTGTAAGTACATTTAAAATGAGGTTCAGTGAAGTGAGTTATGGTGTGACCAAGTTTCGCACTCTAGCTCCTCGTTACGAATGGCTTAAATAATCACTTTGGGTATGCAACTCGTTAGTGTGTAGGAGTCATTTTGTTAGCATTTAGGTGTAGTATAGCCGTTTCGTAATTGAGATAGTGTGCTACTTAATTTTAATGTTGTTTCTCGCTTATTTGATAAGATTACGAGTTCAACAGTTCAAGTAATCTTTGTCATTTGAGCAGAGGCATCCCGAGGTGAGTGGTGCTATTTCTTCTAATAATTCGTAAACTTATACATTCAAAATGATAAAGATTTAATATGTTATAAGATATGAATAAGCACAATTTGTTGCATAAAATTTGAATAAGGCATATGCTATGTTTTTGTAGTTGTGAATGGTATAAGAACTAGTTGGTGGAAAAATATATCATGTTTGAGGAACGAAGTTAAGAAATATTATATATTATGGGTTTGCGAAACCTTTTTATGAAAATCTCTTGATTTTGGGACGATTTATGGAAAGTTATAAAGATATTGATTTGTGAAATGTTTTATGACATGTATTTGATTTGATTTGGTTTGTAAAATTGGTTTTTGAGATGAGTTTTGAAATGAATTGAGGATGTTTTATGAAAAGTAATTTATGGTGGATGAATTGAGTTTTGAAAGGTTATGTGGTTGATTTGTAAAATATATTGTGATATATGAAATAATTTTAGGATTTAGTTTTGTTGATTGTGAAGGATGTTGTTGTGAATTAGTATTGATGCTCAATATTTCTATGAGTCTAGTAAAGGGTTTTTGAGTATATGTGTCGTGACTTAAATTTCGGGTGTACCACCTAAAACTAGGTTAATGGACTACTAAGTCTTAAACTTAACTCAGGTTCTCCCAAACCCATACCAATTCGTGACTTAAGATTCAAGTTCTTTAACACGCAAAAGATTATTAACTAAGAGTCGGCACTAATCGATTTATGATAGGTCGATTAGACACCTAAGTAAAATAATGGGACGATTATTTTACTCTTACGAATCAGAGACTATGGGTACGGGGACTTGGTTACACTAGATTTCTTTAATGCCATTTCGGTACCATTTCTTTTTATTTTAATTTTTTTAAAAAATATTTTTGCAAGCAGCTTGGATTTATTTTAACCTAAATTACCATCATGCAATGGAATGATCACACGGATGCTCGGTCGTTATTAAAAAATAATAAATAAATAAATTACATCACACAAAGCAATCAATTATTTTTTGGGTTTTCTTGAAATTATAATTTTTTCTATAAAACATGCATTTTAACTACATGACCTAATTTTACTAATAAACAAATTCTAATTAAATAATCCTATTATACAAACTAATTAACATGCACCTAATATTTTTGTATTTTTATTATTGAAATTCGGAATTAATAAAAAACCCTAATTAAACTATCTAAAATGAATAATTTTATAATTTATTTTAGGGATTAATTTGACTTAAACCCTATCTTATCTTAGAAAACTATTTTTTAAAAGAATGAGATTTATTAAAACATGCAAACATAATTTAAAAGTATGTCTATATATATATAAAATCAATCCTAATCTATTCCAAGAATTATCTAAAAAGGCAATCCTAAAAAAAAGTAATCCTAATTTACTAAACTAACACACTCCGATCCAAGATTTGATTTTTGATTTTTGATTTTTATATTTTTATATTTTTTTAGTGTTTTTCCAAGACAAGTAATTATTAAATAAACATTAGATCTAAACAATCAAAATATTCAACAAATAAAGAATTAAAATAATCGAAAAAATAACATATTGTCACACATGTCAAATTAACTATTACTCTAACTCTAAACATCATGACAAAGAATTCAAAATAATTAAAAATCTAATCCGAAGTTTTACGGATCAAATTAATAATTATAATAATTTAATAATTAAAATACCATCAAAATGCTCAAAAATTAATATAATTAAAAAATGATCCGATGTCTTACATATCAAATTAATAATTACAAAAATCTTGGGCAAATCCTTAAGGATAATACAAATAATGAACATTGATATACCATGTTCTAATTTAAGCAATAATAACAAAATTTAAAATAAATAAATAAATAACAATAAAATAAGAAAAATGAAAAATAAACCACCGAGGGGAAATTTGAAAAAGGAGCGGCGGCGGTGGGCGGTGCCAGGCGGAGAATGGCCGGCGACGGTGAAGCTGGGCGGAGGCGCGGCGTCGGCGGAGTGGAGGCAGACCACCGGTTTGCTGGGCACGAGCTGCTGAGGCGTGGCGGCGTCGAGTCTTCGTGGGTGGAGGTCACCGGAGAGGGGTTTCGGACGGAGGCTGGCAGACGCGGCGATGCCGCTGGGTCATGGGCTGCTGGCTGCTGGGCGGTGACGGCAAGGCGGTGCTCGGGCTCAGGTGGTGCTTTCGGTGTCAGGCGCCGGGCGCGGTGAGCGGGGGCTCGGCTCGCGCAGATCGAGGTTGAAGCAGAGGACGTCTGGCGCTGAGTCGCGAGATCACAGCGGCGCGGGGGTGCGGGGTAGTGCAAACGGCGAGAGTAGGTCGCGGAGTCGTCGCAGGTCGCCGGTGTGGCGCGGTGGTGAGCGGAGACGCGGCAGGGGCTTGGCGAGGGAGATCGGCGCGCGAGCGGCGCCGGACGGTCAGCGAAGGCAGGCGGGCCACTGCTGGTGCTCGTGGGTTGCAGCGGCGATGAGTGCAGGAGCGCGGCGGCGTCGGTGCTGGTGCAGGTTGCAGCGACGAGCGAACGGCAAGAGACGCCGGTGATGCACGGCGGTGGCTGGCGTCGGCTGCCGGACACAGAGACCAGCACGGGGACGAAACGGGCTGCTGGTAGGGCGGCCGGCGCTGGGTTTCGGCGACTGCGGAGGAGGCGGGACCAGCAGAGGTGATCTGGGCGGTGGCGAGCGGCGACGGCGAGGTGGCGCGGAGGACGCCGGCGAGCGGAGGGCCGGCGAGGACAGGCGGAGGGCTGCGAAGAAGACGCACAGCCCTCTGTTTTTCCTTTTTTTTTTTTTTTCTCTCTCTCTCACACACACGTCCCCTCGCCGGTCTTTTCACTTTTTCCCTCCGGCAAAACCGGTCAAGTCCCCTCTTTTCTTTCTCTTTTTTTTTTTTTGAATTTTCTCACAAAAAATTTTTACTCTCCGAATTTTGCTCTCAGTTTTTCGAACCCCCGTCACGAAAATTGTGACTCTTTTTATAGTGATTTCCAGACAGCCATTTTTGAATAGCAACTTTCGAATTTCCATCTTCTATTGCATTAAATCAAGCCTGCAAATCGGAGCGTGATTTCGCAATCAGCTCGATTTTGCTCCGATTTCTTCTATTTTGTAAAAATTTTTGCCCTTTATTCACTTGATTTTTAAATTACTTATGCATTTATCAGAATCTGAATATTCATCAGAATTTCAAACTTCCATGCATAATCAATCAAATCTTTTTTTTTTTTTTCCATTTTTCCATTTTATTTGTTTTGATGCATTTTTTTTAGGGGTTAAAATTAATTCCTAATTTTTATGCAAAATATTAATGACTGGGTCACCAAAATTTAGATGTCAACAATATGCGTACTAGTCCAGGATATTCTTATGGGTCAAGCCACTGGCTAATAATAGATGGAGACTTGATAATAAGGCGAATCTTGATTGCTTTGTTACAAGGTATTGTGTCGTGACCATAACTAGATATTTGAGCATGATTTGGTTAATGGGATGAACCATTGACATGTGATATATATTTGGTTAATGGAATTGACCATGACATGTGATTTCGGATTAGTTCATGAAATGGACCATCCACGTGTGGTTAAATGAGATTAATCAATCGAATAAATCATTGATAGTTCATTTGTTATTGTGCATTGATATTATTATTGATTTATACATAAAACAGTTTGTTGCAAAGATATTATTTACTTTTGATATTTTGCATTTACGGTACTCTATCTTTGGGATTGATAAATGGTGATATCATGTTTGAAAGACGCATAGTGGGTGCTCGATTTGCTTAAAAGATATGTACTACTCATTGATCTGTGATTGCTTGCCCTCTATTTTTTAATCTTTTTCAAGTTTCTTAGGTAGTGATGAGTAGTATAAGAGCAATATTGACGATGGAATTTTTGAGATTTATGTTTTGGTGGTTTGAGGTTGCGTCCTTTTGGAGAAAAGATGGCCGTGTCATCTCCATTCTTGATGATTTCGGGGTGTGACAATAAATTTGTCTAGCATGGAAGAAAAATATAGCCACAAAACATGCAGAACCTACAAACCGACGATGCCTGAAAACATGTTCCTTAGGGCATGCCCCCCTAGATACCATCTATCCTACACAGGCATGATTTTAGATGAGAGAATAAGGTACAAGCATAGCTCCATACACATCAAGAAACATTCCGGCATCACTTAAAACACTTCACTTCTTTTGTCCTTAGGATCAGATCCCGGAACTCATGACAATGCAGTATAGATTCCAGTGCTCCTACAGAGCATCTAGAAAGAAAGAGCCTGAGATGGATGTGTGACCCACTGAACCCAATCACTCAAGTTGAAAACTATCCGAAACACATGCTGCGGAAGAGGAGCCTTATTGCTTATCGCTTTATCAGCATCTTTCATTCCCTTGGACATCATAGATACCAAGTCATTTCTTCTGAGATTAGGCAATGATCTTGTATAGGTAGGTTCATAGATCTCTGCTCTTCAATTTGGGGTCATGCCGATTCATAAACGATACTAGTAACATTCTCGTGCTTTGAGTAGATTTGCGTGCGGAAGCTTTTTCTATGCAATAAATTTGCCATGTGAAATAAAACTGCTTCCATTGGCATGATGTCATCATCATGTGCACATATTTCATGCAAAAGGGATGAACCCATTGACCCATGGATGCATGCCTAGGGTTACATTGGACAAATTAAGGAGAGAAAATATTTCCTTATAGTCTTTAATCCACAGTTAGAATAACGGTCTATTCTAGACCAGAAAAAAATCAAATAACAAATAATTATAAATTATTATGTGACTCACTTCTTCAAGAAATTGTGGCTCACAATAGACTATTACTTTCACAGTATCCTAAGGACGAAGTCCAATTAAAAATTCATGGACAACATTATATATAAGGCTAAAGTTCAGTAACCACATTGCACATTAGGCCCAAAATTCATGGACTGTTTGTGTCATTATCTTAGATATCTACTATATACGCAAAAAGGAAGAATGAAAAATAGTTATTAATATTTGATTTTATTGTCAAGATGGAGGTCTTCAAAAAGAAATCTTGAGCAAATCCAAATTGTTGATTGTGAGTAGGGATTGACAGTTTAATTTATACCATTTTCATGGATTTGTCAATGGCAAGAAGCAATAAGCAAAATAACTTGTTAGTTTAATATAACAATGAACACCACATGAAATGAAATTGCGACATGGCACGCAATCACCTCCATTTCCCGCAATGTGATTAATCACATGTCATGCAACCATGTGAACTCTTCCGAACTTTACAATATTGTATAAGGAAAATTGTTCCAGAAGTCTTAAACTCATTATATGTTTGCTAATTCAGTCGAAAATATTTTATTTGTGCCAATTGAATTCTACACTTTTTTTTAGACAAAAAAAATTCTAAATTTTTTCACGTATTACTAATTGAGTCATTTATATTAATTTTGACTAGAAATTGCTCATATGGTCGTTGACTCTCCTATTGGCAAGGACAATTTTTGGTAATATTTTAGTATTTTTTTTTTGAATTTTTTCTTTTCACTTTTCCTTCTTTACATTTTCTTTCCCCTTTTTTCCCCCTCTATTGGCCTTAAGGGAGGGATGCTTGGGCCTAGGTTGGCATGGGTAGCCCTCGCCAGCCTAGCCCTTGCCCAACTTGACAAAGGGTTGCCCTCGCTAGCCTAGACCCAAGCGTCTCTTGCTCGAGGCCAGTGAGGGTGGCCCTTGCTTGAGGTCAGTGATCTTCACTGACCATCAACGAGGTTGGCAATGGCCGGTGGAGGGAAAAAGAAAAAAGAAAAGAAGAGCAAAAGAAAAAGAAGAAAAAAAGTAAAGAAGGAAAAGTAAAAATTAAAAAATGAAAAATTTCAAAAATATTATTAAAAATTGTACAAATCAACATTGGCCATGACGCATAGGATGACCAATGTCTAAGTTAGCGGTTTCCGGTCAAAATTGATTGAATGAGATCAATTGGAAAAACGTAATTTTTTTTTTATTTCAACTGGTATAATTAAAATGTTTTTGACTAAATTAAAAAAACTACCTTATTTTTAGGACTTTTTGGACAATTTTCCTTAATATTATATCATATAGGTTTTGAGCACACATGCTAGTTAATATTTGAAGGGTGTTATTAATAGGATGAGTATAGTTCGGGTGGACGATTCTCACCCTGAAACCGAAACCGCTTACTAATGATCAGTTTCGAAAAATTGGAATCGGGAATCACCCATTGGTTCCATGGATCCATTCGGGAATCGGACCGTCGGTTTAGTCCAGTTTTGAGTGGGTCCATGGAATCGATTCCACCAAAATTGATGCACTTAGTGTTACATTTTCCAGCAAGTCAAAGTAATACAAAAACAAAGAACTTTCCTATTCTTAATTATAAGATTGGTAAAAAAAATTGGAACTCATTAAAAATTGAGAGTTGAGGCTATGAGTAGATGGACGTTGAGTTTGAGAGTTGAGATTGTGAGTCGATGGATGTTGAGTTTGAGAGTCGAGGCCATAAGTGAGAGATAGAGAGATGACTCGGACAAGGTGAGAGTAAAACAAACGAGCACTTAGTTAATGGGTGTTGAGTTTCAAATTAGAGATTTTAAGGTTTTCATTTTTCTTAATTTTTTTATCGGAATTTTTTCTTAAAAATTAAACATATATATTTATATATTACCAATCCAATCTTGGTGGGCGTGTAGGTGATTCCAAGTCTAGGTTAGAAATCGGACTGCTACCTACTTGTTACCTTAGGAATCGCTAGTCCCAGTCTAGTGCAGTCTGAATCCGGGCGGTCCGGGTGGTTGTCGATTCTTTTGCATAGCCCTAATTATTAACACATGCCCTTAGAGTACTTGTTAACAATAATTCAATTTTCTGGTGCACGTTGAAAAAATAATAATAATAATTTCTTAATGAATTGCTTTAGCAGATCGGATCGAACCGAATTCACGGAGGGGACGGCGGCCTATGTCGATCAAGTTAGGAGCGCAAGCATCTGCGCAAGCAAGTACCGCACTCCAGGCAAATCCCAAGGAGAAAAATCGGAGTCGGTCGCAGACGGAATCCGAATCATTCGAAGCATCGTCATCTCGAACGAACGAACGCGGGGGCGTGTCCCAGGACGAGGAGGGGAGACAAAAAAAGGATAAAAGCTTCCCTGGCATTATCGCTTAAGGACGGGGAATCGAATCGCGGAGGAAGCTGTAGTTTCCTCTGCATGTGCCGTCGTGGCACGGTTCCAGGATCGTCTTTATCGTTGCCCATCAACTAGTGCTTTGCAAAGAATAAGGGTCCGGGTGTCGCTTTTGCGATCGTGTGTATCTATCTATGCAGAGAATAATCCTTAATCTCGAAGGAAAAAAAGTCCCACTTCTTCAACCCACAATTCAGGATTCCTCGATTCCTCGATTCCTCGCCAATTGGATCTGACCTCACTGTCCACTTGCAATATTCAAAGATTTTTCTTTGTTTAGCTGAGTGCCTCGCATCTACACATTTGCACCGAGGGCTCGTTTGTTTGAAGGAAAACTAATTGATTTACAGAGATATCGAAAACAACGAGTTTAAATTGGAGAAATCACTTACTCTTATGGCAAGAAGGAAATCACTTTACTTAAACTACCAAACAAAAATAATCTACATTACTCTTAAAATGATTTCCATGAGAACACGCACCTTTAGTGTAGTGACGAAGAGTTGGTGTTGCTGAGTGATTATGGAATAGAGATGTGTGGGTGAATTAGGTGCACGGCATTACGTTTGATTTCTCACATTGCAAAGTGCAATGCTTCCGTCTTTATGCCTCCTACTCTTACTTTTGGCCCGCCTCTAGCCCGGTTCATTTGATTAGTGATGTATTTCATGGTCGGGGGCCGCTGTAGTAAGGAAAAGCTTTGTACTTTTAGGACGCTTAAATGAAAAAAGAGATTACCAAATGTACGGCCTGGGTTCCATTTATTCGAGTTAATGTGATTAGCGTTTCTTCTTTTACTAAAAAGTCAAGGGTCACCGACCAAAAAAAAAAAAAAAATTTGTTTATTTATTTATTTTTATTCTTTTTTGTCAAGGGTCGGCTAGATTGATGAATTTGTTTTTTTATTTTTTTATTTTTGTTATTTATTTTTTTGTATTTTTTTGTATTTTATTTTTTTCCTGGTTTATTTGAAATTGTTTTCAACCTTTGCAGCGTTTTGCTGACAGAAACCTAGTGGATGGACGGACGGAAACGATCGCCATGGATTAAAAATTATAAGCTTATTCGCGAAAGTGACTCCCTCCTTTTGACAATAAGGAAATTATTTTATTTGAATCTTCTTCTGCATCCAAGTGTGAAAGAAACGTCCAACTATGTCTATTTTCTATTTAGCTAAAAAAATTGTCTATTTTCTATCTCTCATCAATTTTTTTTCCGGTACTTCTTTTATGGTTTGTTTTTTTTTTTCATGAGTTTAGCCTACCACCTCCTAAATATACTTCATTAATGCTCATGTTATTCTAAATTCCCACAAAACAGCATCAGATACAGTATTGTACAAATATGACACGGTAATTTATTTCCTAATTTCTTTGTACTCTTAATATTCTGATGGACTATGGAACAAACAAAGAAGATGTTAGATTCCGATTTGTCAATTATGAAGTGTCACTATAAATGAGAAAAGCCGCCTTCGGTAGATTCACTTATTGTCAAATATCACATAACGAACTTTTTCAACTTGCTTTCGGCATGAATAAATATCAGAAAATGATTTACTTTCTTTGAAAGTGAATTTCCCGAAAAAGTTATTCAATGACACGTTTTCGGTGGAACGGACAAATCTAAAATGATCATCTCTGTTCATTGCATTAACGTTAGAATGGATTTATGCCGAAGGTTTTTTAATTTGCATTTGTCAACCATCAATAGGGAGGTGGAGGTCGGTAGTGTCGTGTTACAGGGATTGGCCCTTTCGGTAAGCAACGCAGATGTGGCATAAAGCAATTTCCCCCCGCCACCTCCCCCCCTCCCTTGCATGACAGTGACAGGTAACTAAAGCACAAGGGATTTGAACAATTTGGGGATTTGTACCTTAGGAATGGAGAAATATGCTCACCACATAGGATGTTGGATACGTCACTTCGCACATCCCTGATGTTGGTGGACCCCTTCAGCTGTAGTATAAATAAGCCTGGCGGCCCAATGTCTCATCCATGCTTTCACAGCTGCTTTAGTCAGTCCCACTGTTTGGAGGTTTTGCTTGCGCTTGTGTCTACGCATTTTTCCCAAGTATGCTTTCTCGTCCTTTGTGTGGCTGGACGAAGCACTGTCGGTTCTTTAGTTGGGGGACCTGTGGTTAAATTTGATGGGTTTCTGCATTGCTTTCATCAAAGATATACTAAAAAACATGCTGAGCCGATGCCCTTAAGAATACCGGGACACAAGGTTGTCTTGCCTACATAATGGAAGCTTGTTGAATAGCTTGGCATGTTAAAAGGCCTGTGATCTTTTGACCATAAACGCTCTTGATCGGTTCACTACGTCTCTCTCTCATCTGATTCTCACTTTGCATCCGCCAACAGTCTTCCTTCTTCACATGCGTGTTCTCTAACCTCTTTATGCCTTAAAATTCTTAATTTCAAAAGAAGGGAATTCGAGAGTGAGCTAAACATATTCTCTCGGTTGTGCTCGCATATTTCGAGATTTTTGTCAAAAAGTCGAGTATTTTCAGCCGGAGTATTCTTAAACTCGCTCGTTCTTAGTTGGGAGTTGAGGACTTTATGAGGATCATGGAATATGCTCTCATATATGCTGCTTTACCCAATCTCGTGCATCGTCGCAGGTGCTTTCTTGAAGATGGATGCTATTGAGAGGTCTGGGGAAACCAAGTATGAGTGCTTGCTCTTCGGTAAGTTTCAGAACTCTTCATGCCCTAATTCTCAGAAATTTATTTTGAACTTATTGATGTTGCTGGAAGATAACTATTTTTCCCAAGCACCTCACATGATGGGAACTGTCAATGATGACCAGATATGGATGATACTCTGTACCCTATGAGCTCAGGCCTCAATCTGGCTTGCCGGAAGAATATCGAAGGTATGGTAGCTTATGGTGATAAAAGTAGTGATGTCACTGTAGTTGATGTTGGAATTGCAAATCATGATGAATGATGCCAAGTTCTTTTCAACCGCAGAGTTCATGCTCCATAAGTTGCATATCGAGGAAAGTGAAGTTCCAAGGATGTGTTTGGAACTGTACAGGGAACATGGCACAACAATGGCCGGTCTACAGGTAAAAAAAGTTTTGCCCCAACTTCCTTAGATTCTGTCTTAAAGCTCAAAGGGAGATGGGTTAGATATGTCGGGCCATCGATATTTCTGCTCTCATTCTATGTGCTTATGACTTCATAAATATATCTTACTGATCTGATTAGTTTGTTCCAGGCGCTGGGTTATGAATTTGACAATGATGAATTCCATGCATATGCTCATGGAAGGCTGCCTTACGAAGCACTGAAACCGGATCCTGTATTGAGAAATCTCCTACTTTCCATGCCGCAGCGCAAAATTGTATGTTAAGCTTTTCATACATGAGTGAACTGATCATGGCGTGATCTTTGTATTTGCTATTTTAATGCGTTGATTTGGCATATACAGATCTTTACCAATGGAGACAAAGCACATGTAGCCCAAGTTCTGAGCAGGCTGGGGTTAGAAGATTGCTTTGAGGCATCATATGCTTTGAAACTCTCAACCCTGCTCTCGAACCTGCTCTCGAAACTGTTATGGATCCACTAGACAGTGATTCAGTGCCAGCAGATGGTGATATAGAGGTCGACGGCCAAATCGATAGCAACGGTGTAAGCTCCAAAATGCGTATCCTCTGTAAACCCTCAGTGGAAGCCATTGAAGCGGCAATCAAGATAGCAGATGTTGATCCCAGCAAAACAGTAAATACTAATGCTCTTACCAACTTGAATTTTTATGAGATTTTAAGGCCAGACATAAGCAACTAACCCTGATTTCCCGTTTCCCAGATTTTCTTCGATGACAGTGCTCGAAACATTGCAAGTGGGAAAGCAGCAGGACTACATACAGTCATTGTAAGCTCTTAAGCTCTAGTTTTACTCTTTACGTCATGGAGGAGAAATTTGGTGGACAACCCCTGATTATGGTGGTATCAGACTCACAATCAGAGAGTTTGTCCGACCTACACTAACCACTCTTGTCCAAGTTATCAACTTGCGAGAAAAATATGCGGTTATGTCCAATCAGTTTATAAAAAAAAATACTGTGATGTCACTAAGCTAAATTTGAATCCGTGGAAGCTTGAGAAAACTCTGATGTCACCAAGAGAAAAAGCTAACTCTATGATTAGGGTCTTTGGATCTAGGGATAAAAGAATCAATTTTCCAACCTAAGGGATGTTTACCAAAAACACAATAATTGAGGGGTTCCCGTCCTAAAATTCTACCGGATTTATTCTATAATTGATGAAAGATGATGTCTTCAATCCATTACCGTGCAGAAACTAATAAACGTGTGCCGGAACTTCTATGGCAGGTGGGGAGCTCAGTGTTGGTGCCTGGTGCAGATCATGCCCTGGAAAGCATTCATAACATCCGAGAAGCCTTACCCGAGATATGGGAGGGTCAGGAAGGAGAACAGATAGAGCAAGTCATCCAGTCCACGGCCGTCGAGACCGTGGTCCTTGCATAGGTCTGAATCTTTTCATGTATTGACCAATCGGGCGAAGTGGCCGACATGTCTTTAAAGCCTTGTAGCTAAAACTCTGAATCTGATGTCATACTCAACCATCACTTAGTGGGATACATCCTAATCAGCTCACAGGATGGTCAGATCATCTAGTGCTTTTTTCCTTTTCCTTATGAGTCTGTAACTTGCCAATATGCTTTGGCACGGATGACAGTGGAAAATGATTCTAATTATGAGTCGACAACACCAAAGTGGTCTTTCATCTAGAATTTAGATTGCAGATGGTGTCCCTTAGAAAAATTCAGCCTTGCTAAAGGAAATTGAGTACACCAATGAAGAAAATCGGTATCTTATGAATAGATTGCAACTAATGTTTACAATATCTTTGGAAGAATTGACATCGCATCCTCTCGCCATGTTTAAAATCGAAATCCTGAAGAAATGGTATCCAATGCACCAAACCAGAATAGCACTATGAGAAGAAGATATTCCATTCGTGAACAAGTTGGATTTGTTAATGAAGAGGAACTCAGTTTGAGTGGATTTGTCCATTAACTGAGAAAAAACAACTTGGTGGAAGAATCTTGGAATGAACGAGTTACAGGAAATTATAGAAAGTTCAAATGCCATAATATGAGATCCAATCACCGGTGAGAAAAATCATTTCAACAATAGGGACAAGTGCCTTAATATTTATAGTGACTAAGTCATAATATGGAGAATTTGCTCGATCTTAGTTACTAAAACATGCGTAAGTGGCATGGAAAAGATTGGTCAAACAACTTCTTGCTCGAATCATGATTTGCTAGATCATAACTATTAGATATCACAATCTCACAATTAAAACCTCCTAAAAACTTGATGAAAATGTGTTGCTTGATATATACCATCTTTTCTTTTAACCAAAAAATAAAGATTAGACACATGTAAATTCCAATCGACTTTCGTACTTTGAACTTTGTTCAGTATACTTTTTAATTTCCAAGTTTTTTTCATGAAGATGTCATTGGAGATCTAATCAAAATCCCAAGTGCAATAGCTGTCTTGTACAAATTCAAGACTCTTGAAATGAGAAAGGGTTTGTGACACGATGCGCTCATGCCATGGATCAAATTCGGTCAGACAGAGAGATCATCGTCCACTTCATTGCACAACCAGACACTTCAGATAAGACACTGTTCGGCTGGCACGTTCTTGTTCGTTGGACCTCTCCAAAGTTCTGATCTTTCTCCCAACTTCCGCCTACATTCCTGACGCCCGAACCGGCATCTCTCTCGCCACCGCCCGGACAAGTTCGCTCGATCGGCGAGCTTTCAATTCGACCCACACGAGAATCGAAAGATGGGTCGGTTCTGAACTTACTAATTTCTTCCCAAGAACCATGCTTTCTCCAGCTTCGCTGGAACCGAACCATTCTCTGCACCACATCCATTCCTCTGCAATTCCTTGCCTTTCCTCGTTACCCACTTCGAGTTCAAGATTCGTCATCCCCATCTCGAGTAGCAATTTCCTAAATTTCTTGTTCGCTGCGACCAAAAGCATCGACCCTCGATTCGGTCACGTACCCTTTTGCGCCAAGATTGATTACAGTCCGGTGGAAGACGGTGAAGCTGAGGAGGACGAGGGATTGGATGGGGACGAATCCGTGAGCGGAGACGGGGTTTTCATAGAGATTAAGAAGACTGGTAAGAATACGAGGAGGATTCTATCCAGGATTGGCATTGACGCGACCCTGGACACCATTTGGAGCATCTTGACTGATTATGAGAGATTGTCGGATTTTATTCCCGGCCTTGCCCTTAGCGAATTGATGGAGAAGAGAGAGAATTTCGCCAGGCTATATCAGGTGCTCAGCCCAGGGGTTCCAGTTGAAATGCATATTTTTGTTATAATTTGTTCTGCATATGTTGCATTGATATATTAGCATTACATTAGGTGAAGATGTTGATTTTCAGGGAACGGTCGGTGTTTCATTCTATATTTTGCAACAATCCCTTTTAAGCTGATTATATACTGCCCACAAACTTTCTGTATACTCAAACGAAAAAATTGTTGAAACCAGTCACATATCAAGTGCATATGGAATGGCAGTGCGAGGACATGAACGAAGTTCAGGTCCTACTATGTTGTTCTAAGAGAGTGTGAAGCCAGTTATTTCGACGGCTTAAGCAGATAGAGATAGCGTGATTTGTGTATTATCTTTTCCAATGGTCTGTGATGTTTTATTACGATAGGAAACTACGGCTCTGGGCTTGAAGTTAGTTGCTGCAACATGAGAATATAGTTGTCGTTGATCTTTTTGATCAGTATGGTATATTTTGTGAGTTGCTTGTGAGTGATTAGTAGCAGGAATGCGAATGTGTATGAATATGCTGCTGTACTGTGGTGCCTTAGGTTTGTGATTTTTGAGGGAGAATACATCACAGAGCATCTGCTTAATAAGTAAGAGGCACCCGTTTTGATTTAATGTAGTTTATGTTGCATTCATATTTGCTTTCTTTTGTGTAAGTTTCTATAAATGGAGAGTCATGACACATTGCATTGTATTTTCTCCATCTTTCAGGACATGAATACAGTGTCTGTTACTGAATCTGTGTCCACCAGGAAATTTTCATAATCACTTGGTGAAACTATGTTAAGACATAAAAACTGCAGTTCATTTCACTTTGAAGATTGATCCCTGCAATTCTAGGTTTACATTTTCTTGCAACTTTTTTATTCCAGAATGTGATCTTTGCTAAAAGAAGGCCACGTTTGTCATTAAGCATTACCTTCCTCTGTATGCTTGACAGATTGGCCAGCAGAACTTGGCATTTGGGCTAAAATTTAATGCTAAAGGAGTTGTAGATTGCTATGAGAAAGACCTTGAGTGTCTTCCTTCTGGACAAAAGCGTGATATTGAATTTAAGATGACTGAAGGTGATTTCCAAGTCTTTGAAGGAAAATGGTCCATTGAACAGGTAAAGTTGTTTATCCTTGTAATGAGCCACTTCATGAAATTATGCATTTTTTTAGTTATAGATCTTGATGAAACTTAGAATCTCAGGCAAATAAAAATAGAGGTTCCTATGTAGACGGATCAATTGAAATGTGCCTGCCAAAGAGACTGACTAACACTTTGCTACAAATACTTCAACTAGCTTTTAGCTGTTCAAATTGAAACTTATAAATCTTGGATTAAATTAGAACGTTGTTCTTCATAAGGAGCAGATCTGATTATATAGCTCCAAAGTCTGTGTCTATCGCTAATCATGTCTTTTATTGCTTCCCTATTCTATTGCCATAGCACTCGATTACACTTGCAGTGTACCATATATCATCATGGGACAAATTTTTGAAGGTTACCTCACTTTAGAAGGATATTCTGGTTGAAATTGTTGCCAAAAGAAACATCAATAATTGATTTCTGTCAGTGAGAGACCATAAGGTGCATCATTATGTTTTTATGCAAATAGACAGTAGTCAATAGTAGTTGGATCCATGACCTGCTGCTGAATACCTCCAACAATTTGGTTGTGCTACTAATGCTGTTGAGGGCTAGCGCTATATACAACAATCCAAGGAGCGAATATGTTCTGATGATTTTGAGATGACTGGTTTTGCAGTTAAATATGGGGGCATACAAGGATTCCAGTCCTACTAATGGCCAAGAATTCCAGACGACACTTTCATACATAGTAGATGTTAAGCCAAAGCTCTGGTTGCCAGTACGCCTTGTTGAAGGAAGACTTTGCAATGAGATAACAATGAATCTCTTGTGTATTCGAGAAGAAGCACTTAAAGTAAATTCCATTTTCTGACTGCTCCAATGGGTCAAGAGGATTTTTTGTAAGTATGACTCTAAGCAGAGTAAAATGACAATGTTTATTGAAGAGATGTCATATCAGGCAATTCAATTTTGTCTTAAGCTCTGAAAATTCCTCCCAAATATGAAAGCTTGATCCAGTTGTGAATCTGTAAAGCTAACTATGATCCGGTCCCTATGTAATATAAACTCTTTCTAATTCAATGAATCTACTTGATACCCTCCTTCCTGTCCCGAATATTTTTTATCAGTCTATTATAAAAAATGTTGCAACTACACTCTGGTAAAAGATCTGCTGCTGGTATAATTTTGAGCTTAAAATTGTGAGATATGTCCCGACATGCTGAGCATGCAATGTATATTTTACAAAGCTCTAAGTTTGTCCTTAAATTTTCATCAAAGTTTCTGATATAGCTTCCACTTGTTCTTTGATTCCACTGATCTACTTCACGACTCACATATTCCATATTACTCTGTTTCTTAATTCTTATTATTTATATTTCAATTACCCACATGCTCTATGCATATAATGGCATGCTCAGAAAATATATCTTTTGTTCGCACATTAGTGAGTTCCACATTGATGGGCTCATGTAGATCATGAGAGAGAAGAAGCAAGTATTCCGGATTATGCTGTGAATATCTCCATGTTCCATGGCATTTGATTAAGTACCATTGAGAAGAAGTTGAAAAAAGGTTGCATGGACAGGTCTTACTTTCTTGAATTTTTCCTTCAACTGATTGAGAAGGAAGATATAATGCAAGGGTTTTGTATATGACCGCTACTAGTACTACCACACCAGCTTGGACCAGTGTATTTGCTCTGGTCTATTGTGTGGAAATTGATCTGCAAATGGTAAGCCAGTGCTGAGGATGAAAAAGAAGAAAAAATTTCGTGACTAGGACCTCTAAATCTTGCTGGTTGCTATGGTGTCAAGTTGAAAGAGCTCGCAGTATAATGAGATTGAGCACGACTTTTCATGCGCTCAAAATGCTGTTAGCCGGCTGAAGCATGGGTTCCAGGTTTACAAAACAGAGCAGAGATCATCTTAAATTGGAAGCAGTTCCTTTGCCTTTTCTTCTGGGTCACTCCTTGTGCAACTTGGGTTCCTTCTCAAGTGGTGGATCATCTTGAATAGTGAGCACGATTTCTCTGCATTCCCCTTTCATAACTTCAATAAAATTCTTTGCCCGCCTAAACAGAAGGAGTGGGAAATGTTGCAAGTTCATAGTATCATAGATTCAAGAATGTTCATTGAACTTTTCTATCAGTATCTTTGCCTGAATCAATTGCAGTCTCATGGCATGTATCTTGCTCGCAAGTTTCATCCTCTTTTTGGCTGTTTGCTAATGTTGACTAAACGAGGAAGAAGAGAACGGGCATGGAATGGGTGTCAGGTGTTTATTACGTCTCTGCTCTTTCGACTCACTTTTTTGTGAAGCATATCCGAGGAAGAGAGAAGGCACAAGATCCTTCATACAATATTGCATGTCATTCCAAATGACAATTTGCGAGACGTTTGGCATCTTTCGGTTTGGGGCGCAGAAGAGACCGTTTCTTTCGGGTAGTGTTTCGTTTTGTGATAGAAGGAGGGGTTTCGTGAACCAATAAAACATCGCAAAGGATGGAAACCATGCAAAATTGCGCATGGATGTTATCACCTTTCATTAAACACGGCGCTGAATTGACGAGCCAAACAAAAGCCAAAATTCCGCTGGCTCAAACGATAGGCTGTTTTCACCTGATGACTCGGGAATCCAACTTTGCATCGAACCGACTTTGCGTCGACCGCCTCATCCATGCACATACACACACGTCCCGATCAATCCAAAACATCAATTTGAGCCAGGGACTGTCCACAAGTAATGATTCACAAGGCAAGGCGAAAGGCCATCTGTGCTTACGCGTTTCCAGCCTCTTGATGAGAAGAAAACGAGCCAATGTGTGAATGGACTGCAAATGGTCCCGCCTCAGATACTTGAAAAGGAAACGCATAAGTTTTGAGAGTGGATGTCGAAATTATGAAAACCTAAATGGAGAGAGTATGGGCAAGGTAACACTTATCTCATCCTAGGATTGTGAGATCGAAAAACAAAACAAACCCTAGACATGGACATCACGAATGAAAACAAATTCGTCGTATCGACCACGTATAACAACAACAACAACATGCAGCAGTTCAAGCATATACATACGTACGTGTTTCTCGAAATCAATGGAAATTGTCGTGCTGCAGCTGTTCACTAGTCTGACCATATTTACCAACCGAAATGAATAATTATTTTGTTCTCACGTTGCAGACAACCTCAACTAGGGTGTGAACCCGCGCATTGACAGATGAATGAAGTGTCCTTGCTTTACTTCCGTCCTTCTCCAATCCATTCACGATAGAGTCTAGAATTAGTTGAAATGGGGTGGCGACCACCGACAGCTGCCCAGCAATACTTGTGCAGAAAAGGCGAACCCGCTCTTTAAGTTGGAAGACTTTAGTCACTGCCCTACAACATAAGCATTAAATATTTTCAGATTCCAAAGTCAAAAAAATATCTTTAACTAGTACAACTACTTATTGCACCAACTTATAGATTACGTCTTTCAAGAGAGAACAGTGGATGATAAGATTTACCATTACGAAATCCATTTAAGAACTGATGTTAATATAGATTCATAAAGAATAGAAATGCAATCCATTCATTTAAGTACTCATGTAAATTTTGCCACGCTAGCTCCTTTGTATTTATATATGTGCATGATTGGAAAAGACTAAGAAGCCAATGCTATAAAATGACCTTATCGAATGAAGATGATGGCGGTGCTAGCTTGTAATGAAGATAATACTTGGACTTTAATTTGGTGCGATTTAACGGGGAGGCCACTAAACACGCGTTTGAGATGTTGCAAAACTCAAATGACTTTTAGTAGGTCTTTTGCCGTATTAAGAACGTTTTCAGATTAGTTGCTCTCAATTATTACAGTTGCCATGCGCTTTTGTTGTCAGATTTCATTATAATGACTAAGAAGTCTAATATATATGCATGGACACAGATTTGCCAAGCTGTCTATCCGGATTGAAAAGAACAAGTCACATAAATGATGCCACTATCATTTAGTAATAATTCAATCCCTAGGCTAAAAAACGTTGTAGCACCACCGCCATCTAGTAGATTTCATGACTAACCAAATTTTGCAGCCGGAATTAGAGAGCGACTGTAGAAGGCGAGTCCTTTAATTCGCTGATTTGAAAGAACTCTAACCTTCATTTTTTTTAGGAACATAATTAACTGCTGCTACCTCTTATTACAAAGCGGGTAACAAAATCATCACATTTGAGAAAGATGACTGATTCGTACTGGGTATAGCAGGGTCCAATCACGGGCGACACTGTCAAAAAAGTTTCATTGTGCCGTCGCTGTCGGGGGTAAATAGTTTAGAAATGCGAAACAACTTCGACTAAGCTTGGGGTTTGCGCGTGGTGACCGTGACTCTGCAGTGAAAAAGAATGACGTGATGGACGAGAAATGATGTGCGTAGGAGTCTCAAATGGGTTATGGTAGGAAGCAGTTGATGCAAATAAAGTGAACGAGACGACTCGATTTGGTTGCATAGGGGAGCTAAGGCTACGGCTATATAATCCCCCCCACGACATCACCAGGACGTCCACCCTATTGCCAAGTTCCATTTCCTCTCTCTCTCTCTCTCTCTCTTCGACTTCAAAAACTCAATTCACATACAGAAAAGTATCATCTCCTATCTTAGAAAAAAAGCAAAATATGCGCCTCAAGTTTGCAGTCCTGGCTCTAGCAGTGCTCCTCGTCCAGGCAAACTGCGAGGCCGCGGTCGACGGGGTCAGGGGAAGTGGGTTCGCGAGGACGAACGGGATACATTTCGTGGCGAACGGGAAGCCGCTGTACCTGAACGGGTTCAACGCGTACTGGATGATGTACATGGCGTCGGACCCGTCCACCCGGGACAAGGTCACGAGCGCGCTCCAGGAGGCCGCCAAGAATGGCATGAACATCGCCAGGACTTGGGCCTTCAGCGACGGCGTCTACCGGGCCCTCCAGACGTCTCCCGGCGTCTACAACCAAGACATGTTCAAGGTAAAATTAGTAAATATTTTCGCTCTTGGCATACGCAAAACAAATTCTAGGCACCTCCCAGAGATATCCGCGATTAATATTCTTGCTTAGGGATTGGACTTTGTGATATCGGAAGCTGGGAAAAACGGAGTGTATCTGATACTAAGCTTAGCGAACAACTGGAATGACTTCGGAGGAAGGCATCAGTATGTGCAGTGGGCTCGGAACAGTGGACAGTCCTTGAACAATGATGATGAGTTCTTCAGTAACTCAGTCACCAAGGCTTATTACAAGAATCATATCAAGGTTTGTGTGTCTGTGCTTTTTGTTCTTCTATACGTATATGGATTCAGTTCAGACATAAATTCCAGCAACGCTATGAAAGAAACATGAAAAAGACTCGGTGGTGGTGTGATGGAAATTGCAGGCAGTGCTGACGAGAATGAACACTGTAACGGGAGTGGCGTACAAGGACGATCCTACCATCTTTGCATGGGAACTCATGAACGAGCCTCGTTGCCCGTCCGACCCCTCTGGCAAATCTCTTCAGGTCTCTCTCTCTCGATCTCTCTGTTTAATATGCATATATTTGTGTAAGTAATAGACAAAAGCAATCATACAATTGGTAATAGTCAGTGTCGATCGATAATGAGTTTGCGGCATTTTTTTCCTTGACTATGACAAATAATACACGACGAAAGCAACACATAGCATCACATCCACGAATTGTCTCAGCGAAACTCTGCTAAGATGGGGTATCTGCTTTCTCGTCATAAAATAGAACTGTAGATTCATACAGCCTAATGACATTAAAAGATAAGGATAGACGAATGGGGAAGTCTTTAATCAGGGAAAGGACTAATGACTAGATGTCACCTTGTGGAAAATGAATTTTTTCTTCTGTTTGGGCATGTTCGTTCTTTACTCGAATTCATCCACTTTAAGTACGAAGTAACCAATTTCTTTGGGTAAAAAAAGAGAGATTTTGAAATATCTTATTAGCGTGATGCAGAAGAAGAAAAACAAAAAGATCTGCTTCTGTCATCTTTAACAATCAGCGATTGTTAGTAACAATGCCTTTTTGCTTTTTTATCCTCACGATATTAGTCCATGTCATTTTTAAATCACACAGGACCGTGACGTTGGACCGACGCGAGACAGCTAACCTGAACAGAACATCACATTCATGGCTCTATTAGTGACAGAATAGGCTGTATCAAAGCAAGTGACTCCCTAATTGTATACTATTTACAATATCAAATTCATGCAGAGAATAAAATTGAATCGAGTGACGTCGCTTCATGATGAATTGTTAGTCCCGCCATTAATCAGTTCATTTAGCTTGTTCAGGACTGGGTGAGCGAAATGGCGGCGTACGTGAAGTCGA
Organism: Eucalyptus tenuipes; assembly: GCA_014182365.1. Classification (NCBI taxonomy): domain Eukaryota; kingdom Viridiplantae; phylum Streptophyta; class Magnoliopsida; order Myrtales; family Myrtaceae; genus Eucalyptus; species Eucalyptus tenuipes. The sequence goes on along the minus strand of CM024547.1, from coordinate 4,088,166 downwards.
TCGATAGTAATCATATGTTGGAAGTTGGACTCGAAGGGTTCTATGGGCAATCGGTTCCGGGGAAGCAGCAGATCAATCCTGGCGGTTTGCTTATCGGGACTGATTTCATCTCCAACAACCAACTCCCCCAGGTCGACTTCGCCACAATGCACCTGTACCCCGAACAATGGTAAGAATCAGAACATGCCCTCTGATTCCTTGAATCGCTCTACATCCTGGTGCTTCGATCAAATTTGCACCTGTTATGTTGTTCTTACCTTTCTTGGATAATTAAAGTTTTTTCTTGACAGGCTGCCTAGTGCAAGTGAGGGAGAGCAAGCTGCATTTGTGGACAAGTGGGTTCAAGTCCACATTCAAGACTCCAACACCATCCTCAATAAGCCAATCATACTCGGCGAATTCGGCAAGTCATCGAATTCATCGGGTTACAGCTTAGAAAAGAGGGACAGCTATTTCGGGAGGCTGTATGATGCGATCTACACGAGTGCAAGCAACCAAGGGTCGTGTGCCGGCGGTCTCTTTTGGCAACTGTTTGCTCAAGGCATGGATAACTTCAGCGACGGGTACGAAGTCATATTAGAGCAGAGCCCTTCCACAGCTAGTATCATCGCTCGACAGTCTCGCAAGATGTCATCTCTTACATGATAAGAAGGCGACGAAGATAGAAGGAAATAAGAATAAATGAATTCCGCTGTTCTGTGATTTAGATGTGTGAAACTTACATTGATTTGCTACTTAAAAGCAGTGAAAATTGTGTTACGGAGAATTTAGGAGGAATATAGAGTTACTTTATCAGACATCAATCATATATGACTTCGATGTCGTACTTTAATTGTCATTGTAGCATGTGTGTATAAATATATAAATGGATATATATCTTGCAAAATTGAGCTATGTGATTGAGAGCTTACCTAATAATGGGTTTTTAATGATCGTTTTAGCAAATCCTTAATTCTTGCAACTCTTTTATTTTGCATTTCTAATCCTCATGCATATTTTGGTATTAAATTTTGCATCCGTAATTTTTATGCATATTGTGGTAATATATCTCAAATTGATGCACAAAAGATAATATCGATTAAATATTAAATCAAATGATTGTTGATATTTGTCAAACGAAAATTTTGATCTAAATAAGATGGGATGGCGCTATTTCCATCCCTTATATAATTAAATCCACCCAATTTTCATCAAAAAGACAAAATTACCCTCTTTATTTAATTGCAATTGAGATAACTTACTTTTTTTTTTTTTTTTATGTCTATGTAGGATTTACTTACCATAATTAAGAGTTTCATATGTTTAGCTTTTGTTTGAGTTTCCATGTATATTAAAGGCACTGTACTTTTTATTGTAAAAGGCACTATATTTTTTATTGTTAACGTTACTTCCATAAAAATTTGTTTTGTCAATTTTTTTTTAAATCTAGTTCTTTTGCATATTGTTGATCATATTTATGGACAAATTGTTAAGTGGATGAAATTTAATTAAATAAAAAATAGCATGAAGTGAGATTTTTTTTTTTGGGAAATGCTAGTGAAATATCATTATTTTGGATTCTAATATTATCCATGACCTGTTTACAAAAAAAAAAAAAAAAATCAAGATGCCTTATTGTGCATAATATTTTTAGTGTATTCCTATATATTCCTCTAGCATCTTACATTCTTGTGGACTAATAGACTTAATACAAAGTTTACCAAAAAGATAAATTCTTTGATATAGTAAATAAAGAGACTTGATATATATTGTGGACTAATAGACTTAATACAAAGTTTACCAAAAAAATGAGCTTTTGAGATAAGAGGGACAAAAAACAGATACGTTGTTATAAGGTTAGTGATGAAAAAGAGGCTTTTCAGTTTATAATATATCAAAAGAAGTATTTTGTCCTCACTACTAGCAAGATGATTTTACACTAAGTATGTAAAATGTTATAGGAATATCTGAGAATGCAATTTTCTTTAATACTCTAAAATTAATGCAAAATGCATAATTATGGTAACTATCATAAATATAAAAAAGGAGAAGTTGGGGCCATTACTTTAAACTGCATTTGAAAGATTAAGGGCAATTTTGTCTTCTAGTGTAAATGGGGGTGCATGAAGTCATTTAGGGGTTAAAAATAGCACCGCCCATAAGATGATGGCACATATTTTATGTACAAATAAAAATTAACAAATTAATAATGAGATAACATCAATGCATACATTTTATTCAAGAAAAAATTAATTTTAAAAAAGATATAGAACATGATAACATATAATCCATAATTATATGATGGTAAAGGATAACTAAAAAAGTTAGGGAAAATTTCAAAAAAGGGACCTAAAGTGCCTTCATTTTCTCAAATAAGGGCGCAAAGTGGATGTTATTTCAAATAAGAATATGAAGTGCCATACTTTCTTAAATAAATACCTGAAGTAGATCTTGTTTCAAATAAAGGCCCGAAGTGATTATGTTTATATCAAATAAGGGCCTGAAATGGCTATGTCCATTTCAAATAAGGGCATGACTTTCCATAGGTTAAGGGTATTTTCATCATTCGCAATTTTTCCTCTTTTCTTTTTTAGTCTTCTTCCACCAGCGATGCCCACAGAGGGCCACTAGCCACAGGCAAGGGACGGCCTCGCTTGGGTGAGGTGACCCTTGCCTAGAAGAAGGCCGCCCCTAGTGGCCATCCGTGAGGTTGGCCCTCGCCGGCCCCAAGTGAGGGCTTCACCTACGGTTGGTGAGGGCTTGCAGGCCCTCACTTGTCGGCGAGTGCTTGTAGGCCCTCACTAGCCCTTCCCAACAGTCGGTGGGTTTGCTAAGCCCTCGTTGACCCTTCCCAGTGGCCAACAAGGGTCGTTGAGCTCTCATCGGCCTTTGCTGGCGTTGTCTAACACCTAAAAAGAAAAAAAAAAATAAAAAATTTGGACGAAAACGCCCTTGACTGGTAAAAAATTTAGCTAGCTAGAGACCAGTGAGGTTAGGCCTTCATTTGAAATAACCAAGGCTACTTTAGGCCCTTACTTGAAACAACCAAGGTCACTCCATGCCCTTATTTAAAACAAATAAGGTCACTTTAGGTTTTTATTTGAAACAAAGTCTACTTTGAATTCTTATTTGAGAAAATAATGACACTTCGGATCCTTTTTTAAAATTTTCTCAAAAATTATACAACATTATACCTTCTAAATGTAAATTAGCCGAATAATATATAGACATAAAAGAAAAAAAAATCACAAATAAATGATAATAAAGGATTATTATATTATTCCATGTTATTTTTACAAAGATATCGGTCAAGACAACAACTTAATGTCGACCAAAAATAAGTGATATTAAATGTGTATGTTCAGAATATTTGAAGGAAAAGTAATGCAATTTCACTGACCTTGTAAAATGATCAAGACAATATCGATTAATATTTAGTGTATTTAATAGAGTATGTCATAACACTAGAATTTTTTCAACTATTGACATTATTTTGTTTATATGTTTTTATTGTTTTGTGGCGAAGGGAAAAAGAAAGAAGAAAAAGAAAGAAGAGAATAGATGACAAAGAGATTAAAAAAAAGAAAAGAAAGGCAAAGAGAAAAAGAAAGGAAAAAAACGTTAATAAAAATATAAAAATATTATTAACAATTGTCCACACTTAGCTGTACTACTACTATGTATGATGACTAGGTCCACATCAACAATTAGAATTAATAGAAATGGACTCAGTTGATAAATTGTCAAAAGATTCAGTATTTAATTGGTAAAAATATAATATATTCAGAATTTTTTGAACAATTTTTCCCAAAACAGGACAGTGGTATCACCGCTCTCTAGTAGATTTCATGACTAACCAAATTTTGCAGCTAGAAGTAGAGAGCGGTTGTATAAAGCAAGTCCTTTAATTTGCGGATTTAAAGATATTTAACCTTCAACATCATGTTCTAGAAACATGATTAAGTAACAAAATCGTCAAATGGAAAGAAAGTCTGATTCGTACTTGGTAATAGGATCCAATCATGGGTTACGCTGTCAAAAAAGTTTCAATATTCCGTTGCCATCGAATAATTATCTTTTTGGAAATGCGAAACAAAGTCCACTAAACTTGGGCTTTGCGTGAGTGTTGACCGTGACCCTATGTTTTTTTTTTTTGGTCGGAAACCGTGACCCTATCTATGTTCACAAGCCGTTGATGCAACGAAGAGAATCGGACTCGATTTGTTTGCATATTTGAACCAAGAATATGCCTATATAAACCCCCCTATAGCATCAGCAACGCAATCCACATACGCAGAAGTATCATCTCCTATATTAGAAAAAATGAAAGAAATGAGCCTAAAGTTTGTAGTCCAGTCTCTAGCCGCGCTCCTCATCCGGGTGAACTGTGGGGTCGTGGGGACGGAAGGGAAACGTTTCGGGGCGGACGGGAAGCCACTGCACCTGATGGGACGGGAAGCCACTGTACCTGATTGGGTTCAACGCGCTCTGGATGATGCACATGGCGTCGCACCCGTCCACCCAGGACAAGGCTGTGAGCGCTTTCCAGGAGGCCACCAAGAACGGCATGAACATCGCCAGGTCTTGGGCCTTCAGCATCAGCGCCAACCGGGCCCTCCAGACCTCTCCCGGCTCTATAACGAAGACATGCTCAAGGTAAAAATAGCAAATATTTTCACTCATGGCATACGCAAAATATATTCTAGGCACCTCAGAGAGATTTGTGTGATTAATATTCTTGTTTAGGGATTGGACTTTGTGATATCGGAAGCTGGGAAAAAGGGAGCGTACCTGATACTGAGCTTTGTGAACAACTGGAATGTCTATGGAGCTAAGAAGCAGAATGTGCAGTGGGCTCAGAGCAACGGACAGTCCATAACTAATGATAATGAGTTCTTCACTATCTCAGTCACCAAGGGTTATTACAAGGATCATGTCAAGGTTTGTGTTTCTGTGCTTTTTGTTCTTCCATATGTATATGAGTTCAGTTCAGACATAGATACCACAACACCATGATTCCTAGCATATTGTCTCTGAAATTGATCAATTGTTTATTTTTGGCTGATACAGGGGATAGGATTTCTTTCAATAGAGGAAATGAATCAAGATTGCTGGAATTAGGAAAAACTTTTTATAAAATCGGAAATTTATGCCTAAGCTTAAGTTTTTGACACATGGGGTCCTTTGAAGACATCTTAGGACGTAATCAGATCAGGAACCTCTGTCTGTTTACGTACTTAATGGTTAATAAACGGAAAATGAAAGAGACACGGTGGTGGTGTGATGGAAATTGCAGGCAGTGCTGACGAGAAAGAACACCAGAACGGGAGTGGCGTACAAGGACGATCCTACCATCTTTGCTTGGGAACTCGTGAACGAGCGTCGTTGCGAGTCTGACCCCTCTGGCGAAACTTTTGAGGTCTCTCTCTCGATCTCTCTCTTTAATACGTATAAATGTGTGGAGGTAATAGGCCGAGTGAATCATACAATAAGAATAGTTAAGGCCAATTGATAGTGAGTTTGCGACATTTTGACCTCGTCTGCATTGAATGCTACACAACGAAAGCAAAACATAGCATCACTATCCATGAATTGGCTCAGCGAAACTCTACTAAAATTGGGACCTCGCTTTCTCATCATAAAATAAAAGTGTAAATTCTTACAGCTTAATGATATTAAGAATAGACGTACAAGCAAGAGTTTAATCATGGAAAGGACTAATGAGTAGACGTCATCACGTGTGAAATTAGATATTTCTTCTGTTTGGGCACGTTTCGTTCTTTACGGGATTTCATCCAGGTGTAGTGTAAAGTCACCAGTTTCTTTGCCTAAAAGGATAGAGATTTTGGTTGTCTTATTAACTAATGCAGTTGAACAAAAACATAAAGATCTGCTTCGGTGATATCTAATCGTGTTCAATTAACATTATCAAATTCATGCTGAGAATCAAATTGAATCGAGTGACGTCACTTCGTGATGATTGTTACTCGTGCCATTAATAAGTTCCTTTAGTGCGTTCAGGACTGGGTGACCGAAATGGCGGCATACGTGAAGTAGATCGATAGGAATCATATGCTGGAAAGCGGACTCGAAGGGTTGGATGGGCAATCGAAGCATCGGAGCAATCCGGGCGGTGTGCTTCTCGTGGGTGATTTCATCTCCAACAACCAAGTCCCCCAGGTCGACTTCGCCAAGATGCATGTCGACCCCGAATATTGGTAAAAATTAGAACATGTCCTCCGATCCCTCGAATCGCGCTACATCCTGGTATGTTGTTTTTTACTGTTCTTGGCTAATCAATGTTTTTTTCTTGGCAGGTTGCCTAAGGCAAGTGAGGCAGACCAAACTGCACTTGTGGACAAGTGGGTTCAAGCTCACATTCAAGACTCCAATTCAAGACTCCAACACCATCCTCAATATGCCAATCATCCTCGACGAATTCGGCAAGTTGTCAAAGTCAGCGGGTTACAGCGTAGCGAAGAGGGACAGCTACTTCGGGACGCTGTACGACGCGATCTACGCGAGCTCAAGCAACAGAGGGTCGTGCGCCGGCGGCCTCTTTTGGTAGGTGTTTGCTCAAGGCATGGATAGCTTGAGCGACGGGTATGAAGTCATATTGGATCAGAGCCCATCCACGGCCAGCATCATCGCTCAACAGTCTCGCCGGATGTCGGCTCTCTTATGATGAGAAGACAACGAAGATAGAGGAGATAATAATAAATGAATTCCGCTATTTTTTTTTATTTAGATGTGTAAAAATTACACTGATTTGCTGCTTAAAAGCAACGGAATCTGTGATATGGGAAATTCAAGAGGAATATAGAGTTATTTTATTGAATATCAATCATATTCGACACCGATATTTGGTGCTTTACTTTTAATTGTAGTACGTGTATATGAATATATAAATGGGCAAAGCTCATGCGAAATTACGCTATATGGTCGAGAGGTTTACCTAGTAACATGTTTCTAACGATCGTATCAGCAACTCTTTAATTCTCGGAAGCCTCTCATTTGGCATTTCTAATCCTCATGCAATTTTGGTATCAAATTTTGCATCTCTAATTTTATATATATTTTGTAAACAAATGCATATTTTGCATCTTGTAATTTTTGGCATATTTTGGTATTTAATCTCAAATCGATGCACAAAAGATAATATCGATTAAATATTAAAACATGGTATATTTGATTTTTGTCGAATGAAAATTTAGCATGATCTAAATAAGATGATAGCACGTATTTTACATTCGAATGAAAATGATCAAATTAACAATGAATTATCCGTCAATGCATACGTTTTATTGAAGAAAACAATTAATTTAAAAAAGCTATATAACATGATAATGTATATCCCATAACTATATGATGGTAAAGGATAGTTGAAAAAGTTATATAACATGATACCTTCTAATTGTAAAACAGCCGAATAATATATAGAAACATAATATAACAAAATCTTTTCACAAGTAAATGAAAATAGAGGATTATTGTATTATTACGTGTCACTTTTACAAAGATACCTATTAAGACAACAACTTACATGTCGACCCAAAAATAAGTGATGCTAAACGTGTATGTTCAGACTTTTTTAAGGAAAAGTAATGCAATTTCGCTGACCTTTGTAAAATGATCGAGACAATATCGATCAATCCTTAAAGTATTTAATAGTCTGTCAAAACACTACTTTTTTTTTTTCAACTATCGGCGTTCTGGTGATTTTGATTACATTTTCTTGGTTAACATTCTAAAAATTATTTTTACAGCAACAACCAGTACAAATATAGTCTGCATCGTACTTTAAAATATATCTTATTGACGTTTTATTGTAATTTCTTAGCATTATCTGAGGTCGTTTTGATTGAGTATCAATTAATTCTCATAGAGACGATAAAGTATATGGTTGTCAATATTTAAGGGTTATTATATTATATAATATACTGTATATAATAGCACAAAGACTCTTGATGGAGAGCTATTGATGTAGAACACCATGCAAATGCCTTTTATGGAAACATTAGAGCGTTATAAGAGTAGGCGGTCTCACAAATCAAAGAGAATGGTGTGATCTTTGAGATTACAAATAATTTACAATATTTGATTTATGTGTTTTCCTTGATTTCCAAGATGTCATAGATTTTAAACGCGTTTTGCAGATTTTCTAGTTGTGTTTTGATAACTTTCCCTTTTATCAATATCTTTTCCTTAATTTTGTTATTTGATTTCAATTATTTAGTTATTTTCTAGATGACGACCTCCTATAAATAGGCGTCTAAGATATTATAATATGTACTTCATTATTCAAAATAAATGCTATCTATCTTTTGGAATCCTTTCCAAGCATAACTTTCTCTGCATCGGCTACTCTCTATGATATGGATAGCACAAATGATTTTCCAAGTTGTTAGTACTTATTAAAAATAAATATATGAAATTCTTAATCATGGCAATTAGATTTTAAATGGATATGAAAAAACTAAAAAAAAAAAAAAAACAAAGGAAAGTAAATAAATTTGGATTATTCCTTCAAAATTTGTGGCTCACAACAAACTGTTATCCTTATAGTAACTCAAAGATTGTTATACTAGGAAAGTTTTAGTAAGAGAGCTGTATAAGAGGCAAGTTTAGTTAGCTGATTTGAAAGACTGGTTATATAAAACCCCCACAACATCACCAGTACGTTCACACATTCATAAGTTCATTTCCTCTCTCTTACAATTCCAAAAACTCAATCCACATACACGGAAGTATCATCTCCTAAATTATAAAAACGAAACAAATGTGCGTAAAGTTTGTAGTCCTGGCTCTAGTGGCGCTCCTCCTCCGGGCGAACTGCGAGGCGTCGGCGGACGGGGTGGGGGGAAGTGGGTTCGTGGGGACGAATGGGATACGTTTTGTGGCAAATGGGAAGCCGCTGTACCTGAATGGGTTCAACGCGTACTGGATGATGTACATGGCGTCGGACCTGTCCACCCGGGACAAGGTTACGAGCACGTTCCAGGAAGCCGCCAAGAACGGCATGAACATTGCCAGGACTTTGGCCTTCAGCGACGGCGGCAACCGGGCCCTCCAGACCTCTCCTGGCGTCTACAACGAAGACATGTTCAAGGTAAAATTGGTAGATATTTTCACTGGTGGCATACACAAAACAAATTCTAGGCACCTCACAGAGATATCCGTGATTAATATTCTTTCTTAGGGATTGGACTTCGTGATATCGGAAGCTGGGAAAAACGGAGTGTATCTAATACTAAGCTTGGTGAACAACTGGAATGACTTCGGAGGAAAGAATCAGTATGTGCAGTGGGCTCGGAACAGCGGACAGTCCTTGGACAATGATGATGAGTTCTTCACTAACTCAGTCACCAAGGGTTATTACAAGAACCATATCAAGGTTTTTGTGTCTGTACTTTTGGTTCTTCTATATGTATTCAGTATTCCAGCAACACTATGATCTCTGACATTTCGTCATTTTTTGGCTGATACAAATAAGAAGCCGGGTGCTTTTTTTTTTTTTTTTCCCTTTTTTCCTTTTGGTATTTCCTATTATGGACGTGCAAATGTAGGAATTCACGCAAAAACAAGATAAAGATGATTTCTTTCAAAAGGGGAAATACATCCAGATTGCCTGAATTAGGAAAACCTTCATGGTAAAACCTGAGATTCATGTCCAAGCTTCTGTTTGACACCCAGCGAAGGCAGTCCTTTTAAGACATCCTAGGACTAATCAGGAATCTCTGTCTATTTACTTATTTTATGGTCAATAAAAGGAAAATGAGAGAGACTCAGGGTGGTGGTTTGATGAAAATTGCAGGCAGTTCTGACGAGAATGAACACTGTAACGGGAGTGGCGTACAAGGACGATCCTACCATCTTTGCATGGGAACTCATGAACGAGCCTCAATGCCAGTCCGATCTCTCTGGCAAATCTCTTCAGGTCTCTCTCTCGATCCCTCTGTTTAATATGCATAAATTTGTGGATGTAACAGACGGAGTCAATCATACAATAGGAAATAGTTAGTATCAATCGATAATGAATTTGCGGCATTTTTACCTTGTTTGCATCAAATACTTCTTGAACTAAGCAACATATAGAATCACCATCCACAGATCGTCTCAGCGAAACTCTGCTAAGATGGGATCTGCCCTTTCTTGTCATAAAATAAAACTGTAATTTTACAGAGTCTAATGATATTAGAAGACAAGAATAGATGTATGAGGAAGACTTTAATCATGGAAAGGACTAAGGAGTAGATGTCACCATGTGTGGGATGAGATTTTTCTTCTGATTGGGCACGTTTCATTCTTTGCCTAAAAGGAGAGATTTTGGAATATCTCATTGATATGATGCAGAAGAAGAAAAACAAAAAGATCTGCTTCGGTCATTTTTAACAATCAGCGATTGCTAGTAACAATGCATTTTTTATTTTATTTTTTTGTCCTAGTGCTATTAGTTATGTCATTTTCAAATCACACATGACTGCAATTTCGAACAAATTTGGAACAGTTTTCCTGAATAGCACATCACTTTCGTGGCTTTAGTAGCTACAGGAACCATAGGCCGTATCAAAGCAAGTGATTATCTAATCGTGTTCTATTTACAGATCAAATTCATGCAGACAATCAAATAGAATTAAGCAACGTCACTTCGTAATGATTTGTTAGTCCCGCCATTGATTAGTTCATTTGGCTCATTCAGGACTGGGTGAGCGAAATGGTGGCGTACCTGAAGTCGATCGATAGTAATCATATGCTGGAAGTTGGACTCGCGGGGTTCTATGGGCAATCGGTTCCGGGGAAGCAACAGATCAATCCTGGCGGTCAGCTTCTCGGGACTGATTTCATCTCCAACAACCAAGTCCCCCAGGTCGACTTCGCCACAATACACCTGTACCCTGACCAATGGTAAAAATCAGAACATGCCCTCCGATCCCCAGAGTGGCGCTACATCCTGACGTTCCGATCAAATTTGCACCTGTTGTGTTTTGTTTACCTTTCTTGGCTAATTGAAGTCTTTCTTGATAGGTTGCCTAATCCAAGTGAGAAGGACCAAGCTGCATTTGCGGACAAGTGGGTTCAGGCCCACATTCAAGACTCCAACACCATCCTTAATAAGCCGATCATACTCGGCGAATTCGGCAAGTCGTCGAATTCATCGGGTTACACCATAGAAAAGAGGGACAGCTATTTTGGAAGGCTGTACGATGCGATCTACGCGAGTGCAAGCAACCAAGGGTCGTGTGCCGGCGGCCTTTTTTGGCAGGTGCTTGCTCAAGGCATGGATAACTTCAACGACGGGTATGGAGTCATATTAGAGCAGAGCCCTTCCACAGCCAGCGTCATCGCTCATCAGTCTCGCCGAATCTTGGCTCTCACAAGATGAGAAGACTACGAAGATAGAAGGAAATAAGATTACATGAATTTGTGTTTTAAATGTGTGAAATTTATATTGATTTGCTGCTTAAAAGCAGTGAAAATTGTGTTGTGGAGAATTGAAGAGGAATGTGGAGTTATTTTATCAGATATCAATCATATTTGACACCAATGGTTGGTACTTGTCACTATAGCACGTGTCTGTAAATATGTAAACGGGTAAAGCTCATGTGCAAATGCGCAATGTGATTGAGAGTTTATCTAATAACGTGTTTTTAATGATCGTTTTAGCAAATCTTTAATTCTTGCAGCTCGCTTCGTTTCGCATTTCTAATCCTCATGCATATTTTGGTATTTTTTTGCGTCTCTAAGTTTTATGAATATTTCGGTAATACATCTCAAATCGATGTATGAAAGATAATATCGATTAAATATTAAATCAAATCATATTCGATATTTGTCAAACGAAAATTTAACATGAACTAAATAAGATGGGACGTCGCTATTTCCACCTCTTATATGATTAATCCACTCAATTTTCATAAAAAGACAAAATTGCCATCTATTCTTCAATTGCAATTTAGATTATTTACTTTCTGTTTTTTTAGTTTTTCTATACCTATGTGGGATTTACTTATCATAATTAAGAATTTCATATGTTCAGTTTTTGTTTATTCTTGATTTTCCAAGTATATTAAAGGCTCTATATTTTTTTTATTGTAATAATTACTTCCATAAAAAATTATTTTGTTGAAAAGAGAAATTTCCAATAATGTAGTTCTTTTCCATGTCGTTAATCATACTTATGGATAAATTGTTATGTGGATGAAATTTAATTAAATCAAAACATTGCATAAAGTAAGATTTTTTTTTTTGGGGAAATGTAAGTGAGATATCATTATTTTGGATTGAGAAAAATTGATATCATTTATGAACTATTTACAAAAAAAAAAATCAAGATACCTCATTGTGCATAAAATTTTTAGTGTATTTCTATATTTTTCTCTAACGTCGTACATGCTTTGTATGAGAGCATCACACCAGTATAATAAGGAAAAAACAAAATTCTTTTGATATAGTAAATAAAGAGACTTGTTATATATTGTAGACTAATGAAATTAATAAAAGTTTACCAAAAAAAATGAGCTTTTGAGATAAGAGGAACAAAAAATAGATAAGTTGTTACAAGATCAATGATGAAAAAGAGACTTTTCGGTTTGTTCTATATCGAAATAAGTCTTTTTTCCTTTCCATTAGCCAGATGATTTTACATGGAGTATGTAAAATATTATAAGAATATTGAGAATGCATTTTTTTTAATATGGTAAAAAAAATGCGAAATGTTTAATTATGGTAACTATTATAAATAGAAAAAAGGAGTCAGAGCCATTACTTTAAACTGCAATTGAAATATTAAGGGCAATTTTGTCTTCTAGTGTAAATGGAGGTGGATGTAGTCTTTTAGACTACATTTGGTGATCGGGAAAAAGTTCAAGATATGATGAACTTTATCATGTTATGTGTTTGGTACCTACTCAAGACAAGATAAAGTTAGATATAAGGGAAATATAGGCCGAATAAAATTATCTTATGGAGGAGGTGGGATAAAAATGGATATGATTTCTAATATCTAAAATAGGAAAGTTATTTTGCTTAAATAAAAAACTTTTGAAATTAACACATTTAAAATTATATTTTAAGATAAATAATATTTGAATTCTACTATAAGAAATTCAAAATAACAATTTATTTTTAATTTAATCTTATTTTTATTTATATATTTGAAATTAATTTTATCTTATAAAATAAATTCAATTTATAAATATATGTTTATTACATATTTTAGGTGTTTTAGTATTTTAGGTGTATTAGTACAATTTTCTATTTTTTAAAAAAAATATTAGAGAATGATGGAAGGGAAAGAAAGAAATGAAAAATAAATTACTTAAAAAAAAAGAAAGGAAAATAAAATAAAAATAAAGTAGACAAAAGTGTCACGAGAGATTTGTACCATCTCTGTTTGTAAAATTTGTCGTTCATTTATATTGATATGTTATTTATACCAATATATGATATGATATAAATATATCTAACTTTATTATTACAATCACCAAACAATTGATAGGAATTAATAAAATCCCTAGATTTCATATCTTATATTATCCAATCTTTTCTCGATTAGAAATCTGAACAACAAAATGTAGCTTTATCGGATGTAAATAGCTCTATCCATAAGATGGTAGCACATACTTTACGTACAAATGAAAATTAACAAATTAATAACAAAATATTCATAAATGCATAAGAAACCAATTAATTTAAAAAAGCTATATAACATGATAATGTATATTCCATAACTATATGATGGTAAAGGATAGTTGAAAAAGCTATATAACTTTATACCTTTTAATTGTAAAATAGCCGAATAATATATAGAAACATAATATAACAAAATCTTTTCACAAGTAAATGATAATAGAGGATTATTGTATTATTACGCGTCATTTTTACAAAGATACCAATCAGGACAACAACTTACATGTCGACCCAAAAATAAATGATGTTAAACGTGTATGTTCAGACTTTTTTAAGGAAAAGTAATGCAATTTCCCTGACCTTCGTAAAATGATCAAGACAATGTCGATCAACCCTTAATGTATTTAATAGTCTGTTCAAAACACTAGATTTTTTTCAACTATCGGCGTTCTAGTAATTTTGTTTATATTTTCTCATTGTCTTGTGTTTAACCAATATTAACATTCTAAAATATATATTTACAGCAACAACCAGTATAAATATAGTCTGCATCGTATTTTAAATATATCTTATTGACGTTTTATTGCAATTTCTTAACATTATCTCACGTCCTTTTTGATTGAGTATCAATTAATTCTCATGGAGACGTTAAAGTACATGGTTGCCAATATTTTATCAAGAATATCTAATATATTATATATAATAGCACAAAGACTCTTGATGGAGAGCTACTCTTTACCATACGGGTAGCATAAATGATTTTCAAGATGCCTTGAAAATAGATATATGAAATTCTTAATCATGACAAGTATATTTTACATGGATATAAAAAGGAAAGTAAACAAATTTAAGACAACTCCTTTAAGAATTTGTGATTTACAACAAAATGTTATCCTCACATAATAGCCCAAAATTGTTATGCTATGAAAGTTCATATCGTAAATTAACTATCCTATTAAATTTTGCAGCTGGAAATAGAAAGCTGTATAAGGCAAGCTTAATTCGCTGATTTGAAAGACAGGCTGTATAAACCCCCCACAACATCACCAGTACGTCCGCACATTCACAAGTTCATTTCCGCTCTCTTCAATTCCAAAAACTCAATCCACATACACGAAAGTATCATCTCCTAAATTATAAAAACGAAACAGGTGCCTCAAGTTTGTTGTCCTGGCTCTAGTGGAGCTCCTCCTCCTGGCGAACTAAAACTGTAATTTTAAACCGCCTAATGATATTAGAAGACAAGAACAGATGTATGAGGAAGACTTCAATCGAGGAAAGGACTAATGAGTAGATGTCACCATGTGTGCAATGAGATTTTTCTTCTGATTGGGCACGTTTCATTCTTTACTCGAATTCATCAACTCGAAGTGTATGGTCACCGATTTCTTTGCCTACAAGGAGAGAGATTTTGGAATATCTTATTGATGTAATGCAGAAGAAGGAAAAAAAAAAGATCTGCTTCTGTTATTATTAACAATTAGCGATTGCTAGTGACAATGCACTTTTTTTTTGGTCCTCGTGATATTGGTCCACATTTTCAAATCACACATGACTGCAATGTCGAACAAATTTGGAACAGTTTTCCTGAATAGCACATCACATTCGTGGCTTTATTAGCGACAGGAACCATAGGCTATATCAAAGCAAGTGATTATCTGATCGTGTTCTATTTACAGTATCAAATTCATGCAGACAATCAAATTGAATTAAGCAATGTCACTTCATAATGTTTTGTTAGTCCCGCCATTGATTAGTTCATTAGGCTCATTCAGGACTAGGTCAGCGAAATGGCGGCGTACCTGAAGTCGATCGATAGTAATCATATGCTGGAAGTTGGACTCGAAGGGTTATATGGGCAATCGGTTCCGCGGAAGCAGGAGATCAATCCTGGTGGTGTGCTTGTTTGGACTGATTTCATTTCCGACAACCAAGTCCCCCAGGTCGACTTCGCCACAATACACCTGTACCCTGAACAATGGTAAAAATTAGAAGATACCCTCCGATCCCTCGAGTCGCGCTACATCCTGGCGTTCCGATCATATTTGCACCCGTTATGTTTTGTTTACATTTCTTGGCTAATTAAAGCTTTTTCTTGACAGGTTGGCTAGTGCAAGTGAGAGGGACCAAGCTGTATTTGCGGACGAGTGAGTTGAAGTCCACATTCAAGACTCCAACACCATTCTCAATAAGCCGAACATAATGTGCGAATTCGGCAAGTCATGGAATTCATCGGGTTGCAGCATAGAAAAGAGGGACAGCTACTTCGGGAGGCTGTACGACGCGATCTACGCGAGTGCAAGCAACCAAGGGTCGTGTGCCGGTGGCCTCTTTTGGCAGGTGCTTGCCCAAGGCATGGATGGCTTTAGCGATGGGTACGAATTCATATAAGAGAAGAGCCCTTCCACAGCCAGCGTTATCGCTCATCTCTCATATGATGATAACGTGACAAAGATAGGGGAAATAAGAATAAATGAATTCCACCATTTTGTAATTTAAATGTGCAAAATGTATAATGATTTCTGCTTAAAAGCACTGAAAATTGTGTTATGGGGAATTCAAGAGGAATATAAAGTTATTTTATTGAATACCAATCATATTTGACATCGATGTTTGGTGCTTTACTTGTCATTGTAGCACGTGTATATAAATATAAAAATGGGTAAAATGTTGAGATTATTCCACATCAATTGTGAAAAAACTAGTGGTCAGTTTATAAGTATGAGAGAATATCTCACCATTTGAGCTAGTTTTTGAGGTAAGAGAGGCCTAAAACCAACCAATACTAGTATCAGAGCAATTTTCTGTTAGCTGGATTCATTTCTATGTGAAGGAAGCCCAATGAATTGCAAGCCCACAGACTTGATCTCATATGATAAGTCATATGGATAAAGAGATTTTCTAATATCTTTTATATGGTAGTTGTAAAAATGTTAGTAGAGATGCATACACAAAGATCAAATAGCTCATCCCAAACATCATAAACACAGGTCATGTTATCTCTTCTTGAAAACATAAGAGCATACTTGTCCCAAATGGCTTTGGTTAACACTGCATAAACTGAGGATTAATATTGGAATCCATGTTAGAATCCATGGTATTCCAGAACAACATCCAAATGGCAGCATCGCCAAAGTGCCAATTGTCCACCTTCTTTTTATTTGTTTTATCTGAAGGTGGAGGTGAAGTCGGATAACTCAACTCTTTCATGACTAATAGATTCGTCTCCACCGCCATTGACCAAAAAGAATAATTGGTCCCATCTAGCTTGACATAATTCAACTTCAGATTAGTAAGACTGGTATCCATGCTCACACCAAGTTCAAAGTTTCTAGCCATAAATCAACAATAAACAAAGAACTCAAATCGGTGCCAAACATAAAATCATCTCTTAAGGCATTAAACTATTTAGATATACGAAGCGACACTAAACCATCCAACACAAAATTCTAGATCAACAACAAAACCTATCAAAATTCCGTAACTGCAAACAAACCCACGTCACTTTTCGTTGAGAAGTGAATCCGCTAATCATCATATGAAAACCAACCAATCAAACTCTCAAACAATTGCATTCGCTGCACTTGCGATCCTCAGGCACATCATCTAGAAGAGAATATTTTGAAAATGGGTAATTATGCGCACATCACCTAGAAGAGCTTCATGTCCTATCACTTCAAAGTGCTCTGAAAGTCTGACACACTGGATGCTCCTCGAGCGAGGAAGGATGAGCAGACCCCATCCGCGATGCCAAATCTGGTTGCAAAGATAGGTGACCATGGCTATGGTTTGAACAACGATAAATTTGGTCGCCGAGCCTTGGTGACAGTGACTAAAGCATCGTGGATGTCGCCATTCAACAACAGTGGTTTCTCTGGTGATGCAACGAAAATTGTCAACAACTAAGGTAAAAGGTGTATTTTTGTGGCTTTGATAACATGTAAACGAAAGAGAAGAAAATTGTTAATTTTATAATTAGACATCACATCAATATATATAGTGAGCATTTAGGTTCACTAACAATGAAGAAGACTAAACTACCCTTCAACAACTCTGAAAACATTCACTTACCTCAAAATTGGCTTCCACTTGACCCAGTCCTTCAAAATCAACATAGATGGGTCTTTGATGCAAAAAAGAACAAAGATCATCTTGAATTGGAAGCAGTTTCCTTGCCTTTTCTTCCAGTTCTCTTATGCAACTTGGATTCCTTCTCAAGTCCAACCCATGAATGTGATTTTAATATTTAAATATTCAATCTCTCTCCCTCATGCTTTGTCTGACATATTTAATTGGGTATTGAAAAGATTTGAACTTAGGACATCCTATTTTGATATAATATGAAATTTTAAGAGACAACTGCTAACTCATCTAATAGTTTGAGTTATTAGATGAATGTATGGTTCAATATTTAAATAAAATATCCATAATATCATAGATAATTAAATATATCTAACATGTTTATCGCATTCGTTCCATCAGTATGTTGTCTGAATCCATTGGAGCCAGGTGGCAAGACCTAGGATGCAAGTTTTATTCCCTTTTCGGCTGTTTTCGAATTGTTGAATCAACAAGGAAGAAGAGAATGGGAAAGGAACGGGTGTCAAGTTATGATTGCGTTTCTGTTGTTTCTTTTGACTCTTACTTTTTCTTGAAGCATATTCGAAGAAGAGAAAAGGAACAGGATCATTCAGCACAATATTGTATGTCGATCCAAATGACAACTTGCCAAGCGTTTGGCATCTTTTGGTTTGGAGGGGCAAAAGAGACCGTTTAAATTCTTTTAATGAGTGTTTAGTTTTGTGCTAGTGGGAACTTGAATGAAACATCTCAAAGGATGAAACCATTCAAATCTGCACATCGATATTATCATTTTTCATTAAACACGGCACTAAATTCATGAGCCAAACATGAGCCAAAATTCGGTTGGTTGGCCGTTTTCAACTGATGACTCGAGAATCCAACTTTGCGTCAAACGCCTCGTCCATACACACACATCCGTTCCTTACCAGAACAAGACCTTTGAGGCACGATCAATCCAAACCATCAATTTAGGCTAGGGACCGTCCACAAACAATGATTCACAAGCCAAGGCCAAAGGCTACCTTGTGTTCATGCGTTTTCAGCCTCTTGATGACATGAAAGTCACAACCCCATATAACGAACCATATGTTAGAGATATTTATCTTAAAATTGATTATAATTGACTTCATATCGATTATAATTGATTTGATTTTGATATCATAATATTTTATTACTTTATATAGTTGTATCTACCCCATATAATGATACCATTCTTTCACCATGCAGTTCAAGGAAATACACGCGTACATACATTTGTCGAAATTGATGGAAATTTTCATGGTGTAGCTGTTCACTAGTCGACCATATTCACCTAACGATAACAATGACTCTGTTCTCACGTTCCAGATGACATAACTAGAGTGTGAACTAACACGTTGACAGAAGAATGAAATCTCTTGCTTTACTTTTGTCCTTTTCCAATCCAGTCACGATAGAGTTCTAGAATTAGTTTAAATGGGGTGGCGACCACCGACAGATGCTAAGCTAGAAGACTTTCGTCACTGCCCTACGGCATATGCATTAAATATTTTCAGATTCCAAAGTCAAAAATACATCATTAACTAGTATGACTTTTAGGGCACACATGACAAAATTTTTGGAATAGAAGTCAATTTTTGGTCAAAAATTGATTTCTCAATTTATATCATGCAAATAAATGCGTTTGATAACAACTTAAAATTTCTATTTCTGGAATAAAAATTCGTTTAATAATATAGTAAAATTTCTTTTTTATAGGGGGCACAATCGACGTGCCCGGTGGTGGCGGTAGCGCTCGGCGGCGGGCATCTAACAGCGAGCAAGTGGGCAGTGACAAGAGTAAACGATGAAAAGAGTTTTCATTTCTCACTTTTGTTCCGGAAATAAAAAAGCTAAAAATTTTAGCTTCTTATTTATGCTCTAAATCTATTTCTAGAATACAAATCTATTTCAAAAGTAGGAAAATGAAATTGCATTGACAAACGGATTTCTATTCCTAAACATGTTTCCGAGGAACAAAAAATAAAGAAATAGAGAAACATAAATTTTATCATGCACGCGCTTATTTCACCAGCTTGTCAAAATGTATCTTCAAAAGAAAATGGTGAATGGTAAGATTACCATTAAGAAATTGAATTAGGATGCATTTTGTAACTTGTCCAAAAGTAATTGATTTTATTCTTTTATTTTTGGGAAAAATTTGGAATAGAAATCTATTTGATAAATTTTTTGTTCTTGGGAAAAAAAATCTGTTTTTTTAGTTCCCGGGAATAGATTTGGAACATAATCAAGAAATAGAAAAAAAAAATGTTTATTTGTTCTCGGAAAAATATTTTTCTTCTTTCTCTTTTCTTTTCTTCTTTTCTTCTTCTCTCTTCTTCTTCCCTCAGTCAATCATTCGCTACTGCCGCCACCGCCAGCAGTGGAGAAAATAAAGAAAAAAGAGCAAAAGGAAGGAAAGGAAAATTCTTTAATTTAGGAATTCAAATCAAAAAATGTTGGAAGATGGATACCAAATTAAGGATTCTGTGATTTATTTGCTGATTTTATGCGGAAAAAAAAAATAAGCAATTGCATTGTGTTAGGATTCTTGAATATATCCTATAAAAAGGATATATAGAAAGCTAGGGTTTTTTATAGTTTTAGATCGTTTTTTATTGTTTTGAAAGTTTTTCAAGCATTTTGGAAAGAAAACAAAGTAGTGACATAATTCTTGTTCTTTGATTCAAAATGTTGGATTTAATTTATATTTTCTTTTCTTTTTCTACTATGTTCTAATTTTTTTTTTGTTAAGGCTACGATATAGCCTAAAAATTGATGATATAAATGTTATGATTTTTATGTGTGCAAGTAATTTTATTCATGTAAGTTATATATTATTATACTTAATGCTTTTAGTGACCGACCACTATTTGAATAATTTATTGTGCATTTTGAAACTGAGAAGTGATAGTATGCAATTATTCCTTATAAAATATAACTATGAATTAAACGTGGATAGAAATATATCGCGTTATTTGTGTGGCTTTTGGTGATAAGGTGATTTAAAAGACTCATTGTAAACCCAGAATATTAATAGATTTTAATGCACTAATGTTTGTTTAAATTCACATAGAAATATAGTAGATTAATAAACTAAGTAGGTTTGCCATACTTAGAAATAGAATGGTAAATAGATTAGGAAATTTCGCTATCACATGTTTCATATCGTTTTTGTACGCGTAACAATCTGAAATTCATATATAGTGGTTATGATGAAATCAATGCTCTAACATATTTATCTAATTGATTTACTGCATTTAGTCTCCAAATTTTGCTTTTAAGATGTTTAGTTTTAATTTATTCTCAATTCTATTTTGATATGTTAGATCAATTTTAGAATTAATCAATTTTTAGTATTTAATTAGTTTATTAGTCATCAACCTCCATGGGACAATACTCATTCTCATTAGTATATTACTTGTTCAACGCGTTCACTAGTGTTTAGAATTTTACAAACATGGACCTCACCCAGCCGATTGCCAACCATTGCCGTTGCCGGCGACGGACCATGAAAAGGAGGAAGAAGAAGAGAAAAGGAAAAAGGAAAAAGGAAAAAGAAAAATATAATAAAAGTATTAAAAAATTAAAAGAATAAAAAATTTTAAGAGTCTTACCAAATGCATTTCTATTCCAAAATAAAAATCTTGGACAATTACCAAACGCCCTCAAATGCTCATAAATTGTTTCTCGAAATAGAATAAAAAAAATTATTTCTTGGTGGAAATTGTTCCTGAGAATATAATGGTTACCAATTGCACCCTTATAAGCTGATGTTAATATAGATTTATATAGATGTGAAATACAATTCATTTATTTAAGTACTAATATGAATTTTGCAACCCTACCTCTTTTGTGCACCTTATATATATATGAATGGAAAATACCAAGAAACCAACAAATGACCTTATCAAATGAAGATGAAGACGGTGCTTGCTTGTAATGAAATTAATAGTTGGAGTTTAATGTGGCGCAAATTAATAAGACAAAACCACTAAACGCGTGTTTGAGATATTGCAAAACTCCAAAGAGTATTATTAGATCTTTTGCCTTTATGAGAACATTTTGAGATTGATTTGTATAATTTGTTGCCCTTGAATAAATGAATGAATAAATAAATAAATAAATTAATATAGGGACACAGTTTGCTGGAAAAATTACCAACAGAATCCTAAACCTATTGTGCTTATGTTGATTTAGTTCTAAACATTTTAAATATGCCAATTAAATCCTAATTTTTTGAAAAAATTTTGTCAATGTAGTCCAATTTGCCAAAATTGCTGATGTGAATGTCAACCAGCCTATGTGGTATGGTCGACACAAACGTGGATAGATTTTATCAATGTTTAATTTTTTTTTCAAATTTTTTATTAATTTCTTTTTTCTTTTATTTTTTAAAATATAAAAAATTCATAAAAATATTTAGAGAAATAATAAAGTTTGTCCACGTCAGCAATAGCCATGCCACGTAGAACAATAAACATCAACATCAACGATTTTTGGCTAAAATTGGTTGGATAGTCTATATTGGCAAATTTTTAAAAGTTTTAAGAATCATTTAGCACGATTGAAAGGTTTATGACTAATTGGGAAAAAGTGCAATAGGTTTGAGACTTTTTTTGATAATTTTCTTGATTTTTCAAGTTGTCAATACTAATTGAAAAATTGAAATAAGAAATCACGTTAATGATGCCATGAACATTTAGCAATAATTCAATTGCCTAGGCTAAACAAGGTGGTAATACCACCGCTATCTGACTAATCAAATTTTGCGGCTGGAATTAGGGAGCTGTATAAGGCAAGTCCTTTAATTTGCTGATTTGAAAGACTATGGCTATATAAACCCCCCACAAACACCAGTACGATCACGCATTCACAAGTTCATTTCCTCTCTCTTCAATTCCAAAAACTCAATCCACATACACAAAAGTATCATCTCCCAAATTATAAAAACTAAACAAATGTGCCTAAAGTTTGTAGTCCTGGCTCTAGCGGCGCTCCTCATCCGGGGGAACTGCGAGGCGGTAGTTGACGGGGTCGGGATAAGTGGGTTCGTGGGGACGAACGGGATACATTTCGTGGCAGATGGGAAGCCGCTGTACTTGAACGGGTTCAACGCGTACTGGATGATGTACATGGCGTCGGACCCGTCCACCCGGGACAAGGTTGCAAGCGTGTTCCAGGAGGCTGCCAAGAACGGCATGAACATGGCCAGGACTTGGGCCTTCAGCGACGGCGTCAACCGGGCCCTCCAGATCTCTCCAGGCATCTACAACGAGGACATGTTCAAGGTGAAACTGTACATATTTTCCCTTGCGGCATATGCCAAAATAAACACTACATACCTCACAGAGATTTGTGTGATTAATGTTCTTGTTTAGGGATTGGACTTTGTGATATCGGAAGCTCGGAGAAATGGAGTGTATCTGATAGTGAGCTTAGTGAACAACTGGAATGAGTTTGGAGGAAAGAATCAGTATGTGCGGTGGGCTCGGGACAGTGGACAGTCCTTGAACAATGATGATGAGTTCTTCACTAACTCAGTCACCAGGGGATATTACAAGAATCATATCAAGGTTTTTGTGTCTCTCCTTTTTGTTCTTCTGCATGTATTCACTATTCCAGCGACACTGTGATCTCTAACATTCCGTGTCTGAGATTGACAAAAGGCTCATTTTATGGCTGATACTTATGAGAAGCTGGGTGTTTTTCCCCCTCTTTGGTATTTCCTAATATGGAGGTGCAAATGTAGGAATTCATTCAAAAACAAGATAAATATGATTTCATCCGGATTTTTAATCAGGATAAGATTTGATAAAATATGGTATGAAATCCAGGGATATCGTTATATCCTATCTACAGTTTGGTGATTATAATCATAAAATCGAATAAATTCACACCATATACATTGATTGGTATAAACAGAAAATTAGTATAAATGAACAAAAATTTTACAAATGAAGATAAAGTAAAAACTTCTTGCCTACTTTTTTTTATTTGCTTTTTTATTTTATTTTCCTCTCTTTTTTAATTAATTTTTTTTTATTTCTTTCTTTCCCTTCCATCATTCTCAAATAAAATTCTATTAAATAGTAAAATGTACTAATATACCTAAATATTTGATAAAAAAATATTATATTAAATTTATATTATAAAAATATAATTAAATTTAAATTAAAATAAATAAATTGAAATTTCAAATATTATTTATATTGAAATATAATATTTATTTTGTTAATTTAATAAGTTTATTATTCGAGAAAAATAATTTTCTTATTAAAGACGTTAGAAATCCTATTCATTTTTATCTCAACTTCTCCCATTATATAATTTTATTCGGTTTATATTTTTCTTCTATCCGATTTATCCTGCTTTGAGCATAAGTCAAATATAATATAAAATATATTTTATTTTATGCTGAATTTTATCCTACCAAACGCAACCTTTATGGTAAAACCTAAGATTTATGTCCAAGCTTATGTTGGACACCTAGCGAAGGGAGTCCTTTGACGACATCCTTGGACTAATCATGAATTTCTGTCTGTTGACGTTTTTTATGGTTAATAAAAGTAAAATGAGAAAGACTCGCTGGTGGTGTGATGGAAATTGCAGGCAGTGCTGACAAGAATGAACACTATAACGGGAGTGGCGTACAAGGACGATCCTACCATCTTTGCATGGGAACTCATGAACGAGCCTCAATGCGAGTCTGATCCCTCTGGCAAATCTCTTCAGGTCTCTCTCTCGATCTCTCTGTTTAATATGCATAAATTTATAAACGTGATGACGGAGCTAATCATACAATAAAAAATAGATAATGTCGATAATGAGTTTATGGCATTTTTACCTCTTCTACATCGAATACTACTCCAACAAAGCAACATATAGAATCACCATCCACAATTCATCTTAGTGAAACTCTACTAACATGAGGTCTGCGCTTTCTCGTCATATAAAAGAAACTGTAAATTCATATAGCCTACTGATATTAGAAGAATAGACGTATGGGGAAGTCCTTAATCATGGAAAGGACTAATGAGTAGATATCGCCATGTGTGAAATGAGATTTTCTTCCATTTGGGCACGTTTTGTTCTTTACTCGAATTTATCCCCTCAAAGTGTAAAGTCACCAATTTCTTTGCCTAAAAGGAGAGAAATTTTAGAATATCTTATTGACGTGATGCAAAAGAAGCAAAACAAAAAGATCTGCTTCGATCATTTTTAGCACTCAACGATTGCTAGTAACCCTCCCCTTCTGCTTTTTTTTCCTCGTGATATTTATGCACTTCATTTTCAAATCATACATGACCGCAATGTCGAAAAAATTCGGAACTGTTTTCCTGAATAGAACATCACAGTCACGGCTTTATTCACAGTATCAAATTCATGCAGACCATCCAATTGAATTGAGCTATGTCACTTCGTAATGATTTGTTAGTCCCGTCACTGATCATTTTATTTAGCTCGTTCAGGACTGGGTGAGCGAAATGGCGGCATACCTAAAGTCAATCGACAGTAATCATATGCTGGAAGTTGGACTCGAAGGGTTCTATGGGCAATCGGTTCCGGGGAAGCAGCAGATCAATCCTCGCGGTGTGCTCGTGGGGACTGATTTCATCTCCAACAACCAAGTCCCCCAGGTCGACTTCGCCACAATACACCTGTACCCCGACCAATGGTAAAAATCAGAGCATGCTCTCCAATCCCTCGAGTTGCGCTACATCCTAGCGCTGCGATGAAATTTGCACCTGTCATGTTGTTTTTGCCTTTCTTGGCTAATTAAAGCTTTTTCTTGACAGGTTGCCTAGTGCAAGTGAGGAGGAGCAACTTGCATTTGCGGACAAGTGGGTTCAAGTACACATTCAAGACTCCGACACCATCCTAAAGAAGCCGATCATACTCGGCGAATTCGGCAAGTCATCGAATTCATCAGGTTACAGCGTAGAAAAGAGGGACAGCTATTTCGGGAGGCTGTACGACGCAATCTACGCAAGTGCAAGCAACCAAGGGTCGGGTGCCGGGGGACTCTTTTGGCAACTGTTTGCTCAAGGCATGGATAGCTTCGGCGACGGGTACCAAGTCATATTGAAGCAGAGCTCTTCCACAGCCAGTGTCATCGCGCGACAGTCTCGCAGGATGTCGGCTCTCCCAAGATAAGAAGACGACGACAATAGAGGAAATAAGAATAAATAATGAATTCCAGCATTTTGTGATTTAAATGTTTGAAGTTTATATTGATTTGCTGCTTAAAAGCGGTGATATTTTTTTATGGAGAATATAAAAGGGATATAGAGTTATCTTATCGATATCAATAGCATTTAATACCGACTTTTAATGCTTTACTTGTCATCGTAGAACGTGTTTATTAATTTATATGTGCGCGTAAAGCTCATGCAAGTAATGTGTTTTTTAGGATCATTTTAGCAAATCTTTAATCCTTATGAATATCATGATATCAGATTCCGCACCTCCAATTATATTATGTGTGTGTGTTTTGGTAATAAATCTCTAAGCAAATGCATGTTTTGATATCAAATTCTGAATCTCTAATTTTTATGCATATTTGGTAATATATCTCAAATCGATGCATGAGAGATAATATCAATTAAATATTAGATCACAAGGTAGCCAATATTTGATGAACGAAAATTTAACTTGATATTAAATAAGATGACAACACATGTTTTATGTACAAATAGCAAATTGATGACGAATTATCCTTCAGTGCATACATTTTAATGAAGAAAAGAATTAATTTAAAAGAGCTATATAACATGATAATGTACATTTTATAATTATAATGGCAATGGATAATTGAAAGTTATATAATATGATTCCTTCTAATTATAAAAGAGCCAAATAATATATAGATACATAATATAACAAAAAAATTTCACAAATAAATGATAATAGAGGATTAGTAATTATTACATGTCATTTTTACAAAGATACCGGTGAAGACAACAATTTACATGCTAATCGAAGATTAAGTGATATTAAGGCTCTTTTGCTTAGCAAATAATGTTACGTCTCTTAAAAATGCTTTTAAAAAATCATTTTCCTAGAAAATGACAATTATTATGGTGTTTGGTTAAGACTTGAAAATGAACTAAAAAAAAAAATTGTTAATAGTAAGACAAATTTGATTTGATTTCTTAAGTGAACATATACTATTTGGGCAGGGAAATTACTAAAATTGCTAATATAGAGGCCACCATCCTACTAGCACGACTGATGCTGATATGGACAAATTTTAATAAATAAATAATGATAATCGAATTTTTTAATAATTTTTTAATTTTATCATATTCTTTTATTTTATTTTCTTCTCTTCTTTCTTTTTTTCTTTTTATTTCTTGCTCTCCCGGTCACTGGGCCTCGGCAAGCGCCAAAATTAGCCATTGGAGAGGACCAGCGAGGGTCGACCTCACTAGCTTAAGGCGAAGCTCGAGGTCACTTGTTCTCAAAAAGCTCAAGTGTCGCCGGCCTCAGGCAAGATTCGAGCTCACTAATCACGACCTAGGATAGAGCCGATGTAAACGATTTAGCAGATAGCTCGAGGATCGAGGATGACAATGAGGTCAAGGTCTAGTTGAAGGTGAGCTTGGTATCATGCTCGCCCCTTACCAAGATCTAATGAGCTCGAGCCTTAGAGGCTTGGTGATCGATGGAGGAAAAAATAAAAATAAAAAGAAAGAAAAGAAGAAAAATAGATAAAAAGAAAAAAAATCATTATTATAAAAATAGGCAACGTTAGTATCAGTCATGTCACGTAAAATGACTAATATCTATGTTGACAATTTATGGACCTATCGTCCTGGGCATCAGTGTCCTAGGCTTGGCCTCAATGGACTTGGGCACACTTGTCGATATCGGAGGCTGGCTTAAATGGTCTTGGGCTCGGCCTTGATGGACTTGAACCCAAACGCTGAGGATCCAGCCATGCTGCCAAGGGCCTAGGAACAAGCGTGGAGTTCCCGTGCCTAAGTGCACAGTCTATAATCTAAGTGTAGATACTTAGTGATATTTGAGAAAATGACTTCTGATTTTTTAAGGAGAAAATCATTAGCCTGAGTTAAAGAATTGGCAAGACAACATTTTATGTTGACTGATTTTCTAAACGAACTAAACGCCGAAAAATGATAACAATATTTTTCTGGAAAATATTTTATGCGGAACAAATGAGCTTAAATGTGTATGTGTTCAGCCTTTTTGTAGGAAAAATAATGCAATTTCATGATCTTTGTAAAATCATCAAGACAACAGCGAGCAATATTTAGTGTATTCGATAGAGAACGTCAGAACACTAAAAAAATCCGACTATGGGCGTTCTAGTCATTTTTTTTATATTTTGTTATTATTTTTGTGTCTAACCAATATTAACATTCTAAAATATATTTTTAAAGTAGCAACAATTATAAGTATAGTCTGCATTGCACTTTAACATATACCTTATTGACATTTTATGGTAGTTTCTATATGTCCGGCGCCCTTTTAATTGAGTATCAATTAATTTTCATAACGACGTTAAAGTATGGGCCGCCAATATTACATCATGGATATCAAACGTTTTAAATACGATAGCACAAATAGAAAATATCAACAAAATATCATGATACAATCAAGTTATAATTAGCAAATGCGAAATACCTATTCATTAAAAATAATTAACTTGAAGCATTAAACATACTAACAATCAACTTTTAGCAACGAATTCTCATGATAAAAGGAAGGAATATTTGGATATCATTTATTATGAAAATAAATAGAGAGATTATATACTTTCTTGGGGAAATAAATATTACGAATTTCTTAAAAAGTACAAATCGAATGTTGCATATTTTCACAAGGTGTCCAACAATTCTCTTTGTAATACATCAATATGAATGACGAAATATTCATCAACTCTTGTGAAAAAAAAATTAAATGGTTACCAAAAAACAAAACAAAACGAGAGAGATCCGAGAAAATGGAAATCTGAAAATGGAAATTGGAATACATGGAATAGGAAGATAATCTTATAGAAATTACTTCAAAATGTCTAGAAATAGGGGAAAAGTACCAAGAAGTCCTAAATCAATTGCATTTGTATTATTTCAATTATAAATCTTTCAATTGGAATAATTTAGTTCTAAACATTTTCATATTGATACTAATTAAGTCCATTCAACCAATTTATACCTAGAATTATTGACATGGACGCTAGTTATCTTACGTGACACGACCAACATTAACGTTGACATTTTTATATAATATTTAATTATTTATTCGAATTTTTAAATTTTTAATTAACTTTCTCCTTCTTTTCTTTTCTCTTTTTTTCTTTCTTTCTTTCTTCCTTACTTTACTTTGCTAGCCTCCATGCTGGTCGGCAGAGGTCATCAGCTACCGGTGAGGGCGAGGGCTGGGATGCCCTTGCCAACCTTTGGTGAGGGCTGGTGAGAGTTGGGAGAGGCCACCCCTCGCGAACGGCAAAGGCCAGCGAGGCCACCCCTCGCTAGATTTGGCAAAGGGACCTTGCGGCAAGGGTGGCTTCACCCTAAGACCGATGAGGGCTTCCTTACGCTTGTCGGCCTCTTGTTGGCCTCTAGGCTCTAGCAAGGGTTGGGTGAGGATCCCCTTGTTGGCCCTCGCCCTCATTGGCAACCAGTGACCTCCACTGGTCATCATGGAGGTTGGTGGAGGAAAACAAGGAAGAAAGGAGAAAAGGAAAAAAAAGGAAAAAATTAATTAAAAAATTCAAAAAATAATCGAAAAATAATTAAATATTATATAAAAATGTCTATATTGGCACGGGTCATGCCACATGGGTGAATTGCATCCATATCAATGATTTCTGACATAAATGTATCGAATGGACTCACTTGGTACCAATGTGAAAATGTTTAGAACTAAATTAGTCCAATTGAAAGATTTATGACTAAATTGATATCAATGTAATAGGTTTATTTTTTTTTTTTTTGGTACTTTTTAGATAAGCAAATGATGGAGAGAAATGAAATCATTTTACTCTCAAGAAAATTTTACATTAACGGCTCGGTTGCCTTTGGATGGCACAAGAGGGAAGATTTTTTATCGTTAAAAAGAGGAAAGATATCAAGAGATTGGAATTTATTTTGTACTTTATGCTTTCATGTTTCTTACTAATTCATATTATTCTACGTATTTGAAATATTGCATGTACTTATATCATACTATCTAGCAAATATTGCAATTAATCAGAGGATAAATCTACATAAAGGGGTTTGGATCTTCTTTAAATAAAATTCAATGTATATTCTAATGGAGAAGTCACTTTTTTATCTGAATTTTCATCTTGTCACATTTATCTTACTACATTATTCTTACGAAAATTTAGGTCGACTCCAACATTTAGGTATCTGGCTAATAGCTAATATACTACACAGTTATGTAGAAAGAAGAGAGATGATTCCCCATGAATATATATCTGTCAGACACGGCGGAGAAGTCCTCGTGAACATTTCTATACGAGTTTTATTGCATCATCTGCTCGAATCACAACAAAAAAATTCTCCAATGTTCAATTACACGAGTATCTGATTCCAAAATTGATTGGAATGTACAGAATCGGGTTAGGTGGCTGTATATTTCTTTCGTGCCGCAACGTGAAACAGGTTGCATGCACCTTCACGCACTTAAATGCTCCTTATTGTCCTCACTTGTTAAAGAACATTCCTAAATGGTTGTTCCATCAGGAATTATAGAATTTTTAAGGATGACAGTGATTCCGGAACGAATGTAGAACCCATCAGACGGTCGATCGGCCTCTGTTACATTCTGCAGATATACAATTTTTGGGACAAAGAAGAGGGTCATTGCTTGATCTGATGATTCACATTTTGGAGTGCTTCCCGTTTAAAGAGGACAATTCTGCATGAGGTAAGAGTTACTTACACCCTTGTTCACTATCACTACATTCTTTCCGATCCTCGCATTCTTGTCAATTATGCAGTTTCTGCAGGACAAGGTCAACAAGGATCAAAACTGAAATTCAAAGAAACTCTAGTTGTGCCAAAGCATTTTAATCACCTGATCTTTGTGTCTCTGCCGACGCCGATTGGAACTTGTCCCTCAGCTAGGAAGGCTGCTCTCTCAGCCTCTGTTTGGTAATAATCAGCACCCATCATCATTGTGTCCTGCAAAGTGAGATTCAACTCTGTTTCAACTTAAGTTTATGCGATTCAACATCACAAACGGAGAATAAATGCTTTCCTCATAAGTTCCCCAGTATCCCTAAAAGAAGTAGGAAGAAAACTTGCCTTCATCTCGACCCCATATTCCAATCTTGAACGAACTCCCACGATAGAATGTTGAACACTGCATTCCCTTAAAAAGCAGCCATGCGATATTATAGAATCAACGACCTGCATGACCAAGACAGAATATGATTCAAGAACTAAATCTTATTCATCTACTTTTATCTGTTCACTCTAAAGCTGTACCTGGCACTTCTCTATTTTCGTTGGCGGTAGAAATCGAGGAGAAGTGAAGATTGGTTTTTGCGGATCATAGAAGTGAAACTTGGGGGGCTTCAGAGTCAGCAAATGTTGACCTCATATTATTGCACTGTTTAGTTGGGGAAATCTGTGGGTGTCATAGTTGGAATGTAAAGTACCTGATCTGTGAGCGCCAAGTTTGCATCGAAGAAGGACTTAATTGTTCCGATGTCTTCCCAGTATCCGTCGAACAGATAAGCCTACTTCCAAATGAACAATGAAAATTCTGAAGGATATCTAATTGCACAAGTTCACTACCATCATGTCTCTTAACTTAGCATGAAGAACGGCACGATGTTCTTGTGAATAGTTGAAAAGAAGTTCGTGGAAGCAATTGTGTCACTGAGGGTACCTGGACATGATAGTCTCTTGCAGCCATCGGAATGACTTCAGATCCAAAATCATTGGCTGTCGGATAGTCCTGTCTGAAGAAGACAAACATTGAACAACCATACACATTACCTATATAACTATGTGATGCGTGCATTTGAGTCAATCGCGTCAAGTCTCGGTGTCAGATATAGCAGGAAGAGAAATGAAATTGACTCTTTATGTTGAACAAGTGCTTAGCGATGTATCTTGTCACAAGATAAAGAAATAATCTTAGAAGTTTGAACGCTTCCACTTTTATGAACTGTCAGACAGCAGGTAAGAGTCCCGCTTTTCATGGATAAATGGTAAACGGACATGAGAAAGCTTATTAGATCTATCAGGTAAGTTTTAGTCACCTGAGAAGCTTCAGCAAGACATCTGTTTTGAACAAGTATATACCCATTGACGCAAGATACGGGAATCTATTCACATCTTGAGCTGATAATCCCGGAATTGCTGTATCTACTCTCTGTGACCGGGAAAAATCAGAATGAAACAACAGAATGAAGTAGATGAATATTAGAGTACCAGATACCAGGGGAAAAAAATTGAAACTAAAGAAAATGAGGCAACCATTGATCTCAGGTCTGCACCCTTCGGTTTTTCAAGAAAATGCTTTATCCGTCCTGATTCATCGATCTTTATCAACCCAAAGTCAGAAGCTCGACTGCACGAAAGTTGAAGAGTAAAATACCCTGGTAAGAGTTAATCTCAGTTACTTTGGTTTAATAAACATCACACGTGAGGCCTAGGAAGATGCTTCTTTTAAACTTGCCTGTCATCCACGGGCAGAGACGAAACAGATATGTCAGCACCAGAACTAATATGCTTCTGCATGGAAGAACCACCATTTGCAATAATCTCAGTAAAAGCCGATAAATATCACAGATGTTGAAAATAATATATGGTGGATGCAGCATAGGGAAGTCATGGCTTGACCTGCACAAAATCCATGTAGTCCATTCGGTAGAGATGATCTCCGCATAATATCAGAATGTTCTCTATGTGTCTATGCTTGGCATCCTTCAAAATTAACAAAGAAATCACTTGATGTTGAAATGACGGGGGATCAAATTGAGCCCTAAATGCAGCAGAGGAGTACAGTCATCTACCTCAAACAGCCAGGCGAATTGTCTTACAGCATCTGCTGTGCCTTGAAACCACTTATTTCCAGATTCACCTGGTGTCTGAGTGGCCGCCAGTACCTACCACCATAATTGGAAATACTTAAGACATTTGATTGTTAGCTTACCTGATCATCCCACTCCAGTAAACTAATCATTTGATTGCAAGTTGTTGTACTCCAATCATACCAAACATATAGAAGATCAGAAAAAACTGGGAATGAATATATATATGTATATATATTTAGGTACATCACGACATACTTCTACAAATCCATCACCAAAGTTCATTCCACTTCCCAAATTATAAGTGCGAGCTATATGGCGATTGAGGGACTGAGAATTGAATTGAGTAAGAATATAAATCTTGTTAAGCCCACTGTTGATGCAGTTACTCATTGGGACATCTATTAGCCTGTAGCATCCGCCAATCGGCACCTGAACCAAGGAAAAAGAGTTGCGACATTGTGAATGGGAATGAGATATATCAAACCTTTAACAGCAAACGCAATCTTAGGCAATCTGAAGTTTGCTTACAGCAGGCTTAGCTCTTGTTTTCGTCAAAGGAAAAAGTCGAGTCCCAGCTCCACCACCTAATATTATAGAGGTTACAGTTTTTGGATCTGCTTCTGGCACTGGAAACATGGGGGCCTGTGTCTGCATCAAATTTCACAGTCAGCAAAGAAACCACTAAGATGGTACAAGAACACATAGCGAAGTGCCTATAAGATGAGATGAGAAACGCATCGCATCCTATAATCCTATTAAAATGGGATTAGAAATCCCAAGTAGTCACCATTTCGCAGTTTGCCGCATCAAGAAAGTGAAATGATCATTTCTTCTGAGTGAGATAAAAAGCAAACATCTCAAAGAACCACATGCTATTACCGAATCATGCCTACCCATAATACTTGTTGAAAACTTAAACCCCCAAGAACTAAGATCATGATGATACAGCAAATTAGCGTGACATATGTAAAGATCAAAGAACTCCTGGTGACATGAAATCGGACGAGGTATGTATTGATTTACCTTGAGTTCTTTAGCAACATCTGCCATAGTGGAGTTCATCAGAGGTCTTTCAGATAAGGTGCAAAACTTCGTTACTTGATTGTTTTTTCCTAACTGAACACCGATTGCTCTCTTGCCCGGAGCAACATCATCCAGAGCCATGCCGAAGAACGATGAAGATAGAAACTTGTTGTGGCCCAATGGCAACTTCGCGTGTTGGCTGCAGCAGGAGCCCAGCATTTCCATATTTAGGCAGCTTCGAATGGTTCAAAGAAGAAGACCGTCTCCTCCTCCCCACCGGGCGTGCTACTCTGCTTCTCAAATGGACTGCACGAAACAAATCGAAGTCAAAATGAAGCTTTTTTTTTTCCATCAAGTAGAAAAACCATCCGCTACATCCGCATCACAGAAGGAGAATGCCATTCTTCCATGGACAAAACCGTAGAAGAAAAATCACCCCCCCCGGTCATTTTGGTAACCCAAAAGAAACAAGAACAGCAGAAAAGGAAGAAACAGAACGTCGCTGACCGCAAGAAACATCCAGACGATCAAAGGTGATGATGACACTCCTTCCCGTACTAAGAAGTGAACAAGTAGGACATCAATGGGAGTTGCCTCTAAATTTAATAAACGGAGCACAGAGAGAGAGAGAGAGAGGAAGCAGAGTTGCCTCTAGATGGAGCAAGGAATGGCTCTCGCGACAAAACCACCAACTTTTTCAGTATTTAAAGAGAAACCCAACAATCCCTCTCTCTGTCCCTGTCTCTGTCCCTAAGGAATGCATGAAACCACGTCAAGTTTTCGAGATTCCGAAGCAGCTTTTGGGGAAAGCCGAAAGCCGACGTCTGTTGGGTGCGTGCTCGGATATTCTCTCTTCCCTCGGGTTTACGTGACGATGAATATGATAGTAGTGATCCCGAGTCCTACGGCGCTTCCCTCTTCTCGGGGTTTCTGTTTCCATCAACAACTTCATCTGCCTTCTACATTTCGCATGTGATGTTCGTTTCAGTTTCGCCCCCATCCCAAAAAGAAAAAGGAGGAGGAGGTGGAGGCAAACGCCGTCATCGCTTTCGAGCTAGATCTGCCAACAATTGAATGAAATTATCTCTTTCGATCACGTGACGAGGATCTCGTTGTTTGTATTGGGAGTAGATCTTTTCACTAAATACCAATGAATCGGAATTTCACAGTAAAAATTGTCCAAAAACTCTTGAACCTATTGCATTTCTAATTGTGCCGGTTAAGTCCTAAGCTCACATTTTGCTAATTGAGTTCACTCGGGAAATTTTAGCCAGAAATCACTGACGTGGAGGCGGTGTTGATGTGCTAATTTCTATTAGTTTTTCTTTTATCTTTTTCTTCCTCCTTTTCTTTTTTTTTTTTTTTTTTTTTGTTTTTGTTTTTGTTTACCACGGTATCTGGTGACGATTGCTGAAGCTCACCAATCACTAGTCAAGGCCATCATGGCCATGGGCAAGGCCATGGCCACTTTCACCTGTAGCCAGTAGGGGTGTGCATGGTCCGGGCGGGCGGTTCCCGACCTAGAACCGGAACGCCCGCTAAGGACCGGTTCCGAAAATTGGAACCGGGATCCGCCCGTTTGTTGCATGGATCCACCCGGAACCGGACCGCCAATCCGGTCCGGTTCCCGGTGGATCCATGGAACCGATCTTGACGCGAAATAATTTTGGTTTTCAACATAGAATGACTAAGTGACATCAAAGCAAGTCAAAGAAAGAAAAACCAAATTTAAGTACGTGGAACAAACTCATCAAGTAGAGTAAATTAGACAAGTTTACATTTTACAACAACGCAACAATCGCAACAAGATTCTTTACAAAAAAAAAAAAAACAATCGCAACAAGATTCGCCTAAAACTTCACGACTTATAAAGCTTGTGAATCCCAAATTTTGAGCTCTAAAATTCCAAGTTCCAATCGCCTAAAACAGTCACGAAACGAACCAAAGAAGTCGAAGACAGAGGAGAGAAGTCACGCTCGGTTAGGGTTTGTTTTGTTTTAGTAATAGTTTAATATTAAAAATTAATCAGTCCGGTCCGGGTGGGCGGGCGGGCGGATCCGCTGCGGAACCGGGAACCGGACCGGTTCCACCGGTCAAGAACCGGGAACCGGTTCCGGAACCGCCGGTTCCGGCGGTTCCGGTCCGGCGGCGATCCGGGCGGTTCCCGGGTATTTTGCACACCCCTAGTAGCCAGCGAGGCCCCGGCAAGGTTGGCCTCGCCCTCGGTTGTGCCTCATGTAGTCCGGGCGAGGCTAGCTAGCTATTGGCAAAGGCAGCCATGGCCTCGACAACCAAAGGCTTGCCCATGGCCATGACAACCTCTTTTAGAGACCAACAAGCTCCAATGACCCTCGCATGGCCATCGTGGGAAACCGGAAAAAAATAGTGAAGGAAAAGAAAAGAAAAGAAAAGAAAAAATTAATAAAAACTTAGAAAAATACTAAAGTTTGTTAAAAATCATCCATATCAGCGCCATGTAAAATGACAAACGTCCACGTCAACTAGTCTTGCTAGAGATAGTTAGGATAATTTTGTTGGTATTTTGTATTTTTCAAGATTGTGTGAATATCTCTATTTGATTGTGCGTATCTTGATTGATATATTATATTATTTAGTCATTTCATAGAACTTATAAATAGGCTGATGTAATATTCATTATGATTTATCAAATTATAAACAATTTCTCTCTTCTACCAAAAAAAAAAAAGAAATTTTATAGGATCACTATCGAATGTTCTAAAAACTTAAACTATTAGATGAAAGCATGGTTTAATATTTAATTATTTCAACACTCCCCTTCACGTGTAAGCTAGATTTTAGATTTAATCTAAAACATAGAAATATATAATTTGGAAGGTAAATAGGGCATTAAAAAGATTTGAATTCGAACTTTCTGTTTTGATATCATATGAGATTTTTATGAGACCACTACCGGTTTTTCTAAAAGTTTCAGTCAAAATTGACTGAATGGATTCAATAAAAAGATTTATGATTAAATGAACATAATTAAAAGATTTATAACTTAACTGACAAAAATATAATATGTTTAGAAATTTATAGATAATTTTCTCTATAATATGATGATGATCCAAAGTCACCGGCAATGTCCTTGGTGCTTCCAATTTTATTTTATTTTATTTTTTTTGTGGGGGGGTGGGGTGTGGCGTGGGGGTAGGAGGGTGTCAAGGGTATTTGAAGGTATGCCTAAGCAAGAACACGCAATCAAGATCCTAAATATAAGAGGGGACCCGATACAGTCAATCGTGCACATAACACTATCTAGCGGACATGATGCCTATGCATTGGCTCATAATCTCGAAGTAGGACTAGAATGTAAAGCGCCAAGATCTTCGCCAAGATCTTCATGTGTTCCGCATTCCATAGGCAAAACCACGGTTTTATCCTAGCTCTTCTCTTGCCCCCTTTTCACTCCATCCTAGTTACTGGGGTCACTCTTCTGCTACATTAACCATCGAGACAATGCACCTCAAGTCTTAGGGCGCATTTGGTAACAATTATGTTTCCGGGAACAAATTCTAACCAGAAATGATTATTTTTATTCTCGTTTCCTAACCGATTCGAGTCAAAAAAAACGCGTTTGGTAGAATCGTCCAAAATTTTTTATTCTGTATAAAATCAAGCGTTTGATACCGCGCTTCATTGATTCTTCCAAGTCAATTTCTTTTAATTTTTAAATAAATTTTTTACTTTTTTCCTTTTTTCTTTCCTTTTCTTCCTATTCTTCTTCTTCTTCATGTGGCCGGCCCTCGTCGGCCGAGCCTCGACAGGGTTGGGCAAGCCTCGCCCAGCTGCCGGTGAGGCTCGCCGGTGGCTGGGCTTGCCTCCGGCAAGCTCACCGGACCTCGCCCTGGCCTAGCGAGCCTCCAACGAGCTCGCCGAACCGGCTAACGACGGCAGGCGGGCGGTGGTGGACGACAGTCGCAGGATGACGGAAGGGAATGAGACTTTCACTATTTTGATTTTTTTTTTGATTCTCAGACGGAGAATCACATTTTTTTTTTCTCAATTCTTGTCCAAATCTATTCTCGGGAACAAAAATTTTACCAAATGCGATTCTCGTCCCAAACTGATTCTAAGAACAAAAAATCAGAATCAAACACTGTTTGAATGGTTACCAAACAATGCCTTATCTACTCCACAATGACAAATCCAGAGAACGGATTTGAAAGTAAGACGGCCATGGGAGGAAACATTACCTTCGGTCGAAGCCCAACGAGAATCAATCTTTAGGAGTCTGACACGATTTTACACTGAAAAGAAATAAGGTTCAACTTGTAGAACAGGTAACACATGGTAAAGGACCACCGGCAGAAGAAAGAGATCTTTCGGTTCCCTCCTAAACTAATCCGCACAAAAGCTCAAAGGACAAAACAACTAGTACAACCCGACAGTAAAATACTTTGAGTAATGGTGTCAACATTCATTTTTCCTAATATCCCATAATAAACAGGTCAGTGTTCAACAACGACAATATATGATTAAGCACCTGCACCCACATTTTATATACATCTACCAGAGATATACCGAGCAAGAATGTTTCTTGCAAGCTGCATTTTCCTAGACATTTTTCCTTATCTCTACAGGTCCACAATGAGGAGAGAATGATACACATATCTATATAGCAACTAATTTACTATACAACATATCCTCTAGCAAGGCCACTCAGCCTTCAAAATCTATCTATCTATTCTCAGGTTATTACAGAGATGTCCGAGTTCAGGTCTTGCATCCATCCAAGATGTAAATGTTGTTGCAGGTGCCGAAGTGCAATAGAGATATGACTGGAACGTGATGAGGTAAAAATATCTCCTGCAAAAACAAGACATTGCCCCATCAATTCTTCATGCACAAGACTAGGCACAAGGAATCCAAATTCCACTCCCAAACAGCGGACAACAGCATGAGGACAGTAATACGGATCACAAAAGCATCAAACACTTGTTTACTCTATGAAAAAAAGAAAAAATTTCCCCCTCGTCTTCTTGATTTTACAGGCTCATGGGGCAACAATCCAAGAGGCCATCGTGTTAGGAGATAATTCATGAGTGAAATCCTCTAGGCGGGTTCACAAAAGCAATGCTGGACAGGTTTGATATGATTCAAGAACAGGAACACCAAATGAAGCAGTAATGAACACAGCCATGGTTTGCAAGCCAAGAACAAACAAACAAAATCAAACATGCCTCAAGCCCTCTGAAAGGATACCTTAAAGCCTTTATGCCCATGTCCATGAGATATGATCGCCTTTCATCGTCACAATCAGACAACTTTTCCAATTCCTTCCTATAGTAAAGAATATCATCTTGTAAATGCCCAGCACCTGCACATCTGTTTAAACCATATATAATTAGCATCATGAGGAACTAAAAATATGAAGAAAGAAAATGATGAAAAAGATAAGTCAAAAATGAACTTAAACACTGTAGAAGTATGTTTCCCTAAGAGACAGCCAACTATTTTCAGTTCCTGAGAAAATGGACAGAACACATTCCTTTATGAATATGTGCTAACATGCAAACAACCTCACAGCATTCACCCTGGCTCGTGCTTAAATAGATATTCAGTGTCAATAGAAACAAGAATCTGTGTCCTAGAGGAGAATATACCTATTGATTATAGTGTCAACATCTGCTTTGCTCTTCGGACCATATTCAAGAACTCTTGTAAGGTTCAGTATGTCTCCATAATCATCCATCTTGAGTGCCTCATCATCAGACGTCCTAGATAAGTTCTCTCCAGCTGCAGAGTATAACTTCTTATCAGCCAGCAGTTGTGGGGTCTTTGTATCACAGTTGGTCTCTGCCTTAAGTTGAATACAAGTAATTGCCATTGCATATGCCACTCCTCCAAAGCCTGTATGAGAAACATAAAGGTAACAGCCTGCAGAGCTGCAGGAAAAAAATTGTCTCAGTTTCACAAGTTTTTTTCTGTATTAAGAAAATAAAAAGGAACAATATCAGGAACAATATTA
Source organism: Eucalyptus tenuipes (assembly GCA_014182365.1). NCBI lineage: Eukaryota > Viridiplantae > Streptophyta > Magnoliopsida > Myrtales > Myrtaceae > Eucalyptus > Eucalyptus tenuipes. The sequence continues at coordinate 4,048,420 of CM024547.1, read as the reverse complement.
AGAAGCCTTTCCATGATCCACATAAAGTGGAACGGACTATAAGAGAAAAATTTAGTACCAGTGTCGTTGCAATCATTAGCTAATCACGATAAAGTTAGTAATGTAAGGCAATTTGCCACCACCACTGTGTTCCACATTATGAAGCCTTAAGTCAACATTTATTCAAAGTGAAGAAAACTGAAGTTTCCTCAGATTTTTAGTACTTTGAACCGACTTTCCAAAAAGTTCTACTTCCAAGGCATTTATCCCAAAATTAAGGACACAAAGTTACCTTTTTTTCCTTTTTTTTTTTTTTTTTGTTGCCATTTATGAGGAACATTTATTGCAGCTTACCCAGTGCCTTTAGGCATCCTTTAACACTTTGCTATTTTAAGCAAATCCATCAACAGAATGCGCAGGCAGCAAACTTGTGACCTGGATCAGATTTAGATAGGGTGTAAGCCAAGAATCGGCACTTACTCATCTTTGCAGTTTTGGACAGCATCGACATCAGACGCTAAAGCGTCTCTCTCTCTGGTCAATGGTATCCTCCTGTATGTGATATTATAACCTTCATCCTTCAGAGAAGCATACACTTCAGCTGGTGTCTTAATATCATCAGTTAGGATGTTCTTCCAGTATCCTGTGACACTCGACTGATGTGATGTGGCGTTATATTCTTCATGATGTAAAAGCATTTGCCCACTGGACTGCCTGACCTCAAATAATATATCTTCTTTGAGCCGTGCTTCCATGTGTTCCACCTGCACAGAAATCAGCTAAATTTAAGAGTCACCTTTACTTATGTCTAATTTATATAACAACGGATGTGTGACTGAGATAACACACCACTGGGCCAGTAATTCCGGCATGCTTAAGTGTATCGACAGGTTTATTCAATTCCCTGAGGACAAATGGCATGCCATTGATGTAAACAACTGCCTCTTCCCTAAGATCAGTTATTATCACTTTCCGAGATGTTACTCCTGCAGTGGGTTTGGCACCAAGATATGCTAACATTTCCTTTGCACCATCAATTGTTGGAGTTGCCATGCTAAACACAGGGTACCCATCCACCTAGAGCAAATACAGATGTTAGCTTGAAAATAATGGCCAAGTTATATTTCAAGACATGTTCCTCACATTATGAGCTAATCATAATAGCATTCATGCAAGTTTTGCTTAAGTATACCCATAGAGAAAGGATTAGGCTTTTCGACTTGGAAAAGGAACTGGAGCTTAGCCAGCCTTTAGCCCATCTTTCATGAATCAGTCCAGAGACCCACAGTTGACCACGTTGGTCACACCATGAATAAATCACTGAGACAAGAGAAATGCTGAGTTTAACAAATGGAGGGGAAATACAGTGAATGTCAGAGATATTAAAGTTGCTTCCCTCAAAGCCCAGAAAGTTTAGTTGAAGCTTCCTATAATAAGTGCTTCATGTCGCAATAAACCATATACGTCCATGTCAAAGAGAAGGCAATGTAATGACTGCTTTAGTTTGAACTTGTTGATGACCTCAACGTTTGAAAAAATAGTGAAGGTACATTGAATGCAGACTAGCATCAAGACAGAGATGTTCAGTGGCACACCATAGACTAGACTACTTCAGGTCAAAGTCAAACTCTAGCATACTACATCTCTATGTACAATTTTTTCATTTTCAAACAATCATACTGTAATACCAAATCTCACATGAACCACTAACTATTCTGGCTATGCTTTAAGCAAAAATTCAAGACAAGAAAAAACTTGAATTAATTAACAAAGCCTTTAGAGTTCAAGCAAATTCAACATATAAAAAGAGAGCTAAACTATCCATGTTTGGGCTCAATGCTTTAGGGGTTCATGCTTTCACATTGGACACACCACTAAAGAAAAGTCTATGGACAGCATAATTCCACAAGCATATGGTACTGTTGGTAATGCTGACCCCATCCGTCATAATGTATATAAAAGTTCAACTTTGACAATCTGGTTCTAGAACATACCTTGTAAACATGTGGTGCACCATCAATTTGTATGTGGCTAGAAGTTCTCTGACCAGGGAAGAAGTACTTTTTGAGGATGGAGCCTTTGCCCAAGACAGAACCATTACGAGATTTGACAATGGCCTCCATTACTGCATCTCCATGTTGGGACTCTTGAGATGCTCTCAGCTCCTCCTGAATATTATAAAAAAAAAAAAAAAAAAATTAGATCACCACGAGACAAAAATGCAAGAGGATTATCAAAATCTTAATTTGCAATTCATTCATTAAATGAAAGAAGGTTACAACATACAGGAACAGAGAAAAATCGTCCAGGCCTTAATCTGATACTCCATTTCATTGCTTGAACTTCTGGTCTCTGATGTTGCCAAGTCTTAAATGTCATCCTCATTTCTCCTTGTCCACAAAAACCATCAAATGCTTCACTCCCAAGATATGCTGCAAAGGCAATCAGGCGGAAGTATCTCTCCAAATACTCAGCACCGCGATTCAGTGCCACTTGCCTAACTCTAGGTTCAACATGTTGTTGGTTGAATACCTTTCTGTACTCTAAAACAGCTTGACGTATGTTTTGCAGAGCAGAGCATCTGTCAATGATAGCATCTAAGGCTTCACGGCACTCCAAACCATTATCAAACAGTCTTGTTATCTTCCCTAGTAGCACAATATCATTTATGCCAAAAGCACGACCTTGTTCCTCGCTAAGCTTCTCTTTAGACACTGGAGAACTAGAAGCGGCACCATTTCCATTAATTTCCTCACCGTTTGAGGGGCCATCATCCACCTCTTCCTGCTTTGCATCGTCAAACAGGATTTTAATTGGTCTACCATAGTCGATTCTGAGTTTTAGAAGGCAAGCAATCACAGTTCCTGTTGTCGTCCTTCCTCTGCCCATCTATGAAGGCCACATAGACAATAAGATAATATGAGGAAAAATCAGCAAAATAGCTCGTTACGTTTGATAAAATTCCTAGTTACAAAAACTCAAAGAAGCAGCTTGAAGTCTAACCTGGCAATTGAAAACAAATGCTGTGTCCTTGGAGGCAGAAGAAATGTTCATCGCCAATGTGTCAAAGTCGGAACTTTTCGGAGCTTTACCATCAGTTATGGGCACCCGTGCATACTTAATGGGGAAGCCATCAGATTCCAAGTTTTCAAACACTTCAAGAGGTGTCTGGACAGAAGAAGAATCTACAAGTTCCCAAGCATCAAATATCTGCCCTTTCTCTGTTTCATGAATAACCATGATAGCACCCCCATATGTTTCAGCTTCTCTAAGAATGTCTTCTTTTAACCGAGCTTCCATTTTCTCCACTCTCTCTCGATCGATTCCCTGAATGCACATCAGTTTAGTACAATCAAGAAAGTGAAGGAAGACTCAACACCAAAGAAAATATGGGCTTGACTACCACCTGTGAAGTAACATTTTTTTGAAAATAAATACATATCACAACAATTCCCGTGGAGATGAATATTAGACAGCTAATAAGAGTCTCGTAGATATTAAATGTAAGAGACAGTAGCAGTCACCTGTCACAACTCAGTAGAAAACTCCAACTCATAGCTACCAAGTTTTTTATTAAGAAACCAATATATATTTGTTCTAGACACTCTTTTTCCAGTGATGATGCATGTTTGTTGTGCTTGCGTGTGTGCATATGTGTACATGTGGCTGATCTGTGCATTACACTAATCCTAGAAGGATCTTTATTGATATGCAATTCATTACAAGAGGCATTTCATTGCTATGCAACCCATTACAATGGTCACATCCATCAGAGGAAGATGTTAATCAAGAGATTGTCAATATTCACTGGTTGTAATGCAGCACGCAAAATGATGTGCAAGAAAGTTACTTATACCGAGTATTCCAGCATATTCTTGAATGGTCTCTCTACTTCACGAAGAACAAATGGCTTTCCATTGATGTAAATCACAGGTTCTTCTCTCATATTATGCCAAAACACAGGGCGACCACATATGCCACTACCAATCCTCTGTATGACCGATCTTATGCCATCAATGGTAGGATTTGCAACTCCATAAACAGGAAACCCAGGAACTTCTCTGAAATTGGGGGCACCCTCCACTCGCTCTGGTAAACTTTTGTTTTGACAACCAGGACAATGATCACTTTTCAAAACAGTTTGACTGCCAAGAACCTCCCCAGTTCTCCTGGCAGCAACCACACCCATCTCATAAGGTCGGCCATCAGCTGATTCGGCCATCTTCATAAGAGATGGTTCCAAACTTGCATATCCAAGTGCACCCATTGGGTCCCTTCTGAGCAATCTACAAAAACCAATGTTACAGAAGGTGAAGGCCATCAGACTTGTTGATATTAGAAACACTGCCCATAAAAAGGCCCATATTGCTTGTATAATCACGATTGGAGAGCTATTAGTTATTTCAGGAAGATGCCATGATAATATTTGTTCCAGATCGAAACTCGATTTGTACAGTTAATGCCTCATTTGCTTGGTGCAGTTTCACCTTCAACAGCTTAGAAATAAATGAAATACCCTAAATTATACAAAGGAATATTGAGCATGATGAGAAAAACTGTCGTAAATATCAGTTATGCAATCAAAAAGCCTACCCAGATGCTGGGATGAGCGAGTGAACCAATCATATTCCACCTGAGGTCAAACTCAAAGCTGACCCAGTAAAATGACTGATAGAGATATGCTTCTGCCCAATGCAAGAAGGCAGAAACTTGGAAACTGAAAGATATGTAGTAAACTTTCCTATCCAAAAAGAGAGATCCGCGTCAAACTGACACTATCCTGACCTTAAGAAAAGGTTAACAAATGAACAGTGAAACTTAACTTTTCTCTAACAATTCAATTTATAGGCATGCATGCATCTGACCAAAAGGTTTAAGATTTCATTCAATTTCACATCATTGTATTTGTCTCCAGCAGAACCTTCAATCTGAATGTCCAAATGTGACATAAAATCAATATTTTACCTGCGAATTATGCTATAAAGTTCTGGTCTTGCTTTCATCCACTCAGCAAAAGTACAACGGCCCAAAGAACTAGAGCGCAACAACTCTCTTTCTGAATGGATGTACACAGCAAAACATATGAGATAGTAGTATCTCTCCAAGTATTCTACAAAAGTTGAAAGTGATGCCTCCCTCTTCATCTCATCAGGTTGACGTAAAATATTATTACGATTGGTGGCGATGGCCTCACGTAAATTCTGCGAACAAATTTCACGCAGTAGTTTAGAAAAAATTGAAAGACTAACTGAACTCATGGAGATCTTATGCAAAGTATAAATCAGTCAAATCAGGAATCTAATAAACATATACAGGCTCCGCGAAATGCATTAGGTGACTTTGTGATGACATACCTGCATGGATGCACACTTGTCGATGACTTTGTCGACCTGTCTTTTACCTTCAACACCACCCTAAACATATGACATTAGTTGAAAACCTAACCCAATCTATGAATCAGCCACAGGATGAGAAAAGAGGTAACGTCAGTTACCTCTAAAACCCGAATCAAGCTTCTTATGACTGTATATTCTCCTCTTCGAATTGCCTCCTCTGAATTTGGCAAATTGACCGTCACATTAGAACCAGAATCTAAAACCCTTCCAATTGAGTTGGTCCTTGGAATACCTTCATGCCAAAAAAAAAGGAACAATCACTTAAAAGGGTGTATGAGAGAGAGAGAGAGAGTAACATTGCAGAGAAGGCATCTATACAGAGGGATCCTTGTGCATTTGGAGAGTTATAACCCATGACATGAGCTTAGAAAGTTAAAATTAAACTATATCATTTTAGAGCCAAGGAAAACGATGGACTTTAAGTTACTCTTCAGCTTATCATCAAAGACCGCATTGTCCTCACCATCCGTCCAGCAATTGGGACACAAAATGAAACCATGGTTTTACAGGGATAATCAAAGAGACATCAACCTAAGTTTAAGTGGCAAGCTTATTTTAAAAACAAAAGATACAGTAACCCATTTCATGTGACTTTTCTTCCTGGAAGCATGTAACAATATTTTGCCAATAACATTACTCACCTGATAATCAAGAATCTAGACAAATACTAAATATTATATCAAGATAATAATTGTTCAGTTTTCCTCATGCCGTGAAGGCAAAGTATTATGCATTAAACTAACAAGGACTACCAGAATCTCCAATCTGGTTGAGGTAGATCAAAGTTGCAATCACCATGCCAGTGGTTGTCCTTCCACGCCCCATTTGGCAGTTGAATATTATCTCCGTGTTCACATCAACTCGAGAAATTTTTTCAACCTAAAATTATGAAGGAAAATGGGATGGAAGTCAATATCAGCGATCCAAGTACAGAAAAAGCGTTTATAGAGATCATATCTATAGTACCATTACCATGGCACATGGTGAAATACGAGCAATCGAATTATCAGTCAGTATTTCACAGCTGTTTGAAACATACTCTGGACTGATAGTTCGCACTGTCTAAACTAGGTTTGACTCTGCATATTCACTAAAAACATGCACAGGCACCACATATTAGTGTTTTTGCAGTCATATACACCAATATGCTTCACTGAGTGAAGAAACTATGTCCCAAACAATTATCCATCTAGCACAAAGGTATCATATTCCCTCACTTTCTAGCCCTATAGAACTTTGGAAAGACCTAAAGACAAGAACTGGTAAATATAACAAGATCTCTAACATATGCATGCACTGAATTACAACTCAGAGACAGTATGGAAGCGAACAGTATGAGGAGGCTCTGAGAAGATTCAATATTACATCAACTAAAACATAAGCTGTCTCGCTATTCTAGGCAAAGCTCAGTCATGTAAGCCACATGCAGTTATTCCGGTATATTTTGAAAGATGACCACCCTTCTGGTCACTTGAAATACACAAAAACAGGAAAACTTCCATGAATCGGGTGAATATAATTTATTAACCACTCACACTCATTAAACAGTAAGTACTTCATCCAAAGAAGCAAACAAAATTTAAAACATCTTACTTACCAAATCATCGATATCTTGTTCCTCTGGTGCCTTTTCATCAGTTAAGGGAACTCGTTCATAGTCCACAAGGTACCCTTCATCGTGCAATTCCTGGTACACCTGTGTCAAAGAAATAACAGTGAGACCATTAATAAGAAAATGGAAGCACTTGTTGTCCTCTAGCAATAAGTCTGACATACATATGATACCTCGAGTGGGGTCTTCACAGAATCACGGGACACGGGTTCCCACTGGTCCACAATCTGATAGTCTGGCAGTTCATCAGTGACAAGGATCTTATTTCCATATCTGCTAAGTCAAAATTCGCAATAGGCATATGCTATTACGGAAATTATCAACTGATTGTACTCTCAAGAAAACCCACGAATACTAAAATCAGCATATGGTGCTGTGACGAGAAAGTATGCACCTTGCTGCTTCCATCATGATATCTTCTTTCAGTCTATCCTCCATTTGTTCAACCCTATCCCTGTTGATTCCCTAATAAGATTCAGATGGACAGGTATAAAAAGTGAAACATGAATCAGAATGTTGCTACAAAATCTGCGACATCAATACATTTTTAAAAAATAAACAAGGATGCATAATATATTTCGGATATAAGCTAAAATCAATCAGGTTAGAAGACACAACATCCAATCAATTCAACAATTTGATTACCTAAATATGAGCTCTAGAGTAATTGGGATTCCCAGCTTCCTCATCTTTCCACATATATAAGGAGATCTCTCAGCATATGAAGCAATGACAACAGTGACAACAATGACAAAGCCAGCAGAACAATAGCAAAACCAGCATACATGGCAATCATTTGATCATGCAGTAACAGTAGAGCACCTAATTGAAAATGGTGTATCTTGACAGCGTAACATACCGTCAATTCAAGATTGGAAAGTGGCTTTTCCTCATCACGCAAAACAAAGGGTCGTCCGTTAATGTATATAACCTGTTCAAAAGGTAAAGAAAACCAATAAGCTTCACAAATATTGCATTCTGCTACTTGCAACAACATGCAACGGCCAACTGTCTCACTTGTGGGGTCCAACTAATAAAGATTTAAGAAGTATCAACCAAATGGTTATTGTGCAACGGTTTATGACAGCATCGGAATCCATTCTTTCCACTGATTTTTGGACAAACAAGAACATGAACAAAAGAAGCCATGAGTGAGAAACAACCTGCCACGTGGTGTGATGCAATCAAGGAGGATACTAACTCCATGGACAAAATTACTGTTCGTTTGTCCCTCCAATATTTCCAGATCCCATCTCTAAAAACCAAAATTTGTGGGGGTGGGGGAACAACCAGTCACATGCAAGGCGTGGCAATTACATGACATCATCAATCAAAACTTTGCTCAACCCTTTAGATTGCTATTATTAATTGAAGAGAGAAACCGGTGCTGCCTAGGGGAAAAAGACAGGTAAAGAAACTGAAGGTCCATTTTGAGATAGATACAACTCATAAAAAAGGCATACCCGACTCATACATCGGAGATGCAACTCAAAGAAAACATAGCTACCAGACACAAAACAAAACATTAATTGGAACGCTTTGGCCTCATTAGATGAACTTACTGGTTCCTCACGCAGACTAATCCAGAGAACTCTTACTCCCTTCCCATCAAATTGGGCACCGATATGCTTAAGAACATTCCTTATCCCATCAATGGTTGGAATTGCGACGCCATGGACGTGCAACGAATCAGCCTGTGGAAAGACCCCAGCAGATGAGAACACGATACAAATTACGCACTACTAGTCACATTAATTACAGTGCGCAGAGAATTGCCAAAACCACCGACGGACAGATTAATTGTAGTGCTCCACCTCATATAAAATCAGGTCAACCCCTAACTACACTACATAAGTTAATCATCTCCTTGTAAATGAGCCACCGCACAGCATCACAAAACTAATGACAAGATAGACATTCCAAATCAGCATCGCAAAAGAGAATCAATCGGCCCATAACTCTATGAAATCTTACGTAATTAATGTTACCCGTCAGTAATCGACTTATAAATGCATTTTAAGAACCACATTCCTCCCTCCAAAAATAAGCCAGCCTACCAGACCAGAAAAACCAACCACCTCACAGAACATTCCAATCAGCTACGAGAAACTAATTCTCCGCGACAACAAACTAACAGAAGAGTAATCCCATCGCCGCCTACAAGAAAGCTATCAACTTAGGAGACAAAGACCGATCGGTAATCCACGCATGCACGAAGCGCAGTCGCAGCGGCGCTTATCGCATCGCCGAGAGCAAATGCGCGAAATGCAAATAAAAAAAAAAAAAAAGAAATAGCGAGGGAAAGGGAGAAAGGGCCTTAGAAACCTGACGATAGTTAGGAGCGCCGTCGATCTGCGGGGCGAGGCGCTTGTTCTGGCACCCGGGGAAGTGGTCGCTCTTGAGGATCGTCTTCTTCCCCAGCACCGAACCTCCCCGCAACTTCATCACCAACTCGGGCTCCTTCGGCATCGACATGGCTCATCTACACCTCACCAAAACCACCACCAAAAAAAAACAAGGCAGGCAGCCAGCAACGGTTTCACCACCCGCGCGCGCGAGCGCCTGCACACGCAGCACACGGAGCAGAGGCGAGCGCGAGCTCGAGAACGAGTCCCCCCTCCCCTCGCGCGGCCTACGCCGTCGCCGTCGATCGGACAGGCTCCCCGCCGGCCGCCCGGCGGAACGGCAGCCCGAATGCCGATGGACGAGACGGAGACGGAGACGGAGGCAGAGAGAGAGAGGCGGGAGCAGAGGGGAGTGCGAGAGTGGTGGGAGGCGGCGGCGGCGGCGGCGGCGGAGGGAAGCGGAATGCGAGGAGGAGAGCGACGGGGAGGAGATGAGAATTGCAGAGAGAAAACGATGGAGGAAGAAGAGAGGTAGACGAAAGGAGACGAGAGGAGGATTGGGCGCGATTGCGATTGTGCGAGTGCGTACAACGAAGCAAGAACCTCCTCTGGGTTTTTATCTCTCCCTTTTTTTTAATTTCTTTTCTCTTTTTTTAATTTCCTCTCTTTTTCTCTTTTTTCTCTTTTTCTGTTTTCTTTTTTCTTTTTCTTTTTCTGGCGTGGGGTTTTTGCTTTTTACGACATCGCGCATGGCTGGAGTTCCTATCGAGGCTAAACATGCGAACGTGTATTGCGTGAGACGTGACTCAGGAAACCCAAGATGGGAAATCTCTTTGCCGCTAACGGAAAAAGGAAGGAATAGTCGCATTTCAATGATTATGCTGATGTCCCTACCCCGAAAAATCAAATCATAATATATTTATATGCGACCGAGGAAAATGTTCGAAATTTTTATTGGTACGATAATGAAAACATGCATTTTAAGGAGGCCTGAGTTATGGACATCGCTTGAATTTCCTTCTCATAGTTTCTTTAGACATCGATCGAAAACTTTAGAGTAGGTAACGGAGCGTGCCGAGTTTTTTTTTCTCTCTCTCTTCTTCATATGAATTTTAAGGGCCGAAGGTCTTTCTCAATTAGGCGTGCTTGATGAATAGTGTCTGCCTTGGCGTCTTTTTCATTCTTTCCTCAACTAACACGGGGCCGAACGTGTTGTCGCCGTCATCTGGAGAGGGGCGGTGAAAAGAAGCCTAAGTAGGGAAAGGGAATTATTCTCGATCACTCGATGTCTTTCGAGGGGAAAAAGATATGTCGGATCATCGTCATTATAATTAACACTTTAGTTAGTGATGAAAACTATGATTTATGATAACAAATCTACATGAAAATGGTTTGGAGGTTGAAACCTTTCTTGGATGTTACTTTACTTATATCTACATATATAATAGAAAAAGAAAAAGAGATATGGGTCAAGCTATATCTTTATATTTATTTATCATAACGGGCAGACTTCATTATTTTATTATTAAAAAACAGAAGAAAAGAATATTTCTTTTTTTCTTCTTCTCCTTCTTTCTTTATTTAGGAATGAAAACTATGATTTATGGTAACGAATCCGCATCAAAATGGCCTTGAAGTTGAAATCTTTTTGGATTTTACTTTACCTATATCTCTGTATATAATAGAAAAAGAGATATGGGTCGAGCCATATCTGTATATTTATCTACCACAATTGGCGCACTCTCATTTTTTCTTTAAAAAAAAAGGAAGGAAAGAATATTCCTTTTTTCTTCTTCTCCTTCATCCTTTCTTTATTTATTATCGAAAGAAGCGCGTATGAGGAGCAGCGGATATTCTGTGCAGAAAGCCTGGCTGATACCCGACCGCCCATCACAAGCCGCCACCTAACCCTCCGCCCTCGGATTCGGATAGCTCCGCCCCGTCTCTTTCTCTCTCGTAATTCGGGTCTAAAATCGAATTTTATGCCAAAATAGCCACGCCAGAAACGTGCTTCTCCGACCATCTTGCAGTCCCTTCCGGATAAAAAAAAAAAAAACTTTAGTTTGACCTCTCTCTTCTTTTCTCCTCTTTCAATCCGAACGATTCCCGTTCACCCTCCAAAGGGATAAAAAAGAAAACCCACCTAAGTCCCCATTAAAAAACCAACCACGTTTTGCTTGCACACGAGTGACCACGTGGTAAAAGCGATAATCGAAGTGGCTTTCCTGGCAAGGGCTTCTTGCTTTGTCGACGGATCTTTGACCCGACGTATGTGAACCGGACACTCGACATACACGGGTGGAAAAGACGGGTTACATTAACACGGTCAACGCGATTATCCTCGACAGAGATGGATTTGCAATTGATGCTAGGAGATGATTCCCTTAAGCCATGATTGGCGATGACATCTGGCTCACACAATTGGGTTGGCTTCTTCTCCTTCGTGGGTCTCCCATTGCTGACATCACGGGCATCACCATGTCAATCTATGTTCCCACTTCAGAGAATATCTTTTCAGAGATCGGGGGTTCTAAGTAGTGCGCCTTTCGCGTCATCGGGTCTTTTAATTAAAAGGCTTTTGAAAAAGAGGACTCTTGCGTCCAATGGATTGACCCCGAGCATTTCCAAATGAGTCACTTACTAGGTAAGAGATTTGTTGATCCAAAAGAAACCTCATGTGGCTATCGTTTTTCTACCACAAGACCTTATGAGATACGTGCAAAAAAAGGAAAAAGAAGAAGGAAAAATCAGCCTTGTATTTGCCCTGAAGAAGATTAATGTAACCGAGTACATCGGACAGGACACGGGAAGAAATAATAAAATATAGAGTGAAAGCACAGCTATGACACGATGAGTTGTCACGGATTAACGTGTTCTTGAAAGCAACTCAATTCTCTAACATGTGAAAGAAGAGTGTCGATTATTTAAAAGAATTGATGTGTGCTGAGAACACGATTCTGTCATGCTAACAAGAATCATTAGGTGAGAAATTATATTATATAGCACGCCATTATATGGAATAAGGACAGGCTATGAGTATTGATATTCTTCTGTGCGGTTCGAATGCAACTACAGCATGACCCTACAATTCCTAATCCTATCGAGAATAGAAAACGTAAGAAACGTGAACAATCGAACATCAATCTCTGTCTCACGACAAACCATATGGGCCGACCCGACGCTTAGAGAGCACATAAGGACAAGTCTATGTTGAACAGAGCTCAAATCATCCGGAACACGCCAAAAGAAAGGCATAGATATAGAAACGTTCTTATGTGGAATGATAGCCATAAGCACAAGACATCTTATTTATTTATTTATTTATTTTGTTAAGGCTAAACTATTAGCAAACAACCATCCAGGGGATGAGCATTGAGCTTTCTACTAATCATAAGAAGATTTAAACTAAAATGTCAAAAATGAAAAATTTACAACTACATTTATAAATTCATAATAAATTTAAGACTTTTTGGACAATTATTTCTCAAAAAGCTTTCCACATTTTGGTTTGCTCGTTGCCACGTGAAAAGCACAAAACTGAGTACACATTCCCTTCTCAGTTTGTCGGCAAAATGATTGAAAAGTGTCAGTTAGATCCTCATCTCCTGCATAGAGTATAGTTTCCTATGCGACTTTGTAACCAAGGGTCGTGGCGGCAACCTTGCAATTATCCTAGCAATTAAAGATGACTAGTGATAGGCCGCGGTCGTTGCCGAAGTAAATAGAAGTTCGCCGCAATAGAATGCTTCCCTTTCAAGAATTAGATCACGTCGGGTTAAGCATCTGTAGTAAAACGTGATTCAGATTATAATTGTATTTATCAGCTAGAGTGCTATCAGAAGCCAGCTTCTAAAACTGAAGAACCCAATTATTAAAGAGAAAAAAAAGAAGAAACAAGCTCCGATAGCTGCTTCATAGAATATAGTTACCTGCTGCAACTGTTTTAAAAGGAAATGTTACTCTCGAAGTTCCGTTTCTACAGGCCAAGAAAGATCGCATACAACAGCCAATGGACACATCATGTGACTATCTATAAACCAATGCAAAAATGACACAAACAAGAAGCTTCCAATGCCATGCATTGGTCACTCACCACATCTCAGCCCATTGGGCAAATATGGGTATCTGAAATGACTGGCCATAGTCATTCACGTGGTATCTTACAAGAGCAGTACTGAAGAAAGCCCTAGCGATCCTTTCTGGGACCATGAAAGATTGCATACAACAGCCAGTTATTCAACATGTGACTATTTACAAATCAAAGCGAAAATAACACTTAAACAAGAACCTTCTAATGACATGTATTGGTCAGTCACCACATATCTCAGCCCACTGGCAAATATGGGTATCTGAAATGACTGGCTGTATTCATTCGGGCGTATCTAACAAGAGCAATAATGAAGAAAGCCCTAGTGATCCTTTTTGGGACTATGAAAGCTTTATCTTATTTTATTTTACATTACAAAGTAAAACATTAGAAATCGAGTATCCATAGCAGTCAGACGCACATCCAAATTATTCAAGTACAGTCAATCTCTTCCTCAGTCTGGTGAGTTATTGTACCAGTATCCTTCCAGTCATGTTATTGTCATGATAGTGCCGTAAAGCCTCATTTATGTTCTTGAGAGCCTTGTCATACGATATGAAACCCATGAACCAGAATTCATAACCATCTCTCGTGACAACCTGGATGTACTTTTCAGTAGGATTCAACCTGTTTGAAGAAGGACTAACAGTGCTCAACTGATTGAGCAGCAGAACCACCTACGCAATCAATCAGGATGAAAGCACGTTAAGAACTGATGGTTGGAGAGTGAAGCTCAGCGGAGCTTGACAAATTTTTTCTGGGTATGTTTCACTACATTCAGATACTCCATGCTTAAATAAGAATAAAATGACGAAAAAAATGATCCAAGTTTCGGTGAAGTAATACAGTCAAAAAGTAAAATGAAGGTCCTTTCCAATGAAGGTTCTCCAAAGAGGGGGCAACGACAATGACAACTCAGGCCAGTCACAAGAGGGGAAACGAAAATCATAACTCAGGCTATGAATTTGTAATGCATTAAAAACTTATCATGATTCGGAGAAAAGTTCAGTGCTTACCAATTTGAAATAGCAATCCTAGAGTAAATGCAATTACAGGAAGATTGGAAAAGGTTACCTTATAATACATCCACTGTTGCTGTCCTGAGGGAGAGTATTGGCAAAGAGGGTTATCACTGCAGAAGGCCAGTCTCTTGTTTGACAAATACAGTGTCCCAATGACAGGCCCAGTGGAAGTGGATAGATAGCAAGCATATGCCTTCAGGAGCTTCTCTCCTGGCAGAATCTCAAATGTCTGCTGAAATACCTTATCCTGTCCCCCCTCTGCAAGCACTTTTGTCCCCTGAGCCAGTCGAGCCATTGCTGCGTCTGTGATGCTAGGGTTGGTTCTAACTGTTTCACACAAACATAGCACAATTACAAATTGGTCGAGGTCAGGCATAAATAGAGTTCTTAACATCACAATTCCATCGATTGAAAACGGCGAGGAGACAAGAATCAAAGAAATTACGGGCTTTGTTCTCATGAGTCACAAATGAACTAAAGAACAGACAACATGCCAAAGAACAGACAGCTGCTGCAGTGCTTCCTATTACAGGACAAAGCTAATTTTTCTTCTTTACAGGAAAAAGACGAAGAGCCAAGAGGTGATCATTTATCTAGTCCAACGTTCAGTCATGCGAAGAGCGCGATGTGTCTGGATGGCTTTAGAAAATTATGGAAAACAAAGTATGACCTCCACAGAAGTGCCATGTTTTGCATTAGGCAATTTGTAAGAAATATGAATCGACATAGATTGCCAAAAGAGTAAGCATCGAAGATAGCGGCGCAATTAGAATGGAAGCTCCCCTAGATAAATAATCAAGGGACTTGATCCACTCAACAGCTAATTGGCGGATTGAATACACAGATTATGAAGCATGTATGTTAGTTCCTAGGTGGTGACTGAAATCGAACTGATTCCCAAACCACGTCAATGAAAGACAAGGTGCCAAACTCTATGGATTGAATATTTACATCCATAGCATTAGCTTACGTTGCAGAAACAGAGAAAAAATATATGCAAGCAAGCAATCAGGTACGTCTCCACGAACAAATCCAAAACGTTCCTAACTGATTATACAGACATATATTGCGAGCAAAAATTGTAGAGACAACTTACGGTGATGCCAGACATTGTCCGCGAGCATCTCCGCTTTTCGCGTAGCGTCTTCGAACCTCTTCCCACACCGGTTCAACGCGCCGCATATCCTGTCCATCGGACCTGCAAATACCAGCAAAGCGTCGGCCTCATCGGAACCATTTCTCAAAGGCCTATAATCACCGATCACTAACTCCCAACGCGAAGCATGCGCCTCGATAGTACTCACTCCTGCCGGACGGCGCGGGGGCATTCAGCGGAGCGACGTGGACGTACGGGTTCTCGCCGCCGCCGCTCTGGCTGAGGTTGGCGTAGCCGTAGGCCGAGCCGCTCGGGGTGGCGCGCATGTAGCTGGAGTGGAAGGTGGCGGGACCGCCGCGGGCCTCGCCGGCGACCCACGTGGCGGCGTGCTGGTTCGCGGGGTGCGCCCGGGGCTCCACCGGCGTCCCCACCACACAGGTGCCGCAACGGGTCGCCTCCGATGATTCACCTCCGCCGCCCATCGCCGTCTTCGCCGTCGTCTTCTTCGTCTTCGCCTCCAATCGGGACTGCGATTCGAGAACTTAGCGCGCGAGAAAAGAGAGTGGAGATGGAACCTAGAAAACAGCAAGAGATCTCGATAAGACCGCGAGAGAGAACGATAAACGAGAATCAGAATCAGAATCAGAATCAAGAATTAGAATGTTACAAGTTTTTATTTTTTATTTTTTTATTTTGGTTGCTTAATTTTTGAATTAACAGTTGAATGCGTTTGAGCGTTTGAGTCTAGAAGCGACCTCCCTCGCTAAAGCAAGAGAGAATTCTGGAAGGAAGCAAATAGCGACGACTGGCGGGGCGACTTTTTTGCATCCGAGGACGTGACCTTTCTGTTATTTCGGATTTGGTCCCCTGGACTTTTTGTCATTTCGCCCTGTATCCCGAATTACGGGACCTGTTATCTAAAAGTGTCGTTCGGAATCTTTGGAGACCCAAAAACAGAAATATTGTATTTCGGCCAAGAAAGAAAACAACAGTAAAACTGTAAATGATGCAAACGCACGGTTCGATTCCTTTCTCCTCACTTCTTAATCAGAAAAATGCAAATGGAGTCATATGACTATTAATCCAATACTCACGTGAAATCCATAATGATTATTGGGCTTCGAGTCAAGGAGCACACTTACTAGCCAAAACAAAAGTCAATCTTAAAAATGGTGAAATTAAATTCGCAAAAATTGTAAATTTCACATCCATTCTCAAAGTGGGATTTTGTTTGCTCTTGCGTATTTGTATTTCGCTCGATTTGATGTATAGAAGGAAGTGTTTGGAACAGTTAACACGTACTTGAAAACTAAACATGAAAATACTTGTTTACATTTGACATGAATTAAAATCAAGTAGGATACTCAAACTAAGTTTTAATAAAGATGGCATGTCTCTCTCTCTCAAGTAAGATTTCCTCCTAATGTAATAGCCTTAGACAACGAATCTTAAAAGGAAAATTATTACCATTTTCTAAGTGCACATTTACCACTAAAATAACTTTAGCAACCTAACAAATAAAATAAGAATTTAATTAATCTCATGTATTATTGTTATCTAGGGAGAAATCATCTTGTCATATCTCCCAGTATTTTTCCTTTTGTATGATTCTATCTTATATATATTTTACAAGTCATTGCATTTGTGCTCTATGCGTAGGTTATGAAACTTTACTCATTTACTCACGTGCCTCCACCCCAACCCTCGAAAATGTGGAGAATTGAACTCCCCACCTCCTAGTGATTAGCCTAATAAATAGAATAAAAATTTAATTAATCTCATGTATTATTGTTATTCAAGGAGAAATCATCTTCGGAACCCAAACTTGCACCTCATAGCACTATGCTGAAAGTCATCACTAGATTTTATGTTGGATACGAAAATCCACGTTATAACCAATGGCATCTTCAACTGACAATGCTAAAGGATGATATGGGCGTTATTAAGATTTTTTTAAAAAAAAGGTCATAAACATATACAATATGATGATGGCCAAGAAAGGGGAGCCACATGCAAAACATCATCAATACTACATTTCAATCTATCGACGGGGTTCGAATTGTTTTGATATGTGACTATACTTGTGTAGTACTAGTGCTAGAATGCTCAAAATGATAATCTTCGTAAGTTATTTCACTAGTCAATGAAGTGGATATAGTATCTTTGCCATTGTTAGTCCAAGTTCCATCATCCCTTGTTGACATTTCTATTGGATAAAAGAGTGGCTTGGGAGGAATTTGTAGATCGTCTACTTCTCCTTTGAGCATTTGCAAGACTTTGTGCATCGAAGGACGTTCGTTAGGATTCAATTGTATGCACCAAAGAGCAACTATTATCATCTTCTTTATTATTCTCCGATCCCCCTCACTTGCTTCCTTTGCCAAAATGTCCGTTCCTTCACTAAGTTGGTCATGAACCCATAAAGGGAAGTAAATCTGACTAGAACACTCTACAATCACATCCACACTCTTCCTCCCACTAGTCATCTCCATCAACAATTTGCCGAAACTGTAGACAGCGGCTTTGTACAAGATGCACCCAAGGTTCTTGAAGACTAACTCCGAAGCCATGTATCCCAAGGTTCCTCTTGCGGCAGTCAAAGAGACAATGTTGTAGTTTGTAGGATACAATCTAGTGAGCCCAAAGTTGGAAACTTTTGGGGTGAAATCATTGTCAAGAAGAATGTTATGAGGCTTAATATCAAAGTGTAGGATTTGCACGCCGCATCCTCGATGAAGATACTCAATCCCTCTAGTCACTCCAAGAGCAATCTCATACACTTCTTTACCATCAAGAGAAGTCCCCTCTCATCATGAGAAAATGTGCTTATCCAAGGACCCATTGTGCATGAAATCATAGACAAGAGCTTGTTTCGAACATTCAAAGCAAAAACTGATTAGTCCGACCACATTAACATGATGAATTCTTCCTATGATGGCCACTTCGCTGATGAAGTCTTGCCCATTCGCTTTTCCCTTCTTCAGAATCTTGATTGTCACCTTGTGGCCACTCCGAAGTCTCCCTTTAAACATAAAACCATACCCTCCCTCGCCTAATTTGTCCTTAAGGCCTCTCGTGATTTTCTTGATGTTTGAATAAGAGTACCTTATCGGCAAGAAGTTATTGTTGGATTGCAAAAATTCTTTGACGTTTTGATCCATTGCTAAGTGTCTTCTCCTCCCTTTACATATTAGCAACATCATCATGCATGGAGCTCCCCAAATGAATTTCACAACCATGCACCAAAACATTGTACTTTCAATACCCAATTTGTGGGCGCATTAAATGTTTGCATTTAGAAATGTTAAAACAATTTCACAATGAGAAGACCCGAGCAATGTTACCGGTGCCAAAGAGCGAGAGCATCACATTGTGACATCGGTAATGGTTGGTCCCGATTTTGCAGGAGAGATTGTATTTGTCACAAGTCAAAGCTAAAGAAATTTAAAAGACACTTATTTGCACCATAATTAAGCACCGAGTATAAACAAATGAATAAATAATGTATTTATCGTTATATGGATAACTAATTTGTGGGTGTGTTGAATGTACGTATTTAGAAACATTAAATTAATTCCACAATAAGAAGATTGTATAAATGTTACCTACGCCAAGGAGCGAGATGATTTTAATAATGACAAGAGACGTAAAGGTGTGAAGAGAAAATTTTTTATTCTGCATTTCTTATCTATCCAATGTACAAGTATATGGTTGTATTTGTAGTGTAATAAATGAATCGAAAGAATTTACACAATATTATCTTTCCTAAAACGAATCACATCCACGGTTTGCTGAATCAATCACAGGATTGGAATCTGGATTGGGAATCAATCTTCAAACCAAATCAGATCCTTTCTCCAACACTCCCCCTCAAGCTGGTGCCTTGTAAATGTCGAAGGCGTCAAGCTTGCTCAATAGATACCTATGATGTCTCTACCATAGCAGCTTAGTGAAAATATCTGCAGGCTATTCCGCAGTTTTAATTCCTCAAGTAACAACAATCCCTTCCCGAATTTTCTCTCGAGTAAAATGGCAATCAACCTTAATGTGCTTTATTCTCTCATGAAAAACTAGATTTGCCGCCAATTTAAATACAGCATTATTATCACAAAATAATTCACTTGCGCCGCTGATTTGTACACCTAGATCTGAAAGTAATCCCCGCGTCCAAACTATCTCACAATCGCCATGGCTCGATATTCTGATTCAGCTGATGATAATGAAACTATTGATTACTTCTTCAACTTTCATGAAATCAAAGACTTTCCTAGCTTGATGGAAAAGCCAGGATTTGATCTTCTTGTCATTAGACAAGTGGCATAATATGTGTCACGATAGGCCGTCATCTTCATGTTGCAATCATGGGATAATAGAATTCCAAGTCTTGGACATCCTTTTAAATACTTCACAACCTTCAGTGCTATGTTCATATGTGATTGCTTTGGGTTATACATAAACTGATTGAGTATCTATACAGCATAACATATATCAAGCTTGGTCATGGTGAGATAAATTAATTTTCCAACGAGTCACTGATATCATGATGGATCCTTTAGCAATAGATCCTCATTTGGAGAATGAGAGCTTGCATCATATTCATGTGTTGTCAATTTGACATTCTACTCAATAGGCATAGTAGTTGGCTTGCATTTCGATAATTCTACATCTGATATGATTTTTAGAATGAATTTTCGTTGACTGAGACAAATTCCCTCATTGGATTGGCCTATTTCAATACCGAAAAAGTATTTGAGAGGTCCCAAATCCTTAATACGGAATGTCATATGTAAATATTTCTTGAGCTTCCGAATTGCAACATCATCATTTCCCATAATAAGTATATCATCGACATAATTTGTTGGATACCATTACATCCGTTCCACTATCCTTAATCCCAAGCAGACTTTTTTTCTGCCTCTTCAAACAAAGTGGATCCATTAACAAATACTTTTGCAGCTTACATTTACAAGAACGAGTGAAGATAAAATTTAATAAATAGTCTTGAATTTTCCTATATCATTAAGCTGCCGAACAAGCCCAAATAAAGAAATGACAATCCCATTTCTACAACATTTTACAGTCCATTCTTAAATACATAAGTATACATTTACCATGACCTAAGAAATGCTTATTCCCTCCTTCCATTTCCCTGCCCTATTTTCTAGTAGTTTATGACCTTTCATGACCGGAGGCCCCAATCCGCTTGGGGTGAGGGTTTGGTGGTGGTCGGGGAGGGAGGGGAGAGCGAGCCAGGGCACAAATTTTTGGTGGTTTTCTAGTGGTCTGTGTTCTTCTTGGAAATATTCATATAACAATTTGAAATTTGTTGGATACCATTACATCCGTCTCACTATTCTTAATCCCAAGTAGACTTTTTTTTTTTGCCTCTTCAAACCAAGTGGATCCATTAACAAACACTTTTGCAATTTGCATTTATGAAAACGAGTGAAGATAAAATTCAATGAAGAGTCTTGAATTTTTCTATCTCATTAAGCTGCCGAACAAGCCCAAATAAAAGAAATTACAATCCCATTTCCGCACCATTTTCCAGTCCATTTTTAAATACATAAGCATACATTTACCCTGACCTAAGAAATGCTTATTCCCTCATTCCATTTTCTAGCATATTTTCTGGTAGTTTATGACATTTCATGACCGAAGGCCCCAATCCGCTTGGGGTGAAGGTTTGGTGGTGGTCGGGGAGGGAGGGGAAGGGAGTGATGCGTCCTCCATAGACAATCATTTTGGGCTAGATCACAAACATATATTGAAATCGTGGCCTATTAATTACCACCATAAAAAGCTTACATATTTGTCGGTTAAAATTTTAAAAATATCCCCCCTCTAAAATAAATAAGTGAAACATTGGAATTACAATTGATTGAAAAAATTGAATTACAATAATTGAGCATTCAAATTAGGCACAATCAATTTATCAGAAATCTAAATCCCAACTATGGTAAGTATTTAGGTATTTCTTTATTGTAGGGTTTTTCTGTTAATTGTCTTCATTGAAGTATTTCAGTAGATGTTATTGACATCCACCTCATTCACATTCCTATGAGCTCATTTGGGTAAAGCTAAGATACCTATTTTAAACTTGGAATGATGTCATCTTTGGAATTATTATTGAAATTATAAACTCCATAGAGCCAACTCTATCCAACTCGCACCAACCTTTATGGTAAGTATCATTTCATGCAAATAGTTATTTCTTATTCCGCTTGACTAGCAATTGTGAAGATATGTGACGTGCTACATAAAAGAGTGAGTAAAAAAGAAATAGAAAGATTTTAAAAACTTGAGAAGTTTCAATTATAAAGATCGGTCACATGCACATCATAACGAGCCATATTACCTCCAAGTGGTGCCTTGTAAATCTTCATTCCAAATGATTATAATCCAAATACAAATTTCTTATGGGAAAATATATTAAACCCATTTGCCCAAAACAATCGCATCTTTGAGTTTTATCGTGGATATACTTTAAGTTTGTTTGGTTACCAACCGTTGCAACCCGTGAATTTTCTTCATGGATAGTCACAACGTTTTAGCTCTTCTTTTGTTTGAATACCTTTTTCAATGTTCATATAAATATTGAAATAAACCACTACCATATGAACAAAAGAATTATGGTTGATGACATATACACATATATAGTTATAAAATTAGATTATAGATAAATTGTTTAAGTGAAAAATTCTAAACATATGCATTCTTACCTTAACATCAATAACCTAAAATTTTTTTTAGAGAAATCTTAAAATACTGTACAGATGCAACAATATTAAACGAACACGTATTGATTACTATTTATGATAAGGCATTTTTTTGTGATTAGTTTTAATTCAACCGTATTTTTTTGTTTCAATAAATTCGTTTCTTTTCCCCTCAAACTCGGAGCAAATTATCTAGAGATTTTAGCTGCTCATTACTATTCATAATAAAGTTGGTATTTCATGATTATTTTTAGTTCAACCCCATCAACATATAGATTTTTTATTATACATCAACATATATTAGTAGATAAATCGTGAAAACTCATTTTTGTCAATATTTTGCCTCTATAGTTGCAAGATGTTTAACGAATTAGCTAAAGAGGACTACATATATCGACAAATATCGCTGGACAAAATATCAAACATATTAAGCTGGCGCTGGGAAGAAGTCAATGCCTTTATTCAGAGGTGCACTAAATGCGATAATTTGGAGGCTTTGTATAGACAAGAACTGGTACGTGTTGTGTTTAATTACATGATTTATCCCTCTAATTTTTTCCATATAATTTTCTTCAAAGCTAGAAATTGAACATCAATAATTTGTGTATGTTGCAGTATGAATATGTAAGTCTCGTGAAAGTAGAATCAGGAATGAAGTTACTTAAGAGAGCCGCACAATTTGGCCACCTTGGGGCTTCCTATATGGTTGGGCTCCTCCTTATGTGCGAGGGTGGCGAGTTAAAGAAGAAGAAAGGAGTCGGTATGCTAAGAAAAGTTTACTCGAACGGATGAGTGGTGGAATGTCGCGAGAACTATCTAACCACCGTTCGTAGCATATGGTGGAACAACACAATGATCTTTAGAGAAGAGCTTCATCGCTATGATTGCGAGATGCAAACCGAGCACTGCAAGAGGAGGGGATGGGTGCGTGACATCAACCATTACGATGACACTGAATGCAAACAATGCATTTGCCGAGTGGAGATAGAAATTCTATATAAGTATTGCAAATGCCCTTGACCACGAGAGGTTTGCTTAAAGAGAAGGTGGGACAGAGCCTATTTTAGCTCAAAATAAATCTTAATACATAAGTGCTTCTTTGGAGTATCCGATATGGCTTCATTTTCTTCTCTATAGGTTCTTGATAATGCCTCTCGTGCTGACGAAAGCAATGCTTAACATCAATTTGGCGTTCCTCAAACTAAGCAAAATTTTGTTACAACAAAAGGGTTATGTCATCTATAGTTGCCTTGTGATTGTAACTAGATTTCACTTTATTCTAAGTGCATCGTACCAAAAAAACAAAAACCAAGTAAAACCTATTATTGGATTTGGTTTTGGTTTGGTCTCAAACGATTTGTGTAGTCCTTCAATCGTCTTTTTGCCAACTCATTTGGGTAAAGCCAAGATACCTATTTTAAATTTGGAATGATGTCATCTTTGGAATTATTATTGAAATTCTAAACTCCATAGAGCCAACTCTATCCAACTTGTACCAACCTTTATGGTAAGTATCATTTTATGCAAATAGTTATTTTTTTATTCCGCTAGAATAGTAATTGTGAAGTTATGTGACGTGCTACATAAAAGAGTGAGTAAAAAAGAAGTGGAAAGATTTTAAAAACTTGAGAAGTTTCAATTATGAAGATCGGTCACATGCACATCGTAACGAGCCATATTACCTCCAAGTGGTGCATTGTAAATCTTCCATCCAAATGGTTATAATCCAAATACAAATTTCTTATGGGAAAAGATATTAAACCAATTTGTCCAAAACGATTGCATCTCTGAGATTCATCGTGGATATACTTTAAGTTTGTTTGGTTACCAACCGTTGCAATCCTTGAATTTTCTTCATGAATAGTCACAACGTTTTAGCTCTTCTTTTGTTTGAATACTTTTTTCAATGTTCATGCATATATTAAAATAAACCACTAGCACACCAACAAAAGAATTATGGTTGTTGACATATACACATATATATTTATGAAATTAGATTATAGATAAATTGTTTAAGTAAAAAATTCTAAACATATGCATTCTTACCTTGACATCAATAACCTAAAATTTTTTTTAGAGAAATCTTAAGATACTGTACAGATGCAACAATATTAAACGAACACGTATTGATTACTATTTATAATAAGGCATTTTTTGGTGATTATTTTTAATTCAACCGTATTTTTTCTTTTCAATAAATTCCTTTTCTTTTCCCCTCAAACTCGGAGCAAATTATCTAGAGATTTTAGCTGCTTATTACTATTTATGATAAAGTTGGTATTTCGTGATTATTTTCAGTTCAACCCCATCAACATATAGATTTTCTATTATACATCAACATATTAGTAGGTAGATCGTGAAAACTCATTTTTGTCAATATTTTGCCTCTATAGTTGCAAGATTTTTAACAAATTAGCTGAAGAGGACTGCATATATCGACAAATATCGCTAGACAAAATTTCAAACATATTAAGGTGGCGCCGGGAAGAGGTCAATGCCTTTGTTTAGTGGTGCACTAAATGCGATAATTTAAACATATGTTTTCTTACCTTGACATCAATAACCTAAAAAAGTTTTTAGAGAAATCCTAAGATGCTGTACCGATGCAACAATATTAAACGAACACGTATTAATTACTATTTATGATAAGGCATTTTTTTGTGATTAGTTTTAATTCAACCGTATTTTTTCATTTCAATAAATTTCTTTTCTTTTCCCCTCAAACTCGGAGCAAATTATCTAGAGATTTTAGCTGCTCATTACTATTTATGATAAAGTTGGCATTTCGTAATTATTTTCAGTTCAACCACATCAACATATAGATTTTCTATTATACATCAACATATTAGCAGATAAATCGTGAAAACTCATTCTTGTCAATATTTTGCCTCTATAGTTGCAAGATGTTTAACGAATTAGCTAAAGAGGACTGCATATATCGACAAATATCGCTAGAAAAATTTCAAACATATTAAGGTGGCATCGGGAAGAGGTCAATGCCTTTTGTTTAGTGGTGCACTAAATACGATAATTTAAACATATATTTTCTTACCTTGACATCAATAACCTAAAAAGTTTTTAGAGAAATCCTTAGATGCTGTACCGATGCAACAATATTAAACGAACATGTATTAATTACTATTTATGATAAGTCATTTTTTTGTGATTAGTTTTAATTCAACCGTATTTTTTCATTTCAATAAATTCCTTTTCTTTTCCCCTCAAACTCGGAGCAAATTCTCTAGAGATTTTAGTTGCTCATTATTATTTATGATAAAGTTGGTATTTCGTAATTATTTTCAGTTCAACCACATCAACATATAGATTTTCTATTATACATCAACATATTAGTAGATAAATCGTGAAAACTCATTCTTGTCAATATTTTGTCTCTATAGTTGCAAGATGTTTAACGAATTAGTTGAAGAGGACTGCATATATCGACAAATATCGCTAGACAAAATTTCAAACATATTAAGCTGGCGCCGGGAAGAGGTCAATGCCTTTGTTCAGAGGTGCACTAAATGCGATAATTTAAACATATGTTTTCTTATCTTGATATCAATAACCTAAAAAAGTTTTTAGAGAAATCCTAAGATGCTGTACCGATGCAACAATATTAAACGAACACGTATTAATTTCTATTTATGATAAGGCATTTTTTGTGATTAGTTTTAATTCAACCGTATTTTTTCATTTCAATAAATTCCTTTTCTTTTTCCCTCAAACTCGGAGCAAATTCTCTAGAGATTTTAGCTGCTCGTTACTATTTATGATAAAGTTGGTATTTCGTAATTATTTTCAGTTCAACCACATCAACATATAGATTTTCTATTATACATCAACATATTAGCAGATAAATGGTGAAAACTCATTCTTGTCAATATTTTGCCTCTATAGTTGCAAGATGTTTAACGAATTAGCTAAAGAGGACTGCATATATTATTTTCAGTTCAACCCCATCAACATATAGAAAACATATCGCTAGACAAAATTTCAAACATATTAAGCTAGCGCCGGGAAGAGGTCAATGCGTTTATTCAGAGGTGCACTAAATGCGATAATTTGGAGGCTTTGTATAGACAAGAACTGGTACGTATTGTGTTTAATTACATGATTTATCCCTCTAATTTTTTCCATATAATTTTCTTCAAAACTAGAAATTGAACATCAATAATTTGTGTATGTTGCAGTATGAATATGTAAGTCTCGTGAAGGTAGAATCAGGAATGAAGTTACTTAAGAGAGCCGCACAATTTGGCCATCTTGAGGCTTCCTATATGGTTGGGCTCCTCCTTATGTGCGAGGGTGGCGAGTTGAAGAAGAAGAAAGGAGTCGGCTTGCTAAGAAAAGTTTACTCGAACGGTTGAGTGGTGGAATGTCGCGAGAACTATCTAAACACTGTTCGTAGCATGTGGTGGAACAACACAATGATCTTTAGAGAAGAGCTTCATCGCTATGATTGCGAGATGCAAACCGAGCACTGCAAGAGGAGGGGATGGGTGCATGACATCGACCATTACGATGACACTGAATGCGAACAATGCATTTGCCGAGTGGAGACAGAGATTCTATACAAGTATTGCAGATGCCCTTGACCACGAGAGGTTTGCTTAAAGAGAGGGTGGGAGAGAGCTTGTTTTAGCTCAAAATAAATCTTAATACATAAGTGCTTCTATGGAGTATCCGATATGGCTTCATTTTCTTCTCTATAGGTTCTTGATAATGCCCATCGTGTTGACGAAATCAATGCTTAACATCAATTTAGTGTTCCTCAAACTAAGCAAAATTTTGTTACAACAAGAGGATTATGTCATCTATAGCTGCCTTGTGATTGTAACTAGATTTCACTTTATTCTAAGTGCATCGTACCAAAAAAACAAAAATCAAGTAAAACCTATTATTGGATTTGGTTTTGATTTGGTCTCAAACGATTTGTGTAGTCCTTCAATCGTCTTTTTACTAACTCATTTGGGTAAAGCCAAGATACCTATTTTAAATTTGGAATGATGTCATCTTTTGAATTATTATTGAAATTCTAAACTCCATAGAACCAACTCTATCCAACTTGTACCAACCTTTATGGTAAGTATCATTTCATGCAAATAGTTATTTTTTATTCCGCTAAAATAGTAATTGTGAAGATATGTGACGTGCTACATAAAAGAGCGAGTAAAAAAGAAGTGGAAAGATTTTAAAAACTTGAGAAGTTTCAATTATGAAGATCGGTCACATGCACATCGTAACGACCCATATTGCCTCCAAGTGGTGCCTTGTAAATCTTCCATCCAAATGGTTATAATCCAAATACAAATTTCTTATGGGAAAAGATATTAAACCAATTTGTCCAAAACGATTGCATCTCTGAGATTCATCGTGGATATACTTTAAGTTTGTTTGGTTACCAACCGTTGCAACCCTTGAATTTTCTTCATGAATAGTCACAACGTTTTAGCTCTTCTCTTGTTTGAATACATTTTTCAATGTTCATGCAAATATTGAAATAAACCACTAGCACACGAACAAAAGAATTATGGTTGTTGACATATACACATATATAGTTATGAAATTAGATTATAGATAAATTATTTAAGTATAAAGTTCCAAACATATGTTTTCTTATCTTGACATCAATAAGCTAAAAAGGTTTTTAGAGAAATCCAAAGATGCTGTACAGATGCAATAATATTAAACGAACACGTATTGATTACTATCTATGATAAGGCATTTTTTGGTGTTTAGTATTAATTTAACAGTATTTTTTCTTTTCAATAAATTCCTTTTCTTTTCCCGTCAAACTCGAAGCAAATTATCTAGAGATTTTAGCTGCTCATTACTATTTATGATAAAGTTGGTATTTCGTGATTATTTTCAGTTCAACCCCATCAACATATAGATTTTTTATTATACATCAACATATTAGTAGATAAATGGTGAAAACTCATTCTTGTCAATATTTTGCCTCTATAATTGCAAGATGTTTAACGAATTAGCTGAAGAGGACTGCATATATCGACAAATATCGCTAGACAAAATTTCAAACATATTAAGCTGGCGCCGGGAAGAGGTCAATGCCTTTGTTCAGAGGTGCACTAAATGCGATAATTTAAACATATGTTTTCTTATCTTGACATCAATAACCTAAAAAAGTTTTTAGAGAAATCCTAAGATGCCGTACCGATGCAACAATATTAAACGAACACGTATTAATTTCTATTTATGGTAAGACATTTTTTTGTGATTAGTTTTAATTCAACCGTATTTTTTCATTTCAATAAATTCCTTTTCTTTTCCCCTCAAACTCGGAGCAAATTCTCTAGAGATTTTAGCTGCTCATTACTATTTATGATAAAGTTGGTATTTCGTAATTATTTTCAGTTCAACCACATCAACATATAGATTTTCTATTATACATCAACATATTAGCAGATAAATCGTGAAAACTCATATTTGTCAATATTTTGCCTCTATAGTTGCAAGATGTTTAACGAATTAACTGAAGAGGACTGCATATATCGACAAATATCGCTAGACAAAATTTCAAACATATTAAGGTGGCATCGGGAAGAGGTCAATGCCTTTGTTCAGAGGTGCACTAAATACGATAATTTAAACATATGTTTTCTTACCTTGATATCAATAACCTAAAAAAAGTTTTTAGAGAAATCCTTAGATGCTTTGTACAGATGCAACAATATTAAACGAACACGTATTAATTACTATTTATGATAAGGCATTTTTTTGTGATTAGTTTTAATTCAACAGTATTTTTTCTTTTCAATAAATTCCTTTTCTTTTCCCCTCAAACTCGAAGCAAATTATCTAGAGATTTTAGCTGCTCATTACTATTTATGATAAAGTTGGTATTTCGTGATTATTTTCAGTTCAACCCATCAACATATAGATTTTTTATTATACATCAACATATTAGTAGATAAATGGTGAAAACTCATTCTTGTCAATATTTTGCCTCTATAGTTGCAAGATGTTTAACGAATTAGCTGAAGAGGACTGCATATATCGACAAATATCGCTAGACAAAATTTCAAACATATTAAGCTGGCGCCGGGAAGAGGTCAATGCCTTTGTTCAGAGGTGCACTAAATGCGATAATTTAAACATATGTTTTCTTATCTTGACATCAATAACCTAAAAAGTTTTTAGAGAAATCCTAAGATGCTTTGTGCCGATGCAACAATATTGAACAAACACGTATTAATTTCTATTTATGGTAAGGCATTTTTTTGTGATTAGTTTTAATTCAACCGTATTTTTTCATTTCAATAAATTCCTTTTCTTTTCCCCTCAAACTCGGAGCAAATTCTCTAGAGATTTTAGCTGCTCATTACTATTTATGATAAAGTTGGTATTTCGTAATTATTTTCAGTTCAACCACATCAACATATAGATTTTCTATTATACATCAACATATTAGCAGATAAATCGTGAAAACTCATATTTGTCAATATTTTGCCTCTATAGTTGCAAGATGTTTAACGAATTAATCAAGAGGACTGCATATATCGACAAATATCGCTAGACAAAATTTCAAACATATTAAGGTGGCATCGGGAAGAGGTCAATGCCTTTGTTCAGAGGTGCACTAAATACGATAATTTAAACATATGTTTTCTTACCTTGATATCAATAACCTAAAAAAGTTTTTAGAGAAATCCTTAGATGCTGTACAGATGCAACAATATTAAACGAACACGTATTAATTACTATTTATGATAAGGCATTTTTTTGTGATTAGTTTTAATTCAACAGTATTTTTTCTTTTCAATAAATTCCTTTTCTTTTCCCCTCAAACTCGAAGCAAATTATCTAGAGATTTTAGCTGCTCATTACTATTTATGATAAAGTTGGTATTTCGTGATTATTTTCAGTTCAACCCCATCAACATATAGATTTTTTATTAAACATCAACATATTAGTAGATAAATGGTGAAAACTCATTCTTGTCAATATTTTGCCTCTATAGTTGCAAGATGTTTAACGAATTAGCTGAAGAGGACTGCATATATCGACAAATATCGCTAGACAAAATTTCAAACATATTAAGCTGGCGCCGGGAAGAGGTCAATGCCTTTATTCAGAGGTGCACTAAATTCTATAATTTGGAGGCTTTGTATAGACAAGGAATGGTACGTGTTGTGTTTAATTACATGATTTATCCCTCTAATTTTTTCCATATAATTTGCTTCAAAGCTAGAAATTGAATATCAATAATTTGTGTATGTTGCAGTATGAATATGTAAGTCTCGTGAAGGTAGAATCAGGAATGAAGTTACTTAAGAGAGCCGCACAATTTGGCCACCTTGGGGCTTCCTATATGGTTGGGCTCCTCCTTGTGTGCGAGGGTGGCGAGTTGAAGAAGAAGAAAGGAGTCGGCTTGCTAAGAAAAGTTTACTCGAACGGACGAGTGGTGGAATGTCGCGAGAACTATCTAAACACCGTTCGTAGCATGTGGTGGATCAACACAATGATCTTTAGAGAAGAGCTTCATCGCTATAATTACGAGATGCAAACCGAGCATTGCAAGAGGAGGGGATGGGTGCGTGACATCGACCATTACGATGACACTGAATGCGAACAATGCATTTGCCGAGTGGAGACAGAGATTCTATACAAGTATTGCAGATGTCCTTGACCACGAGAGGTTTGCTTAAAGAGAGGGTGGGAGAGAGCCTGTTTTAGCTCAAAATAAATCTTAATACATAAGTGCTTCTTTTGAGTATTTGATATGGCTTCATTTTCTTCTCTATAGGTTCTTAATAATGCCCCTCGTGCTGACGAAATCAATGCTTAACATCAATTTGGCGTTCCTCAAACTAAGCAAAATTTTATTACAACAAGAGGATTATGTCATCTATAGCTGCCTTGTGATTGTAACTAGATTTCACTTTATTCTAAGTGCATCGTACCAAAAAAACAAAAACCAAGTAAAACCTATTGTTGGATTTGGTTTTGGTTTTGTCTCAAACGATTTGTGTAGTCTTTCAACTGTCTTTTTGGAATAGGTCGCATGAAAGGAATCCAAGCGAGAATTGTTGTTTGTTTCAGTTGGTGATTTGTTTTGCTCTGCTTCATGGATGATTTTAGCATCATCTACTAGCACTTCAAGCTCATTACACTCCCCGAGAACACGTTATTTGAATTGTTCCATGCTTTCCAAAGTGAACTTAGAGAGCTCCTAAAGAGTTGCTGCATGCTTGTCCAAATAAAACACCTCTGATTGATTTAGTATGCCCTTGATTTCATGGGAACCCCACCCTTTACGTACCTCAAGTATTTGTCCTGTTGATCTAATTCAAATTCAATATCAGACGGTAGTTTATTCATCAAGTGGTTAGCCTGATTTGCCCAAGGCTTGCCTGCCAGTGTGAGAAAGTCCAAGGACAAAGAAAAAGGAAAAGAAAAGGAAAAAAAAAAAAAAAATACGAAAAAAATGAAAAAATTATTTAAAAATTACGCCATCCTGACAAAATTGCTGAATTTGTATCTGAATTGGCAAATGTCAAGGCATTACTCGAGAAGCATAGATAATAATTGCTCTAATACTATTGCATCATTTCCCCCCCTCTCTCTCTTTTTGTTTTGTTTATCATTTTTGTCGAATGCATAAGCATAATTTGTTGATGATGAAATTCTCGATACGGTTCTTCGAGGGGGAGTACTATTGGTTTACCTATCTCAATAAAGTCTATGATTGGTTTGAAGAACGTCTCGAGATTCAGGGCGATTGCAGATGATATAACTAGTAAATATGTTCCTCCTCATGTCAACATATTTTATTGTCTAGGAGGAATTACGCTCAGCATGTTCTATTCGATACGGGTAGGAAAAGCGGTATTCTTAAAAAAAATAGAGAAATCAGAACCAAGTCACGATGATACGGGTCAACCCCTTCTTCTTGCGCCAAAGATCTTACCATTTCCGAAGGATCGGGATAGGAACGTAGAACCAAAGAAAAGAAGTCTTGGGGATAAAAAAAATTGCAGGTTTCTTTTTGACAAACAATATTTCTTTTTTTTTTTTACTTCGCCCTTTGGATTAAGACTGCTTGTCAACTTTAAGGAGTTAAGTTTCGTGGCATTGCTTAATTTAAGTGGCTCATTTACTCTAGGAAGAATTTAACTAATAGTGAGGGAATAATTGTGTTTGACTTTAGGCAGCGGAACACATGAAAAACCTGTCCAAACCAACTCCAATGGATGTGAAAGCATTGGGGAAGAGACAGCTTTGGCATTTGAAGATGAAAACCTGAGTCCCCGCATCAGTGGGAATATGAGAGCCTTCCGATTAACAATGATGATATAGGTATTAACAATTATGTCGACTGCATAAGCATAATTTGTTAATGACTGCTTGTCAACTTTAAAGAATTAAGTTTCGTGGCATTGCTACTTTAAGTGGCTCATTTGCTATAGTATGAATTTAACTAATAGTGAGGGAATGATTGTATTTGACTTTAGGCAGCGGAACACATGAAAAACATGTCCAAACCAACTCCGATGGATGTGAAAGCATTGGGGAATAGATAGCTTTGGCATTTGAAGATGAAAACCTGAGTCCCCCACATCAGTGGGAATATGAGAGCCTTCCGATTAACAATGATGATATAGGTATTAACAATCATGCCGACTACATAAGCATCATTTGTTAATGACTGCTTGTCAACTTTAAGGAATTAAGTTTCGTGGCATTGCTTACTTTAAGTGGCTCATTTACTCTAGTGTGAATTTAACTAATAGTGAGGGAATGGTTGTGTTTGACTTTAGGTAGCGGAACACATGAAAAACCTGTCCAAACCAACTCCAATGGATGTGAAAGCATTGGGGAAGAGACAGCTTTGGCATTTGAAGATGAAAACCTGAGTCCCCCACATCAGTGGGAATATGAGAGTCTTCCGATTAACAATGATGATATAGGTATGCACTGAAACTAATTGTAAAGTTGGAGCACCTTCCTATACTTCAAGCATATACCACTTATATGAAACAAAAATAGCCTCTCGTATCAGAAAAAAAAAATGGAATACTCGAGGGACAGTTGGCAGCCGCATTAGCAAACTAAGAAGCTACAAAGACAAGCTTCTCTTCCGTTCTCAAGTCCTAACAGGAGATAGAGAAGAAATTGGCCGACGGTATGAAGAAGATGGAGATGCTAAAGGAAAAGCTGGCTGATCTAGAGGTTTCCAAGGAAGAAATAAACTCTCTTGCAAGACTATATTAAACCAAGAACATCCGCATTTTCTTCATTTTCTTCTTTCTTCTATTCTTCACCCTCCTTCGCTTCCAGTTACTAGTTCTCCTCTCCTTCTTCTTTCCCAATCTTTCTAGAGGAGTATTTTTTTTTTCCAAATCTTTTGTAATCTCTTAGTCATCCTCGGAAGTGCAACTTTCCTTTCCAAGCACGGGTTGACAATCTTCGCATAGTCAAATAACATCTTTGTTGAGAGCTGTAATATGGCTCCAAGGCAATACCTAAAAAGCAAGGGAAAAAGACAGTCATGTTTATTTTCAAACAGTGAGCATCTTTTACATAAATTGAACTTGCATATAGGAGTGCACATTTATCACATAGTTTTATGTGCGCACCTGCACCTGCGAGCTATTGGCTAGGACTACCTGATGTAACTATAAAGGATGTGAGGGCAAACTTACCGGTGAATAACATATTTTTGACAAACGTGACAATAGGTGACACTATGTCAAAGACTCGTGAAAGCCACTGTCACCACATTGTCGGCAAACAAGGCCTGTAGGAACAAAAGGATTAAACAAGAAGGTAAAATTTGATGTGAGAAAAGTCAATTCTCAATACATCAACACAAACAACCTAAACAACCTAAAACGAAAAACACGAAGAACAAGACTAGAAAGAGGGAAAACTGATAAAAAGCAAAATACTCACCGGATCGTATTGATTTCCATTGTATTGGATCGCCTCATAATGGCTCCTCCGCCCCCTCCCCTTGTCGGAAAACCTAACCGGCCTCGTCAGTGTGCAAAGGGTGCTCTTCCTCTTTTGACACGAGGGAGAAAAAAGGAGGGAAGTTTTCAATCAAAAGTGGCTAATGAACGAAAAGGGCCTTCTCTGGAAATTCAATGGAAAAGACTATATGTGGAGCCCTTTAAAATTTATGAGCCTTAGCATTATGTACTTGTCCTCATTTACATCACTTCACCAACAGAAGAAATCCCTGAATTCATAGTTGACCAAAATCTCTTTACAAAAGTATTTTGAAATTCTATACAGTATAAATATTCTAAACCCCACAAAAAAATTAGTTGGGAAATTAAGGGTTTTTATCACCAAAAATACCCGTCCAACATTTATTTTAACTAGATATATAACATAAATACATGACATATTAAAAATCACAAAAAAATTTCTTAATTAGATATTTAAGCATTGTTGAAAGTTGATGCAAGAAATAAAAAGAAATAAATTTCACAGTCCATCCGCTCTCTCAACCTCTCACACGATACCTTCTTATAAGATCCATGGGACCCACGGGCTCCATGGCTGCCGTCCAAGTG
This sequence comes from Eucalyptus tenuipes, assembly GCA_014182365.1. Lineage (NCBI taxonomy): Eukaryota > Viridiplantae > Streptophyta > Magnoliopsida > Myrtales > Myrtaceae > Eucalyptus > Eucalyptus tenuipes. Next base: position 4,013,616 of record CM024547.1, on the reverse strand, counting down.
AACCGGTGGGTGGCTGCGAGGCGCCACCACGTGGCTTTGCTCCCCTTCCCGTTGGAAGAACTTCCACTTCCCAGTCTCCTTTTCTCTCTCCACAGGCTGAGGCAAGGCAAGGAGAACCGCTCATTTCCAACCAATTGGAAAAAAAGAGTAAAAATAAAAATAAAAAGCAATAACCGCTCGTACATAAAAAAAACCATTATTTGTATTTATAGAGCAGTAGTTGTGGTCGCGAGGAAATATATTTGGAACCACGGTGTCCTAGGTGGAGCCGCCTATGGGACGGGCTTTGGTGAAATCTTAAGATCCCGCGCTTTCGTTCATCCTAATGCCATAGGTCGAGCCCGCCTAATAGCTTCGGTCACTTGTGACTCTGACTAGGTCGGGACAAGCTTAGGGAATTGGGCCTCCATGATGCTATTACAAATGAGAACACGGGTTTCAGTTTGTGGCATAAGTAAATATTATTCATTAATGTGGTAATTTTTTATATATCAAGTTGAAAATTAGGAGTAATCTGCCCAAGCACCTGTTGAGACTGTGGAAATTGAATGGCAACTAAATGGGAGTCTCATCAAACTGAAAAATAATAAGTAAAAACGGCCAAGGTCCAAGAAGCATTGGCAAGAATTACTCTCGCCCATGGGAGGCTTTGGATTTTGTATGATTTTTCTATGGGCCATGCGAGTGCACAGGTTGGGCAAGCGGATGTGTAATTGTTCATTGTCCGGATATACGACTCTCATCTGTCTATCTAGAAAGTATTACTAATGAGTACTTATTTCAATCTCTCATATGAAGAGATATTGGTTTTAACCAAAAAGGAAGGGAAAAAAACCAAAACTTCAATGGTATTGTTGCCATCGATAACCAAAAGGTGTTAATTAGTTCTCACTTGACCTAACACGCCCGGATGCGGAGAGAAGTGGGGCCAGCAAAAAATTGGAGAAATATCCCCAAAAAAGATATTCCCATTTTCTTGATTTCCATCTTTATTTCTATTTCCTCTTTTACTACCAACAGCCACCGTTCACCATCCATCACCACCACTCCCAGCCACTGGCAACGCCACTGCTCGCTGCCACTCCCAGCTGCCAGCCACCGCTGCCACTCCGTCATCCGTCAATGAATTTCTACTTCAAGAATAGAAATTTTGTGTTCTTATTATGAAAAAAAAAAATTATTTCACTTCTGGTCATAATGCCGTAAATTGCTGATTTTTGCCCTTTTCCTGAAGCTGCACGAGCCTTTATTTTCTGGCCATAGGGGAAAAACCATAAATTTTGATCTTAGTTTTTAGTATTATGAGGAATTATTTTTTACTTTATGGTGGAGAAGGGGACTTAACCCCTTGCATTGAAAGACCCAAACTTATACAACAATATATCCTCTCTTCCAGCACCATTCAAGAGATTTTACAATGAATTTCAAGGGATTTTACAATGAATTTAGATGTTACAATGAATTCAGTTTGGGATTTTTTTAGGTACTAACCTTATATACCAAGAAAAAAATGGGAAGTGTTGGTGATGCAAACTCCACCGAGGCGCATGGATGTAGGTAGGGCTGTGCGTGGTCCGGGTGGACGGCTCCTGACCTAGAATCGGAATTGCCGGCTAAGGACCGGTTCCAATTTTTTGGAACCGGAATTACCCGTTAGTTGGATGGATCCAACCGAGAAACTGACCGCCGGTCTGGTCCGATTATCAGGTGGATCCATGAAACCGGTCTCATCAATAATAATATCGTTTTCCAAATCAGGTCATGAGTACTCTTTATATCAAGTAATATTTTTCTTTAAATCGAACCGGCTTAATTAATGATACTATTTTTCTTCATTTTATTGGAAAACACTGCCAAATAAAAGAAATATGTTTTTTTCCTAGTTGAAATCTAATGATTGTCATATTGCACCTACCTAAGTTCCTCTTTGAGTTTCATGCTTCTGCCCCAAGTTCACGATTGAAATCTGGTTAAAGGAGTAGGACCTAGAGGAAAGATCACGGATTGACATGCGATAGTTTGAGGTTTTTTATAACAATGAAAGTTGACCAAAAATCAAACTGGTTATGTGAAATTGCTTTTTAATGTATTTTTAAAAAAACGCTTTAGTAAATACTATTGCCTCGGCCCGCGTCATAAAGCCAAACCCCACTTGTTGCTTCCTCTCCATCATGGATTTTGGGAATTATGGGAGTCTTTAGAAGAAGATAAAAGATATTCACAACAAGAAAAAAGATTAAGAAAAAAGATAATAAGGAAAATGAACAAAATCTTGTTCTCTACCCAACAAAAAATAGAAAAGGGAGGGAATCAATTGTCAACCATAGGGAGTTCTCTCACTTTTATTCCAGAGAGATCTTGTATAAATCGCACTATCCTACTTTTCTCTTCTCTTGAGAAGTTCAAATTTGTCTGAAAAGAAAAAAGGGTCTACTATTAACCAAAAGCAGTTCCGGAAGACTGTCATTAGGCTCTATTTAAGTGAAAGGAACAAAAGTTAAAGTCTGAAATTCGAGAGTCAGTCTCGACCGATCCAAAAAAGAGAGAAACGCAGGAGCCTGTCCACTTGCTTTCATGCGTCGCGAAAACAAAAACGGCCTTCCCGGTACGTTCGACGCTTGGAGAGGCATTAAGTACGATTCAGACTTCGGGAGAAAACTTGAAGTTCCTCCTAAACTTGAAGTTCCTCCTAAACGACCTGGTGAGTGTTTCTGAGCAGATCAAAGCAAGCGAATGCGCTGAAAAGCGTGATTATATGGACAAAAACATTTAAAAACCACATCGCATTTTAATTATTTATTTATAAAGCAAGTACTTAACTCTCCTCTCTCCTACCTAATTCAACCTAATTGAATGACGTTTCATTGGCGTATTTTAGTTATATTTTCTAACTTTTCCAATCGTATCGTAGCTCACTTTTTCTATTTGATGGTCCTCCTGGTCAAGCTTGTTAAATCCGTGAAGCACGACTGTTAAGTTTTCTTTTGATTATTGTTATAAGCAGGAGTTATATTTCATTTGGACTTGTCTTTGAAGAAGCTGTGAAAATGGGATGGAGGGTGCTTTCATTCACTGGTTCTTAGGATTTGCTTGCCTAATTCTCGTTGTGTGATTAATGTGCGAATGGTGATGTTTAATTGTAGGTTTGCCTACATTGACTTTACAAAATCAACGAGGTTTGAGAGTTTAATGGACTGAACTAGGTGGTTAATCCACTCACGACCCATCGATGAGGCTTAGACCGAGAGGCAACGGTGGTGGTGGTGGTGGTTGATGGTGGCAGCAGAGGTTGGAAGTAGTGGTGGTGGAAGGGGCGATGGAGGTCGAGTGGTTGTGGTACCCAAACCAACAGAGCCACCATTTCACCAAAATTAGAGGTAAATTTGCTTCTAAAGATTTAGCCAGATAAAATATTAAGTTGCAACCTTACAATCCATCCTAAGAACTAAGAAGTAGGAGATATGTCCGTTGCGGGTATATTCATTTAACACTATTAATACTCATTGAAGAGCTTATTACTTACAAGTAGTAGTTGTATTTTTTTATTAATTTTCTTGTCAAGCTATTTTGGAACTACGGGTTCAAAATGTATAAAATTATTATTTTAATATTTCGGACCCTACCCACGGGCCCTGACCTACAAGCAGCCCGGATCAGACCGCAGGGCCTGACCCGCGAGCAGCCCGGATCGGACCGCAGGCCCCAACCCAGCGCGGTCCAAACCTTCACACGGCCCACGAATTGGGCTGTTTTATTTTAATGGCCTATAATACTATTTGTCCTTATTTTTGGTTTTGGGCTCACGCCCATGAACCAAGAAAAGAAAGCCCAGACCAGTTCTGGGGCGTGAGCCCAGACCAGTATTAAAAACAAGGTTCTGGGCGTAGCCCGGCCCGTCTGGAGATCTTCTTCAACCTCCAGCCGGGTCCCGAATTTCCTGCAAACCGGGTCGCACGACCCGATTTCGACCCGAAGCTCCAAAAACACATATAATATTTGATTTTTGATGAAATTTCGCCATGGGTCTTGCATATAATATCAATATAATTGACTAGAATGAATTAAACGAAGAAAAAAAGGAGTAAATCTTCCGCATACAAGCTTCAAAATTTCGGATCTAAGCCTCCCATGGCCGAATTTCGGATTTCTTAAATTTAATCCCTAAAAACTTACTTTAATACAAAAAAAGATGCTAAAAAATATATATAACAATACCCATGCAATGATTTACAACGAACATCAATCAATTGCAAGTAATTTGAAAATTCTAGAACTTTTTCATGTATAAACCCTAGAATTTCAATTTTAAAATTCTCTCTCAATTCTCAACGAAATTATACAAATTATATATATTTGGAAAGATCACGACATGTAGAACAAAACCCTATGGTTTCAAGATCAATCGAGCAAAAAATACACACACAAAAATAACGTCCATATTTGGCTCAAAGAGGAAAATTTCGAATTTTGTTCAAAAAAAAAAAAAAATTTTGGGATCTACAATCATATATGACAAGCTCTGATACCACATATAGAAAATTATTCACATAAACAACTAATCGATCAAGAAGAATTGGATCTATATATGACTGTAAAACACCGAGATCAATCAGCACAACGGAATTAAAGCGTACATGTTTGAGTCATTACTTCACTTAAAGAAAAATAGATCACTCTGATAATTAGAGATCGGAATGCTAGATCCTCCTCTTTATGACCTATTTCAATATAGCAGTTTTTAATGAAATTTACGAACATGATAGATATAACCTACATTTTATAAGTTAAAGAGGGAACTTAGCAAACCCTAATAAATAGAATGTCAATTGGACAATTTCCATTAGAGGCTCATTCCCATTACGGGTTTCGATATATGACATCTTTAATAAGATTTTAATAAGATCACTTAAGGGTTTAATAAATATTGGAATATCTATTAACCCGATTATTTAAAATTGAAAAATCAATTAATTAATATAAGCCCATATTATAGGAAATTTCCAACACAAAATCGATACCAACTTGTGTTTGCGTGTACAATGTTATTGATATTTTGCTAATTTGCATTAGACTAGGAGAATAAAGAGGTAGTGTCTTCGACGCTGAGAAAGGTGTTTGGAAAATAAATTGAAGATAATCACAGGTCCCAAAAAATAGGGAAGTTTCTTCTCCTTCCCATAAAGAGCGTAACAGGCATTTGGTCAGAAAAATTTTTAAAAAAAGATTAGAATAATATTTTACTCTATTGAGCTTTAAGCGTGTGGTGAAAGAGATTTTGGCCAAGCGGTGAATCTCGTTTTATCTCTTCCATCGTCACACGTCCATGGCCTGAGTAGAAATGAAAGAAAATAAATTAAAAGAAAGGAGACTGTGCATTGGCCGCGCTGATCTTTAACCGCCTCCTTCTCACTGGATTTGTCCTCATCTTTCTGGACAACTCCAAGCTTTATTCGTTGTCCCTCAGCCAGACTTCTCAGTCAATTTCCTTATTGGAAAGTAGCCTCGTAAGGAAGCCGAAGAGTGACGGCGAGAGGACTGCTACTATGAAAACAAGAAGCCGCAGGCATGAAGAAGCACTGAGAAGCTGTTGAAGACGAAAGTGTCCCGATAGGAATTTGCGTCTTGAACCTTCGTTGAAATGAAAAAAAAGGAGAAAGAAGTTTTGGTCAAAAGGCAGGGGCACACATTGCAATAATATCGTATCCTCCCACAAGCAAATCAGGGAGTGGACTTTTCAATAAACGGAGGGCACGTGGGTCAAAAGAAGATGAAAGAAAGTGAAGTGTATTTGACTTGAAGGAAAGTCACGAGAAAATATTGGGTGGTCCGGGACCTCCACGTCAGCGTGGTCCCGGACCACTCAGGAGGTGCCATGTGGAGGGTGGGCCCACTTGGTGGTGTCTTCTCCCTTCTTCCCCTCTCTCTCTCCTCTTCCTAGCCTGCCGAGTCCTCTCTCCTCCTAGCCTGCACGCTCTCTCTCCTGTCAGAGCATTTATTGCGGCTTAAGTTTTTGTTTCCTTTCTCAAACGAAGGAAAGAGAAGCCCCGTTCGTTCTCCATTTCTTTCCTCTCGAAAATTTGAATCTGAAAATTTCTCTCTCCCCGCGCTCGTTGCTGCTCCGCCGTGCATCAAGCGGCCGTTCCCCTGCCGTCGCCGACAAACCACATTACGGCCGCCCCTGACTCCGACGCCCCTTCGTCGCCCCCGACTCCGACGCCGACACCCCTCCGCCTCCGCCTCCGCCCCGGACGCCGTCGCCGACGCCCCTCCGCCTCCGCCTCCGCCTCCACAGGTTGCCTCCGTCGCCCCCGACTCCGATGCGCACGCCTCCACCTCCGCCTCCGCGAGGGACATCGACGACCTGCCGAAGAACGTGGCCAACTATCCTGTCGGTCCTTTCGGCACGAAGGTTAGTCTCATAGAGTGGATTGCGAATCCGAGATGTGCATTTTAGCTCTTCGACATGTGTTCTTACTATGAGATGTGATAGTTTGTGTCTATAGACTGATCTGTTTACACTTGGAGTGCATTATTGGTCTCATGCTGCTTTTGATAGTTGTATTTTACTTATTATCTAATCATTGTTCGTTTGATGCGCTACAGTAACGTCTCGCGTTTGATGTTTATATATGGATCTTCACGCTGATGAGTTCCTTTCCATATTGTCGAGATGTTCAAGTCAGAAGACTGCGGTTATAGGCACTTCTAAATGTTTGAATGGGAGAGTTTTTGTTTTTCTGACAATGTTGGATTAGTTAATCGCTATAAGTTCAAATGGTGCGGATGTTTTGTCTTTTCTGTTTCTGAACGAGCGCTTGCTGTGAACTCATGCTGTCACTTTGCATTCAATTTTGTCGATCCGGTGAAACAAAGTGATAAATACAATTGACTATTTTTTTCCTATTTGCTAAGTGCTTATCACAAAATGAAATCATTGGCTCAACGGGACCGGTAAAGCTACATTGACCAATAATTTTGATCGAGAACAGTATATAATTTTTGGTCAATTATGCATTGTGAAAGTGCGATTTGGAGGCTTTACATGCATTGTTATGATATTGGTCGATGAAAGAAAATGCAACTCGATCTTGGGAGTTTATAAAGTTGTAGAGGCATGTTGCTTGGTGGCTGATTGTTCATTTGCGAGTCCAAGTTTGACAACCAACGAAAGTGTTTTTACCATTGATTATCGAGTTAAGGTAGGAGCTGGATTTCTGGAGAAAATGGTTCCTCAATTACTACGGACATCGCATAAATCCTCGCCAATCATTTGCTCCATCATGCAAGAAACCGGCCCTATAATTGCCCTCGACTGGTCTTTCTACCGCTCGTGTCCGAATAATCGGACAAGAACAGGGACGGGTTTGAGTTTCGCCAAGAACATTTCCTTCTTGCTTATTCGTCAGTTGTAATACAGACAGAGGGAGAGAGAGGCAGGAAGAATGGGGAAAGAGAAAGCGGGTTTGGTCGCGTTGCTGATAATTGTGTCGAGCCGGTGTGTATCGTCGTCCTCCTACTCCTCTTCTTCTTCTTTCGCAGGTGATCCGAAAGCGAGAGGCAAAAGGCGCCTTTGACTTTTGGGTCGGCGTCGTCGTCGTGCCGCTGGTTCTCAATCGGGTCGGGTCATCCGTTGTCTTTCCACTCCATGGCAATGTTTTCTCAACTGGGTACCCTTCTTGACCTGTCTTCAGTTCAGTCCGGCGTTTCATTTATTAGTCGAGAGAGAGAGAGAGAGAGAGAGAGAGAGAGAGAGAGAGGTGATGCACCTGCATTTTTGCTCCTTCAATGAATTCTTGAATGCCTGGGTGACTCTCTGCTGTGCCGTTCACGTTTAGAAAGTATGGGTCATCTCTCACATTTAACCGTCTTTGGTGATATGAAAAGGTCTTTTTTTCCTCCAAAAGTTCAAAAGTTCCTACAGTTTGGCTTGTTACTACGTTGGATTGCTGTTTGATGACCTGAAGATTCATCCAATCCAATGTCATAGTGACTTATGTCTCCCTAAGTGGTGACCATAGATACTATTATCACCCCACTTAGGAATTCCCGAAGTTTCGGTATGTTGATCATCGATTAAATCTTTCACGCCAAGGGAAAATTGCTTGGAAGATTCTATATGGTTTTCATCACATTAAAGCGTCTCTTTCTCAAGGGGAAGTTGTGTTTTATCGGTTTCCATACATTTTTATTCTATATGTCATAACGATGCAGTGCTTTTCTTCTCTTTCTTGATCGCTTTGGGTGTTTCTCAATTGTTAACTTCATTCTCACTTTGCTTGTCATTCATTTTGTGTCCCTTTTCTGTCACACTTCGCTAATTGACTGTTCAATCTTTTGAAGCATAATGCTCCTCTCTTCATGCGATAATCAGATCTGAATATTATAAAAGCTTGTGTATTTGCCAAGACTGATGATCAAGTGAACTGCCTATTTCAGGTCATATAACACAACTGTCTTCATTGGGCAGCCACCAAAGCCTTACTTTCTTGATCCTGACACTAGTAGTGACCTCACATTGCTCCAATGTGATGCCCCTTGTGTACGATGCACCCAGGGTAGATTTTATTAGTTTTCAGATGTCATATGATTTGTTTCTCAAATCTATGAATTTTGTTGATAATCCTAAAACTTTGCTCGGTGTTTGTTTCGAATGGTCTCATGATGTTATGCGGGGTGATAAATGCTAATAACTTCTCATCATTTTCTTATTGCGGACACCACATCCGCTTTATTGACCCAACAAGGACCTAGTAATCTGTAGGGACCCAATTTGCGCGTCCCTGCATTCAGGCGACTACGAGATGTGACCACCCGAGCAATGTGACTACGAGGTGGAGTATGCAGATGGCGGCTCTTCTCTTGGTGTACTTTTAAAGGATGTCGTTCATCCCAAGGATATAAACTCCTTTCTCTTTTGCAGGTCCAGAAGGTTCTAAAATTCCACCAATGGAAAAGTCTCAAAATGCTTTAACTGTTGGTCCATCATTACGACTTCAAGGATTGTTAGTACCCTTCTTCTCTTTCAAACGACCATCCCTTGGTCAAGAGAATCAAGTTACCTCCATACCTTCACTGAGATATCTCACACATTTTATGCTTTTTAAATTGCTTATCAAAAAAGAAAACATTTAGATTTTTGGCCACTGTATGTGGTATTACTGATTTCCAGGTTTTTTTTTTTTTAATGTGTTGCAGCTCTTTTAATTTTGTAGTTTTCTTTGTGGATTTTATTTAAATTTGTTTGTAAAGCTTTTTCAGTAGAACATTCGACATAATGTTGCTCATGTTCATTCATCTTCCTCGAAACGACGTTGGTCTACATGGAAAAGGCACTGCTATTGTCTTCGCTTCTGGATCATCGGACAGGTAAATATGTTGTATTGCATTCTATTTTAGTGTCTGTTGGAGTGTCTTTTTGCTTCTTTTTTCCCTTGAAGGCGATCGGTCGCATAATTTGACTTTTTTTCAATAGGAAAGACCTTAAATCTAAAAGAACATTTTTTATATTTATATTTTTTGGTTTAAGCACACAAAACCTTGAATAGAAGAGGTTAAGGTCTACATGTGTTGGCAATTCTTCCTTTTGGTAATTAAGAGATCACATTTGTGTAATTTAGCAAGTTTTTGATTTTTAAATTGTTTGATTCTATGAATTACTATCTGTCGAGCCTAAAGATTTACTCTTCATGAGTTGCTGGTCATTGTAATCGTGCTCTGAAACTAATCTGCATCTAGACTAGTTGTTCTACATCACCTATCGTTGGACCCATAGCCGGTGTAGTGTCTGTTACATGCATCAGTTGCTCATGCTTTGTAATTATTCAGAGGCATCGACAAACTAGGGCAAATACCTATGTATCCTATATTTTTGGTCAAAATAGGACTTTAATATTACTGTTACTTTTTTAATACGTTGACATGCATCTACTTGCACAATCCACTGAAGTAACATCAGAACATTTCTTAATGGTTTCTGAAAACCTGTTTCATGGATTCTCATAATTCGACTCATGCATTCAAGGATCACTGAGTCATCTTAAGTTCTGCTCTAAGGTACTTAATATGCTTTGGCCTCATGCTCTCACTCTGTTTTTAGGAATTTGTCTACCTCAGCCATTATGGAAAGAATTCCAAGCAGGTGGCCACGTCCTGTGTGGCATCCTCCATGGAAGAACTACAGGGTGAGAATTGTGGCCTAATTTTTTTGGCAGCTAGAAGAAAGTTCTTGTTTTGTTTCAGTAATAGTTATGGTGTCATTTGATAATTATACATTTGAATTTATCATACAGCTGTGTCTTGTCCATGTTATTGTATCTGCAGTTATTTGCTCGCTTACTTGGATTGTTATGTGTTTTGTTTTCTCCTTTTTGTATGTGCAAGGTCATAAGTGGGCATTTGGGATAGGTGAGATCTATCGCATTTGATCCTAGCAATTAATGATTCTGCACTAGCTCTGCAGATTGGACAATTAAGGTATTAAGCTTTTACAATTGTGCTTTTTGATGATTCCTGGTCTTCTTTTGTTTGTAAAATTTGCCGATAATAGATGCTCACTTTTTAGTTCTTTGGTTGCTACCATTTGCTAATTTAAATTTCTATGTATAGTTCTTTTGGTTAGTTGAACGAGATGATTTGGTTAGTTGAATGAGATGATTGTTAGAATCATTGAGTCGCCAGAAAGTTGATCACTCTTTTCTATGGCAGCATTTTGTTCTAAAACATTTTTGAAGTGGTATCCTTAATTCTAATGTTATTTCGAATTGCATGATCTCTGTGATTTAATTGTATAAAGTACAATTTGAGATGGAAATTGCTATAAAAATTTTTGAAATAGATGAGCGTTGACGTTGCAGAGATGAATTCTAAATGCCCCCAACTGCAATGCATGAGCTTAAAGCTTTGAGTCATAATTATTAAGCATTTTGTTATAGGTCAAAGTTCTCAACAAACTTGCTTCAGCTCGAGCTTCAGGAGCAGGTAGCGGCAGCAGAGTCTTGACAGATTTGGTAGAGGGTCTAGAAGAAGCAGCTGTTGCTGTAGAATTGAGGTTGAAGATCAACCAGAGTCATCCGAACTTAAAGGGAGGGTACTTGGTTTCTTGGTTTCTAGCAATGTCGTTTTCTTTTTCCTTCTCTAAGATCCTGATAGTGTAGAGGTTACAGATCTTTCCGAGACTATGGAGAGGCAGTGTTGAAGCACTTGGAGAACTCTATTGATTTAGACCCAAAGCTTCAGAAAGCTCCAGTAAATTATGAAGGAGTAAGTTTTGAATCGATGAAGTTATTCTTAATAGATTGGACCTCATCATTTCAGCAGCTATTTATATTGTGTATTATCGTGTTCGTATGCTGAGGAGACAAGTTAATGCTCTAATTCTCAATTAAAGTACATACGTTCTGAATGCTTCTGGGGATGGGAGCAAGAAGGAGAGTTAAACGTCGCAATGGAGTCCATGTTGGTTCTTGATTTGTATCTACAAGAGGAGTCAAAATTATAGTCCACAATGAGTTGAGCAAAATGCTGTGTGCTTACCAAAATAATATCTGAACTAGTGACCTCAGAGGAGTATTTTACTATAAAGTAAATGCAGGTCCATCATGCTATCTAGTTAATTCCTCTCTTCTTTTTTCCCTAAATAGCGCAAGACACTGGGTGAGCTTTGCATTTTGCATGTGATGCTGATCTCTAGTCTGATTGCTACTTAAACAGGTCCGGGTATCTGGGTTTGGAGGATGGTTCCTTCTGAGGCTCTCGCTTCATGATCCTGTTCTTCCTCTTAACATTGAGGTAGAGGAATCTCTTACACAAGCTACCATAAAAATGATTTTATTGGATTAAGAATTCAATTCAAAATTTACCTGCTGTAGGAACCAACTCACGATGACGCTGTAAAACTTGGACTTGCCGTGCTTGGGGTTGTTAAGGAGTTTGCAGCTTTGGATACATCCGCTTTAGACAAGTTTGTTCAAGTATCATGAGCCGATGATGTAGAGCGCTTTGGTACAAGTATCTTTCGGCACATTATACTGGCAGTTAAAGTCGGCTTTGGCGTCTACCTCTGTACAGTACGTATAATCAGTGCGTCAATCTCTGATTCTGAGGAGGTTCATTTTTCAAATGGTTTTGGTCACAGGCACTCGAAATACTAGCTGATGGCTATGTTTACTTTAGTTTTTACTTATGTTCCATGTATGCTACAGAGATGTTCTGATAAATAAGAAACGTTCTTTGACTACAGAATTTGTCGGAGGGATGTTTGAAGTTGTGATGCAACTAGTTTCTCTCGTTTTTATAATGTTCGATTAATTTTGATTGCGCGTATCTCCTGATCATTGTTCTTTACATGGAATGCGCAATTTCTGTGCTTAAATGTTGTGATGTTTCCCAAAGACATCCCACGCGTCTAATGTTTGTAATGATGAAGACTCGTATTGGACGTCCTAATGAACTGACCTAAATCTCTAGCGGGCCGAGATTTTCCTGGACAGATGTTCGGCGGTTCAGCATCATTAGCATGACCGAGTGGGGACGAAATGACAAGTCAATCTTTTTAAGCAACCGATTAAGTGTTACAATTAAAGAAAGGAATTTGGTCTTTGAATTCAAAGAGTTACAAACTCAGATCAGGAAAACATAGTACAACTGCCATGTGAAATACTCTCTAGTTCATCAGACGTCATTGACTGGCACCAATTTGCATCAAAGTAATTGAAATATGGTTTGATTGATTAAGTGCTCCTCTAAACTTGCGAAATCACAAATTTGACACCATCAAGAACTCCTTATGTATATAGCATTCTCTATGCAACCAATCAAAATCACAACAAGGCACGGGGACGTTCGGCCAGGAATGAAACAAAAGCATGAACCTGAATGACAGAACTCCACCAAAACAATTCATCACAAAATTAGAAGCAACCGTAGTTCCTACCCGGGAAGCAATGACCCACTTGCCGTCACTCCAGTCATGGTGAAGCCTCAGATTAGACTCATTGAAAATTAGTTCTTCATTGGATGTGCTGAAGTAGACAACATACTGAGAGCCTTTTAGAACTTTGGAAATTACACCGACCCACCATCCGTCATTGTACCAAGCATCAACTTTGTCGAGCTGCTTGAAACGCCTGGCTGGAAGATGAGGAGGGCAGGGCCTGATATACCGTGAATATGCTTCTTCCCTCAAAGGTTCAGTTTCGTCATCTGTTTTCAAGGTTAGGTATTCGACCAGATACTTGTCATTTCCTACATAGTCGATGACAATTGCAGAAAACCAAGAACCCTCATAACCTTTTTCATCACTGCTGACCTCCACAGTTTTACCCTTTCCTAACTCGGGGGGTGGCAATGATGTCCCTTTATCGAGTCTTATCTTGAATTTTATCTTGTGAGGCTTTAACTCCATCGTAGATGACTTCTCCTGCAAGTCAATTTTCAAGAACTACAAATGCATTAGAAGAAAGATGGCAAAAATATAAAATATACTCAATGCTAGGTCTAACTGAGCATATGGAGTCATTCAGCCACCAAAGATACATAACAACTTGCCAGCATGTGCCGGCTAATGCCAATGGAGTCCCAAATCTGGTCCCCTGTGCAAAATATGCAATCAAATTGAAGCCAGCTATGCGAGAGTTCTATGAACATTTTTTGTCCCACTTCAGACCACAATGTGAAACAGCATTATTTAGCTTTCTTCTTCTTCTTTTTTTTTTTTTGGGGGGGGAGGGGGAGGGGGAGGCTCAAGGGGAGAGAGGTCATCCATTCAACTAAGAACATCTTCAAGCTCTCAAGACAGCCATACGAGCCATAGTTTCCTTGTGCATTTGGTTGCAACTTTTCTCGACAAAATCAAGTAGCTTTCCCAAATTTTTTGCTCACAAGTTCAAGATGTCATTGCTGTCTTTTGTCATATGTTCCAGACGACTCCCATCAGCTAGTCTATCTTTTATCACAAAAGTTGAGATTATTTTCCATCCTCTGCTTCACGCTCAAGACAAAGCAACCAAAGAGGAGGCTGAGCAGTTCATTGTCCACACAATACAGGATAGTCAAAAGATGCATGAGCTCGAATTAACCAGCCATAGGATGGTTGTAGATGTACTCAATAGCAAGACGACAGGAGTCAATTTTATCAGCTTCCAAATCTGGGATTTCTAGCTTAAATTCTTCTTCCAGTGCCATTACAATCTCTACGTTGTCCAAGCTATCTAGACCCAAATCATTTTGGAAATGCACATCAGGAGTCACCTGCAAAAACAGAGAGAAACCCGTCTTATGAAATCCTTGCCAATTTGCAATGTCATTCTTTCATTTAATCATCACACGAGATTGGAAGAGCAAGATGTTCTACATACAACCAACACTTCTTTTATACACGATTTTCCATTTAAGCTTCGGCACCCTTTTGGTGTCCCAAAACAACAGTTTTGTATGGAGAAGAGGAAGATAGCAATCAAGCACAGGACCTCTTTAATAAGAGGATGCAAATGAGTAACTTCACCTTAATAGTGTGCTCAAACTCCATCAACAAGTGAGATATATTGGGAAGCAAATATAGTGACAAAAAAGAAACTGACCAAGCACTCAAGGAACTGAGAAAATATGAGCATAAAGCAATAGGGAGGGGAAAGAAAGAGAGACATAACAAATACATATCCTCAGCAGCAGTACATGACAATTGAAAGATGAAAATCAACTAAGATTCACCAAAAATAGAGTTTTCAGTGGAACTCCAACATCTTTCAAGGACAACATACACCTATTGATGTCGTGACCAAATTTTTCGGGGGTGAACCACCTAGAATTTGGCTAATGGATTGTTAAGCCTAGACTTAACTCGGGCTCTCCCAAGCCCATACCAATTCGCGACTTAGGTTCAAGTTCTTAACATGCAAATGATTTTTCAATTATGAGTCGCCACTAATCAATTTACGGTAGGTCGATTAGAAACCCAAGTAAAGTAACGTTACTTTACTCCTACGAACCAAAGATTCATGAGTTCGGGGACTTGATTACGCTAGATTTCTCTAACGCCCTTTCGGTACCTTTCTCTTTTATTTTAAAAAATGTTTGGCAAGCAGCTTGAATTGATTTTAAATTATCTCCCTAACATGTGAGATTATCATGCGGGTGTGCAAACCATCAATTTAACACCCAGATAAAGCATTGAATAAATTGCGGGACTTACCTCATGGCAACGAAAAGCATCTCGCAATGTTAGATCGGGAATTCACATCAACAACCCTAGATATGATTTCTAATTAACACGCAATTTTTTTCTTATTTTTTGTTTGGTTTTCACTTATTTAATGAGAATCATGCCTTATGCGATGCATGCTACTAATTTAACATGAAATGATATGACATGGCAACATGACCTAACTATATGACGTAAATAAAATGCAATCTCTCCTAATGAATGAAATTGATTTATTCTAAGGCAATTTTTGGTATTTTCCATGAAATTCGAAATTAGAAAAATGCGAAAATTATCTACCTAAATTAAGATATTATCTAATTTGTATTAGGAATTAGGTTAAGCCAAATCCTAATTTAAACTAGAACATTATCTTAACCAAGTAACCCTAAAATGCAATTTATCTAGGAGAAGTTATTTAAACCTATAATCAATTAGAAAATAAAATTAAACATGCAATCTTATCCTAATATGCAATGACGTGCAAAGAATGCTCTAACTCGATTTTCCTTATTCGTGATGATTTTTGTTTTTTCGAAATTAAAATTGGCGAATAATTAAACATGCAATTTAAATTAAATTAAAAAAACTAATATCCTAAATGAATGCATTTTTTGGATTTTTATTTTAAGAAATTCCAAATAAATAAATTTCCTATTCTAAACATGCAAGATAACCCTAAAACAAGTAATATCCTAACATGCATCTAATCTAACTCAAATATTTTTTCTTTTACGGGAGCAAACAAATAAAGGCATCAAGAACAACACGGCAACAAATCAAGCAAGATATCATCAATGTTCATTTAATTTTGGGAAATAAATTGACAAATCGTATCTCGCGCATGAGATCGGATTGGCCAATTTTTAAATAAAATCACGAATTGTATCTCGAGCATGAGATCGGATTGGTGATTTTCCGTACGATTGCGGTCGTATTTCGAGCGTGAAATTGGACCGTCAATCATATGTACGTTGCGAAATTAGGAAAATTTCCTAATTTATGAGGGATCAAGAAATCTCTTAGATATGGCAATATCGATCAAATGCTCAAACAACATCATAATTTTACGAATTAGGCAACAATATCGAATTAATCAATATTCTTACCTAATTCTTAGTATAGCGTGGATGACGTTTCCGAGTTTAGGCGAACAACAGATCGTGGGATAGCTCACGGTGTTGCAAGGAAATATGTTCCGTCGAGACTCAAACAAATCTGCAAACAATTCAAATTGGATCCAACGAATTTCGTTGACTTCATTGGACCCACTGAGCAAGAAAACCAAGACTAAGGATATTGCCGTATGCGATGGAGACCAAGTGCTAGCAATTTGAACAGAATAGAAGCCTGATGGGGACAGCGAAATTCACTTGACTTGGTACCAAATTGATGGGCGCTTTGGAAATTCCACCGCCTGGAATCTATTGACCTTGACTGGGACTCAGCTTCGGCTTGGACAGAAAGTCAGGTTCGTAGTGACTCGCTGGACTTGCTCCTTCGCCTTGATGCAGGGTTGCGTCGTGGCATGGTAATGCAGCTGGGAATTCCCACAATCTGAAGTTCGCTGGGTTGCTGCTGAGACGCTTGGGATCGGCTGGAGATGTTGCGATAGTGACGATGACGCTTGGCTAGCGTCACGTGGAGCAACAAGAGGGAGTTGATATAGGTGGTGATGGAGCTTGAACGTTGGCTACCCAGAGGGGAATTCGCTGGTTCTCTTTTATACGCGGCGTCCTCCCCATGCGTTGCCCAATAGTGGAGACGTCTGTCCTCCTCTCTCTTTCGTTGCTCCTCTCTTCTATGTATGCCGAACTTCCTCTCTATTTTCCTCTCTTGCTTTCTTGTGGCCGTGTATCTCGATCGTGTGGCCCCCTAGAACCCTATGCGTTTTTAATCTATTTATAGGCAATGAATTAGGATTTCTAATCTTTCAAAATTGATATCCACAAAGATTCTTTTTCGCAAACACAATATTTCGATATTCGTTTTTTCCACTTGCCTTATCCGAAAAATCCCATCATATCTCGAAAATTTTCAAATTCTTATTTTTTTACGAGATAATTTTCGATAATTAAAAAAACGGGTTTGGGCCAATTTGCTCGCTTCGTGGGCCTAGTTCGGCCTGTCACTTTAAAAACTTAAACCACCACCCGAACTCATCTGCCACCGATCCAAATGCAAAACATGTAAAATAAAAATAAATGCATCTACATCTATATGCTATGCAATTAATATTTTTTCAGGGATAAAATTAACCCCTAATTTTCTATGCAATAAATAAATGACCAGTTGCCAAAATTTAGGTGTCAACAATTGCCCTTGGAAATACAAAGGATTATCCATCGAATTGGTCTTATTAAAAATTCCCATAAGCATCCATCTGTACTAATGTAGTTTAAAGGACATTCAGTCAACATGTTATACATTTGATATTTAGGTTCTTTCCTCTTCCTCATTTTAGTTCTTTCGTAGTTTCTCTTGTATACGTGTGTGTAAGTATAAAAACATATTTGACTTACGACGGATCTTATATAAAAAAGCAGGGCAATTTTTAACAAAATGCCATCTCCAAGGAGCAGGAAAAACAGGTGATCTTTTCAATTGCTGGACATTCAACATAATTAAGGGAATAAAATATGATTGTCAAGATGGAATATCCAATTGTCAAATGTGATTGTAAAGATGGAATATCCAATTTATTAAAAAGTTCTAAGAAAACTAAACTTACAATATTTAGCCCATCTTGTTAGACACCTACACTAATTAACTATATATTCTAAGGGAAAAAAATATCCCAATCATTATCGTTTATGAGTAAAATGACATAATCCTACTACTAATATGCATGGGCTAATAATGAGAGACATTGGGACTAAATTCCACATGAAAAACAAACAGTCACTTAATAAAACTAGATGAACAAATGCCTCCAGCTTTGTTACCAACCATCTCTACCTATTACTCATGCTACATCAGGCGAAGAGGAATCAGGAGCTTTTGTTGCCGCATTCATTGCCTTGTATGAGCAAAACTCTACAAAATTCCTAGGGTAGACTGAAGGTTGCCTAGCACTTTCAAGTATCTCTTCATCAAAACGATGGCAGAGTTTTTCAGTGGAAACTTTAAGGATCCTGAATATATAAGCAAGTAGATAAATCAAATCAATTTATAAGAAATACAAGAAAAAGCACCCAATCAGGCTAATAGTTAGATCGAGGTAGCTACACGAGTGCAAGACTACAATCCTAAAAGTGCCATTTTCATTTTGAATGCCAATACCACTTTTTATCTAAACTCCTGAAGCCCACCTGGACTCATCATTCAGGTCCCCACTCAAGTAGAGTCAAAGATAAGCAGTGGCATATTCTAAGCATTGAGGAATATCAAATATTCCATTCGAGCAACTTTCCAGGATTAAGTTAAAGCCCCATATCTGAAACAATACTAAAGTAACAGTATGTACTGCCGCGCCCTATCAAAAACCACTTCTCTCTCCAGAATATTTGCCCAAAACCATCAAAAAGCAAGAAGCTGCCGACTGCTTGCCCAAAACACATGGAAACACTCACGTCCACACATGCATGTGCACATCAGAAACAGCTAACTGATTCCCTGAACATCTTTCATCTTCTCCAAGTTCATCATTGTTTAATCAGCACTAAATAAAAGACCGAAGGCAAAGGGACAGATGACTTAACACGACACTTCTCATCGGCATCTCGTTGAGCGAAACTATCAATTACATGCCTTAAACATCAAGCAAGCGTGAACAACAGATAGGTTCCTCACAATCTCACGCGAACATTTTGGCAGCAACTACAATAGACAAGCTCATGTACGATTTCAGTCACTGCCTGATGCTAATATAGGCCTAATATCGAAACCGCCATTCAAGCCCAATCAAGTCGGCACAAGCCATCATACATTACAGCTGCCGTCACGGATTCAAATTTCACAAGCATTCCTAAGTCCACACTAAATTTTCAAAAAACAAAATGCATATCGCGGCATAGTCTGAACCTAAAGCCGCCGCCGCTCTTTCAAACATTGCGCACCGAGCAGCACAAACCTTCGCCGACACCTCGAGGTACGTTCACTCGATAGAGAGTTCGAATCTCCTGGGAAAGCACATTCACTTTCAGGCCGGTCGGTCGGTTGCGAGCGAGCGGAGAAAGGAATCGGAAGCGGCGCTCACCTGGAACAGCGAGACGCGACGGAGTTGGCGACGGGGAGAGGAAGGGGAGGGGCCTGGGGGCGGAGGCGGAGGCGGAGGGGCGTCGGCGACGGCGTCCGGGGCGGAGGCAGAGGCGGAGGGGTGTCGGCGTCGGAGTCGGGGGCGACGGAGGGGCGTCGGAGTCAGGGGCGGCCGTAATGTGGTTTGTCGGCGACGGCAGGGGAACGGCCGCTTGATGCACGGCGGAGCAGCAACGAGCGAGGGGAGAGAGAAATTTTCAGATTCAAATTTTCGAGAGGAAAGAAATGGAGAACGAACGGGGCTTCTCTTTCCTTCGTTTGAGAAAGGAAACAAAAACTTAAGCCGCAATAAATGCTCTGACAGGAGAGAAAGCGTGCAGGCTAGGAGGAGAGAGGACTCGGCAGGCTAGGAAGAGGAGAGAGAGGGAAGAAGGGAGAAGACACCACCAAGTGGGCCCACCCTCCACATGGCACCTCCTGAGTGGTCTCGGACCACGCTGACGTGGAGGTCCCGGACCACCCAATATTTTCTCGAAAGTCACGGCAAGCTTCGTCGGTTGGAACGCCTATAAATAAATAATGAACGAGCGAGGCGGGGGAGTAGGGCTCGGGAGGTGGCCCACGAAGAGACTACAAAGTCTCTCTTTTCTTCACTGCCTGCAAATATCAGTTTCACTTGACAAGAAGAGACGACATAACCCCGTCAGCCTGAGAGGCCCCACCGCGAAGCATCGTCGACCTCGATTTTCTGGGCGTTGGAGTACGCTATTCCAGCCATATCACAAATTAGTTAATAATTTTTAACTTGACTTTGGTATAATTTTGTCGCCTAATTTTTTGTGAAATCGTGATCTTGTTCCTATCAATGAAATTCTCGATTAATCTTTAAAATTAAGAGTTATTTTCCATATCGTTTCCGAATTTTAATGAATATGGATAATATTTCTTTTGATATGATTCTTTGCTTGATTTTTTTCTCATTTAAAGAAAACCCATATATATATTTGATTGGGCTCTTGTATTCCATGTCAAATTAGGTATTCTATTTATTTCAATTAATCCAAAAAATTGTTTTAGGATGAATTAGGTTGCATTTCTTAGAAAAGATTTGGGCAATTTTTATTTCGAATTTTATAAAAAGGAAAAAGTAAACATAAAAAATATCATGCCATCTCACCTAGGTCATCCTCCCACGTCATTTAGTCATTTAGGGTGCGCGTGGTACGCTTCTTGACAGGGGAACAATTTCTTTTCGAAATAGTTATTTTCAATTTCTACTCCTCGAACAATTTCGGTAAAATAAGATATTTGGTAACTACACAAAATTTCTATTCTTAAAATAGAAAAAGAATAGCAATGTGTTTGGTACGAAATAGTTTCTTTTTGTATTTATTCGTTTTTTATTCTTGCTCACGGATCGTCGATTGCCGACCATCGGCGCCGCCGCCGTTGCACGACCACCGGCCGCCGGAGGTGGCGCCGATGGGTGGGCGGCGGCGGCGGCGATGGCGCCGCGGTGGCTCCGGGCGGTTGGAGGTGGTCTGCGGCAAGAGAGAGAAACAAAAGAAAAATAAAAAAGAAAATCGACTTATTTATAGAAATTGTTCCTGGAACAAGAAGCTACTTTTTTTTTTTTTTTCTTTTCATTTCATTCCAAATCTATTCCTTTACTTTTCTATTAGGAAATATAAAAAGTTGGCGTTAAACGGATTTACGTTCTTTTTTTGTTCCTGGGAACAAAAGAACGAAATCGGGAGAAATAGAAATGTTACCATGTAAGCTCTTAGGATCCCGAGGATTTAAAAGTGGCATATCGGGATTTAACACATTCTCGTTTTTGGATTAGATTATATAATTAATATGGTATGGGTATCATATTAAATTCCCATATTAGATTCCGTGTTGCATGTCATATTGGTTGGGCATTTTATCATTTAGGTGCATGCAAATTAGCTTCCAATAAGTGAAAATCCAACAAATTTGAAAGATTGCGAAATCATATACACAATTACTCATGTGATTTTCTAGCTAAGTACAGATTGATTGCTTCATGATAAGTATTTCCTGCTATGTTAACAATTTATTTAAATTGTAGGTAATGGTTGCCCACCTCGCATGAAAAACATTATTTTAGATAAAAGAGAAAAGGTACCCACATGATTACTGCTAGAAATAGTTTAAAATCATTCAAAATCAATGCAAGGTGGCTCTAAATCTTTTTTTTTTTTTTTTTGAGATAAAAAGAGAAAAGCCACCGCTATTATCACCTCACATCTCACTTGTTAGGAATAATTTAAAATCATTTAAAGTCAATTTAACGCAAGTTGTGAGTAAAACATTTTTCCAGATAAAAGAGCTAAATTCTAGTGTAATCATAAAATATTTTTTTGAGATAAAAGAGAAAAACTTAGTGAAGAAATGGTTGTTGGACAAATTTAGTGTATTCCTAATAAAATTTATTTGCATCGTGAATAACTCAAAATTAAAGTGCGAATTGGTATGAATTAGGGAAAATTGGAGCTAAGTCTAGTCTAGGGTGAGTAAATTGGCGACATGATGATTAATTTGGGTAAGCGAGTGGGCGTTATTTCTTTACCAAATGAATTAAGATGCCTATATATATTTTTTTTTTGGGCAATCCTAGGATACTTTTCACACATTTTGAGTGTGATTTATATTTGGAAAGACAAATTGAAGTGATGATTTTATTATTTGCCAAAACAACGTATAATAAGAATAATAATAAGAAGTAGAAAACTGAGGAGGAGGTAAGGAAAATATAAAGAAATAAAAATAAAACTAAATTGCTGACACCTAAAAAGTCTTTTTCCTTTTCTTTTGCGTTGTAATGAAATTAGCTAGAAATTCTCCTCTGGTCTCTCATCTATGGCTGGCCTCAACCTCCAGAACTAGAGATGTTCGCGAGAATCGCATGGGAACGAGAAAGAAGGAAGCATCCTCTTCTTCGGAGAGGAACCGTAATCGAGGCGGAAGAAAGAGCGACGAACGATCGGACGATTTGGTTGGAAATGAGCAAAGCTGTCCTTACCTTGCCACGGCCTGTGGAGAGAGAAAAGGAGACACAGAGGCTTTGTCCTTGCCTTGGTTGGAAATGAGCAACCTGTCCTTGCTGTCTTCTGCATTCCCCCCCTCCTCTCTCTCTCTCTAGCCTTCTTCCTACCATCTCCTAGCCTGCGCACGTCCACTCTCCTCCTAGCCTGCACATTCTCTCTTATCTCCAATGCATTTATTGTGACACAGAAACTTTTCTCAACAAATGAAAGAGAAGCAGAGGATTTACGTTCCTTTCCAGGAAAGACAAACTTTCACCCGACCGAGGTTTCAAAATTTTGAATCCCAAAATCTCTTTACGCCCGTTGCTACTCTGCCGTGCATCATGTGGCCGTTCTCTGCCGTTGCCGACAAACCACATTACGAGCGCCCCTGCTCTGACGCCGCTCGCTTCTCTCTCCGCTCTCATTGCTACTCCGACGTTTGTCCCGGCGTTCGTCAAGCGGCCGTTCCCCTGCCGCCGCCGTCAACAAACCACGTTACGGCCGCCCCTTCCGTAAATTCAAAATATCAAGTTCCCTCGTCTTCGCTCTTTCCGGCGCTCGCTCGCTCTCTCCGGCGCTCTTTCTCGTGCTATATTTGAGCCGACGTCGCTAGCCAGGCTCCTGCTCCCGTCGACGTCCGCCGCAAGCTCACTCGACCTCACCTCCATCTTCACCGTCACTCTCGGCCTCTCCCTCGCTCCCGCTCTCCCTCCTTCGATCTTGCCCCCGCCCAACGCTGCCCCTCCGTGGATCACGCTCACAGCCGTGCCGTTCGAGAACTCGATTCCCCCGAAGTTGGTGTTCCGGAGGACGGCCTCCCCAACCGGCGACGCGGTCGAGGGAGCTGCGTGTGTGTGAGGCGCTCGCGCGCACGGGGGAGAAACCGTAGCTGGCTGCCTGCCTGCCTTGGTTTTTTGGTGGTGGTTTTGGTGAAGTGTAGATGAGCCATGTCGATGCCGAAGGAGCCTGAGCTGGTGATGAAGTTGCGGGGAGGTTCGGTGCTGGGGAAGAAGACGATCCTCAAGAGCGACCACTTCCCCGGGTGCCAGAACAAGCGCCTCTCCCCGCAGATCGACGGCGCTCCTAACTATCGTCGGGTTTCTAAGGCCCTTTCTCCTTTCCCTCGCTATTTCTTTCTTTCTTTTTTATTTATTTATTTGCATTTCGCTCATTTGCTCTCGTCGATGCGATAAGCGCCGCTGCGACTGCGCTTCGTGCATGCGTCGATTACCGATCGGTCTTTGTCTCCTAAGTTGATAGCTTTCGTGTAGGCGGCGGTCGGATTACTCTTCTGTTAGTTTGTGTCGCGGAGAATTAGTTTCTCGTAGCTGATTGGAATGTTCTGTGAGGTGGTTGGTTTTCTGGTCTGATAGGCTGGCTTATTTTTGGGGAGAGGAATGTGGTTCTTAAAATGCATTTATAAGTCGATTACCGACGGGTAACATTAATTACGTAAGATTTCATAGAGTTATGGGCCGATTGATTCTCTTTTGTGACGCCGATTTGGAATGTCTATCTTGTCATTAGTTTTGTGATGCTGTGCGGTGGCTCATTTACAAGGAGATGATTAACTTATGTAGTGTAGGTAGGGGTTGACCTGATTTTATATGAGGTGGAGCACTTCAATTAATCTGTCCGTCGGTGGTTTTGGCAATTCTCTGCGTACTGTAATTAATGTGACTAGTAGTGTGTAATTTGTATCGTGTTCTCATCTGCTGGGGACTTTCCACAGGCTGATTCGTTGCACGTCCATGGCGTCGCAATTCCAACCATTGATGGGATAAGGAATGTTCTTAAGCATATCGGTGCCGAAATTGATGGGAAGGGAGTAAGAGTTCTCTGGATTAGTCTGCACGAGGAACCGGTAAATGCATCTAATGAGGCCAAAGCGTTCCAATTAATGTTTTGTTTTGTGTCTGGTAGCTATGTTTTCTTTGAGTTGCATCTCCGATGTATGAGTCGGATATGTCTTTTTTATGAGTTGTATCTATCTCGCAATGGACCTTCAGTTTCTTTACCTGTCTTTTTCCCCTAAGCAGCACCAGTTTCTCTCTTCAATTAATAATAGCAATCTAAAGGGTTAAGCAAAATTTTGATTGATGATGTCGTGTAATTGCCACATCTTGCATGTTACTCGTTGTCCCTCCCCCAAACCCCACAAGTGAGACAGTCGTCCGTTGCATGTTGCTGCAAGTAGCAGAATGCAGTGTTTGTGAAGCTTATCGGTTTTCTTTACCTTTTGAACAGGTTATATACATTAACGGACGACCCTTTGTTTTGCGTGATGAGGAAAAGCCACTTTCCAATCTTGAATTGACGGTATGTTACGCTGTCAAGATACACCATTTTCAATTAGGTGCTCTACCGTTACTGCATGATCAAATGATTACCATGTATGCTGGTTTTGCTATTATTCTGCTGGCTTTGTCATTGTTGTCATTGCTTCATATGCCGAGAGATCTCCTTATATATGTGGAAAGATGAGGAAGCTGTGAATCCCAATTACTCTAGAGCTCATATATAGGTAATCAAATTGTTGAATTGATTGGATATTGTGTCTTCTAACCTGATTGATTTCAGCTTATATCCGTAATATATCATGCATCCTTGTTTATTTTTTAAAAATGTATTAATGTCGCAGATTTTGTAGCAACATTCTGATTCACGTTTCGCTTTTTATACCTGTCCATCTGAATCTTATTAGGGAATCAACAGGGATAGGGTTGAACAAATGGAGGATAGACTGAAAGAAGATATCATGATGGAAGCAGCAAGGTGCATACTTTCTCGTCACAGCACCATTCGCTGATTTTAGTAGTCGTGGATTTTCTCGAGAGTACAATCAGTTGATAATTTCCGTAATAGCATATCCCTATTGCGAATTTTGACTTAGCAGATATGGAAATAAGATCCTTGTCACTGATGAACTGCCAGACTATCAGATTGTGGACCAGTGGGAACCCGTGTCCCGTGATTCTGTGAAGACCCCACTCGAGGTATCATACGTATGTCAGACTTATTGCTAGAGGACAACAAGTGCTTCCATTTTCTTATTAATGGTCTCACTGTTATTTCTTTGACACAGGTGTACCAGGAATTGCACGATGAAGGGTACCTTGTGGACTATGAACGAGTTCCCTTAACTGATGAAAAGGCACCAGAGGAACAAGATATCGATGATTTGGTAAGTAAGACGTTTTAAATTTTGTTTGCTTCTTTGGATGAAATACTTACTGTTTAATGAGTGCGAGTGGTTACTAAATTATATTCACCCGATTCATGTGATTGAAATACTAAATTATTTTCCTTCATAATTTTAGGTTGAAAAAATTTCTCGTAAACATGGAGATAATATTCAACTGCCAAATGGGGCGTGGAAGGACAACCACTGGCATGGTGATTGCAACTTTGATCTACCTCAACCGGATTGGAGATTCTGGTAGTCCTTTTTAGTTTAATGCATAATACTTTGTCTTCATGGCATGAGGAAAACTGAACAATTATTAATCTGGATTCAATATTTAGTATTTGTCTAGATTCTTGATTATCAGGTGAGTAATGTTAGGGTACGTTTGGTAACGTTTCTGTTAAAAAATTGTTTCAGGAAACAGAAATAGTTTACTATTTCTGTTCCGGGGAACAATTTTTGAACAGAAGAACGCGTTTGGTAAACTTGTTCATGGAATAAAAAAAACAGAAACGTTTGGTAAATTTGTGTATTTTTTTTTTTGTTTCTTTTAATTTTTTAATATGTTTATTTTATTTTTCCTTTTTTTCTTTCTTTTTATT
This sequence comes from Eucalyptus tenuipes, assembly GCA_014182365.1. Classification (NCBI taxonomy): domain Eukaryota; kingdom Viridiplantae; phylum Streptophyta; class Magnoliopsida; order Myrtales; family Myrtaceae; genus Eucalyptus; species Eucalyptus tenuipes. Next base: position 3,987,378 of record CM024547.1, on the reverse strand, counting down.
TTTCTTCCTTTTGGCCGATTGCCGGCCTCGGCCATGGGCGCGATCGGCGATGAGGGCCGGCGGCCTTGCGGATTTGGCGAGCTCGAGCTCGCCCGGCCAAGGTGAGACCAAGCCTTGCACAGGGCCGGCGATGCTCGGCGAGGTTGCTTAGGCCCTCGACGGTCGGTCGCCGGCCAAAGAAAAAAGAAGAAAGAAAAGAAAGAAAAAAAATAGGAGAGAAAAATTATTTCTTAGAAGTGTTCCGAAACAAGAAACAAATTTTTCTTGTTTCTTGTTTCTTGTTCCAAATTTGTTCTCGGGAACAAAAAAATATATTTGGGACAAAAATCCAAACAAGCGCGTTTAAATCTTTTTTTTTGTTCCTGGGAACAAAAAAACAGAAATTGTGTTCATAAACACGGGCTAGGAACACAAACAAATAGGCCTTTATTGGCAAATTATTGTTACATACTTCTAGGAAGAAAAGTCACACGAAATGGGTTCTTGTATCTTTTGTTTTTAAATTAAGCTTGTCACTTAAACTTAGGTTGATGTCTCTATGATTATCCCTATAAAACCATGGTTTCATTTTGTGTCCTAATTGCTAAACGGATGGTGAGGACAATGCGGCTTTTGATGATAAGCTGAAGAGTAACTTAAAATCCATCGTTGTTCTTGGCTTTAAAATGATGTAGTTTAATTTGAATTTCCTAAGCTCATGTCATGGGTTATAACTTATCATTAACTTATAATTCATAAGTTCTTCAAAATAAGAAATAAAAAAAAAGTTAATGATACAGAAATAATGCAAAGAAGATAATGATAATCTAGGATGAAAAACTTATGGTGTATTTAGTTTAGTCTCGTCTCTTGTTAATCAAAATAATCTGTTTACTTGAATTTTATTCAAAAGATATCCCAATGCTCTACTTAGAACATTGGAACATTGGGCATGAATAATGCAAAGAAGATAATGATGATCCAAGCTTGAAACAAAGGAATCCTATAGTGTATTTAGCTTAGTCTTCTTGTTTAATCAAAATAAATCTATTTAGTTAGAAAAACTTGAGTTTTATTCAAAGGAAATCCTAATGCTCTAAGGAAATCCCAATGCTCTACTTAGAAAATTGGGCATGGTTGCATGTTTAGTCTCCTTAAATTTACCAAAAAAATTAATTCAAAATAGTTTACTTCTTCTTCCCTTATTTGCTTTTCGTCCACTCATTAATTAAAATAAATTCATCAAATAAAGAAATAAAATAATTAATTAGGGAGATAAGTATAATGGCCTAGATTAATCAAAATAAAGAGAAACTATCAAATAATTCAATTAAAATGAATTAAATGAATTGTTGAAACAAAACAAAATAATTATGAGATTTCCATACTTTACCTTGATTAATACCAAGCAAGGTCTAAGCAAATAAGTAGATTCGTGATAAATTCCTAAAAAAGAAAAGTTAATGATCTTTAATAATCCAAACAAGATAATGATGTTCATGAAAAACCTCTAGTCTATTCAAGAAGTCGAGTTGCTTACATAAGGACCATGTTGCTTCCAAAATCAAAAGCTCCTCTTGTCAATCTGTATTAGAGAGTTCAGTCAATCTAGTTAAGGGTAAAATGTATGAAAATTTTCGATTAAAAATGTATAAATAAGAAGAATTCAGTCATTCTTCAGGGTTGTATTATTAAAAATGTATAAAAATGTATAATAAGAATTCAGTTAATCTAGCTAAGGGTAAAATGTATAAATAAGAAGAATTCGAGTCATTCTTCAGGGTTGTGACTCTTGGACGCTTCTTCCGCTTAACATCTTAATTTCTTCAAATAATACATTGGAAAGTCAGTGACTTTTGGCTAGATTTTGCTATCAAGAGCTAATTAAAAATGCTTAAAATTAATTGATGGGTATAAAACAAAGCAAACAACAAGCAATTTCTCAAGTTGAGGTTGCATGTAATGTTGATTTTTTTCAGCTTATTAGTTACTTTTCTCAGATCTTTAGTATTGGAAACAAATTAATTATAGATAAAGGACAATAAAATGAATATGCGATATTGACATGATAAATTAAAACTTTGAATCATTTTGTAGTGGTAATAAATTCATTTAAGATCACATAAAATCAAAGGTAATAAATTCATGGAATGTTACATAAATAAGAATAGTTATGGAGTGACTACTTGGCCCAATACTTGCATTTATTACATTGTGACTCATTTCTTAATTAAGTCTGGTTTGTATATTGTATTTTTATATGAGCTTATTCATAAATTAAAATTTTGAATCATTTTGCAATCATTTTTTGCTTGATCACTTCGGGAGCTCATGGAGCTCATTTAACGACCTTATGGATGTAGGCTGATTGTATACGTAGTTAAATCCAAACTCACAAGGACCTGAAGACAACTTTCGAAATCATTTACCAATATCAACACCAACACCAATAAAATCAGAAATGCACATTAAGTTACGTGGACATTATAAATCTGTTGCTAGGGGCTGCAAAACATACGAACAAAGTAGAGTTAAGAGAGTTCCCTTTGACGACGGTCGCCTCTCGGTCTCCTCTCTCCTCTTCAACTCTCCTCTCTCCCTCCTCCGACGCTCCCCCTCCCCCCCCTCTCTCTCTGTGCACTCTTCCCCGACAAGCTAACCCTTCCTAAATGGCGCTCCCTCCCGATGACGACGGTCTTTCTCTCTCCACTCGCTGGGGCGATTCTTGCAGAACCGAGAAGGACCGCACTGCCCTCCACACTTTGCTCGGCTCAAGGTCGTCCCTCCCTAGAAGCCACCGCTCCCCCCTCCTAGCTCTGTTTGGTCCGTATGTCTTGCAGCCCCTGGCAACGAATTTATAATATCCATGTAGCTTGATGTGCATTTCTGGTTTGATTGGTGTTGGTACTGATAAACGATTTCGAGAGTTGTTTTCCAGTTCTTGTGGGTTTGGATTTAACTAAGTGTACAATCGGCCTACATCCATAAGGTAATTAAATGAGCTTTATGAGCTCGCGAAGCTGTTAACTGATCAAGCAAAAGACGATTGCAAAATGATTCAAAGTTTTAATTTATGAATAAGCTCATATAAAGATACAATTTGGAGATAGGCAATACCATATACAAATCAGGCTTAATCAAGAAATGAGTCACAATGTAATAAATGTCGATCTTGGGCGAAGTAGTCACTCCATAGCAATTCTTATTTATGTGATATTCCGTGAATTTATTACCTTTGATTTATATGATCTTTGATGAATTTATTACCACTGCAAAATGATTCAAAGTTTTAATTTATCATGTTAATATCGCATATTCATTTTCTTGTCATTTACCTATAATTAATTTGTTTCTTGTATTAAAGATCTGAGAAAAGTAACTGATAAGCTGAAAAAAAGCAACATTACATGCAATCTCAACCTGAGAAATTGCTTGTTTGTTTTGTTTTATACCCATCAATTAATACTTGAGCATCTTTAATTAGCTTTTGATAGCAAGATCTAGCTAAAGGTGGTCACTAACTTTCCAATGTGCTATTTGAAGAAATCAAGATGTTAAGGGGAAGAAGTGTCCAAGAGTCACAACCTTGAAGGGCTATGGATTATTCTGATTAAAAATTTTCATACATTTTACCCTTAACTAGATTGACTGAATTCTCTAATACAAATTGACAAGAGGAGTTTTTGATTTTGGAAGCAGCATGGTCCTTATGTAAGCAGCTCGACTTCTTGAATAGATGAGATGTTTTTTTATGATCATTATTATCATTAAAGATCATTAACTTTTTTTTTTTAGGAATTTATCACGAATCTACTTATTTGCTTGGAGCTTGCTTGGTGTTGGTCAATGTAAGGTATGGAAATCTCATAATTATTTTGTTTTGTTTCAACAATTCATTTAATTCATTTTGATTGAATTATTTGATAGTTTCTATTTATTTTGATTAATCTAGGCCATTATACTTATCTCCTAATTAATTATTTTATTTTTTTATTTGATGAATTTATTTTGATTAATGAGTGGATCAAAAGCAAATCGGGGAATAAGAAATAAACTATTTTGAATTAATTTTTTGAGCAAATTTAAGGAGACTAAACAAGCGGCCATGCCCAATTTTCTAAGTAGAGTATTGGGATTTCCTTTGAATAAAACTCAAGTTTTTCTAACTAAACAGATTTATTTTGATTAAACAAGAAGACTAAACTAAATACACTATAGGTTTCCCTTGTTTCAAGCTTGGATCATTATTATATTCTTTGCATTATTCATGTCCAATGTTTCAATGTTCTAAGTAGAGTATTGTGATATCTTTTGAATAAAACTCAAGTAAATAGATTATTTTGATTAACAAGAGACGAGACTAAACTAAATACACCATAGGTTTTTCATCTTAGATCATCATTATCTTCTTTGCATTATTTATGTATCATTAACTTTTTATTTCTTATTTTGAAGAACTTATGAATTATAAGTTAATGATAAGTTATAACTCATGACATGAGCTTAGAAGTTTAAATTAAATTATATCATTTTAGAAGTAAGGAAAACGATGGATTTTAAGTTACTCTTCAGCTTATTATTAAAGACCGCATTGTCCTCACCATCCGTTCAGCAATTGGGACACAAAATGAAACCATGGTTCTACAGGGATAATCAGAGAGACATTAACCTAAGTTTAAGTGGCAAGCTTAATTTAAAAACAAAAGATACTGTAACCCATTTCGTGTGATTTTTCTTCCTAGAAGCATGTAATAGTAAGGCCATGTTTGGTAACGTTTACGTTCAAAAATTGTTCCAAGAACGAAATGGGAAACAATTTTTTTAATAGAAGAACGCGTTTAGTAACTGTATAAAGTTTTCGTTCCCCGGAATAGGAAAAGAAACGAAAACACGTTTGGTAAACTTGTATAATTTTTTTGTTTCTTTTAATTTTTTAATTTTATTTTTCCTTTTTCTTTTTCTTCCTTTTGGTTTGTCGTCGGCCTCGGCCGGCACGCAGGGCTCAGCAGAGGGTGCAGCAGGAAGAGAACGCGTGAGAAGACGTGTGCAGTAGGGAAAAGAAGTTGTTTTAAGCCCTCACGGCAAAAACCAATCAGTCCAACCACATTAATATGATAAATTCTTCCTATGATAGCTACTTTGCTGATGAAGTCCCGCTCGTTCGCCTTCCCTACTTTAGAATCTTTACGGCCATGTCGCGGCCGCTACGGAGTCTTCCTTTGAACATGGAACCATACCCTCTCTCACCTAGTATATCTTTGAGGCCGAAGTTGTTTTAAGCCCTCACGGCAAAAACCAATCAGTCCAACCACATTAATATGATAAATTCTTCCTATGATAGCTACTTTGCTGATGAAGTCCTGCTCGTTCGCCTTCCCCTACTTTAGAATCTTTACGGCCATGTCGCGGCCGCTATGGAGTCTTCCTTTGAACATGGAACCATACCCTCTCTCACCTAGTATATCTTTGAGGCCGTTTGTGATTTTCTTAACGTCTAAGTAAAGTACCTTATCGGTAAGAAGTTATTGTTAAATTGCAAAAATTCTTTCATGTTTTGATCAATTGCTAAGTGTCTTCTCCTTCATTTGCATATAAGGGACATCATCACACATGGGGCTCCCAAGATGAATTTTACAACCACGAATCCCACTGTATTTTGGCGGAAACGCAAGAGAATTGGGGGGTGTGTTAAATTGTTGTCATTTAGAAAAATTAAATTAACTCATAATGATAGGATTGAAGCAATGTTACCGATGCCATAGTACGTAAGGAGCACACCATACGAGGCGATATCCAAGGGGATAGCGACGAAAATATTTCCTGCAAAAGAGATTGATTTGTGACAAGTGGAAGACAATTTTTTCAGAGTACCCCGTTTTATACGAGAAAATATTGGGTACGTCTGGTGCTCCAACGTGGCAAACGAGAAGACTGTAGGAAGGCAACACGTGTCCTCGTGGGGCCACAATCCGGACTGACTGAACAGGATGTGAGTGAGGCGCCATTTTGAAAATTTTTCGCTCCTGTAGCTGCAGCAAAAGCACGACAGACCCTCTACTTTTTTCACGCCTCTCCTCTCCCTTCAAAATTTCAGGTTTCCTCTCTCCAGCGCTCGCTCCCTCTCTCCGGCGCTTGTGTTCGTGCTATATTTGAGCCGACGTCGCTGGCAAGGCTCCTGCTCCCCTGAACGTCTGCCGCAAGCTCGCTCGACCTCACCTCCATCTTCACCGTCACTCTCGGCCTCTCCCTCCTTCGATCTTCCCCCGCCCAGCGCTGCCTCTTTGTGGATCACGCTCACAGCCGTGCCGTTCGAGAACTCGAATCCCCCGAAGTTGGTGTTCCGGAGGACGGCCTCCCCAACAGGCGATGCGGTCGAGGGAGCTGAGAAGGAGACCGCGGTGGAGTAGTTGAGGGACTTGACGTCGACGCGGCGAAGCCTGAGCTCGGGGCTCTTGACGCGGACGGTGAGGGCGAACCCGAGGAAGGCGGCGCGGAGTATGACGATCGGGGCGAGGGCATAGACGAAGCACTTGTTGCTGCTGTGCCTCTGGTTGCGGTGAGGCAACGGCTTGGCGAAGTGGGCGAGCTCCACGTCGTCGCTCCGGAGGCGGGGTCCGGAGGGCACGATTGGGCTGGTCGGATCTTCTTTAGGCATCGCGAAAGTCGGAGTTCAAGCGAATGCGGGAGAACACGGGTCACTGTTCTTGGTGGTGGTGCTTTCGCTTTTCTTTTTGGGTTTGCGGGATGATTGTCATCGTGTTCAGAATAGAGAGCTTTTAAAGGCATATAATACTATATCTGGTCTATCTTCCTCTCCAAATCTTTTTCTTGCTGCTTCTCGTTCTTTTTCAATCTATATCTGGGATAGCAGATTGGATCATTTGTCTCCCGTGATCATTTCCGATCAATTTCGCTCAAGGGTCAATCTTTATCACCACAGGTTGATGCCGATAAATGGGCAATGATCTGAGTCTTTGAGTTCTGCAACATTTGCGACTGCATGTGGCTTGATCTCTTTCGCTTTGCGCCTTATGTGGGTTGTTCCATGGATTACTTACTTAACCCACAGGGCCAAAAACATGGATGTATCATCCTAGAACGCCCCCTGGAGAAAATGACATAAAACACCTACTAGTCCATCCTTCTGTTGACTTAAAAGAATATGCCATGGTCCTTAAAACAAGTAACCATGCTTTCGGAAACATATAATTAGCAATCCAGAGTTGTTTTGCTTTCCCATGGTTGACTTCATTTAGATTGGAACATAAAAATTTAGTAGGGGTGACTTGATTAGGCTAATCTCACACTTTACCTATCCGAGATAGAAAATGTTAATCAAGCACCCACGTTTTTCCTCGCTTTCACCACCAGAATGTATTGGATTGGCTCCAAACCATTTCAATCTGGTCGGCATCTTCTAAGAGAGTGCAGAAATTTTTGAAAGCCCAAATCCAGCTTGATGCACAACAGGGACGCTAAACATCATTGTTTATGAAGGGACATGCCTCTACAAAACAGAGAATGCCAGTCTAAAAAATTGTGGGCGATCTTCTCTGTTCGTTTTTCCCATTTTGTGCGGACTGATGTTTTTCAACGACACAGTGGGCTGCAATTCAAGCAGAACAAAGGTCAACTTGAAGAAGTTGGTTGCGGAAATTGGGACTAGAAATGTCAGCTACGTAATAGGCCTATTATGAATATCTCAGCCATATGCGTTAAACCTGTAATTTTATGGGTAGTTCTCAACTAAACTGACGTATATCACATATATCTAATATCTGGTTTTAAACCAGATTACTATTCAGATTCCCCCATATGTGCACGTTATATTGGTATTCATAAACACTGTAATTTTCTGGAGAGACAAATCCTTCAAGAGGTGAAGTTGAACAAAGGGGCGGTGGAAAAGGAGGAAACTCCCGACAAAGGAAAAACTGTTCCTATGGTTGATGGAAGAGGCGCAAGGCCGCTCGATGTGCTTTGGTTTCTGAAGCCCTGCACTCTGTCAAGCCGACACTTGAAATTTCGAGTGAGTGACTACCCATCTGCTCTTCTTCCTCCACCCTCCGCTGCCGTCGATCTTGCCTTGGGCTTTAGCACCTTCCTACGCCGCCTCGAACGCCCTGCGCGGGTCATCACCGGCGGAGGTTCAAAGAGCGACAGCGACAGAGCAGCACAGCACAGACCCACTCAGACCCAGCTTTCACACGGTCCCGCACGTCCGACCGGCAAAAACCTCGGACGACACAGGAACACATCAACCCCCTCAGTGAGTGACCCGTGCTCTCTCGCATTCGCTTGAACTCCGACTTTCGCGATGCCTAAAGAAGATCCGACCAGCCCAATCGTGCCCTCCGGACCCCGCCTCCGGAGCGACGACGTGGAGCTCGCCCACTTCGCCAAGCCGCCGCCTCGCCGCAACCAGAGGCGCAGCAGCAGCAAGTGCTTCGTCTACGCCCTCGCCCCGATCGTCATACTCCGCGCCGCCTTCCTCGGGTTCGCCCTCACCGTCCGCGTCAAGAGCCCCGAGCTCAGGCTTCGCCGCGTCGACGTCAAGTCCCTCGACTACTCCACCGCGGTCTCCTTCTCAGCTCCCTCGACCGCGTCGCCGGTTGGGGAGGCCGTCCTCCGGAACACCAACTTCGGGGGGTTCGAGTTCTCGAACGGCACGGCTGTGAGCGTGATCCACGGAGGGGCAGCGCTGGGCGGGGGAAGATCGAAGGAGGGAGAGCGGGAGCGAGGGAGAGGCCGAGAGTGACGGTGAATATGGAGGTGAGGTCGAGCGAGCGCCGGAGAGAGGAATTCTGAAATTTTGAAGGGAGAGGAGAGGCGTGAAGAAAGTAGAGGGTCTGTCGTGCTTTTGCTGCAGCTACAGGAGCGAAAAATTTTCAAAATGGCGCCTCACTTACGTCCTGTTTAGTCAGTCCGGATTGTGGCCCCACGAGGACACGTGTCGCCTTCCTACGGTCTTCTCGTTTGCCACGCTGGAGCACCAGACGTATCCAATATTTTCTCCGTTTTATACTGCTTCCGCCGGGGTTTGGTCCCCGGACTTGGGCATCCCCACCCTACCGTCCTCGCCACCGAGCCATATGCCCACGACACTTGTCTAGGTCATAATCAAGCACTGAGAATGTTGCTTCAAACTACTCAGATTTGTTGGCGGAATTCAAATTAAAGAAATAAACAAATGAATGAAAATTTATTTATTGTTACACGTGAGAGAAAAAAAAAAAAGCCACAACAGCATTTAACGAACTACTTGATCTTAGTGGGCATTTTCAGATCACAGGGGCTCTGAAAAAATCCACAGATGACTAGAGCCTAATTTTACGTGTAGATGAAATTTTACAGGTTTTGAGTAGGTATGTCCTCACAAAGTTTCATTTATTTGAGAAAACTGAACAAAATAAAAAATTCTTACTTTTGGGTCCACACCGAATTTGGTGCTTGCTGCTGATGTACCAATAATAATGATGTTTGCAATGCATCTCAGCCGCAATTGGAAGCCATGAAAGTTCAAATCCATAAATCCGTGGATTTGGGCATAGGAACGAAGATCATCGCCATCAATCCACCCAGGTATCATTGCCATAAGCTCTATAGTGCATGTGATTTCCACGTTTGAGACATTCGCATCGACCATGGCGTACAATCGCCCTCTACCAGAAAAAATCGATAATTCAACCCCTTCAAGGCAGGGCGAAGCATCAAAGTAAAATTGAGAAGCAACAGCCTTTTGGCAGTTCACAATCGAAACAGTCTTGGATAACTCTCGACCATAGAACTCGTATGCCCTGCATTCATATGAATTCGGTTGGAGCCTGAAGCTGTGGCACGACAAAGAGCATAGAGAAAGAGATGAGCAATTGCCCCTTTACAGCCTAACGTCAGCAACCCAAATCGTGTAGTTGGTGTAGTTGATGGAACATACATGATACTTTGCTAAGTCAAAATCAAGAACGGTGTGGTTATTTATGTAGGCTAGCTCATAGTTAGGGTTGGCGCAGATCTTCGGGTCACTCCTTAGTCAAAATGGATAGCTTATGTTTGTGATCTCGCCACAAGAGGTGGTGCACTGATTATCTTCTACGGCGATACTAAAAGATTGAGATAGAAGTAGAAGAAAAAGAGCAAGAAGTAGTTGATCTTCGTGCATGGGTAATGCAATGGGAGAGAGCACGAATCAACTTAGCGAAATCAGAGGATTTAGTGTGGAGATGGAAAGAAAGATGAAGATGAGAGGAGCAGTCTCTGACGACAGAGGCGTATGAGACTTGGTAATGGCCCGCTGAAAAGTCAAGGCACTCTAAGTTGGAGGCAATAATGCACTGCGAAATTATAATCAAAGTCGATCAGCTAGCATAGATCAGCAACAGAGAATCGGAAAAAAGTCAAGAACTCAACGGTTGCGAACCATCCTAGAAAAGCTCGTAATAGAATATCTGGGGAAGGTGCAAAACTGGTGTCGTCATCATCGATGATGATGGGTCAAAATTCAAGGGTGCTCAAGCAACAAGTGCGCTCATCTTTTCCGGCTCATTCTGAATTTAGTAATGAAGGATTTAGTAAGTTACTAACCAAAAGAACGATTACGGGTCATAAACTGTCGAAACCGGTATTTTGCTCCACTAGATTGTCGTAAAACCACGCCTAGTGCAGGCTGTGTGCTAGTTGTGTTTTGAAGCAAAGACTACGAAACCTGAACTTGCTCCTCGTAACGATATGCCGAAGGTCGTCATTGGCCTTTTCGTCGGATTCGAAAGCCAAAATATAACTGATGAAATCTTTAATTGGATAATGCTAAGGATGATACAGGCATATTTAACGTCCATAAATATAATCATATATATATATATATATATAGACACACACAATCAGATGATGGCCATGATCGTTTTCCATTTGCTACATATGTCACAGGAACAAACGGTATTGATATGTCTTTGTGCCTTGAGTAGTACTAGCACTCTAGAAGCACTGATACTCTCCGAAAGCTTTTGTGTCGTGTCCGACACTCCGACACGTGTTCAACACGCTCCGACACGCTCCGACACGCGGTCAACGAGTGTCGGGAAATCCGACACGTGGTCAACTCTTTCCGATACACTCCGACACGTGAGTCCGAAATTCCGACACGCGATTTCGACACGCACGAGGTCAATTTTAAAAATTTTCAATACTTGAGGGGTCAAAATATAAATATATGAAAAATAATGAAAATAACAAAAATAAAGGTGAAGAAAATTATCACTCTCAAGTTTCTCACTTATAAGTTTTGACCTTCTCGTGAGTGACGATGGAATACCCCTCTTCTCATCGGCGTCGCTCCGTTGCCCCAGCAAACTTAAAGTTGTGATTTTTTATTTTTTTTTGCTTCTTTCTGCCTCTCGACGTCTGCGAGTTATCTCTTTTGGTCTATGTCATTAGCTTGTGAGTTATCACTCATATTTTCTATGGCCAATTTAGTTATTTCCTTTTCTTTGAGTTCTTGTCCTAGATTTATTTCCTTTTCTTTGATTTCTTGTCCTAGATTTTCATTTTTCTCGAACCTTGTTTTGCAAAGGAGCTCCAAGTTAGTATATATGTTCCTTTAAATTTACTCGTTTGTGTTAGCAATTTTTGAATTTCTCATTCAATCTTTGTTAAATTAAAACAATGAATGATATTAACAAATGTTGGATTAATATTTTTAGTATAAATTAATTCTACGCTCATTTTATTATTATTTATTTTTTTCATTTATATATAAAAATATATATGTCATATATAACGTGTCGGAACGTGTCGAAATTATCTATTTTTGAGAAATGACGTGTAGGCGTGTCGTGTCGTGTCGCGTGTCGCGTGTCCGTATCGGTGCTACACAGCTAGCACTAGCATACTCAAGATGGGAATCTTCATAAGTTATTGCGGTAGTTGATGAAGTGGATATAGTATTTCTGCGTTCATTGGTTCGAGTTCTATCATCCCTTGTTGACATTTTTTCTGGATAAAAGAATCGCTTGGAAGGTATTAGCAAATTGTCCTTACTTCTCCCTTTAGCAGTTCCAAGACTTTGTGCATAAAGGGGCGTTCACCAGGATTCCATTGTATGCATCATCTTCTTTACTATTCCCCTATCCTCCTCGCTACCTTCTTCCACTAGAACATTCAATCCTTCACTAAGGGGTCATGAACCCATGAAGGGAAGTAAATATGACTAGAACACTCTACAGTCTACAACCACATCTTCATTCTTCCTCCAACTCACCATTTCCATTAACAATTTGCCGAAATTACAAATATTAACTTTGTAAGTTATGCCCCCAAGGTTATTATGGTGTCGCGACTTGAAATTTTTCATACAATTTGGACCTCGAATAAATAAATGATTTAACTTCACTTTAATCTTCCGATGCATAACTAATTTATCCTCAATCATATAAATAATTTAACCTAAGCTAATATGCATAAAAACATTATGTGTAAAAACATGTCTCCATTTTCGTTGCCCACTTTGATCCAATCCTTACAAATGATTTTGGGAAGCGTTATCTAAAAGCGCTTAAACACTGAATCTGCACAATCTATAATATATATTGGGTGAGTCTAAGCTCAGTAAATGAACTCATTAGCTCTAAAGTAAGAGATCATTTTACCAATCAACCTAGAAGCACAATAAAACCATAACAACCGACCAATAATATCACATATCATTTCGTGGAACCACTATAATTTAGGAAGTGTCAATCCTTCATTTGGTTAGAGTTGTATAGAAATTAAACTTATTGAATCTTGCGTACTAAATGATGCGTACAATTGACATTTGGATAAATTTCCGCAGATGTTAACACACGATCTACTTGGCTTTTACTTCTAGCCGGAGACTCGCATGATGCATTTGGCTTGAAAATAAATTTTCTTTTTCATCTTGAAGATGTTAAAAGAAAATGTTAGTAGAATAAGAAATTTTATCATGTTTATTGTTTTATAATAATGAATCCAACTTTTCTAATTTTGGATTCTTTTTCAGATGTAATGCTATCTATACCCTTCCATTTGTCCTAGTACATTTCAGGTGCGTTGCTCACGTTAAGATCACATCTTGTGTTGAAAATGTAATGAATCAAACGTGATGCCACCCTCACTTTTCAATTTAGTTGCTAGTGAGTTCATTGGTGGTGGTGCTCCAACTCCTAGAAGGTCAAAGTCAAAGTTTTATTTGAAGCGACAAGTCTTGTGGGGTTGATTGGGCATGGAAAAATCTTAGTGCTATAGAATATCCATATAAAACTCTTCATGAAACTTCCTTCTATGCACGATGTCTTCCCACTTGGACAGCACCCGCACATCACGGCACTAACAACTCTGCATAACTATTAACGACTTTGACTTAAGAAAATGAGAAGATGACAGCAACGTTACTCCTTTTAAATGAGAGTAACGGTGCCGCCTTCATGATAGGTTTCACCCTTTAAATTATAATCAATAAATATATAAATCATATGGAAAAAAAAAAAAAAGATATAGAAAATTAAGATATCTACAATTTAAACATTTATTTGTTAGAAAAAATAAATGTAGGATTTCTATTAGCAATATCCTTTGACTCTTGTAGACACATTAATTGCATATTTTTGTTGATATTTGTGAATAAGCTAAAAAGAGTATGCATGTCGATGCCCAACAACAAGTATTACTTGATGAGAGAGCTCTATTTTATGAATGTGTCGGTGATTCTTTGAGTCCAGCCTACTTGCGGTTTCTTTTTTAATTTAATTTGGGAGTGAATCCCAAGATATATTTTATCTTCTTTTAGACTCAATATTTTGACTCGTTATATATAGTATTCGAGCTTCTTACTTGAGTATATCAGATTAAGATTAGTTACTTTTCCTAACCCAAATGGTCCGGTGACATTTCTTGCTAACCATTTAAGCCTCAATCATTGGCTAATTATTTATAATTCTTTGTGGACGTAGTAATGTCAACTGCTCCCTTAAGCACGGGATTTCTCTATGTACCCTGTGATGAGATCCAGATAATCAAAAGCGGAAATTTTGGTCACAAATGAATCCATGGCGTTTACTTAAATATCGAATTGACAAATTCTCATGTGGATTGAAAATGTTTTTGAAAGAGCAGATAATATTATGGGTTTGACTAATAGCCGAGGTACAATTAGATGTCATTTGAAAAGTTGAATTTCATGCTCAATTAGCGCAAACTCGCTAGCCATGTCTCCTTAACTCTCCCCTGCCCAAAAAAATACACAGATTATGAAGCATGGATGTTAGTTCCGAGGTGGTGACTACAATTGAACTGATTTCCAAACAAACGTGAATGAAGAACAAGGTGCCGAACTCTTTGATTTGAATATTTACTTCGACAGCCTTCACATATATCGTAGAAAACAGGCCACTAATAGATGCAAGCAGGCAATCACCAATCAAATAACTCTCCATGAAAAAATTCCAAAATGATTTCTATCTGTTTATACAGACTTATTTGGCGAGAAAATATGTAGAGGAAACTCACGGTGATGCCGGACATTTTCCCCGAGCACCTCTGCTTCTCCTGCAACATCTTCGAACCTCTTCCCACACTTGTTTAATGGGAAAAGTACCAAAAAAGTCATAAACCTATTGCATTCATACTAATTCAGTCCTAAACTTTTCAATTGGACCAATTTAGTCCTAAACCTTTTTACATCGGTACCAATTCAGTCCATCCGGCCAATTTTGGCTTGCCGGCGCTGACGTGGACATCGGCCGGTGACCGGACGCTAACGTGGCAATTTTTTTAATTTTTGTTTTCTTTTCTTCCTTCTTCTTGGACTGTTCCGGCCAGCCTCTGGTGAGGCTCGCTGGCCACTGGGCAAGGGCCTCAAAGCCCTTGCCTGCCGCCGGCGAGAGGAGGAGGTCTTTGAGGCCCTCGCCTAGTGGCCGGCTCTGGCGGCGAGGCTTCGCGGCCCTCGCTAGGCCTCGCCCGGGGCTGCGGGCAAGGCCGCCTTCGCTCGGATCTGCGCGGCCGGCCTCGCCCTAGCCTTGCTGTGGGCGAAGGCGGCCTCGCCCAGATCTGGGTGAAGCCGCCTCGCCAGCGGCCCTGGGAGAGGCCGGGCGAGGGCCGTGACCCTCGCCGGCGGCAGGCAAGGGCTTCGAGGCCCTCGCCCAGTGGCTGGCGAGCCTCATCGGAGGCTCGCCGGACAGTCCAAGAAGAAGGAAGAAAAGAAAAAAAAAGAAAAAGAAAAGAAAAGGGAAAAAGAAAAGAAAAAGGAAAAAATTCAAAAAATTCAAAAAAATTGCCACGTCAGCGTTCGGTCACCGGCCAATGTCCATGTCAGCGCCGGCAGGCAAAAATTGGCCGGATGGACTGAATTAGTACCGATGTAAAAAGGTTTAGGACTGAATTGGTCCAATTGAAAAGTTTAGGACTGAATTAGTACCAATGCAATAGGTTTATGACTTTTTTGGTACTTTTCCCCTTGTTTAATGCGTCGCATGTCTTGTTCATCGAACCTGCAATCACCAACAAAGCGTTGGCCTCAACTACGCCATTCTTAAAAGCCTAATCATCAAAGGTCTCGATAATCCTCACTCCTGCCAGACTACGTAGAAGCATTCACAGTGCGGAGTGGACGGATGGGTTCTCGCCGCCCCTTTGGTTGAGGTTGATGAAACCAAGGACCGGGCCGCTCGTCATGGCATTCAAGTGGCCGGAGTGAAAGCTCATAGGGCGAGCCTCGCCAGCAACCCATGCGGTACCGTGCTGGTTTGCGGGATGCACTCGCGGCTCCATGGTGGCCCCACCATGCATGTGCCACACTGCGCCGCTGCCGATTTGCCTCCACCACTTATCGTCTTCTTCTTCGACTATGTCTTTGCCTTCTTCTCTCACGCAAGTGTTGATTGGGACTGCAATAATGAGGGATCTTTCTATTGTTATTTCGGAATTTTTGGGGACAAAAGCAGAGAAATTTTAAGTGATGCAACTCGCCAATCGATGCTCACTTGTTCCCTTATTAATCAACAAATAACCTCACTTACCACTAATTAACCTTAGCAATCTCGTAGAAGAAACAAGAATTTGAAGTCCCCCCCATCTATTGTGCTGGTAACTGCCTTGTACTCTCCCTCCATTAGACCGAAGTTTTTGTTTATCTTCTCTCCTGAAATTTAATCATCTCTCTCCATTCGTCACTTTTCAACATTATGCGTAGCGACAATTGGTGTGCCATGAAGTGACTTGTACGTACACCGCTGGAGTGCCGAGAAGCCACACGGAGCACGAGTTACATGTTAGTAGGGCTTTTGAAAGAAAGACTACAAAACCCACTCTTTTTTCGTAGGGCTACGCTGAAATAAGATTCACAAACATAGTTATAAACATATACAACCTAATGATGGCCATGAAAGGAGACCTACATCATCGATACGATCCGTTTCTATTTGCCACATGTGTGACTGGATTAAGTGCTATTGATATTTATCTATGCTTGTCTAATATTAGTAATAGTATGCTCAATATGAGAAGCTTCATAAGTTGTTGCATTAGTTGCTGAAGTGGATATAGTATCATTGCCTTCGTCAGTCCAAGTTTCATCATCCCTTGTTGACATTTCCGTTGGATAAAAGAGCGGCTTTGGAGGTATTTGTAGATCATCTACTTCTCCTTCAAGCATTTCCAAGACTTTATGCATCGAAGGGCGACCACTAGGATTCAATTGTATGCACCAAAGAGCAACTATTATCATCTTCTTTACTATTGTCTTATCCTCCTTGTCACCTTCTTCTATTGGAACATTCGATCCGTCACTAAGTTGGTTATGAACCCATAAAGGAAAGTACATTTGACTGGAATACTCTACAGTTGCGTCCGCATTTTTCCTCCTACTGGCCATTTCCATCAACAATTTGCCGAAACTATAGACATCGGCTTTGTGAGAGATGCCCCCAAGGTTCTTGTAGACCAACTCTGGAGCCATGTATCCCAAGGTTCCTCTTGCGGCAGTTAAAGACACGGTGTTGTGGTTCAAGGAATACAATCTTGCTAGTCCAAAGTCGGAAACTTTTGGAGTTAAATCCTTGTCAAGAAGAATGTTGTGAGGCTTAATATCGAAGTGTAGAATTTGCACGTCGCATCCTCGGTGAAGATACTCGATCCCTCTAGCCACTCCGAGAGCAATCTTGTACATTTCCTTGCAATCAAGAGAAGTGCCCTCTCCTTGTGAAAAAATGTGCTGATCTAGAGACCCATTGTGCATGAAATCATAGACAAGAGCTTGTTTGGAGCCTTTGAAGCAAAAACCAATGAGTCCAACCACATTAACATGATGAATTCTCCCGATCGTAGCCACTTCGTTGATGAAGTCTTGCCCATTCGCTTTCCCCTTCTTTAGGATCTTCACTGCAACATCGTGACCACTTCTAAGTCTTCCTTTGAACACGGAACCATACCCTCCCTCACCTAGTTTGTCCTTAAGGCCACCGGTGATTTTCTTGATATCCGAATAAGAGTACCTTATCGGCAAGAAATTGTTGTTAGATTGCAAAAATTCTTCAATATTTTGATCCATTGCTAAGTGTCTTCTCCTCCATTTGCATAATAGCAAAATCATCACGCATGGGGCTCCCAAGATGAACTTCATAACTATGAATGGCACTGTAATTTTGGGGAAGGCGCAAGAAAATTGTGGGTGCATTACTATGCTGATAGCCAACTTTTGGGTGTGTAATATGTTTGCATTTAGAAACATTAAATTAGTTGACAAGAAGATTGCAGTAATGTTACCGATGCCATCAAGCATGAGCACTTCGGTAAACCCGCCAATAAAGTAGAGGATATAATTTCCTAAAAGGGAGATTGAATATGTGTCAAGTGAAAGCTGAAAAAATTTAAAAGATCCCTATTTACCATAATCAAGCAATGAGTGTATTGGTTCAATTCATTAAGATTTGTCACCGGAATATGAAATAAATAAATAAACAAATGAATAAAGATGTATTCATTATTATACTTATAAAATACCACAATAACATTTATCTAACTACTTGATCTTAATGGCCATTTTCAAAATACATGAGCTCTGAAAAGATATATAAATGACCAAGCTCAATTTCACATTTAGATGAAATTTCACAGCCAAATATATTTGTTGAGAAAACTGAACAAATCATAAGTACTTACCTTCACTGCAATAAATTTGGTTCGTAGCGTTGATGCCGCATGAACGACAACCTTTGAATTGCATCTTATAGGCTTCTTGAAGCCATGAAAGCTCAAATCCATAAGACATTTGTTCATGAATTTGCGCATAGGAACGAAGATCATTGCGATTAACCCACCATGGTATCATTGCCATAAGCTTTATAGTGCATGCAGTTTCTACAGACGAGACATTCGCATTGAGCATGGCATATACTTGCCTTCTTGTACTAGAGAAATTCGAAAATTTGTTCCCATTAAAGCATGGCGAAGCGTCGATGTAAAGCTGAGAATCGATGGCCTTCATGCAGTCCACGATTGCCACTGTCCTAGGAAACTTGTAATCCCTGTACGTGCTTATCCAGCATGTATACGGCTCCCATTTGTAGTTGGACGTGCACGACAAAGAGCGGTGAGGAGATGAGCAATTTCCAATTTGCAACCCAGAATCGGCAATCCTAATCGTGAAGTTGGTATGGTCTATGTACCGTACATAGTACTTGCCTGAGTACAAATCGAGAATGGTAAGGTTATTTAAGCATGCTAGCTCAAAGCGAGGATCGCCGCAGATCTTTGGGTCGTCTTTCAGTCGGAACGGGTGCCTTATATTCGCGACCTCCCCACAAGAGGTGGCGCACTGATTATCTTCTACGGCAATACTAAAAGACTGAGGTAGAAGTAGAAGAAAAACAGCAAGAAGTAGTTGATCTTCGTGCATAGCTTATGCAAAGGGGAGAGCACGAATCAACTAAGCGAAATTAGAGGGTTTAGTGTGGAGATGGAAAAAAAAGAGAGATGAAGATGAGAGGAGCCATCTCCGACGACGGAGCCGTATGAGACTTGGTAATGGCCGGCTCAAAAGTCAAAGCCGCTCTAACTTTGAGGCAATAATGCACTGCGAAATTATTATCAAAGTCGATCAGCTTGCGTAGATCAGCAACAGCGAATCGGAAAAAAGTCAAAACTCAAAGGTTGCGAATCGTCCTAGAAAAGCCCGTAGAAGAATATCCGGGGAAGGTGCGAAACTGGTGTCCTCATCGTCGACTATGATGGGTCAATATTCAAAGATGCTCGAGCAACAAGTGCGTCCATCTTTTCCGGGTCATTCTGAAATTACTAACGAAGGATCTAGTAAGTTACTAACCAAAAGAATGATGACGGGCCATGAACTGTCGAAACGGGTATTTTGCTCCACTACACTGTCCTAAACCCATGGCTAGTGCAGGTTGGGTGCTAGTTGTGTTTTGAAGCAAAGACTTCGAAACCTGAACTTGCTCCTCGTAACAATATGCTGAAGGTCATCATTGGCTTTTCCGTCGGATTCGAGAGCAGAAATATAACTTTGATCGGATAATCCTAAGGATGATACAGACATATTTTATGTCCATAATTATAGTCATATACATATACAATCAGATGATGGTCGTGATCGGTTTTTATTTACTACATATGTCACGGGATGAAATGGTACTGATATGTCTTTATGATTGGGTAATACTAGTACTAACATACTCAAGCTAAGAATCTTCATAATTTTCTTATCCTCCTTGCTAACTTTTTCTATTGGAACGTTCAATATTTTACTAAGGTGGTCATCAACCGGTAAAGGAAAGTAAATATGAGTCGAACACTCTACAACCAAGTCCCCATTCTTCCTCCAACTAATCATTTCTATCAACAATTTGTCGAAACTACAGACATCGGCTTCGCAAGAAATGCCCCCAGGTTCTTATGGTGTCACGACTTGAAATTTTTTATACAATTTGAACCTCAAATGAATAAATAATTTAACTTCACTTTAGTCCTCTAATAAATAACTAATTTATCCTCAATTATACAAGTAATTTAACCTTCGCTATTATTAATCAAAATCTTATGTAGAAAAGTCTGCCTCCACTCTCGTTGCCCATTTTGATTCAATCCATACAGTGATTTTCGGAAGGGTTAATCTAAAAGCCTTCGAACTTCAAACCTGAACAATATGAAAAATATATTAGGATGAGTCTAAGTTCAATAAAAGAACTCTTCAGGTCTAAAGTAAAAGATCATCTTACCAGTTGACCTAGAAGCACAACAACATCATAACAACAAACGAGTAATATCACGTATCATTTCGTGGAATCACTATATTTTCCCAAAATGTCAATCCCTCATTTGTTTAGAGTACTCTATCAATTAAAGTTATTCCTATTTTTTTTCCATATTCATAATAGAATATTTCGATCACTCTAAGGCATGTGTTCTACACAATTCAAGTACTTGCATCCCAGATCATGTATGACATGTTACTTTTCAGCTTCTATGAGTACACATCATAGTGTAAATTCATAATTAGGTCAACAACCCACATCTTCGACCACATATTCATATCTCCCCATACTTTGCTTACTTGAGTAACGAGGATATCAACATACTCTAGACAATAAGTATTCAGTTACATCTTCCAAACATATTATTTTAAATACTTTAAGATGTAAATCATGTGTCATACATAAATGATTATGATCAAGTGAGCAATAAAATATAGAGATAAATGTATTGAAAGTCCTCACATAAAGGTACAATTACATCTTAAGACTTTTAAAAAGTGCAATCAAGTTTTAAAAACTTATTAAGTTGGTGTAATCATTGTTTTCGATGACATCACGGCAAATGATGATGCACTCATTATTTTCGACCACAATGGTAAAAGACCGATTTAGAATAAGAATAAGAACAGGGAGTTGATCCTTGTGAGCACGAATTAAGTAAGCGAATTTAGTGCTAGTGTTGAGATGTACCAGAAAGAAAGATAAGCATGAGAGTGATAATTTTGAGTTGCTTTGTTTCTTGAATAGCGACCAAAAATGGGAGGTATGAGAGAATGAAAAGTGGGGGATGGTTGGTGAAAAGTCAAAGCCGCTTAACGTACGTGACAAGCACGAGGGGAGATTTTATGCACTGCGATCCATCAAAAGTCCACTCGATCTTGGCGGACCAGATTCGTAAAGGCCACATTTGTATAATCTTAAATATATTTTAACGCATGATCAACTTGACTTTTACTTGTAGCCGAAGACTTTAATGATCCATCTGGTTCCTATATTTGGTTCTATTTTTTTTTTTTTTTTTTGCAAAAAAAAAATGTGATATTTTGGAAAAAAAAAATTCAATATTTGTTAAAACTTGAGAATGAACTAGAAAATATTTTCCATTAATCGATAAATTTTATCCTAAATACACATACACTATTGAACGCTAACAACTTGTGGATGGGCAGTTGGAGAACTGGTACAGGCATCAAGGTCCCCGATTTGACCTCAATTGACCTTGACCAGGAAGTTGAGGACTCAAGCACAGGCACCTGGGTCCTAGACACGAGCACGGGCATGAATTGTGACATCCCAGATTTTCAGTCATGTTTTCTACTGAATAAATCAGGCATTTCATTGACGCGCCTATAGAGTATTGTCAGAGCTGATCACTCTTGAGATAACTAGACTATCTAGGGAAGCTATTAAGAATTTTAAGGCAAATAGACTTGAGTATTTGACCAGGAATCGGCTGCTCGACCGTGCTCATCTACGGAGATCATTACGGCACTGATATAAATCGATTAGAAATCAGAGATAGGTCGGTTCGACGGAGACGTGTGGCTAATCGTGGGTGACACCACTAAATTGGAAAATTCTCGTCGACCGACACTAAATTGATTTCCCTATCGTTTTGGTACCATGTATCCATATTTGAACCCTCGAGATTTTCACGACAACCGAGAGTCGCCAATGTGTCAAGTGAGTTCATTGTGGCTCGAAGAAAAGCGACCACGGGTCATTTGCACTAAAAATTTCTGAAAGTTACCCGGTAGCCTAGATCACGCTAAAAACGCGTGGAATGGAAATTAATCGTGAATTCGAGTCCAATTTATGAGATTACGTCATGTCACAATAAATTCTAGAAACATCGACTCAGTCTCAGAAGATTTTTCAGAGATTCCGAGATTTTTACGGAAAACCGTGTCGGACGTTGCGGAAATTTAGTGGAAGCTCAGATGGGCTAAATCGATGGAAATTTGGACTTCCAGCCGAGCCTTTGAGTGTCGGGGAATTATAGAAAATTGTTCGGGATTTTCCTTCATCGAAATCGGACCTCAATTTGGGAAATTGAGTAAGGAAATTGAATTTAATATAGTGAAATTCGAAATTGGACATAAGGCTGAAAAATTGGGACTTTAATTGGGATTATTTGGAGGAATTTTGGTGGAAAGTAATGGAGGATCAATTGAGATATGCATGAGGGCTTTAGGGAACCAAGCATTCAATGGAATGGCTAGCTTGTTGACTTTCTCTCTCTTTTTCCTTAAGCCATCCTCTCACGTCTCTCTCCCGTGCGCATCATCTTGCTCGACTCCTTCTTCATCTCCACAGTTTCTTTTTCATCTTTATTCCTTCTGGTTCTGCTTTATTTTATTCCTATTCCGCTGGTTCTTGCTTTGCTTTTCATTTCTTTTTTCTTCATTGCTCCTCACCGAGAACCAGCCGCTTCCCCCTCAACGCCACATGCCCCACCATCTTCGGTCTTCCTTCTCATTTTTTTTTCATTTCACGTTTAATTCTCCACATCACCAACGCCCAAACCACCCACCTTCCACGTTGCTGCTCCATCAAAACCCCATCTTCTCCATTCACCGAATCATCCCACCATTTACCATCTTCCTCGTGAAATTCTCCTTGAACCAAAGCCCCCCTCCATCGTTGACTTCAAAGCCCACGCGTCCGCTTCTTTTCCTTCGGCTGCCAGCGAATTCCAAAGCAACTTTCACCAATGTCTCCCAGCTCCGCCACGTTCAAGTCCACCATCTTCGGTCTCTTGTTGGTTCGTTGATTCCTCTTCACGCCATGACACCACCGCCAGCAACTGCTTCTTGTACGGCCAACTTCTTCAACGCAAGCCCAGCTTCTTCAACGTTGGAGATCAGCCCAGCAATTCCAGTCCACTAGCCAGCAATTCGGCCCACTCAAGTGCTGCTCAGGCCAAGTTCAGCAACCCAAGGATCCAGCAAATTTTCGGGCCTAGCAAAGTCCATCAACAGCCCAAGTGATTTTAGCTCAGCCCATTGGATTTCGGCCCAATTCCAGCTCACTTGAAGCCCAAGAAGCAGGCCCAAGCCCAAGTCTAAGCCCAGAAATTTTTGTGGGCTTGCGATCTTGTAGGCCCGGCCTGAGTGTTCGTCGACATCGCCAAAAATTTGGATTTCGGCCACCGTCGTGGTGATCTGGTCTTCGTTTTTCCCAAGTGAGTTTTGCTCACTAATTCCTACTCAGTTTGCTAATGATTCTTAGGTGTTGATTAAATTTAATTAAGTGCAATCAAGTGGTTAGATTAGATTAGAATAATTAAATTAGTGACTTAACGATGCATGATAGGTGGTTAGACTTAGTCATTAACAAGTAGAGAGATTCTAATATTTATTGAACAGTACTCGGAATTTTTCCCGGTCCGTCTCGGCCTCGAATTAGGCATTACAACCATAAATTGGATTTTTAGTATTTATTTATTTATTTTTCGAAATTAATTAATTATTTATTTATTTTTCCGGAAATTCAATCGAGATGGCCGGTGACCGAAATTTTATGCTGATTGTCATGGTGCAGCCCGTTTATTTAATTGAGCTTTATTTTGTGCGGAAATAATTTATTTGTGAATTTAGGATTTATTTCCTAATTTAAATAATTTTGGAAAATCAATTGGAAAATAACCGGGCATCGGTTGATGATGCCAAAAATGTTTTAGTGGACTATAAAAAATGGTGGGATATATAGAAATGAAATCATCATATTTTGGCTAAAGCCGACCGTGTACCCACACATGACATTTTGTCAGAAGGGATAAAAATGATTATTTGATTGTTTGCTTGGAATGGCACGTATACGGACTCGATGACTCTACGGATCATCTTGAGACGGGACGGTATGATCTACCGGCTCGGTGATTCTACAGATTATCTTGAGACAGTACGGTATGATACACCGGCTCGATAACTCTATAGATCATTTTGAGACAATACGGTATGATAAATTGTGTGTATACCGGCTCGATGACTTTATGTGTCATCTTGAGACAGGACGGTACGATCTACCGGCTCAATGACTCTACAAATTATCTTGAGACAGTACGGTATGATATACCAGCTCGATAATTCTACAGATCATCTTGAGACAAGATGCGGTATGATTTGGCGACTCGATGACACTATATGTCATCTGGAGATAGGATAATATACTATCTATATATCACCTAGGGTGAGTAGTCTTGGATGTGGATCAGACTTACAGATAGTATGGAAGGGCCTAGGTCGATTGATCGATGATTCAATCTGATTGGGTGATATGATGTGATCGTTTATATTTGATATATATACTGACTTGCAGGAGGGAACTGAGGCTAAGGTAAGCCCTCTGACTCATGTTGTGCTTAGGCAGCCTAAGGTGTATTGGCTTACTAATCGGGTCTTAAGGAGTAAAACTCGCTGAGATGTTGTTTCACTGGTTATTGTATAACCATTTTCAGGTCCTTAGATGGCGTTGGTGAAGGACCAGAGACTCGAAGAATAGAAGGTGAAGCCTGAAGAATTGACAGTCCTGTCCGACTAGTTAGTCATAGAACAATTCTCTTTTGATGGAAGTTGATTCCTTTATGCAGACGTTGTTTTATGAAACGGTGATTTAAAACAAGATTTAACAATTCGCTTTATATATATTTGCACTATGATTTGCAATATATATAAGTGTGGTTGCTTTTTAAAGTGTGAAAATTTGGAGTCCTACTTTCCTATCCCATTGTTTTATTGTTTGGGGATTTCTACATGCTTCTGCATGCGTATTAAAAAGAAAGGGTCGGCGATGCGTCCTGGGACATCGCTATTAATCGACTAAGATGAGGGGTGGGCGCGTGCCCGAGGATCGGGGCATGACATGAATCCCAAGTCTAGCCGAGTTTTAGAACTCGATGCCTATGCTTGACTCCATGATGCCTCGGCTCAAGTTCTTAGAGGCTAGACCCAAGGACTCCATGCCCATACTTGGGTCCTAAGCTCAAGTCCATCGAAGTTGGGCTTGGGTCCACAAAGGCTGAGTGCAGGACCCTAATGCCTGTGTTAGAGTCTTTGACGCTTGAGCTTGAGTCCTCCATGCTCGAGCGTTGTTCTATAGAGGCTAGGCTTGGGCCTAACACTGGGGTTCCAAGCAAAACCTTGATGGACCTCGATGCAGGCACCAAGGACACTTGAGCTTGAGTCCTCCATGCTCGAGCATTGTTCTATAGAGGCTAGGCTTGGGCCTAACACTGGGGTTCCAAGCAAGACCTTGATGGACCTCGACGCAGGCACCAAGGATCTTAGTACAGGCATTAGGTGTCCTGAGCCCGACCTAGATGGACATAGGCCTGAGCACCAAGCACCTGGGCATTGGCACCAAAGTCTTGGGCCCAACCTTGATGGACCGTAGCGTGAGCATTAGGGTCTTGGGCCTTAATCTCGATAGGCATTGGCTTGGGCATGGGCATTGGAGTCTTGAGCACACCAGGCTTCTCAGCCTCGGCCTCGATAAACATTGACTTAAGCATTTGGGACTTGGGGCTGAGCGTAAGAGATCCAAGCATGACGTTTGTGGACTTAAACCTAAGTGCTGGGGATTTGAGCATGGGTATTGGGATCCCACGCTTAACCTTTGAGGACTCAAGCTCGAGCACCGGGACATTGGGCACGGGCACCGAGGTCTCATGCCTGACCTTGATAAATCTAGGTGTGGACACCAATGACCCGGGCATGGGCACTAGGGTCGATCCGATCTCCATGGACCATGAAATGGGGTGTAGTGGCCACGAAATGGGACGCGTGAGAGAAGGAAAATATTGGAAATGGTTGGCTGAAAAGTCAACGACGGTCAACGTACGAGACAAGCACGAAGGTAGACTTTACGCACCGCGACGAATCTAGAGTTGAATCAACATTGGCCTGGGTCACCCCCACGCAGCTATGCAGCAAGTTCAGAGCGAACCTAGGCCTAGCACGGCCGGTGGTGATGGTTTGCGACGAGGGGCATAGATTATAAGATCCGAATTTGACTTCCGAAAAGGTCATGTCGATTCATGTTTGAATGATTGGAAGTTGGATGCGATTGCTGTGAGTTCCTTTTTTTTTTTTTTTATGTTCTTATTGCAGACAAAAAAGGGGAAAAGGCAAAATGCTAAACGCCCAAAATATATTCGTGAAATCTCACGTGTAGAATGATACATGAGATCTACATTTGTATAATTGGGGAGACAGAGAGAGATGTTTTTGTTTCTTTGATCAATTGGGAGAGAGATAGATTAAATGGTAGGGAATTATATACACTACTTTCAAAAAGATACTTGGTATTTTCCCCCTCTTATAATTTTTAATTGTCTTCTCAATTATAAAAAATCATGTATAAAAATTACAACATCTGAGTATATATATATACACGCTCAAAAGTTAATTCGAAAATATGAAAAGGAAGAAACACCTCACACTTTCTTTTTGTAGTGTATTAAGTTTATTTGTATCCGTCATCTTTAACTCTCATTCCACTTATTAACATCATATCAGACACTTTATTCAAATAATTTTATGTTGTTGTCCACAATCTGTCTGACTAATGACTATTTCGATAGTATCTAGAAACACTTGTTAACACCGAATAACAATTTGTTGTATAAATCAAGGAATTGATTTTTTTTTTTTTTTTTTTGGATTTGAATATTTCTATGCTCCACTAGTAATACTGCTATATAAATTATTGCAGTACTTGATAATTGTGATAATAGCGGCCATGGGTCCGTCAGGCTCCGTACGAACATGATCTTTGGCAGCAGATGCTTATGTAGGACAAAAGAGTGGCTTGGGAGGCAATTGTAGATTATCTACTTCTTTCTTCAGGATGCCAAATACTTCCGTGCTTGAAGGACGATGGACAGGAGACATTGAATGCACCAAAGACCCACTATTATCTTCTTGAATATCCTCATATTCTATTCACTAACTTCTTCCACTTAAATGTTCTCTCTCACACTTCAATCATCGTAAACCCAAGATGGAAAGCAAATCTGGCTAGAATGCTTTGGTTTGCATCCAGATTCATCCTTTCACCGGCCATTTCCATCAACAATTTGCCTAAGCTGCAGACACGGGCCATGTAAGAGACACCCCCGAAGTTATTATAGACCAAATCTGGAGCCATGCATCCACAGGTTCCTCTTGCAGCAGGTAGAGACACAGTGTTTAGCTTGTCGGGGTACAACTTCGAAAGCCCAAAGTCCGACACTTCAGGAGTGAAACACTTATTGAGAAGGCTTTTGCGAGGCTTAAAATCAAAGTACAGAATTTGCATGTCGCTGAGATATTCAATTCCTTATGATGAATTTGTAATGCATCAAAAACTTAACATGATTCAGATGAAAGCTCAGTGCTTACCGATATGAAATGGCGATCATAAATGCAATTACAGGAAGATTGGAAAAGGTTACCTTGCAATGCATCCCTCGTTGCCGTCCCGAGGGAGAGTATTGGCAAAGAGGGTTTTCACTACAGAAGGCCAGTCTCTTGGTTGACAAATACAGTGTCCCGATGACAGACCCGGTGGAAGTGGATAGACAGAAAGCATAAGCCCTTAGGAGGTTCTCTCCCGGCAGAATCTCAAACTTCTGTTGAAATACCTATCCTGTCCCCCCTCTGCGAGAACTTTTGTCCCCTGAGCAAGTCAAGCCATTGCTGCGTCTGTGACGCTAGGGCTGGTTCTAACTGTTTCACAAAAGCATAGCACAATTACCAATTAGTTGAGGTCAGGCAAGAATAGAGTCCTTAACATCATAATTCAATCGATTAGAAACCGTAAGGAGACAAGAATAAAAAAATTACACGCTTTGTCTCTCACAAGTCACAAATAAACTAAAGAACAGACAACAAGCCAAAACCAAGCTTATCCAGCTGCTGCAGTGCTTCCTCTTACAGGACAAAGATAATTTCTCTTCTTTACGGGCAAAAAGACGGAAAGCCAAGAGATGATCATTTATCTAGTCCTAATACAGTCACGCAAAGAGCCCGATGGGTTTAGATGGCTCTAGAAAATGATGGTAAACAAACCTTGTCCTCCACAGAAGTGCCATGTTTTGCATTAGGCAATTTGTTAGAAATATGAATCGACATAGATTGCCAAAAGAGTAAGCATCGAAGATAGCGGCGCAATTAGAATGGAAGCTCCCCTAGATAAATAATCAAGGGACTCGATCCACTCAACAGCTAATTGGCAGATTGAATACACAGATTATGAAGCATGTATCCTAGTTCCTCGGTGGTAACTGCTAAAAAGCCGATTGCTGCTTATTTGAACTGATTCCTAAAATGGTATGAGGCCACCATGCCGGACATACGAGGTCAATGAAGAACAAGGTGCCAAACTCTATGGATTGAATATTTACTTCAATAGCATTCGCTTATATTGCAGAAACAGAGAAAAAATTATATGCAAGCAAGCAATCTGATTGATATGTCTCCAACAGTTAGGAACTAATGTTTCCATCTGATTCTATAACCAGGTTCAGCGAAACAAAATGCAGAGAGAACTCACAGTGATGCTAGACATTGTTCGCGAGCACCTCTTCTTTTCGCGTGGCATCTCCAAACCTCCTCCCACACCGGTTCAACGCACCGCATATCCTATCCATCGGACCTGCAAACACCACCAAATCGTCGGCCTCATCGGAGCCATTTTTCAAAAGCCTCTAATCACCAATCATTAACTTCCAGCTCGAAGTACACGCCTCGATAGTGTTGGAGAAAACTTCCTTATTTGTTTTGATGTCGACAAAACGTTTTCATCAGTCTAGTCTGAAGACTTGCAGACTCTTTCGACAAAGTCTGAAGACCGCCAGACCGCCAGACTCAAGATGTAAAGTCTGCCCTCATTGATAGTTTTTAGACCGACAAAGAAGATTTATCCAGATTCGAGTATTTCTTTAAGGATTTGATTCGAGCGGTTGAAGAAGATCTCACGGCTGGAGAAAGTATCTTAAGATCGATTATTCGTTTTGAATTTAATTCGAATAAATTGGATTCGTTGATTGGCGAAGTATACTTGGAAGGTTCTACTTATGGAAACCTAGATCCTGATTGTATGGGCGAGCAGGATTGGTGGGCTATCTTCACATTTCTTAAATAACTCGAGATCTCCCTAATTGATTCTGTCCAACGGGTAGATTGGAAGAACTCCTTTGGAAGGTGCCAACAATTGTGAAGGCATGGAGGAGTATATAAGGAAGATGCTCTGGTTATTTGAGTGTGTGCGTGATAGATAAATTCCAAAGTCTGAAGCTTCTTGTTCTTAGTCGATTCAATTGTTGAGCGAAAACTTGTACTCAAAAGAGAGTTTATACATTTGTGAAGCCTTGAGGAAGTGTAGTAGAGTCTCTACACTGTGGAATCAAGGAAGTGATACTATAACAACTCTTTTGATTCATAGTGAAATCCAGCCGGTGGGCTGTCAGTGCGGGAGAGTGGACGTAGGCTTGGATTAAGCCGAACCACTATAAACCTTGTGTTCTTATTCTCTTCCCTAAACTCTCTTACTTTGATCGTAATTCTATTTGATTGTTAGAGTCCAATTTTCTTTTCAAAGTCTATTGCCAAAACAGACTCGAGTTAAAAGCAAGATTTATACTCTACTTTGCAAAAATTATTTTCGCACCTATTCACCCCTTCTAGGTGCTCATACTAGCGTTCACAATTGGTATTAGAGCCTGTGTACTCATTTAAATTGAAGTGTTTTTACTTCAGAGTTAACGATCCATGGCTAGTATGTTAGCTCCAGGTCTGGTTGAAGGGCAAAGCAACACAAGATCGCCTTATTTTGATGGAAAGGAATACATCATATGGAAAAACAAGATGAAGGCATTCCTAAGATCTAAAGATCCTATGGAATGGGACGTGGTAGACAAAGGAATCATTCCTAAAGCTACAACAGTCTCAGAAAGAGGAAAGGAAGCTGTTGAGTCTAGCGAGATGACTCAAGAAGAGATAACCAAGAGACAAGCTCTCGATGCAAAAGCAATTTATTCCTTATATTGTGCATTATCTCCTACTGAATATAACAGAATATCTTCTTGTGAAACAGCTAAAGAAGTCGGGATAGGTTGCACATCACCTATGAAGGAACCGATCGAGTGAAAGAAACCAGAATTAATATTCTGCTCGGTCAATACGAAGCCTTCAAGATGAAACCAGGAGAATCTATCACTGACATCTTTAGTCGTTTTACAGAAATCGTGAATGGTCTTGAGTATCAAGGTCAGCCAATTTCTGGACCCATGAAGTTTAACAAACTGCTGCGTGGACTTTCCAAAGATTGGAATCATGTAAAGACCTCAATAAGGGAGATATAAAGAATCATGCCACTCTCTGTTGACAAATTGGTTGGCACTCTTCAGTCTTATGAAGTGGAGCAAAACAATGAAGATGAAGATCCCAAAGGTAAAAAATCTATTGCTTTAAAATCTAACGATGATTCTGACATTACAGATTCTGAAGATGATATGGACGATGAAGAGCTTGCTCTCATGATAGTAAAGTTCAGAAAACTGAACAAAAAGGGAAGAAGATTCAATTGGAAGAAACAAAGTTCTCAAAAGTTTCAAAACAAATCAGCGAGAGGATGATGAATCCAATAAAGATGTGATTTGTTTTGAATGCAAGAAAAATGGACACATCGGACCCAACTTGTCCCTTACTAAAGAAAAAGAAAGGAAAAGCTGAGAAATACGAAAGGCTCTCAAAGCGAAACTTGAAGTAATACCGAATGCGAAGAAAGTGATGATGATTATGCCAATATTTGTTTAATGGCACAATCGAATCGGGTTCGACTACGAGGCAGGACTCGGACTCGAGACGGTGAAATCAAGGTAAGTAATCTTAAGATTCCTACTAAAGTCTCTAAATATATTGATGAATTGTGTCTTAGTCTCAAAACCTCTCTCAAGAGGATTTCCGAACTAAAAAGGGAAAATTCTGCATTGAAGCAACGGAGATTGTTTGGAAAGAAAAGGTCGAAAATTTAGATAAAAGTGTTATTATCTTGAAAGAAAATGCAGACTCTCTTTCTAAAGAAAATGAACTCTTGAAAAATGATATTTCAAGCATCTCAAAAAGGTTTTCTGTAGGATCTGAGAAATTGGAAAAGATTCTTTTAGCGCAAAGACCTTACTTTAACAAATCAGGCTTGGGAATGACTGCTGAAACCATTCCTCTAATTAATTTTCCAAAAGTAAAGGAAAGAATCAAACAAAGACCTACAAAAGACTTTTATAGAAATCATTTTCAAAAGCCTTTGTAAAACCTGTAGGCGCCGGTGCTCTTAAATGTTCTAAGTGTAATAGCTCGAGAACATTTTGAGAAAGAATGTCCTATGGTTTGGAAACCTGTTAAGAAGGCTTGGGCAAAGACCATATATTGCACTAACTCCATTGGACCCAAGAAAGTATGGGTACCAAAGAAAGCTTGAGTTCTCTTTTTAAATGCAGGTCACTATCAAGAAAAAGGTCAAATGGTACTTGGATAGTGGATGCTCAAGACATATGACAGGAGATGCAAGTTGTTTCATAACGCTTATGCAAGTTAATGGTGGAAAAGTTTCATTTGGAGGAAATAGTAAAGGCAGAATTGTCGGATGCGGAACAGTAAAGATTGGAAGTTTCACAATCAGCAACGTTTCTTTAGTAGAAGGACTCAACTACAATTTGTTGAGTATCAGCCAACTGTGCGATACAGGTTTCAAAATTAACTTTCAAGAAGGAATATGTTCAGGAACCAGCAAAGACTCCTCTCAGACTTTCACGGGACGAAGACATGGAAACATCTATCTTACGGACATCAAACCAGAAAAATCCCAATGTCTAATTTCAATTCAAGAGGAAGCTAATCTCTCGGCATAGGAAACTTGGACACATCGGCTTGAAGCAAATAGCCAAGATCTCTGCAAAGAAGCTTGTTCGTGGACTACCCAATTTGACATACCAAAAGTCTGATCTATGCACACCATGTGTGTTGGGAAAACAGGTTAGAAGTTCTTTCAAACCAATAAATCAAGTTTCCACTAATCGTGTGCTGCAACTATTGCATATGGATCTCTTTGGACCAACCGGAACCCGAGCATTGGTGGTAAGAAATATTGCCTAGTAATAGTAGATGATTACTCACGATTTACTTGGGTATATTTCTTGGCAAGTAAGTCTGAAACTTTTTCTTATTTTATAAAGTTTGCTAAGAAAGTACAGAATGAGAAAGGGTATGTTATTTCTTGTATACGGACAGATCATGGAGGTGAGTCTAAAAATCAAGATTTTGCTAAATTTTGTGATGAATCTGATTTTCAACATGTGCTCTCCTCTCCATACACTCCGAACGTAATGGAGTTGTGGAAAGGAAGAATAGATCGTTGCAAGAAATGGCTAGAACTCTTTTAATTGAAAGCAACATTTCTTCTCGTTTTTGGGCTGAAGCAGTTTCTACAGCATGTTATATTATTAATAGAGTTTTCTTAAGGCCTATTCTGGAGAAAACTCCCTATGAATTGTTCAAAGGTAAGAAGCCAATTGTTTCCTATTTTCACGTGTTTGGTTGCAAATGTTTTATATTGAAAAATGCAAATGATCGAATTGGTAAGTTTGAAGAAAAAGCGGATGAAGGTATCTTCCTTGGTTATTCAACCACCAACAAAGCTTACAGAGTTTACAACAAAAAGACTCAATCGGTGGAGGAACCAATGAATATTAAATTTCAAGACTTCATACAAATTCAATCGATCCAGACTCAACCTGAAGAATCTGAACCTGCTCCAGACTTTACAAAGTCTAAACCCTCAGAAGTAGCTCAGACTTCAGAAGACCAACAAAGAACGAACGTTGAAGAATCAGATGAAGAGAAAGATCAATCTGTCAGACCAACCAGCAACTGGAAGTATAAGTCTAGTCATCCCAAAGAACTCATAATTGGTAACATTGATGAAGGAATTCGTACAAGATCCAAAAGGCATGAAGAGTCTAGTGTTGTGGCTCTTATTTCTGAAATAGAACCCAAGAGCATAGAAGAAGCTTTAACCGATGAAAGTTGGATTGAAACTATGCAAGAAGAACTCAGACAATTCAGTATTAACGATGTCTGGAAATTGACTCCTAAACCAAAAGGTAAATCTGTTATTGGAGCTAAATGGGTTTTCAGGAACAAGATGGACGAAAAAAGAAAAGTTATAAGGAACAAAGCAAGACTCGTGGCCAAAGGGTATACGCAAGAAGAAGGGATAGACTATGATGAGACTTACGCACCAGGTAGCAAGGTTAGAAGCAATTAGATTACTACTTGCTTTTGCTTGTCATAAGAATTTCATGTTATTCCAAATGGACGTCAAAAGCGCATTCTTAAATGGATTTATCCAAGAGGAAGTCTATGTGGAACAACCTCCCGGATTTGAAGACCCAAGGAAGCCGGACTACGTATTTAGACGAAAAAGGCGCTATATGGATTAAAGCAAGCACCTCGAGCTTGGTACGACGGTTAAGTAAGTTTTTAACCCAAATGGCTTTGTTAAAGGTAAGGTAGATACTACCTTATTTATTAAAAGAGAAAGTAAAAACTTTTTACTTGTACAAATCTATGTTAATGATATTATTTTTGGATCACCTAACGAAAATCTATGCAAGAAATTTTCTAAGTCTATGCAGGATGAATTTGAGATGAGTATGATGGGTGAACTATCCTTCTTCCTTGGACTACAAGTAAAACAATTGAAGGAAAGGACTTTCATTCACCAAGAAAAATATGCTAAAGAACTTGTTAAAAAGTTCGGTTTGGAGAATTGCAAAAAGATTGATATACCAATGTCAAGTTCTTCGAAGTTGGACAAAGATGAAGGAGGAAAGAAAGTTGACCAGAAGCTATACGGGAGTATCATTGGTTCACTTCTTTATCTCACTTGCTTCTAGACCGGACATTTTGTTTAGTGTTTGTATTTGTGCCAGATTTCAATCAGATCCCAAAGAGTCTCATCTAAGTGCTGCAAAACGCATCATCAAATACGTTACAACAACCTCTAAGTTGGGTCTCTGGTATCCTAAAGAAGGGGATCTTACCCTCCTTGGGTACTCAGATGTAGACCTAGCAGGATGCAGAGTTGATAGAAAAAGCACCTCAGGCACTTGTCAATTGCTTGGTAACAGAACAGTATCTTGGTTTTCGAGGAAGCAAAGCACTGTAGCTCTTTCAACAGAAGCAGAATATGTGGCTCTTGGAAGTTGTTGTTCTCAAATCTTTTGGATAAAACAACAGCTAAGAGACTTTGGAATCGAAGATTCATGTACTGACATCAAATGTGACAATACCAGCGCAATTAATCTCACCAAGAATCCAATTCTTCATTCAAGAGCAAAGCATATAGAGATTTGACATCATTTCATTAGAGACCATGTTCAAAATAAAGAAGTATTGATTTAATTCATTGACTCAAAGAATCAGCTGGTGGACATCTTTACTAAGCCACTGGAGAAAAATCAATTTGAGTCTATTCGATCCAGACTTAATATCTTAAAGTCTGAAGAAGTTCAGACTTAGGGACTAAAGTCTAAAGATGCTCAGACTCAGGAGATCAAGATCCACTACGTAAATTATTTCTATTTTGGAAATTTATCTTTCGGACAAAATCTCAAAAGGTACGTTCATCTATTAATCTGTAATTGATTGATGTTATCTTTCCAAGTTTTCGTAATTATAGCAATCATTCCTTTTCGATAAAGAAGTTATCTTTTTACAGTTATATATTTTTCAAAAAGGCGGTTATTTTTGAAAAGGCATTTTTATTTTTCCTTTTACGGTGATTCGTATACCCCGTTTCGATCGCCTTATATACTTGATCGTCTTCTTCACAAACCCTAGAAACACGAAACATCACTTTCTCACTTTTACTCTCTAGTTTAATCTCAAAGTCTTCACCTTTCTCACGAATCGAGTTTGGAATCTCCTAAAGACTGTGATAATGGCTTCCCAAAGAAAGTCCTCAAGAATCGCAAGCAGGGGACCACCACCTTTGCGAGAGGGTCCTACGCACTTTGACCTCACCGAGGAAGAAGAATCTCCTAGGCGACAGCGAGCCCACAACATTCTCGATCGCGCCACACTTCCCGGGCTAGACCACAACAACAAGCGGAGGAAGAAATCGTCGTGGATGCCGAACCTGTAAGGTCTCAAAAGCCTACTTTTACCTACAAACTCTACTCTGCTTTAAAGGAAGGAGGTTCTGCTTTGAGTTTCATTGATGAATTTTTGGTAGAAAAGGGGTATCGAAATGAAACCCACTTTTTGCGCACGATGGAACACTTGGGAATCGCTCCCGCGGGCTCGGCAGATAGAGCCTTTGCAAATATTCCAAGCGATCCACGTGTTAGTGGACATAATCAACTCGATGGAAATGATGATGAAAAGATGTTCACTAATTTTAAGTCTAGAATGGGTATTGCTGCGAATATTCGAAGCAAGAGGACAGATTTGTTTCGTTCTGAGGAACACAAGCGACTTTACACTAAGTTGCTGAAGTAAGGGGTGAAGAACCCAAGGAGTGTAGACTTTGATTTTCTCGACTCTCTGAATGTGAACTTGCAGGAGAAATTTGCCTTACTTCAACTTGATCGATTTTGCTCGAGATGACAAAGGCTCATCTAGAACTTACTGCATATTTATATTCAAATCTAAGTTTTTGGATGCGAATAGATTCTCTTTCGGTGTTAGAGATCGGGATTATGTGGTTGATATGGACACTCGGCCAATGTGATTGGAGTAGAAAGAGGGAGTTTCAATCAATCGGTGTGTCTATTGGTCGTGCAACGGTAGAGCTTGTTTGGGATGGGATGGCAGAAGGTCGAATTTCGTACGTGAGGTTGAATGCCTCAAATGTCTTGCTTCACAAGATTGTGATCAACTATCTTAGACCCAAATCGACTTCGAAGACGACGTTTCAAATTCGAAGCAAGCGATGTATGCTATCAACGCTGGCAAAAAGTTTTCTCTGCCACACACTATAATGTTTCACATATACAGATCGGTGGTGAAGGATAAGGGCCAACTTCCTTATTCAGCACTTGTTTCTAAGCTGTTCAGACATCTTAATATTCAGCCTCCCAATATTCTATGTGTTCGATCGTGTGATCAAATGGTGGTGGGACTGAAGATGGTTTCCAAAATGCGTCTCGAAAGAGGTAAACAAGGCTTTGGAGCGATTTAAAGAGAAAACTCCTGTCAAGACTCATCAAGTCTCTACAGCTACAAAACGAAAAGGAAAGGAGCCCATGACAGCTCCATCCAAGAAAAAAAGAGCACTCATCTTGCAGGATGAAGAGGATGAGGAAGATGTCACCATTTCAGCTCTTACTTTAAGCAATCTTCAGCATTCTGTTCCAGAGACAGAGGAGAGAGAGGATCAAGACAGAGAAGAGGAAGAGCAGAGGGATGAAGAGAGAGAATCAATGAGGAAAGAGGCAGAGGAAGAAAGAACTCCAGAAGAAGAGGAGCGAAGAGAACCGGAGCATCTTGAAGAAGAGACAGAGCATGAAGAATACTTCTCTCCACCTGAAGGCACTGAAACAGGGGGAGTTGCTGAGAAAAGAGGTCATGAGGTTTCATCTCCAAATCTGGATGCTCATGCTAAACTGCCATCATCTGCAAATACTCCTCAAACTGATTATGCTGGGGCAAGCATTCAGACTGATAACTCGGCAGACTTTCGACGAGTGCTTGATATTCTTATGGAGATGCGAGGTCAGATTTATGCCATGGGATATGAAGTTCAGAATCTGCAGAATGCCAGTCAAGCCTCTTCAGTTTCTTTGCATGATCAAATACAGACTCTTACTCTTCAAGTTCAAGCCACTTTGCCAAGAGTTACGAGGTAGAATACAGTGAAGGAGGATTTGAAAAAGTTGGAAGACACTTTGTCCGCCTCGATGGGAGATTTCCAACTTGTTCGCATTCCAAGACAATCCTAATTTCATTCTCTTTTCATCTCTTCCTTTTTAATGTTGACAAAAAGGGGGAGAAGCTGAGTGCAGATTTGACTTCATTTGATCATTTGACTACTGTTTGATTTTTGGTTGTGACTGATTTGGATTTGGATTGATTGTTTAATACTTGTTTGCAGTATTTTAAGTGTTGATGGTATTCATGGCAAAGATAGTTGTTTTTGCAGGACTAACACGTTTTCTGTGGATGCAGATTCAATACTATCTTTATCCTAATCCATTTATGAGATATCCATATTTGCTTAAGTATTGTCTTGTAGGTCAAAATATCCAAATCTGCAGAAAAGTTTTGTCACCATAAAAAAAGGAGAGATTGTTGGAGAAAACTTCCTTATTTGTTTTGATGTCGACAAAACGTTTTCATCAGTCTAGTCTGAAGACTTGCAGACTCTTTCGACAAAGTCTGAAGATCGCCAGACCGCCAGACTCAAGATGTAAAGTTTGCCCTCATTGACAGTTTCTAGACCGACGAAGAAGATTTATCCAGATTCGAGTATTTCTTTAAGGATTTGATTCAAGCGGTTGAAGAATATCTCACGGCTGGAGAAAGCATCTTAAGATCGATTATTCATTTTGAATTTAATTCGAATAAATTGGATCCGTTGATTGGCGAAGTATACTTGGAAGGTTCTACTTATGGAAACCTAGATCCCGATTGTATGGGCGAGCAGGATTGATGGGCTATCTTCATATTCCTTAAGTAACTCGAGATCTTTCTAATTGATTCTGTCCAACGGGTAGATTGGAAGAACTCCTTTGAAAGGTGCTAACAGTTGTGAAGGCATGGAGGAGTATATAAGGAAGATGCTCGGTTATTTGAGTGTGTGCGTGATAGATAAATTCCAGAGTGCAGAAGCTTCTTGTTTTTAGTCGATTCAATTGGTGAGCGAAAACTTGTACTCAAAAGAGAGTTTATACATTTGTGAAGCCTTGAGGAAGTGTAGTAGAGTCTCTACACTTTGTGGAATCAAGGAAGTGATACTATAACAACTCTTTTGATTCATAGTGGAATCTAGCCGGTGGGCTGTCAGTGCAGAGGAGTGGATGTAGGCTTGGATTAAGCCGAACCACTATAAACCTTGTGTTCTTATTCTCTTCCCTAAACTCTCTTACTTTGCTCGTAATTCTATTTGATTGTTAGAGTCCAATTTTCTTTTCAAAGTCTATTGACAAAACAGACTTGAGTTAAAAGCAAGATTTATACTCTACTTTGCAAAAATTGTTTTCGCACCTATTCACCCCCTCTAGGTGCTCATACTAGCATTCACAGATAGTACTCACTCCTGCCGGACGGCGCGGGGGCATTCACCGGATCGACGTGGTCGTACGGGTTCTCGCGGGGGCCGAATTGCTCCCGGTTGAGGTTGGCGTAGCCGGAGGCCGACTAGCAAGGCGACTTTTTGCATCCGAGGACGTGACCTTTCTGTTATTTCAGATTTGGTCCCCTGAACTTTTTGTCATCTCGCCCTGTGTCCCAGATTAATGAACCCCGTCGTCGAAAAGGTGTTCTTCGGAATCTTTGGAGACCCAAAAACAGAAATATTGTATCCGGCCAATAGAAAAAAGAGCAGTGAAATTGCAACTGATGGAAACGCAACGTTCGATTCTTTTTTTACTCACTTCTTAATCAGAAAATGCAAATGAAGTTATACGACTTCCGTATGAATGTTGGGCTTCGAGTCAAGGATCATATTCGCCGGCTTATAAAAAAAATCTTTAAAATGGCGAAATTAAATTCGCAAAAATTGAAAAAATTCGGATCCACTCTCAAAGCGGGGATTTTGTTTGCTCTTGTTTATTTGTAGTGTGCTTGATTTGATATGAAGAGTGATGTATAGTAGGAAGCGTTTACAATAGTTAACACGGTATTGAGAATTAGACACGACATGCTTGTTTATATTTGAAATGAATTTAAACTCAAGTAGGACACTCAAACTAGGTTTTAGTAAAGATGACATATATCTCCCTCTCAAATAAAATTTCCTACAAACGTAATAGCCCTAGACTACAAATCTTAAAAGGACAGCTATTACCATTTTTTGAATGCACATTTACCGCTAAAATAACTTTAGCAACCTAATAATATAATAAGAATATGTATTAGCATTATTCAAGAAGAGATCATCTTTTGATATCTCGCACTATTTCTTTTTTTGTTTGATCTTATTTTATATTTATTTTACAAGCTACTGTGTGTATGCTGTGTGCAAACTGTGAAACTCTACTCCTTCACTCACGTGTCCCCCACCCCAACCTCCCAAGAATATGAGAAAGCAATTGGCGAGGCGACTTTTTGCATCCGAGGACGCAACCTTTCTGTTATTTCAGATTTGGTCCCCTAAACTTTTTGTCATTTCGGCCTGTGTCCCAAATTAAGGAACCTGTTAATCGAAATAGTGTTCTTCGGAATTTCCGGAGGCCCAAAAACTGACGTATTGTATTTCGGCCAAGAGAAAAGGCAGTGAAACTGTAAATGATGCAAACGCACCGTTCGATTCTTTTTTTTACTCACTTCTTAACAGAAAATGCAAATGAAGTTGTATGACTATTGGTCCAATATGAATGTTGGGCTTAGGTTAAGGATCACATTTGCCGACTTTAAAAAAAAAGATCAATCTTAATATGGAGAAATTAAATTCACAAAAATTGTAAAATTTCACATTTTTTTTCAAAGCGGAATTTTGTTTGCGCTTGCCTATTTGTAGTGCGCTCGATTTGATATGAAGAATGATGTATGATAGGAAGCATCTAGAACAGTTAAGGCTTAACACAACAATACTCATTTACGTTTGAAATGAATTTAAATTCGAGTAGACCACTCAAACTAGGTTTTAATAAAGATGGCACATATCTCCCTCTCGAATAAAATTTCCTCCTCACGTATATTACCAATTATTAAGTGCACATTTACCATTAAAATAACTTTAGCAACCTGATAAATAGAATAAGAACTTAATTAATCTCATGTATTATTGTTCAGGGAGAGATCATCTTTTGATATCTCCCACAATTTTTTATTAAGTTTTTACCTAATCGATAAAAGTCTCCACCATTTATTGAGAAGGTAATTGTCTTCGTACTTCCCTCTCTTTAAACCGAAATTCTTTATTTTGTCGTGGCACTCCCCTCCCTTTAAACCAAAGTCCTATATTATCTCTCTCCATCCGTCAATTTTCAACATTATTCGTAACGTAGGTTGTGTGATAGCTAGATTTCTAGGCATAGACTTCAAAACCCAAACTCACACCTCATAGCACTATGCCAAAATTCATCACTAGATTTTCTATTGGATTTGAAAGTCCACATTATACGCAATGACATCTTCAACTGACAATGTTAAAGGATGATACGGGCGTGATTAAGATTATACTAGATTAAAAAAAAAGAAAAAAAAAAGAGGAAGTCATAAACATATACAATATATGATGGCCAAGAAAGGGGAGCTACATGTGAAGCATTATTAATACCACGTTTCAATCTGCCACATATACGACGGGATCAAGTGGTCTTGATATGCATGTAATACTAGTGCTAGTATGGCCAAATGATAATCTTCACAAGTTAATTCACTAGTTGATAAAGTGGATACAGTATCTTTGCCATTGTTAGTCCGAGTTCCATCATCCATTATTGACATTTTTGTTGAATAAAAGAGTGGCTTGGGTGGAATTTGTAGATCATCTACCTCTCGTTCGAGCATTTCCAAGACTTTGTGCATCGAAGGACGTTCATTAGGATTCAACTGTATGCACCAAAGAACAACTATTATCATCTTATTTATTATTTTTCTATTCTCCCTGCTTGCTTCTTCCACCAGAATGTCCATTCCTTCACTAAGTTGGTCATGAACCCATAAGGGAAAGTAAGTTTGACTGGAATGCTTTGCAACCACGTCTCAATTCTTCCTCCCACTAGCCATTTCCATCAACAATTTGCCAAAACTATAGACATCGGCTTTGTAAGAAACACCACCAAGGTACTTGTAGACCAACTCTGGAGCCATGTATCTCAAGGTTCCTCTTGCGGCAGTCAGAGACACGGTGTTGCAGTCTGTAGGATACAATCTAGCGAGCCCAAAGTCGGAAACTTTTGGGATGAGATCCTTGTCAAGAAGAATGTTGTGAGGCTTAATATCGAAGTGTAGAATTTGCATATCACATCCCCTATGAAGATACTCGATTCCTCTAGCCACTCCCAAAGCAATCTCATACACTTCCTTGCAATCAAGAGAAGTCCCCTCTCCATGTGAGAAAATATGCTCATCCAATGACCCATTGTGCATGAAATCGTAGACCAGATTTTGTTTCAAGCCCTCGAAGCAAAAACCAATGAGTTTGACCACATTAACATGATGAATTCTTCTCCGTTGGATTTTCCCTTCTTTAGAATCTTGACTACCACTTCGCGGCCACTTTGGAGTTTTCCTTTATAAACAGAACCGTACTCTCCCTTGCCTAGTTTTTCCTTAATGCCGCCCATGATTTTCTTAATGTTTGAGAAAGAGTACCTTATTGGTAAGAAGTTATTATTGGATTGCAAAAAATTCTTCAACATTTTGATGCATTACTAAGTGTCTTCCCATCCATTTGCGTATTAGCAAAATCATCACCCATGGGGCTCCAAATATGAATTTCACAGTCGTGAATTGCACTGTATCCATTTGCGTATTAGCAAAATCACCACCCATGGGCGTGTTAAATTGTTTGCATTTAGAAACATCCAATCAATTCATAATGAGAGGATTGTAGTAATTTTACCGATGCAGAGAGCGAGTAAGGCCCAAGAGCCCCACCGAGAATCCTTGCAAATTCGAAAAAAATAGCCGAAAATATCTGCAACAGAGAATAAATACGTGACAAGTGAAAGTTACAGAAATTTAAAAGACGATTATTTAGACCAAAATCAAGCGGTTAGTCTATTGGTTCAATTCAATAATATTTGTTGGCTGAATTTGAATTAAATAAATAAAAAATGAATTTATTATTATTTGTATAAAATACCACATCATCATATACCAAACTATTTGATCTTAATGGGCATTTCCAAATCACATGGGCTGTGAAAAGATGTACATATGACCAAGCTCAATTTCACGTTTAGATCAAATTTCACAGATTTTGACAAGATATGTCCTCACAACTTTTTTTTTTTTTTTTTTGGGTTAAGAAAATTGAACAAATTCAAAATTTCTTACCTTTCTTGGGTCCGCACCAAA
This sequence comes from Eucalyptus tenuipes, assembly GCA_014182365.1. NCBI lineage: Eukaryota > Viridiplantae > Streptophyta > Magnoliopsida > Myrtales > Myrtaceae > Eucalyptus > Eucalyptus tenuipes. Next base: position 3,944,891 of record CM024547.1, on the reverse strand, counting down.
TTTGGTATTTGCCGCTAATGCCCCACCAAAAATGATGTTTGCAATGCATCTTACCCGCCATTGGAAGCCATGAAAGCTCAAACCCAAAAACCATCAGGTCTTGAATTTGCGCATAGGAATGAAGATTGTCACCATCAGCCCACCATGGTATCATTGCCATTCGCTCTAGAGTGCATGCAGTTTCCACATTCGAGGCATTTGCATCAATCATGGCGTATAATCGCCTTCTTGTATTAGAAAAGTTAGAAAATTGGATCCCATTGTGGCATGATGAAGCGTCAATGAAAAATCGAGAAGCAACAACCTTCGTGCAATTCACAATCGAAACGATCTTGAATAAATGTTGACCATAGAATTCGTATAACTTGTGTACAAAGCAACTATATGGATCATGTTTGCTGAAGTTGCAACATGACAAAGAGCGGAGAGAAAGAGGCGAACAATTGTCCTTTGTCATCCCTACATCAACAACCCTAATCGTATAGTTGGTATAGTTGATGTACCACACATAGTAATTACTCGAATACAAATTCAAAACGGTTTGGTTATTTATGCAGGCTAGCTCATAGTTAGGGTCGCCGCATAACTCCAGATCGCCCCTTAGCCAAAACGGAGAGCTTATGTTCTTGATCTCGCCGCATGAATTGGTGCACCGATTATTTTTTAAGGCGATGCTAAAAGCCTAATGTAGAAGAAGAAGAAAGAGAAGAAAATTTGATTGGATTTGCAACCGTGTCCACATTCTTGCTTCTGCTAGCCATTTCCATCAACAATTTGCTGAAACTATAGACATTGGCTTTGTAAGAGATGCCCCGAATGTTCTTATAGACTAGCTTTGGAGTCATGTATCCTAAGGTTTCTCTCGTGGTAGTTAGAGACACGGTGTTGTGGTTTGGGGAATATAATCTTGTGAGCCTAAAGTCGGAAAATTTTGGAGTTCAATACCCATTGAGAAGAATGTTGCGAGGCTTATTATCAAAGTATAGAATTTGTACGTCACATCCTTGATGAAGATACTCCATTCCTCTATCCACTATGAGAGTAATCTTGCATACTGCCTTGCAATCAAGATAAGACCCCTCTCCTCATGAGAAAATGTGCTTACTGAAAGACCCACTGGGTATGAAATCGTAAATGAGAGCTTGTTTGGAGCCTTCAAAGCAAAAATCAATGAGTCCAACCACATTAACATGATGAATTCTTCCGATGATAGCCACTTCACTGATGAAGTCCTACCCGTTCACTTTCCCCTTCTTTAGGATCTTCACCGCAACATTGTGACCACTTCTCCATCTTCATTTGAACACGGAACCATACCCTCCCTTGCATAGTTTGTCCTTAAGACCACCTGTGATTTTCTTGATCTCCGAGTAAGAATATGTTATCGGCAAGAAGTTATTGTTAGATTGCAAAAATTCTTCAACGTTTTGATCCATGGCGAAGTGTCTTCTCCTCCATTTGCGTATAAGCAACATCATCAGACATGGGGCTCCCAAGATGAATTTCCCAATCATGAATCCCCCGTAGTTTGGTAAAAACTCAAGAGAATTGAGGATGTGAAACTTTTCTGATAACCAATTTGTGGGTGTGTTAAATGTTTGCTTCCAGAAACATTAAATCAATTTCACAATGAGAAGATCGGAGTAATGTTACCAATGCCAAGGAGCGTGAGTACCCCAGTAAGCTCTCCGATAGAGCTAAGGGTATAATTTCCTACAAGAGAGATTGAATATGTGACCAGTGAAAGCTGAAAAGATTTAAAAGATAAACCTATTTACCATAATCAAGCACTGAGTGTACTGGTTCAATCCATTAAGATTCGTCGGCGGAATTTGAACTATATAAATAAACAAATGAATAAAAACGTATTCCTTGTTATACTTACAAAATACCACAACAGCATTTATCAAACTACTTGATCTTAATTGCCAATTTCAAATCACATGAGCTATGAAAAGATATACAAATGACCAAGCTCAATTACACGTTTAGATGAAATTTCATAACCAAATATATTTGTTGAGAAAACTGAACAAATCATAAGTACTTACCGTTCTTGTATCTGCAATAAATTTGGTTCGTAGCGTTGATGTCGCACGAATAACAATCTTTGAATCGCATCTTACAGACTTTTTCAAGCCATGAAAGCTCAGAACCATAAGACATTTCTTCATAAATTTGTGTACCCACCATGGTATCATTACCATAAGATTTATAGTGCATGCATTTTTCACATACAAGACATTCACATCGACCATGGCATATACTCGAGTTCTTGTACTAGAGAAATTCGAAAATTTATACCCATCAAAGCATGGCAAAGCATCAACATAAAGTGAAGAATCGATGACCTTCATGCAGTCCACGATCGCCACGGTCCTAGATAACTTGTAACGTTCTTATCCAGCATGTATGGGGCTTCCACTTGTAGTTGGAGAAGGTGCACGACAAAGAGCGGTTAGGAGGAGATGAGCAATTTCCGCTTTGCAACCTGGAATCAACAACCCTAATGGTGTAGTTGGTATAGTGGATATACCATACATAATACGTGCCTTAAGTACAAATTGAGAATGCTGTAGTTGTCTATGTAGGCTAGCTTAGAGTTAGGGTTACTGCCCTGCAGCCGAAACAAGTTGGTTATGTTCGGCCATGAAGTACCGACACTTTTTGGGAGTCTTTACGCCGTGTCGAACATTTCGACACATGTCCGACACTTTTCGACACTTTCCAACACTTGTTAGAAAATCTTATACTTGATTAACTCTTCGACACTCGAGTCCGAAATTCCAACATGCGAGTTCGGACACGTAATTTCGACACACACAAGGTCAATTATAAAAATTTTCAATAAATGATTGATAAAAATATAAATATGTAAAAATAATAAAAAATATTTAAAATAATAAAATGGGAAATAAGAAAAATCTAGTTTTCTCTTCTTATCCAACTCTCACATCCCATGACACATAATTCACCTCTAAATTTTTTTTTTCTTCTCTTCGACACGCTCCGACTCACGAGTCTAGAATATGGATTGTTTGCTCTCTTTTTTTTCCTCCAAATTTTATGTTATTATTGAAATGGAGTTAAATTTGTTAAATTGAAACGATGAATGATATTAACAAGTTGTTGATTAATTTTTTTAGTGTAAATTCATTCTAGGGACTTTTATTATTTATTTATTTATTTGTGAATTTGAATCAAATTAATTTGATTAAAATTAGCATATGTATATATAAAAATATACATTTGATATACAACATGTAGGAATTCTTTATTTTTTTGAAAAACAACGTGTTGACGTGTCATGTCGTGTTGTGTTGTCTGTTGGTGTCCGTGTTACTTAGATGTCTCCCTGCAAGAGGTGGTGCATTGATCATATTCGACAGTAATAGTAGTAAAAGAAGGAGGAGGAGATATATAACAAAGGCTCGATTTTTGAGCATCGGTTATGCAACAGCAGAGAGCACGAATGGAGCAAGCAAGTTGAGCGTTTGAGATGCAAAAGTCGGAAAGATGAAGATGAGAGGAATAATTTATGTTGCTCTGTTTCTTTCTTGAAGTAATGACGAGAGAAGGAAATATCTCCGATCACAGACTCACTGCGTGGAGGCGAGTGACGTGGCGTAGCGACCAAAATTGGGACGATGGGAGACGGACAAGGGTGGGCATGGCCGGCCGAAAAGTCGACAGCCGATCAACGTACGGCACTAGCACAAAGGGGCCAAATTTAGGCACAACGACGAACCTAAATCTTCCATCGACCTCGGGCCCGGCCCGGCCCACCCTGCCGGGGCAAGCTCAGAGTGAACTGGGCCGAGCCCGACCTGGCACGGCCCAGTAGATAGGAAAAAAAAAGCAAAATGCAAAATGCATGAAGAATATTAATTGAATATTGTGTCCTGAATAATGTGGAAAGTCGATATCTGTATAACCTTGAGTAGAAATTAACCCCCTCGTGATTTTGGGCCATGCATGCTCCATGGGCTTGGCCGAATTTAGCTTTCACTCGCCCGCCCGGGGGAAGGGGGGGTGCTGGGTCTATATAATTCAATTAAGAGGAAAACCTTTAATCCACTGCGGATCCAATTAAATGCGGGTTTTTTTTTTTTAACATATATCATCGTGAAATGCTCCTAAAAAATAAATGCAATTTTACAAAAAAATTATTTTGCTAGGGGTTAGGGTCGATTAACAATTTTTCTATATAATGAATAATTAAATGGATTGTTAAAATATAAGTATCAACATATTATCTCTGAATATCTCTACTTTACAACGCCACCGCTTCAACAACACGTCGCATATCTAGTTCATCAGACTTGCAAATACCAGCAAGACGTTGGCATCATCAACACAATTCTTAAAAGCCTTAATCATCAACCAAACTATAACTTCAAACGCGAAACATGCCTCGGTAGCCCTCAATCCTACTAGACGGGCACTTAAGTATTCACCGGAGCGATGTGGATGTGCGGGTTCTTGTCGCCGCTTGGGTTGAGGTTGATGAAGCCAGGGACGGAGCCGCTCGTGAGGGCGTTCAAGCAGCTAGAATGAAAAGCTCGTGGCGTGCTGGTTCATGGGATCGCCCGCAGCTCCACCGGCGTCCCCACGCAAGTCTCAACTTGGACTGCGACTTAAGAAACTATCGCATAAAAAAAGGGAGTGGAGATGGAATTTGGAAAAGGGGAGAGACCTCAATAAGATGACGACAGAGAACGATAAACAAGAATCAAAATCAGACTGGGAATGTGATGATCGATGGAGTGCCGTGAAACACTCGCCAGGTGATTTTTTGCATCCATGGACGCATCTTTCTATTATTTTGGATTTTGGTCCCCGAAAGTTTTTATTATTATCTTTATATCCCAAAGTAAGGAACCTGTTATACACGTTCTTCGCAATTCTTGGAGGCCAGTGTTAGAGAAATAGTTTCTGGCCAAAAAAAAAAAAAAGATTTTTTAAAGGATGAAACTCACCATTTTATTATTTTTTTCCTTGTTGATTGAAAAATACAAAATGAAATTATATGACTATTGTTCCAATACATTCACAAAACCCGTATGATTATTGGGCCGGGCCAAAAAAACGCAACCTTAAAAGTGACTAAATTAAATTCACAAATATTATAAAATTTCACATCCATTCTTAAATTAGAGTTTTGTTTGCCTTCAGTTATTGCTAATTCGTTCATTTTGATATAAAGAGTGTTGTAACACTTAAAAGTGATAATAGAAAACGTTTGGAAGAGTTAACATGATCTTGAAAACTTAAAACGACAATACTTATTTGCATTCGAAATGAATTTGAACTTGAGAAGAATGCTCAAACATAATTTTAATTAAGATGACGTATATTTCCCCTCGAATGAAATTTAGCCTTGACATAATAGCCTTAGACAATAACTCTTAAAAGGAAAAATAATATAATTTTTTAAGTAGACATTTATCACTGAAATAACTTTCAACTATACTGCTCGTTTTTAAGAATGATAAAACATGTGAAATTCAGGGAAAATCGAATAGTCGCACACGACATTTACAGTCAAAATTACATGTATTTTCGATTCTCGAGAGACTCATCTTTTGACTGCTTAATGGATATGGCCATGTATACAGCCCATTTCCCCATCATTACATGTAATAATGACTCGGGAACTTTGTGAATTATGCGGTGATGGGAATTGCACAACGCTTACTTGGCTAAGGATGTGGAAGGGATACTTCCTGAAGAAGCCAAAGGAGTGAATCCTAATTCCCATGTCAGCGACGGTTAACTGAATATGATTCTTCTTGTTTATTTTTCTTCTTTGGGCAATGTCCCAATTTGTCCCTTGAGCAAGTCAAGCCACTGCTACTTCTGTGACGCTAGGGCTAGTTCTAACTGTATCAACACAAGCATAGCACAATTACCAATTAATCGAGGTCAGGCAAGAACAGAGTCCTTAACCAACACAAGAATCAAAGAAGTTACGGGCTCTCCATCCCTAATAAACTGAAGAACGGACAACAAGCCAAATCCCAGCTTATCAACTGCTGCGGTGCTTGCCCTCATAGGACAAAGCTAAATTTTCTTCTTTACTTCGGCTAGTCCAACGTTCGGTCACGCAAAGAGCCCAAGGGGTCCTGAGACCCTTAGAAAATGATGAAAACAAACCATGTCCTCCATGGAAATGCCATGTTAATAAACACCAAAGATAGCACCGCACAATAAATTGAATCTCCTCTAGAAAAATAATCACGGGAGTTGATCCACTCAACTGCTAATTGGCGTATGAAATGAACGACTATAAAGAAAGTATCTTAGTTCCTAGGTCGTAATTGCAAAAGAAGCCGATGGCTAATCGTTTGAACTGATTACCAATGCCATAGGACCGAAATTTTGTGAGGCCACCGTGCTGAGCAAACGAAGTGAATTAAGAACAAAGAGCCAAACTGCTTGGACTGAATGATTACTCCAGTAGCATTCACGTAGATTGCAGAAACAAAATGATAAATATATGCAAGCAAGCAAGCAAGCAATCGTCTATGAGATAAGTCTCCATGAATAAATCCAAAATGTTTCTATCTGATTATACCAGCATGTTTAGCGAGACAAAATGTAGAGAGAACTCAAGGTGATGCCAGACATTGTCCGCGGAGCACCTCTGCTTTTCGCGTAGCATCTTCGAACCGCTTCTCACCCCTGTCCAACACGTTGCATATCTTGTTCATCAGACCTGCAAACACCAGCAATGCATCGGCCTCACCATTGCCGTTCTCAAAAGCCTCATCGTTAACCACTACTTCAATCGCGAAAATGTGCCTTGAGAGACTCACTCCTGCCAGACAGCGTAGATGCTGCCCTTTGGTTGAGGTTGACGAAGCCAGGTTTCAAGCCACTCGGGGTGGCAGTCAAGTAGCTCGAGGGAAAGCTCACGGGGCGAGCCTCGCCGGCGATCCAGGTGGCATCGTGCTGGTTCGCAGGATGCGGTCATGGCTCCGCCAGCATCCCCACCACGGACATGCCGCACCGCGTTGCCGCTGATCTCATTGCCGCCTTCCATGTCTTCGTCTTCTTCTCTCGTGCAAACTGTCGATTGGTGCTGCGAATCGAGAAACTATCGCGCAAACAGAAGAGAGTGGAGATGGAATTTAGAGATGGAATTTAAAGATGGAAAGATAGATCTCTGTAAGATCACGGAGATAAACGACAAACGCAATCTTTCTGTTATTTCGGATTTGATAAACTAGACTTGTTATTGAGAAAATATTGGGTGGGTTTTACCCTCCACGTAGGTGAAATGTATCACCATACAAAATTCGACACGTGGCAATTTTGGGCCCACCTGTCAGCGCCCACTCTCTCCCATTAACTCCGTCTCTCTCCCGTTTACCCTCTCTCCTCCCCTCCGTTTCTGCCCACAAAAACCAGCTGTTTGTTCGGAGAAAGGATGTCGATTGTCCTCTCTCCCTCCCTCTTTCTCTCTCTTCCCTCTCTCTCTCTTCTGCTCTTGATTTTGTATAAGGAAGAAACCAGCGTCCTCTCACGAACGGAAAAGGAATTTCGCTAGTGCCCATCTGCGCGCTCTGCAAGGGTTGATCCTTCACTTCATCCAGTGCCCACATTCTAGAGAGAGAGAGGGAGTGCAGTAACGAACAAAAGGGAGCTTTTTTGCGCCGTTCCTAGAGAGAGAAAAATGCGTGGGGCTGAGCCTGGAGCCGCTGGACATGGTGGGTGTCCGCATCCCGCACCACTTCCGCCCCATCTCGCCGGAGCTGATGCGGGACCCGGTGACGGTGTCGACGAGGCAGACCTACGACCAGTCCAGCATCGAGCCCTGGATCGCCGCTGGCAACACTACCTGCCTTGTCACCCACGCCCCGCTCCTCGACTCCGCCCTCATCCCCAACCACACCCTCCGCCGCCTCATCCGGCCGCCAACCGCCGCTCCGGCGTGGAGCGCATCCCCACCCCGAAGCAGCCCACCGACCCTCCCGCGTCCGCGCCCTCCTCTCCCGGGCCACCTCCACGTCGTCCGCCGCCGCCCCCCGGCTCTCCTCCTCCTTCCATAATAGACTCGCTCCAAGCGCCCGCCGCCGACTCGTCATCTTCCTCAAGCAAGACGATCGTCAAGGCAATGGAGGCCACCGTGGGCCAGCCATGGACAACACTTGCTCGACCTCAAACTCGAAGCTTAGCGCTTGAGTTTCGAGCTCGGCCTCAAGCTATCTCACCGCAAACGAAGCTCAACGCAGTCTCCATCCGGCGGTGCGCCGTCCCTCCTTGACCTGAAGCGGCCATGAGCCGACTTGAGCTCGAGCCATGGCAGACGCAAGAAAAAAGAAAAGAGAAGTGGAGAGAGAAGAGGGGGAGAAACAGTTATGGGCAGAAACGGAGGGGAGGAGAGAGAGTAAACGGGAGAGAGACGGAGTTAATGGAGGAGAGTGGGCGCTGACAGGTGGGCCCAAAATTGCCACGTGTCGAATTTTGTATGGTGATACATTTCACCTACGTGGAGGGTAAAACCCACCCAATATTTTCTCACTTGTTATTTCTCTCTGTATCCTCAAATTAAGGAACCTGTTTCCGCAAAGTGCTCTTTGGAATTTTGAAGTCCAAACACAGAGAAATTGTAAATGATGCAACTCACCATTCTATTTTTTCTTCTTCCCTTATTAATAAAAAAATAACCTCACTTACCACTAGTAAACTTAGCAACCCTCGTAAAAGAACAGAGAAAATTAATCTCATCTGGCACTCTTATTAAGGGTGAGATCATCTTTTGATGTCTCCCACTATTCTTTTTAATTTAATTTTTAACTAATTTTCAATGGAATATAAATTCAATTAAAGTCTCCAACGTTATGGTAGCAAGTCATTAAACACGTGTACATACACCCTAAGAAACACCGACACTCTCCGAGAGTCTTGATGTCATGTCGTACACCCCAACACGTGTCCGACACTCTCTCGATACTCTTGGATACTCTTCGACACCCGGTCAACACGTGTCGGAAAAATCAAACGCTTGATCAACTTTCCCAACACTCTTCGAAACTTGAGTCGGAATTCCAACATGCGAGTTTCTAACATGTGATTTCAACACGTGAAGTCAATTTTAAAAAATTTTCAATAAATGAGGGGTTTCTCTTCCGACATGTCTGACATGTGAGTTCAAAATGTATATTATTTTTTTCTTCAAGTTTTATGGATTATTGGAATAGGGTTGAATTTGCTAAATTGAGATAACGAATGATTTTAATAAGTGATGGATTAATGTTTTTAGTGTAAATTCATTGTAAGCTACATTATTATTTATTTATTTGTGAATTTGAATCAAATTTATTTGATTGAATAATCATATAAAATATATGTATATACATGTTTAATATATAACGTGTCTCAATGTATCATAATTCTCTATTTTTTTTTAAAATGACGTGTCGGCATGTCTTGTCGTGTCACGTTGTGTGTCAGTGCCGGTGCTTTTTAGCATACACCGCTGGAGTGCCACGAAGCTGCGTGTAGCATGGGTTGTATGCCATTTGGGATTTTAGACAAAGACTTCGAAACCCAAACTTGCTTCTCGTAGGATTACATAAAAAATTGTCACTAGGCTTGCTGTTATAATCGACAGTCTAAACTGTAATTAATGACCTTATAAATATGATAATCCTAAAGATGATGTGGTCGCAACTAAAATTCAAAACCGTAGTTATAAACATATACAATCTGATACTGGCCATGAAAGTAGACCTACATCATCAATATGACCCACATCTATTTGCCACATATATTTACGGGATCAAATTTTATTATCATGACTCTATACTTGTGTCCTACTAGTGCTAGCATGCTGAAAATGATAATCTTCGTAAGTTATTTTACTAGTCAATGAAGTGGATATAGTACATTTACCATTGTCCGTCCAACTTCCATAATCCCTTATTGACATTTCTGTTCAATAAAACAGTGGCTTGGGAGGTATTTTAGATCATCTACTTCTCCTTCGAGCATTTCTTAGACTTTGTACATCGAAGGGCGGCCGTTAGGATTCAACTGCATGTATCAAAGAGCAACTATCATCATCTTCTTTATTATTTTCCTATTCTCCTCACTTACTTTTTCCACTAGAATTTCCAATCCTTCACTAAGTTGGTCATGAACCCACAAAGGAAAGTAAGGGGTGTTTGTTTGTGTTCATATTTTTTGTTCATGAACACAATTCCTATTTTTTTTGTTCCGGGAACAAAAAAAGAATAGAATCGCATTTGTTTGCACTTTTTTAAATCTATTTTTTTTGTTTTAACAAATTTGGAACAGAAACAAGAAACAAAAAAAAACTTGTTTCTTGTTCTCGGAACACTTATGAGAAACAATTTTTCTCTCCTATTTTTTCCTTCTCTTTCTTTTCTTTTTTTTTTCTTTGGCTGGTCACCGGCCTCGGCCATGACTCGGCGACCAGCCGTCGAGGGCCGGCGACGCCATCGAGAGCCGGCGACCTTGCCGGAGCGTCGCCAGCCCCTAGCGAGGCTCGGCATCGCCGGGCCACCGCTAGGTCGGCGTCGCTTGGTGGTGGCCCGGCGATGCTCGAGATTGCCCAGCCAAGGCGAGGCTGAGCCTCACCGGGGCCGGTGAGCCTCGCTGTGGCAGCGAGGCCACTGGCCAAAAGGAAGGAAAAATAAAAAATAAAAAAAGGAAAAATAAAATAAAATATTAAAAAATTGAAAGAAACAAAAAAAAATCATACAAGTTTACCAAACGTGTTCCTGTTCTTTTCTATTCCAAGAACAAGTTTACCAAACACGTTCTTCTGTTCAAAAATTGTTCCTCGGAATAGAAATATTTTCTTTTTTTTTTTTGTTTCTTGGAACAATTTTTAAACAGAAACGTTACTAAATGCACCCTAAGTTTGATTGGAACATTCTACAATCATGTCCATATTCTTCCTCACACTAGCCATTTCCATCAACAAATTATCGAAACTATAGACATCGGCTTTGTAAGAGACACCCCCAAGGTTCTTGAAGACCAACTCTGGAGTCATGTATCCCAAGGTTTCTCTTGCGGCAGTCAGAGACACGGTGTTGTAGTCCGTGGGATACAATCTTGCAAGCCCAAATTTGGAAACTTTTGGGGTGAAATCCTTGTCTAGAAGAATAAGGTGAGGCTTAATATCAAAGTGTAGAATTTGCATATTGCATCTTCGATGAAGATACTCAATCCCTCTAGCCACTCCGAGAGCAATTTTGTACACTTCCTCAAAATCAAGAGAAATCCCTTGTTCTCGTGAGAAAATGTGTTTATCCAAAGATCCATTGGGCATGAAATCGTAGACAAGAGCTTGTTTCGAACCTTTGAAGCAAAAACTAGTAAGTCCAACCACATTAACATGATGAATTCTTCGGATGGTAGCTATTTCATTGATGAAGTCTTGCCCATTCGCTTTACCCTTCTTCAGAATCTTCATTGCCACTTCGCGGCCACTACGGAGTCTTCCTTTGAACACAGAACCGTACCCTCCCTCGCCTAGTTTGTCCTTGAGGTTGCAAATGATTTTCTTGGTGTCCAAGTAAGAATACCTTATCGGCGAGAAGTTATTGTTAGATTGCAAAAAAATTTCAACGTTTTGATCCGTTGCCAAGTGTCTTCTCCTCCATTTGTGTATTAGCAATATCATCACACATGGGGCTACCAAGATGAATTTTAGAACCACGAATGGCACTACATTTGGGGAAACGCAAGAGAATTGCGGGCGTGTTAAATTGTTTACATTTAGAAATATCAAATCAATTCAAACACTAAGATTTTAGTAATGTTACCCATGCCATCGGACAAGAGCATCCTAATAGTCCAGGGAATATCCCAGAGGGCATCGACGATAATTCCCCCCTCCCCCTTTTCCTAGCCTCTGAGTCGGATGCCCCATCAGCAGTCTAAAAGACACTTATTTAGACAATAATCAAGCAATGAGTATATCAGTTCAATCCACTCAAATTTGTTGGCGGAATTCAAATTAAATTAATAAACAAATGAATTAAAATGTTTTCATTGTTATACGTTAAAAAAAAAAAAACCACAACAGCGCTTAACTAACTACCTGATCTCAGTGGGCAATTTCAAATCGCATGGACTCTGAAAAGATATACAAATGGCTAGAACCGAATTTCCCGCGTAGATGGGATTTTACAGGTTCTGACCATATGTCCTCGCAAAGTTTTATTTATTAGAGAAAACTGAACAAGCTCTAAAGTTCTTACTTTTGGGGCCACACTGAATTTGGTGCTTGCCTTTGGTGCTTGCCAGTAATAATGATGTTTGCAGTACATCCTAGCGGCAATAAGAAGCCAAGAAAGCTCAAATCCATGTATTATCTGTTCATGGATTTGGACATAGGAACGAAGATCATCATTATCAACCCACCCAGGGATCATTGCCACGAGCTTTATAGTGCAAGCAGTTTCCACATACGAGACATTTGTATCGACCATGGCATATAATTGCCTTCTTGTACTAGAAAAATTTGTCCCATCAAGGCATGGCGAAGCGTCAATGTAAAATTGAGAAGCAATAGCCTTCTTGCAGGTCACGATCAAAACATTCGTGGATCATTCTTGACCATAGAACATGTTTTTCCCGTATACATATGGATTTGGTTGGTCCCAAAAGCTGTGGCACGACAAAGAGAGGAGAGGAAGAGATGAGCAATTACCCTTTTGCAGCCCGACATCTGCAGTCCTAATTGTGTAGTTGTAGTCGATGGAACGAATATAGTACTTGCCAGAGTACAAATGCAAAACGGTGCGGTTATTTATGCAGGCTACCTCATAATTAGGATCACCGTAGATCTTTGGGTCGCCTCTCAGTCGAAATGTGAAGTTTGTGTTCATAATCTCACCGCAAGAGGTGATGTACTGATTATCTTCTGCAGCAATACTAAAAGACTGAGGTAGAAGTAGAAGAAAAACAGCAAGAAGTAGTTGATCTTCGTGCATAGCTTATGCAGCGGAAATTTCCATCATAAATGAATCCATGGTGTTTACTTAAAAATTGAATTGACGAAATCTTGTGTGGATAGAAAATGTTCTCGAAAGAGCAAATACTATTATGGGTTTGGATTATAGCCGAAGTACAATTAGATGTCATTTGAAAAGTTGAATTTTGTGCTCAATCAGCGCAAACTCACTAGCCATGACTCCCTAACTCTCCATTGCCCAAAAAGTACACCAATTTGCGGATTTACACAGATTATGAAGCATGGATGTTAGTTCCAAGGTGGTGACTGCAAATGAACAGATTCCCAAATGAATGTCAAAGAAGAACATGGTGCCGAACTCTTTGATTTGAATATTTACTTCGACAGCCTTCACATATATTGCAGAAATAGGTCAATAATATATGCAAGCAAGCAATCACCAACCAAATAATTCTCCATGAATAAATCCAAAATGTTTCTATCTGTTTATACAAAATTGTTTGGCGTGAAAATATGTAGAGAAAACTCACGGTGATGCCGGACATTTTCTGCGAGCATCTCTGTTTTTCGCGTAGCATCTTCGAACCTCTTCCCACATCTGTTCAACGTGTCGCATATCTTGTTCATCGGGCCTGCAATCACTAGCAAGGCGTTGGCATCAACTATGCCATTATTAAAAGCCTAATCTTCAACTAGAATATAACTTTAAATGTGAATTTGAGGCCTTGATAATCCTCACTCCTGCCAGACTGCGCAGAAGTATTCATAGAGTGGCGCGGATGGATGGGTTCTTGTCGCCGCCTTGGTTGAGGTTGACGAAGCCAGGGACCAGGCCGCTCGTTGTGGCATTCAAGTGGCTAGAGTGAAAGCTCATAGGGCGAGCCTTGCCAGCGACCGATGCGGCAGTGTGCTGGTTTGCGGATGCACCTGTGGCTCCACGGCGGCCCCACCATACATGTGTTGCACCGCGCCGCTGCCGATTCGCCTCCATCGCTTATCGCCTTCTTCTTCAACTTCATCTTCGCCTTCCTCTCCCACGTAAGTATCGATTGGGATTGCAATAGCGAGGGATCTTTCTATTGTTATTTCGGAATTTTGGAGGCCAAAAACAAAGAAATTGTAAGTGATGCAACTTGCCAATCTATGCTCTCTTCTTCCCTATTAATCAACAGATAAGCTCACTTGCCACTAAATAACCATAGCAACCTCGTACAACAAACAAGAATTTGAAGTCCCCACCATCCATTGCGTAAGGTAACCGCCTCACACTCCCTAGGGGTGATCGGTTCCCGATTCGATCCAGTTCCACCTCTGAACCAGGAACCGGACCGGGAGCACCGGTCCGGTCCAACAAAATCAGCTCTACTTTTTTGCACTAAAGAGTGACCGCGCTCCGGACCGATCAACCCATAATCACACATGTTTCCACGTGCAAAATATTCAAACTTCACTTGTGTGATTCACACTTCACTTGTTTCACACTTAACTTTAACCATGAAGGCCATGAACAATTTGGTTAAAGGTTGTGCTTGGCTTAGATTTTATAGACAATCTCTCTTCTGCTCTTTAAATGTTTAGTCGATGTGGGACTCTTGAAGGTTTAAAGTGCCTTGTGGGTCTCTTGGAGCCTTAGTCTCACATGAGCGAAGATAAAACTAACAAGGAGATTTTTTTCTATAAATAAAAGAGTAACAAAAAGAATTTTAATGGTCTCTTGGCCACATAAGAAGTTGCTACCTCAAATTGCAATTTTGGTTGCAATAAGTTATCATGCTTATAAATTTTATTAATTCTGTGTATATAAATTATATATAAAAAAATTTGGCTCGGTCCGGTTCCCACCTTGGAATCGGGAACCAGACCGATTGGCCACCGGTTCCAAGATTAGTAACCAGAACCGGACCGCCGACCGTGGGAACTGCCCAAAACCAGCCGGCCCAACCGGTTCCCGGTTCGGGTGGTTCCCATTGCACACCCCTAGCACTCCCCTCCATTAGACCGAACTTTTTTATCATCTCTCCTAAAAATTTTCTCTCTCTCTGTTCATCATTTTTCAACGTTACAAGTAGCAACAATCGGTGTGCATAAAATGACTCGTACATACACCGCTAGAGTACCGTGAAGCCACTGTAGCACGAGTTGTGTGCTAGTTGGGCTTTTGAAAAAATGACTTCGAAATCCAAACTCATTTCTTGTAGGACTACACCGAAATATGGTCGAAATTAAGATTCATAAACATAGTTATAAACATATAAAATCTGACGATGACCATGAAAGGAGGCCTACATCATCAATACGATCTGTTTCTATTTGTCACGTTTGTGACTAGATTTAAGTGCTATTGATATTTATCTATGCTTGTCTACTAGTACTAGTATGCTCAAGATGAGAAGCTCTACAGGTTGTTGCACTAGTTGATGAAGTGGATATAGTATCATTGTCTTCGTCAGTCAAAGTTTCATCAAGCGAGCACGAATCGATCAAGCGAGCCTTCGCGTTTAGTGTTGAGGTGTAGAAGGAAGAAAGATAGGGATGAGAGGAACACTCTAGGCTGCTCTGTTTCCCGAGATGATGATGATAATGAGAGAAAGGGGCAAAAAAAAAAAAAAAAAAAAAACTGACTTTAAAGCTGATCGTGTGGAAGTGAATGATTTGGGGTGTAGCGACCAGACAACGAGACGTGCGAGACAAGCAAAAGCGTGGGAATGGTGGACTGAAACGTCGAAGCTGGTCGAAGAGTACGGGACAAGCGACCGAGGGAGACTTCATGCACCGCGACGAATCTGAAGTTCAATCGACCTTGGCTCCACCCAAGCCACCAGACGCGGCCACGTGCAGGGAGGTCGGAGCAAACTATGCCACGGCCTGGTCCAACGGCTAGGGGTTGGAATGAGGAACATAGATTAAAAGATTAGAATTCGACTCCCAAGACGAGGGAAAAGTCCATGGGAGTTCATTTTTCAATTATTGGAAATTCGATCTGATTGGTTTGAAAATGTATTGTTTTTCCATCATATAGATGTTAAAAAAATCTTAATAAAATGATAATTTTCACATGTTTATTCTATCTATAATAAATCTTAGCTTTTCTCATTTTAAAATTGTATTTTTGAATGCGACACAATGTATGCATTTTCTTATATAGCGGTATATTGTCATAAATGTTGCATGCATTGAGATCAAACCTTTTTCTCAAAGATGTGCATAAATGAAATGTGATTCAAGAATGATTTGAGAATTCTTTGTTCATCTTTAGTGTTATCAAAATGATATATATTGATAAATCTTTTTTTTCTTATTCTTAGTGACATACCTATGGCAAGGTTCATTATATATTATATATCTAGTACAAAAATAAGATTAATTTCTTATATACCACCTGTCGTATGCATGAGCAAGGATGATTTATAGATAATCTCAAGTTCGAAAAGGAAAGGAAAAGAAAGCATAAAGGAAAGCAAAGCAAACTCATGGAATAATCACTGCTCGACTCAAGGAGTTCACCTTGAGACCAGACTATAGTTTTTTCTCGGTGCTTTCAAATTGAACGAAAATCTAGACATACTAATCATGTTCAAGTTGGCTGCTTACATGAGGACCATGCTACTTTCAAAATCACAAACTTCTCTTATCAATCTATATTAGAGAATTCAGCCAGTGAATAGCTAAGGATAACATGTATGAAATTTTTTTAACCGGAATAGTCCATCCCCCTTCCGGTACTTCTTCCCCTTAACAGCTTAATTTTTTTAAATAACACATTCGAAAGTAAAGCTAGTGAGCTTTGGTGGATCTTGCTATCGAGAGCTAATTAAAGATGCACGGATCTATTATCTTTAAATATATAGAGTATATTATTACATTCTTAGTAACCAATATGTCCAGCTTTTATAAATTTAGAAAAAAGTAAATGACAAAAATGGTGGTTGATAATGGTCGATAATTTCAACTTTTCCATGGGTGTTGTTGGGTGTTGTTGATACTCAAAATTAATTGATGGGTATAAAACAAAGCATACATCTATTGTTGCTTTTTTCATATCTATTAGTCCTCAAATCTTTAATACTGGAAACTAATGAAGAAAAACCTTCCAAATTAATTATAGCCCATGAGGAAAAGGACAAAGGACAAGAAAAAGCCCAGTGCATGCTCCAATCTCTAGCTAAACCGCCCAAACCGTTCCCAAAGCTACCCGCCCGGTTCCTGTTCCAATCCTGCCCATTTATGGAACCACAATTTTCGGTCGGATCGGACTTTGAATTTTTTGTAACTTTAAATTACTTCTTTAAAAACGTACTTACTTTTAGGGTGTATTTGGTTCAACATTTGAAAAGCTCATTAGGAAAATACAAAGCATTTTAGCCTAAAGAGCTTTAGGAGAAATGCAAAGACATGTTTGGTAAATTCTGTTTTTGAAAAGCAACTTTGAAAGAAATGTTGTTTGGTAGAAAACACATTTGCAAAGTCCCTTTGGTGATTAATCTAAATATTTTAATTTTTATTTGTTTAAAATTAAAAAATAATGTTTGCGACTTTTTTAAATTATATTTGACAATCATGTTAAAGATGTTGTGTAAATAATTTTATTAAAATTAAAATTTCTTTTTTTTGCTAAAAAAACATCAAATTAAAAAAAATTACATACTCTCTTTCTAAATGACAAGAAGAATGCTTTCATTACAATGAAAATAGGATAACATATGCTTTGAAGAAAGGAGCTCATTATCCTTAAAAATCATAGAATTCCTTCGTATCATTGAGGTATAAACTTATTACGCAAGATTTAGAGGCGAGCTCAAGTAAAAACAAAGAAGGTTGAAGATTTTGATTTACATCTAAACTATGAGCATCACTACATTTTGCATCGGGTGCTTTCGAAAAACCCCAATTGAATGAACAGTTTGCAAAATGAGTTAATGTTTTGATCCTCAATGCCAGAACATGACCTCGGGATTTTCCCTAAGTAACTCTGGCGAAAACCTTTGGAAATTGGATTTGCCATGGTTATAGTGGATCCTTTTGGCCTTGTTCTTCTTTTGCTTAGCATACTGAATCCAGACGTGCAACCAAAGTGATGGAATTAATTTGCAATCTTACTCGTCTGCAATGGGAGCTTCAACTGTCAATTTGCACAACGAACAATCTAAGCCAGAGTGAAATCATACACAGGAGCAGAGTAACTCAAAAGCTGCACTAAACCACATTATTACGATCCATACTTAACTCTTGAATCTTAAATACAAATCCAAAGCTCAACTCATGAGGAAAACGAGGGCAAGCAAAGCTATTCTCTGTTGGGACAATGAGGAGTAGCTGGATGCCCCCAGGAGGATCACACTCTGAACGGCCAAAAAAGAAATAGAGCCGAAACAGAGTCAGACCTAATCCCTCCAAGTAGAACAGGCGACTGACTAATCGAACCTCTACCGAAACAATACCAGAAATTGTGAAGCTCCGAGGCCTCTCAAACAACATCAACAAAAGCCAAGACTTCAAGAGTCTCAAATCTGCCTACTCAGCGGAAGTATTTCGCAGTCACTTGCGAAGACCCATCTGCCATTAGAAACCCACGTAACACAAATCTAGCAGGAATACCTCAAACCCTTAATTCTAATCCAATTTCAAGGACACCCAGAAAAACCTAGATCTTCAAAAGAATCCACAGATCGATTTGAGATCTCGAATCACGAGCACAACAAGAGAGAGGACGACCCAGTAAAGCAAAAACCAGGCTCGCGCAGTAACAGAGACCCACCGAAGCCTCTCGCGAAGAGTAATGAAAGCAAAGTCGGATCCTCAACGCCGGCGTGGCCCGGATCCTCCGCGGCGCCGTACGCGAGCGCGAGGTGGAAGCTCTCGGACGTCCGGTTCCATCCCACCCAAGACATTCCCGATCGGGGATCCGCCGGCCTCACGCGCCGCTCACCGGCCTCTCACCAGCCTCGGTCGATCGATCGCGGCGGTCGTCGTCGTCGGCGGCGGCGACATTGACCGGCGGCATCGGATCGGAGGACGGCTCGTCGAGGGAGAGAGCGATGGGGAAGGATGCAGAGCGTGGGGGAGGGTGCAGAGAGAACGATCTAGGGTTTTAGTTTTCAAAAAAGATAAAATTGGTTTTTTGATAAAGTTTTGAGGGTAAAATAGGTAACTTATTAATTTTCATTAAATGAGTTCTTCAGCATTCCGAATATGCCAAAAGCTCCTTTTGGAATAATTGCCAAACATCCCAAATTTTCTCCACTGAGCTTTGCAAAACTGGGCGCTTAAACGCCGAACCAAACGCACATTTGGAGTTGAAGCCGTTAAAAAAAATGGGTTTTTTCTTTTCAAGAAACAAATAAATGGGATATATTCAATTTATAGATTTATCATATCTTTATTTCCTCTATCTTCTTCTGTTAGATGGACGTGAGCAAGTCCTTAAAAGGATTAAGGGGAAGAAACAGGCACACACAGGGGTAGGAGACCTCGCAATCTCACTCCCGTATTCCCTCTTTGTCAAGAAGATCAAGATAGACAATGAATTTAGGGCCTCACGGTAATGAAGGTAGACACCACGTCAAGACTTCGATTCTAGCTATCGACGGATGTTTTTTTTTTTTTTTACATGGAACCACCGGTAAACCCGAGGGCATTAGCGGGACCCACCTCCCACACCCCACTTAAGTCGCGCAATGGGGCGAAAGTTTCGAGGAAAAAAACCGCAAAATCATTTGTTCATCATTTATTAAGGGAAAATTCCAAATAAGGATTTGAAATGCATTCATTTTTTCAAATAAAGATCCAAAATGAATCTTATTTTAAATTAAAAATAAGGATATGAAATTGATTATATTTATTTCAAATAAAAGCCCAACTGAAGAGTATTTTCGTCCTCTTTTTCTAATTTTTTTTTCCTTTTTTTGACCTCGCCGAAAAGGAAAAAAAAGAAAAGAGAAAAAAGAATATGAAATAGCTTAAAATTAAAATTGTATCTAGACAAAGACGTAATTGATTGAAGTGGAATATCTAGTGTTGGCTAGTAACCCGTGAGATAAGACCTTTATTTGAAAGTACAATTATTTAAGATTGATATTATTACTTCAAGTCCATTATTTAACAAAATATGAATTTTTTAGACTCTTATTTGGAATTTTCCTTTATTGAGTGATCTTTTTTATAGCAAGGAGGCATTTAAGTGGATTCATCTTGGCCCTTATATTGCATTGTGACTTATTACATCCTTCGATCCATATTTTTGTATTGGACTTTGTTAACATTTCAGTTTTATTGCTATTATGTAAATCATATATTCTTTAAGAGGTGAGCCCCATAATAATTTATAATTATTTAATATTTAATATTTTATTGTTTTGAACATATTGTTATTCTAACAATAGATCAAATACTATCATCAAATCATTTCTCAAACATATTGATGATCCCATTGAAATCATACAGTTCAATTTTAAGAACATAAAAGTTCCGAAATATTCTAGGTATTATATTGAATGAACTAATCCTATTGGAGTTTGGGTTAAAAAAAATGAAAAAT
The DNA here is from genome assembly GCA_014182365.1 of Eucalyptus tenuipes. Classification (NCBI taxonomy): domain Eukaryota; kingdom Viridiplantae; phylum Streptophyta; class Magnoliopsida; order Myrtales; family Myrtaceae; genus Eucalyptus; species Eucalyptus tenuipes. The sequence goes on along the minus strand of CM024547.1, from coordinate 3,924,399 downwards.
TACTAATGACGATTAGATATTGAGGAATTGTCACACACAAAATAAGATGCTTGAATAGAAACGACATAATTTATGACGAGGTATATTAATATTTCAAAGAATTAAACTTGACATCTTCTTGAGAATACATTTCGTTTACTCGATCTTAATTAAAACATGTCTAAGCAAGTAATTACCCAAGGTGATTATTTTCAAAATGAAAAACAAAATTTCCTTAATCTATTAAAAGCAAAAGAACATCATCGATTGTTTTTAGCTCTATTATCTTCTTTGGCTCCATTATTAAAAGAGGAGTTGGAAAAGGCACGTCGGACGGTGGGGTTGGCGTGCGAAGGACGGACGGTCCCGGCTCGTTGGTTCCCCGATGACATGACACACTCAAGCACGGCCACACCTTCAGAGGGCCGGCAAAGGGTCGAGGAAATTAATATTGCTGTGGGAAATAAAAGAACTGAACAAAAACGAGACAAGATGGGGACAGAGTCGAGTAAACTAAAGAGCGCACTCGCTTCCAGAAAAGATTGCCGTTAAACGAGCCGGAGATGAAAGAAGGAATGCTGTTTTGACGGGCGAAAGATGTTTGACTGGTGACCGGACCAGACCGGACCGGAAGGATTGGTTTCCAACTAGATTTGGGGATTGGTTTTGAGTGTCCCTAACGTTGATCAATCAGTAAATGCAGTATTCTCGACGGATCAACTAAGAGTCAAAGTGGGGAATTCTTCCATGAGGACGTGAGGAAGGTCGGTGGGTGCTTGCACGAGCGAGCGCGGATCGGCATAAGAAGAAACCAGCGGCATATACCTGCTTTCGGCTCTGTGGACGTAATTGACGGGACGAACCTCCGTTCCTTCGGCTTGCGACCAACGCCAACCACATCTCAACTTTCATGCCAAGAACTTGTGGGCTCGTTTTTTCTTTTTCTTTCTTCTAATTCTTTTATATATATAATTTCTGAAGGGAATATATGTCCCTGACCGAACGATTTATCTTTTTCCCATTTTTAATCCTTCTGGGCCGAAAATAATTAGGTATAATCTCGGGAATTCTTGGCCTCGAGATATGACTTGGGAAAAAAAAGGGCAATAAAGGAGAGAGATATGCTCTTATGACCTCACGAAGAGGATTCAGATTTAGTGGCATGTCAACTTGTCGAACTCTGATAAGATGTTTCACTTTGTGTCCAATTAAACCACATGCTCCGTCGCCAGTTGGTTTGGCGAATCCTTTTTTAAGTTTTCGTTCGAATAAAGGAGAGAATCAACATGGGCCGTCGATTTGATAAAAGAGAAAGAGAACGTGGGAGGGTTCGTGAGGGTTCGAATCTTCGATTAGAAACTTTGCTTTATGGGCGGATGGAGCGTGACAACGTGAAGGCATTGCGGTCGAGATTTAAATGATGTTACGCCCACCGATTTTCTGGTCGGAAAATAAAGAGGACGAGGAGTGCAAAACAAAAAAAAAATTATATATATATAAAAGAATAAACGGGGGATAAAGGGAAATGCGAGGGAGGAAAGGAATGGGGAATAGGATTAACTTGAATATCGAAAAGAGCTGTGGTAGAGAAAAGGAAGAATCGAATAAAGAAGGTTTTCTCCATTCATTCATGGAGAGGAAGGAACGGCACTTGAAGGTCTAAATTGCCCACCCACTTTCCCCCTTTTTTGGCGTAATTTAGGCGAACGGGTGGTGGAGACTCAACTTCTGAAAAATCCATGAAATTTTATACAAATCTCGTAATTCTAGTTTAGGCATTTGGTCTGTAGGTGACCCGCAACAGAGTGCCCTCATCTTCAATTTGAGTGAAATAAAACCCTTTTTAAAAGAGTTTTCTCAATCATAACAAAGAAAAACAAGAGATAGTTTGAGGTGGGTAATCTGGTGATTGATACCCATGAATTTTATATCACTCTGCAAGATAATCAATGATTTATTAAAGTAAAAAATGAGGTTTGTCTCCCTTTTTTACTTTCTGAATTTTATCCTTACATTACTCCCCGTCTTTCAAAGGAATTCACTCATTTTATTTCTCTACTATAATTTATTCTTCTCATTAAAAGAATTATAGTTAAAATTGTAAAAGTGCCAAAAACAGAAAACTGCCAGTTACTCCAAAAAAGAAAAAAACTCAAATATTCAAATTCATTTGCATGTTGATTCTAGCATCTCTTTAAAACAAGCCACATTAGGCATATTGATACTCGAAATTATTTACTATTCATTTGAAAATAATAGATTTTTAGATTAGTGGAGAAGATGCCGTAAGAATGCCAAGGTGAAGAAGTGCTTATCAAGTTCCTTAATTACAAAAAGTGTTTTTTTGGTCAAATAATTGCGAAAGTTGAAACAGCCCGTTTTCACGTCGAGTCCAAGACCTCCTTTCTTCCATTCACTTTGGCAGAAAGGCCCAAAAAATAAACATATTGTAATTAAAGGATTGGTGGATCAGATCGAGGCGTCTTAGGAACACGCGCCTTGAAATTATCTCAAAAATGGAAATCAAAAGAACAAACCCCCCTTTACACAAAAAAAAAAAATTTCCATTGTATTTTATTAAAACAAATAGGATATTCTGTTCTTTTTGTCGATAAAATTAAAGCGTAGATTTTCTCTTTTTTTTTCTTCTATAATCTTCCCTCCCCGCGAAATAAAAGCGAGATTTAATTCACGGGCTCAAGGGAAAGATTAACAGAAAAGTTATAAACATATTGTAATTACGTTTAATTTAATTTTAAACCTTTCAGGATTTTTATCAATTTAGTTAAAATGTCCGACTAATTAACAAATTTTTTGATTTTTACGTGAACTTTTTTTAATATTTTTTTGTATAAATAATAATTTTATTATTTTTTATGTTTTTTTCCACTTAGGGCCGCCCAACAACCTTTGCTGGGCATAAGCAAGGCTTGGGACACCCTAACTAACCAAGGTGAGTACGCATGGCCCCTCACCCAAATCCGGCGAGGGCCGTGACAAGCAAGGGTGTACTCGCCTTAAGTGGAGGGAAAAAACCAAAAAAAGAAAATAATTATTAGAATATTATTTTAAAAAGCCCAAATCAACGCTGCAGTGCCATATTAGCATTGGTTAGATAAATTGAATTGACATAAATATAAAAATAAATATAATTAAATTGACACGATTATAATAAATATGGGACTTTTTAATAATTCTTCCCAAGTTGGAGAGAAGCGGGCGTTCAAGCATCCAGCAATCGTCGAAACCGAGGTGCCCGCGTTTCTCCTTTCCTTCGTTGGCCGGTCTGCGCGTTCAAGTCCGCGGTTCAAAGCACTCCCAACTCCACGCGACCTCGCCGGAAGATTCACGTCCGAATCCCCAAAAAAGAGAAAAGACGCGGACGTTGCACCAAGACGCCGTAAACCGAGTATAACAACGCAATTGTACCTTAATTTCATCGAACGAGAAAGGGGCAATGGAAGTACCAATTCCCAGAAAGACCTTGGCAACAAGGGAAGTGAACGTGGAGATTGCTCGGAAACAACTTTTCCTTAACGATCGAAGGGAGTATAAAGCGGGGCCAAACTATGACAATGACAACGTAATTGTCCTTTAGTTGCCTTGAAATGAAAAAGGGGTTGGAGAAGCATTGAATTATCAGAAGGGTCTTGCGCAAAAACGAAGTGATGATGGAGGAACCTACAGCCTAACGCCTTGGAAGTATCTTCCTTCTAAATTGAGCCCAAAGCAAAAATTGGGAAGCTACGCCGCATTGGCTCGGAAATATCTTCAATTTGGTGTAACTCGCACTTTGCGTCGATTGTTGTATAAATAAGAATTTATATGTAAGCATTAGGAAAATTTCAAATAAAGATCCGTGAATCTTTGTCGAATCTGAATATTGTTACTTTTTAAATAAAAGTTTGCCTAAAATGTCAATTTCAAAATACCCGATTTTCCAAATAACTCAAGTAGAGACTATGTCAATTTCAAAGAATGACCCGACTTTCCATCTCAATTTTATGTCAAAGAATGACCCGACTTTCCAATAACTCAGAGCATTTTCAATTTCAAAGAATGACCTTTCCAATATTTTTTTTCCTTTTCTTTTTTCCCTTTTTCTTTATTTTTTTCTAGTTATCCCTTTCCTCTTCCTATGATGCTCCGAATGATGCTTGGAGAAGGCAGGGCACCCTCGCCCTGGGTGAGGCCATCCTCGCTCATCCTCGCCTGGGCTAGGTGACCCTCGCCAAGAACCTAGAACCTTTCACCTTCCAAAAAAGGGGTTATGGAAGAATTACATTCCTCATAATGGTCTCGTGAAAAAGCGAAGTGATGGTGGAGGAACCCACAACCTAAGACCTTGGAAGTATCTTCCTTCTAAATTAACCCAAAGCAAAATTGGGAATCTACACTACAATGGCTCTAAATATCTTCAATTTTGCATAACTCGCACTTTGCATGGATTATTGTATAAATAAGATTATATATATATAAGCATAAAAAAGGTTTCAAATTGACATAAACCTTTTTGTGATAAACAAAATTGGGTTTGGCTGATGTTACAAGAGTCTAATATCAATACGATTTCCATCATTTTGAGCAACTTTTTAGAAATCAGAAAGCTAACGTGATGTTTTCACTTGTTATGTTTCGTTTGTTCTGTACTATGCCTCAGCTCCACGTAATTTATGTGTTCGTATTGTAGTAGCTGCATTCGTATACAACGTAAATTGTAATGCCGGTACATAAAAAAAAAACTTCTTTAATAATAAGGGGTTATAATTAGAAAAGAGAGAGATAATGAAGAGCAAGGGACAAGGGTAATAAATAGGTAGTAAAATGATAGGAAAATTACAAAAATAATAATAATCATAAATCTATTGTATAAATGCCAACTTAGTCCCAAACATTTCAATTCGACCAATTTAATTATAAATTTTTTGACAATTTGTCAATGTAGCCCTTTCAACCATTTTGACAAAAGAAATTGTTGACATAGACACGGATCATTATACGTGATATAGCCGATGCTTGGCGTGGATATTATAAATTTAAAAAAAAAAATTGTGAAATTTTATAATTTTATATTTTTTTATGTAATTCTATGTTATTTATTTTTTTCCATTGAGACTAGTGATTGTCGACAAGGCCTTGCTAGCCACTTGGCAAGGGCCTACAAGCCTTTGCGTAGATCCAATGAGGGCTTGTAGGCTCAATGACCGTCACTAGCTATAATGAGAAAAAAAGAAAAAAAAATCAGTTTTTCTTTTATATTTTAAAAAAATTGTCTACGTTAGTGTCCGCCTTCTCACATGCTAGTTGTGTCATGTAAGATACCCGACATTCATGTTAGCGACTTTTGGACAAGATTTGTTGGAATAATTATATTGACAATTTGTTGAAATATTTATGACTAAATTGGCCAAATTGATTCCCAATAATGCAAGCAAAAGTATGCTCCAAATCAAGAAGTCCAATAGGATTGAGGAGGAATATGGTGAGTTCATAATTTCTTGGAAGTGGTTATAAGACTCCTTTGAGTTTTGGAAGCTCTCATATGCTAGATCTGAATTTGGGAGAAGTTACTTAGAGCCGTTTATGTGCTCATTCAATCTCTCCTAATCTATATATAGATTTTGCAGCCTGTTCAACTTGTTTTTTGAGTCTCTAGATGGTGATGGTGTTGAAAATGTTGAATTTAAGCGTGCATGCTCATTGGACAAATTGTAGCTTTTGAAGCAAGAGATTACGAAGTGCACCTATCACTTATAATGATACGAGATTCAGTAAGCAGGCTCTGTTCATTATGCTTTTATGTTGAGATGGATCTATTCTTGTAAGATGAGAGTGTGCTTATTAAGACATTTTATGCCTTTTTGTTCTACTTTTTTGTTTGAGATTTGTTTTGTTTTGAACCTCTCATGTATTATCTTGAGTTCTTGATATATGAATAAAATATTTACTTTCAACCAAAAAAATTGATTAAACTAAAGGGCTTTTGACTAAATTGACATTTGTCATGGGGTGGTCTAATATATAAGGTCAATGACTCCTTTGGCTTTTATAGACAGTCGAGCTAATGGTCATGGACAAAAAGAACCCTATCTAAGTCGAATTGAAGTCCTGGTGGCTACAGGCGGTAGCTGAAAGATCACCGGCAATGCACTTATGCCTCAAATTCAACTGCCGAAATCCCTTGATGAAAGCCACGAAAGAAGAGAAAAAAGAAAACACAAAAATCAGGAGGTGCATGTCCGAATGATATCAATCCATGACGATAGCAAATATCATCGTTTTGAACGTGCGATGTTCCTATGTCAGGTCCTTCTAGATTTGCCAGGTAGGCATGGGGATATCTAATCCGTGACCAGGTCAGATATTCTTGTGAAGCTATGTGGCTTCGTTTTTCCAAATGTACCTATCTATCCATGAATTATAATTTGGTAGATTAGATATGATTAGATGGTGGTAGGGTATACCTAACCACTTCCACGTCATCTTCTTAATTTCTTCAAGCATAATCTGCTCACGCATGCCAATTGAGTTCTAATCAGGAGTTCGAAGTAATTAATCAACGCATGAGCTAGAAGAGTGCGACGGGCATGCGGCTTAATTGAAAGTGCTCATTTTCAGGCTGCTAAATCACGCTTTTCTTTGGGTGTTTGATACCATTCGATGTCAAATACACGAAAAATACTAGCTTGTATTGGAGAACGAATAGTACCCCCTATGTCACCTTAATAGCACCTGACATTATCCATGACTTTTGAAAGTTCGCATTTGGACACCTAATAAAAAATTCGCGTTGCTTATCATAGCTTAAAATGAAAATGAGAGAGATAACTCATACAAACTCGCGTCGTGTTTATTCATGTTGGTGAACCTTGCCGTATCTTCTTCTTGTTGCCAAAATATTGTATATTTGATTCATAGTGCCAACAAGTCGTTCGTACGAGAGATAGGTGACAACGTGTGAAGTCAATAATCATGTCGGTTTCGAGGGAGTGGTGTTGTGTAGTACCAGATTTGAGTTTTTTGTTCAAGTTAGGAGTGTGCAAAAGAACTGAGGTCGGTGGTTCTTGAGGGAATCTGTCTGGTTCCTAGTTCCAATTTATGATTCCATGGGCGGATCCGTCCACTCGGTTACCCGGTATATTATAATAATATATTAATTTTTAATATTAAAAAATTGAAATTACTAATTAACAAACCCAAATTAAATAATTTACCCAAATCAAATAATTAAAAAATTAATTAAAGTGGGTAATCTAATATCATGCCAATCACACCAAATGGAGAGGTCGTGATCCTTGAAAAGTCCAAAGCGCACATCTTGACAAAATGCCGAGCAGTTAGTGGGCAAAAAGCAAGCACACGAAGAAGCAGCTGGAGGAGAAGAAGAATAGGTGAGGTAAAGAACCAGCAATTTCGGTGAAAATCAAAGTTGTTTCGCAACTAACGGGTGGATCGCGGTTCCATTTTTGGGAACCGGTCCTGCTCGATGTGATTCCAAGAGCCAAACGACCGGTCCTTAGCGGGCGTTCCCAGGATCTAGGTTGGGAACCCGCCCGTCCGGACCATGCACACCCCTAGTTTCAAGTTGTACTCTCATACCGTATCAAGATTTACTGACCAACCTAGTAACTTTTTGCGTCGCGCGTAATTGCACCGTTCGACTTAGTCGCAGTTCCAATGAGGCCCATATTAATTGCCCAAGCCCAACCCCTAATCCCTGGCTCCTTATTGGGCCCAACGATATTCCAGACCGAAAAGCCCGAACACGTCCATCTCATTTCGGCTTCACACTCTCTTCAGAGAGACGGCAACTGGGCATGTGCTGGCCCAGGAGCTGTTCATGGGCAGGACCGGCCCGGCAAGAAAAGCCTTCGGGCCTGGCGTTCCGGGCCGTACCCGACGTCCGGCCCAATTTCGATCTTAAGAGTTTCTCTCTTCACGCAGGTATAAAAATCAGTCACTCTCACGCTCGCTAGGGCTTCGAGGCGAAGCAACAACCTAGTCTCTCTCAGCCGCGCGGTTTTAGCAGAGCCACCAGCCGCCGCCGCCGCCGCCGCCGCCCGAAGCGAAGATGAAGACGATCCTCTCGTCGGAGACCATGGACATCCCCGACGGCGTCACCATCAAGGTGAACGCGAAGGTGATCGAGGTGGAGGGCCCCCGCGGCAAGCTCACCCGCAACTTCAAGCACCTCAACCTCGACTTCCAGCTGATCAAGGACGAGGAGACCGGCAAGAGGAAGCTCAGGATCGAGGCCTGGTTCGGCAGCCGGAAGACCTCCGCCGCCATCCGGACCGCCCTCAGCCACGTCGAGAACCTCATCACCGGCGTCACCAAGGGTTACAGGTACAAGATGCGCTTCGTGTACGCTCACTTCCCCATCAATGCCAGCATCCAGAACTCGAACAAGTCCATCGAGATCCGCAACTTCTTGCGCGAGAAGAAGGTGAGAAATCTCCGTTTTTTTCTTAAATAATTTATTTGAAAGCGAAGAGTTAGTCTCGGTGTGAATGGTAGGGTTGATTGTGAAATTTCAGTGAATCTGACAGCACCTAGATAGCTTTTTCGTATCGGATTTCGATGGTCTGTGGATTGAAGTATTTATTCTCGCCGGGGTACTGAGATTTCTGTCTGTCGTTAGAATCTAGTTCAAAAGTTGGAATCTTGCGGTGTCTGTTCGAATGCATCGATGGAAATTCGAAGTGAAAAGGTCTTTTTTCTGAAGTAAAGTTCTGCATATCAATAGCTTCACGTAGTTAGGAGACCTAGACATAGCTTGTGGGCTGTTCTGTTCTGTTCGTCCTCTTGATGATTGTTTATGCAGCAAGTGTGTGCAGTTTATTGTACTTTCAATCGATTGAGGTCAGAAGGTTGCATTTTGTTTGTTAGCTTATGCTGTTTCTGGACTGATGTGATGAATGAGTTTGTAATGAATGCTATACTGTGCTATACATGTATACCGAATGGAGGCTGCCGGCCCCATACTTTGGCTTTCCGGTTTGGACTTATATTCTGATAACAAGTTTTCCCAAAATCAAATCATTTGATGATTTTGTCCACCCCTATTGTTTTCATCACTTTACTTATCTTGTGGGTCTAGATGAAACTGAAAATAATCTTTTCTTTGCTCGTTTTACTCAGGTGAGGAAGGTGGAAATGCTTGAAGGAGTATCTATGGTCCGTTCTGAGAAGGTGAAGGGTTCCGAGAAGGTGAAGGATGAACTGGTCGTGGAGCTTGTTTCCGAGTCTTGCGCCCTCATAAACCAGGTACGTCCTACTCGTCATTTTCCTTACATACGACCCCCTGCACGTGATGAAAAGCTCTTGCTGAGATTGAATTTCTGCGTGTATTGAAACAGAAATGCCATGTGAAGAACAAGGACATCAGGAAGTTCCTTGATGGTATTTATGTCAGCGAGAAGGGAACCATCTCGTTGGATTTGCTTCTGAAGGATGATTTAGCAGACTCTGATGATCTTGTTGAGGATGAGGTGTACAATTTTGTGCTATGGGAGTTTCTCTGCCTACAATTTGGTGTTTAAGGAGGTGGGGATGATTTTTTAAATTTTATTTAATCAGTTGATGTAGAATTTTATGCTCGTGGGATTGTTTTTGGGCTGCAGCGGCGGTTGTTGACCGAATAGAAGTGATGGATGGGGGATGATTTAGATGATTTTGAGTCATGAGTTGATTGTTTGGAAGATGAAGTGTCTTCAAATGATGTTATGCTGTTATGCTGTGTTCTTTTTGTTTGTTTAGTATATGTTTATTCAAAAGGTTTAGAGAGGTTTTTCTTTTCTTGTTCAAAACAAGGCCTAGAGATGTTATGGAGCATATCTTTTTTGGGGAAGGTCCCAAAGTTATCGTTTTTGCTTGTGACTTTCATCCCAGGTCATTAGAAGCTAACATGGGTTGGGTTTTTTTGGTATTAGTGATGCTGCATTACCACCACTACATGCTATGTTTTACTATGTTTTAGAACGATTTTGTTGATGATAAGTGAGCATGATTGTTATGGGAATGCATTAGGTGGTGGCAGAATTTTCTGCGGTTGTGGTAAGTGATCTATATTAGTCATTAGAATACGTTTGATTGTTCCGAAAATTGATTTGTTGCTTTGAACACTTTCCCTGATCGCTTTTCTCTGTTTTCTGATAATAAGAAATGGTATAGTTTTTTTTTGCATTGCTTATTGTAGCGAAGCAACCCTTGGAAAGTTATTTTGATTTGTACAAGGTTATGATATGTATGCTTGCAAAATACATGAGTTCTTCTACTTTATCTAATATCAAATTGTTATTGTTATTTCTTGTTCTCCAGGGTTTTTGAGTTGTGAACAAAGATGTGGACAGGTATGGCCATACTAATTATTAATTATTTTATTTTTTATTTGAAAAATTTATTTTGATTAATAACTACAAGCTAAATTATTTTGAATTAATTTTTTTGGGTAAATTTAAGAAGACTAAACATGTCCATGCCCAAATGTTTTAAGTTCATTTCTTTTCATAAAACTCAAGTTTTTTTTTTTGATTTATTTTGATTAAAACTAAACTAAATTCTCTCCCTAATAATTATTAATTTTTTTTTTTTTTTATTTGATGAATGTAAATTATTTTGAATTAAATTTTTTGGGTAAATTTAAGTTCGCCGTGCCTTCGATGATAAGAAATGGTATAGTTTTTCTTTGCATTGCTACCCTTGGAAAGTTATTTTGATTTGTACAAGGTTATGATATGTATGTTTATATCTTATAATGTGAGGGTTTTGTGATGAATTTAGTCAAGAACTTGAATGATAAAGCAAATAACATGAGTTCTTCTACTTTTCCCTCTTGCTTAAGGTGGTCTAGCATTCGTCTAATATTTTATTTCTTGTTCTCCAGGTTTTTGAGTTGTGAACAAAGATGTAGTCGTGTTGTTTCAGGTAAGGCCATTAAATTTCTCTCCCTACTAATTATTAATTATTTTATTTTTTTATTTGAAAAATTTATTTTGATTAATAATTACAAGTTAAATTATTTTGAATTAATTTTTTGGGGTAAATTTAGGAAGACTAAACATCTCCATGATTTCCTTTCAAAAACTCTTTGAATTTTTTTGGGTAAATTTAAGTCATGCAATGCCCAATGTTCTAAGTAGAGCACTACTGGGAGTGTAAAATCTGATTTATTTTGATTAAAAGTAAACTAAATTATCATTAAATTTTTCTTTTTTTTTTGAAGTAACTTATGTGGGGCTTCGCAAACACTACAACAAAAAATGCTTAGAATAAAAATGTTATGTACACGGTGCATCAATTTTCACACATAGGGGACTCGGTTGATTGTTATCATACATGTTATTCGTGCATCGATTGCCACATATGTGGGGCTTCGCAAACACTACAACAAAAAATGCTTAGAATAAAAATGTTATGTATGCGGTGTATCAATTGCCACACATAGGGGACTCGGTTGATTGTTATCATACATGTTATCCGTGCATCGATTGACACATATCCGCTTCGGACTTGGTAGTATTTTCGATGATGTAGTTGATTACTTGGGGCCGATTAAAGCAAAAACTAGTTAGCAAGTAATTTGCAGTTCGAGCGAAAGTAGCGGAAGTAGCGGGTACATTCATTTCCTTAGTCCTCACCTCAATTCCTTACTTCCCTCCTTCAAATCAGCTTAATTCCTGTGAGGTGATCCGAACCTACAACTGCAACCATCGAACCAGAGTCTTTTTGGCAGCTACAAGCATTCTTTTTACCATAAATCTAAATACAATTTAATTTATTTTAGTAATTTTTTTTCACCCAATTCGAGTAGAATACTCAAATACTCATATATTTCTTGCATCGAGTATTGTTCCCTGGGTGCTTGGAAACTTCTCTTCATAATCCAAGAAAAAACCTAAAGCATCCACCTAATGCAAACATCAATATAAAAAACATCAAGCTAATCGAAATACTTATCCCATCTATTTTCCTCATGTAAAAAAATCAATCTGGTAATGTCCAATTGCATCAACGTTCGATTGCATCAAAGCGGGGCTATCTCAATATAATTTATGTTAATTAATAATTAATTAACTAAATAATATCAAATGGGAAAATCTTACATCTTCTTGACATAGCATCACGTGACATAGTACGTAATTTCTCCACTTCCTTCGGTGTTAAATGTTTTAGGTATCTTGTGTTCGTTTTCTAATGTGAAGAGATATAATAAGTATTAACATTAGAGGGAAACAGACAAAAGGCAAAGGTAAGCAAAATACCTCAATGGATAAATCCCCTAAAACTACTCGGATCTTATTCTTCTTAGCCTCTTCCCATGCCACACAAAATTCACTCTTCTCATCTTTAAGCACATTCCTCCGCGATTTGCGGTTGTGGTAAGTGATCTATATTAGTCATTAGAGTACATTTGATTGTTCAAAATTGATTTGGTGCTTTGAACACTTACCCTTGACCAACTTTTCTCTGTTTTCTGATGATAAAAAATGGTATAGTTTTTCTTCGCTACAATAAGCAATACAAAGAAAAACTATATCATTTCTTATCATCAGAAAACAGAGAAAAGTTGGTCAAGGGAAAGTGTTCAAAGCACCAAATCAATTTTCGGAACAATCAAACGTACTCTAATGACTAATATAGATCACTTACCACAACCGCAAATCGCGGAGGAATGTGCTTAAAGGTGAGGAGTGAATTTAGTGTGGCATGGGAAGAGGCTAAGAAGAATAAGATCCGAGTAGTTTTATGGGATTTATCCATTGAGGTATTTGGCTTGCCTTTGCCTTTTGTTTATTTCCCTCTAATGTTAATACTTATTATATCTGTTTACGTTAGAAAACGAACACAAGATGGCCACACTAAATTCACTCATCTCGAACACAAGATGCCTAAAACATTTAACATCGAAGGAAGTGGAGAAATTACATACTATATCACGTGATGCTATGTCACGAAGATGTAAGATTTTCCCATGTGATATTATTTATTTTGTTAATTATTAATTAACATAAATTATATTGAGATAGCCCTGCTTTGATGCAATCGGACGTTGATGCAATTGGGCATTACCGAATTGATTTTTTTACATGAGGAAAATAGATGGGATAAGTATTTTGATTAGCTTGATGTTTTTTATATTGATGTTTGCATTAGGTGGATGCTTTAGGTTTTTTCTTGGATTATGAGGAGAAGTTTCCAAGCACCTGTGGAACAATACTCGATGCAAGAAATATGTGAGCATTCTATTCGAATTGGGTGAAAAAAAAATTACTAACATAAATTAAATGGTATTTAGGTTTATGGTAAAAAGAATGCTTGTAGCTACCAAAAAGACTCTGGTTCGATGGTTGCAGTTGTAGGTTCGGATCACCTCACAGGAATTAAGCTGATTTGAAGAAGGGAGGTAAGGAATTGAGGTGAGGACTAAGGAAATGAATGTACCCGCTACTTCCGCTACTTTCTACCTCGAACTGCAAATTACTCGCTAACTAGTTTTTACTTTAATCGCCCCAAGTAATCCACTACATCATCGAAAATACTACCGAGTCCGAAGCGAATATGTGGCAATCGATGCACTGGATAACATGTATGATAACAATCAACCGAGTCCCCTATGTGTGGGAGAAAATTTAATGGCCTTACCCGAAACAAGACGCCTACATCTTTGTTCACAACTCAAAAACCCTAGAGAACAAGAAATAAAATATTAGATGAATGCTAGACCACCTGAAGCAAGAGGGAAAAGTAGAACTCATGTAATTTGCTTTATCATTCAAGTTCTTGACTAACTTCATCACAAAACCCTCACATTATAAGATATAAACATACATACCATAACCTTGTATAAATCAAAATAACTTTCCAAGGGTAGAAATGCAAAGAAAAACTATACCATTTCTTATCATCAGAAGGTACGGCATGACTTAAATTTACCCAAAAAAATTAATTCAAAATAATTTACATTCATCAAATAAATAAAAAATTAATAATTATTAGGGAGAGAATTTAGTTTAGTTTTAATCAAAATAAATAAAAAAAAAAACTTGAGTTTTATGAAAAGAAAGGAATTTAGAACATTTGGGCATGGACATGTTTAATCTTCTTAAATTTACCCAAAAAAATTAATTCAAAATAATTTAGCTTGTAGTTATTAATCAAAATAAATTCTTCAAATAAAAAATAAAATAATTAATAATTAGTATGGTCGTACATGTCCACATTTTTGTTCACAACTCAAAAACCCTGGAGAACAAGAAATAACAATAACAATTTGATATTAGATAAAGTAGAAGAACTCATGTAATTTGCAAAGCGACCAATCATTCAAGTTCTTGACTAAATTCATCACATTGCACTCTCTCGCTTCAACCCTCACATTATAAGATATAAACAGACATACCATAACCTTGTACAAATCAAAATAACTTTCCAAGGGTTGCTTTGTTACAATAAGCAATGCAAAGAAAAACTATATCATTTCTTATTATTAGAAAACAGAGAAAAGCTGATCAGGGAAAGTGTTCAAAGCACCAAATCAATTTTCTAACAATCAAACGTATTCTAATGACTAATATAGATCACTTACCACAACCGCGAAAATTCGCCACCACCTAATGCATTCCCATAACAATCATGCTCACTTATCATCAACAAAATCATTCTAAAACATAGTAAAACATAGCATGTAGTGGTGGCAATGCAGGATCACTAATACCAAAAAAACCCAACCCATGTTAGCTTCTAATGACTTGGGATGAAAGTCACAAGCAAAAACGATAACTTTGGGACTTTCCCAAAAAGATATGCTCCATAACATCTCTAGACCTTGTTTTGAACAAGAAAAGAAAACCTCTCTAAACCTTTTGAATAAACATATACTAAACAAACAAAAAGAACACATCATAACAAAGATAACATCATTTGAAGACACTTCATCTTCCAAACAATCAACTCATGACTCAAAGTCGTCTAAATCATCCCCCATCCATCACTTCTATTCAGTCAACAATTGCCGCTGCAGCCCAAAAACAATCCCACGAGCATAAAATTCTACATCAACCGATTAAATAAAATTTAAAAAATCATCCCCACCTCCTTAAACACCAAACCGCCCAGGCGAGAAACTCCCATAGCACAAAATTGTACACCTCATCCTCAACAAGATCATCACAGTCTGCTAAATCATCCTTCAGAAGCAAATCCAACGAGATGGTTCCTTTCTCGCTGACATAAATACCATCGAGGATGTCCTTGTTCTTCACATGGCATTTCTATTTCAAGACATGCAGAAATTTAATCTCAGCAAGAGCTTTTCATCAGGTGCAAGGAAAATGACGAGTAGGACGTACCTGGTTTATGAGGGCGCAAGACCCAGAAACAAGCTCCATGACAGTTCATCCTTCACCTTCTCGGAACCCTTCACCTTCTCGGAACGGACCACAGATACTCCTTCAGCCAACGTCCACCTTTTGCATTCAAAAATGTTATTAGCAGTAGCTATAGGCTCGGACGCGTATACCCTTTCAAACAATAACACCATCCACAAAAACATAGCCTATAGCTACTGCTAATAACATTTTTGAATGTTTTAAAATGAAAACACAGACATATCAAGCAGAAGAAAAAATTAGCAATAGCATAGTCAGATTCAGCTATTTGCTCGCAATGGAGAATGCACTCTTTGATCAAATTGGAAGACTTTTGGGCATGATACCGTGATAAGATGCATAATTACCAATTACACAATACTTGATGCTCATGCTACATTCGTAGTATGCTTTATGTTGAATGGTTTTTCCCAGACTAGAGCAACTAATATTAGTGTGCATGGATCTATGTATTCAGAGAACAACCCCCACAAAGGATAAAGATCTCAAAAGTTAGAAATTATTTTGATAACCATTTTCATCAAGCAAGGACAATTGTTCCACTGCCTAGCAATAATCAGTCGAACAGTAGTGCTTACGGCACGTCGACGCCCCGCGGGTCAAGCTCGATGGCTGTGAGACGATTCCTCAATCATTCCTCAATTGACGTTGGAAATTTCACGTTCGCTAGAGCGGAAGCGGGGGAACGAATTTTCACGCTGGATCGTCGGTCGATCTACTACGCAGGGCCTCAGACAGATGGAAATGAGAAAATGGAGACAGGACCGAGACAACAGTTCATGGGGAGTCGTGGTAGGTGCTCCGCACGTGACACTCGCCCACACGCGGCACGCACGTGCCTCGCCTCTCACCTCTGTGGGCCGTCGGCCCATTTCCGGCACCGTGCGAATGGCCCGCCCGTTTTCTGGTTTGGGTGGGATTCGAATGAAGTCGTTTTGATCACTCAATTGAGACTAACTTAACAGTTACATGACTAATTGCAAAGTAAAAGGAACTTTATGTTTGGAGGGCTGTTCCTTCTCATGGTTCGAAGGAAGGTATTAATTCTTTTCTTGGTAAATCAATATTCTTTTAGTTGATTCTTTGACTGCAACTCTGGTTTTGCAGTTATAAGCTAGAGGTAAATGATGGGAATAGTTGCTTGGCTCGGGTTCCAAAGCATTTTTAGACGGCTTCTTCAAAAGTATTGTGAATTAGTTTGGCCTTTTGTGTCTGTACTAATTTATACTCCATCATCCAGCAAAAACAGAGATATATAATTTTCAAACGTGGAAGGCTAACTTCACTTACTGGCTAACAGTTCCCATAACTGGGCATTTTCTCAATTTGAAACCGAGATTTCCCTCCCTGTCACCATCATCATTGTAGAAGATCTAGGGTTCAATCAATCTCCACCTCCACGGGCATTTCCACCAGTATGAGTATTTCGAGAAGACAGTTAACATAGTGGAGAATCAAGACCATCTAGGGAACTCCTCCAAGTTGAAAGTCGAAGGAGAGCAAATACGGAAGCAAAAAGTTGAGGAAAGTTGAGGAATGGTGGACAAGAGAATGGCCTAGGGAAGACACCGTGAGCAGAGAGAAGGAGATGGTAGGAGATGGTGAACAGAGCAAAAGGGTTAAATGCTTTGGATCAAGATGTGTGCTTATATGTTTAAGTTTCTTTGCCGTGAGAAGCAAGAAATTTGCTGAAAATCCCATATGAGAGAAAGTCTCTTCTAGCACCAAAGATGCATTTTATATATGTTGTCTTCAGGATGCCACAGCAAAAAGTAGGACACCTCAGGGAAGAAAGCACTTGGACGGGGACGGGGCTTGAGTGAAGTAGTCGAATACTGTCCTTATACGAAAGCAGGGCTCAACGTGGTCTGACTTGACCCCATGGGAGAGCTGGATTCACTCCCCAACCTCGCTTTTGCCTCGTCAACTACTTTCGCGTCGTCAAGGACCGGGAGACTAGTTTTGGAGAACTACAAGGCTAACTAGTTTTTGCTTTAATCAGCTTTTTTTTTTTTTTTAATGCGTAAGTAATCCACTACATCATCATCTAAGAAAATTTTTTAATGCGTAACTAAGAAAATTTCTTATCATTTTGTTGCGCTCCCCCAACCAGAGTCGGATATGTGGCAATTGCTCTTGCTCTAGACTCTAAGTAACTTACCTTCATTCACCCAACAGGTTGCCAAGCCCACATGATGGAAGCTTAAAACAAAGGATGACCCTTTACTTTTAATCAAAATAAATCTCTCGTTTACTTAGAAAAAAAAAACTTGGAAAGAAAGCTTTATTTAGAACATTGGGTACCCATAATTTACCCAAAAAAATTAATTCAAAATAATTTACATTCATCGAATAAAAAAATAAAATAATTAATAATTATTAGGGAGAGAATTTAGTTTACTTTTAATCAAAATCAAAATAAATCTGTTTACTTAGAAAAAAAAAACTTGAGTTTTATCAAACCAAATCCCAGGTGCTCTACTTAGAACATTGGGCACGGCATGGACTAGTATCCTTAAATTTACCCAAAAAAAAATTAATTCAAAATAATTTACCTTTTTTACTTTGGTGTTGTTATGAATCAAAATAAATAATTAATAATTATTAGGGAGATAAATATAATGGCAGTTCATTAATCCAGAGAAATTATACAAAATAATTATGAGATTTCTCGTACCTGACAAATAGATCAATTATATCAATGCCTGGACTGGGGGGAGGGCGTCGGCCCACGGGAAACGGTTTGAAGATGCGATCTTTAATCGAACAAAATCGAAACATCAAGTTCAAGCTCTTTTCTTTTTGCTCTTACTTCAAGTCACTCTAAAGACTCTAAAGCTTCTGCAGAATTATGGCACCATAGACTAGCTCATACTAGTTATGCCAATGTTGGTCTCCCACCTAAAAAACAAAATCCAATATCAAGTTGCAGTAAAGCTCCACAGGTTTCAGGTAAAGAAAGAGTACATAAGGAGTGAAAAAAGCTGTCCTTTTGGAAAGACATACCGGGCATCGAAGCAAGCTAACCAAGACTTGAGAAATAAGTGGATTCACCCAAGATCCTAAAATAAAAATAAAAATTAAAGATCATTAATAATCCAAGAAGATAATGATGATCCATAAAAAACCTAAGTTTAGGTTGTTTTTCCCTCTTGTTTAATCAAATAAATGGCATGGCATGGCATGTTTCTTATTAAATTTACCCAAAAAATTAATACAAAATAGTTCACTCTTGTTGAGTCCCCTTGGTTTACTTTTGTCCGTTTATTAATCAAAATAAATTCATCAAATATAAAAAAGAAAATAATTAATTAGGAGAGAAGTAAAATAAATTCATCAAATAAAAAAAATAAAATAACTACATAACCATCCCTAACCCCTAACCATAAGAGTAGGCATTAGTCTTCTTTACTTACAAAAATGAACTATGGAAGTAGTAACTTACCTCCTTCACCAACGCCCAAGCAAGCCCCCACATAAGCAAGGCCCACATTGCTAACCTTTCATCATAAGTTCCTAAAAAAAAAAAAAAAAAGAGAGGAAGTTAATGATACAAATTTTGAATAATGCCCTTTCATCCTAAGTTCCTCAAAAAAAAAAAAAAAAAATATGTTAATGATACAAATTTGATGGAAGCTTGAAGCTTAAAACAAAGGATGACGTATTTAGTTTGCTTTTAATCAAAATAAATCTCCCTTTACTTAGAAAAAAAAACTTGAGTTAAGGAAATCCCAGTGCTCTACTTAGAACATTGGGCACGGCATAGCATAGTGCGCATTGACATGTTTAGTCTCCTTAAATTTACCCAAAAAAATTAATTCAAAATAATTTAGCTCGTAGTTATTAATCAAAATAAATTCTTCAAATAAAAAATAAAATAATTAATAATTAGTAGGGAGAGAAATATAATGGCCGTAACAATTTTTCGACCAAAAAAAAAAAAAAAAAAAACAGAAATAACAATTTGATATTAGATGAATGCTAGACCGAAGCAAGCCGAGTAGATGAGGGAAAAGTAGAAGAACTCATGTAATTTGCTGAGGGAAAAGTAGAAGAACTCATGTAATTTGCAAAGTAGCCAATCATTCAAGTTCCTAACTAAATTCATCACATTGCAGTCTCTGCTTCAACCCTCACATTATAAGATATAAACATACATACCATACCATAACCTTGTACAAATCAAAATAACTTTCCAAGGGTTGCTTCCCTACAATAAGCAATGGTCTTTTCATCAGAAAAGAAAACAGAGAAAAACTGCTCAAGGGAAAGTGTTCGCTGCCATAAAAAGGTCACCTTGATCGCCTCTTGAAAGCACCAAATCAATTTTCGGAACAATCAAACGTATTCTAATCACTAATATAGATCACTTACCTTCTTCAATCAATAGTAAAACCAGAACCACCCCCACCACCTAATGCATTACTTGCCAGTGTCACCAATACTAAGCCCATAACAATCATGCTGACTTATCATCAACAAAATAAGCATGTAGAATGTAGTGGTGGTAATGCAGCCATTCATGGCAATTTTCGCCACTAATACCAAAAAAACCCAAAAAACCCATGTTAGCCTGGGATGAAAGTCACTCGCTACACTAAGAGCCCAACACATAAAACATCAACAAAGGCAAGCGCGCTCAATCAACTCAACCATCTAACAAACGCCAAACAAGGTCTACTAGGTCTGCTAAGTCGTAACCGTGCATAGAAAAAGTGAGGCGCGGAATCAAAATTACAGAGAGTTGCGGCAGAACCACCTTTGACGACGCGGCAGGAGCAGAGCTATTGAAATCGCTAGCTAGCCTGCGATTCGCGATCTAGAGAGATGGATTGGGATCGAAGGAGAGGGCAAAAGAAGAGATCGAAGAAATCGATTCGAAGCCCTAGCCAAGGGGAAAAAAAAAGAAAAAGGAAAGACTCCCTCCTCGTATTCGAGTATTTGAGCTCTCGGACTTCTTTGAAACCTACAACTTACGGATCCAACGATCTAAGATCAGAAGCAAGGATTGGACGGTACCCGTGCATTCCGAACTGAGGCGTGACGGTCCTTATGCTGTGCGATCCGACGGTCCAAATCAGCGCCCTCCACACACGGATCCGACGGCCCCTATTCGCTGAATCAAATGGTCCCTATGGCGCCACGTCATCAAAATTTTAAATTCAAGAAATTGATCAAGCTCTATGAATGAATGAATGTTCGAAACCAAATTACATGAAAAATTTTGGTAGAGTAGAGAACACGTGTCTGTCTTTTTTCCATACAAACCTGCAATTTCCTTTCCCTCTCTATATCATAATCTTAGTCACAAGAGTAGAAAATAAAGAGGGCCAAAGTTTTACCGGTTGAGTTTTTTAAGGAAGAAAACAACTTTTTGTACTGAACTTTACTAATCTATCTTATTCTTAATAAGGCCTCAACAAAACCACATACTTGGTTCGGTGTGTGGTTGCTGATTGCATTTAAATGATTGCATGATATAATACTGTTGGAAGAAACGACTCAAGATTAGAGGGGACTTGTTCTCTATTTTGTTTAAAGCTTAGTTAGGGTTGTTACTTGCAATGCATGTAATATTCATATTATCTTATATTTTGGAGGTTGTAAACATATTGTACATTAAAAAAAGAGAAAGTTAATGATATAAATTTTGAATAATGCCCTTTCATCCTAAGATCCATGTTAATGATACAAATTTGATCGAAGCTTCAAAACAAAGGATGATTTGATTGAAGCTTGAAGCTTAAAACAAATATTTAGTTTACCTTTAATCAAAATAAATCTCTAGTAGAAAAAAAAAACTTGAGTTTTATTCCCAGTTAGAACATTGGGCATGGGCACGGGCATGTTTAGCCTACTTAAATTTACCCAAACATGTTTAGTCTACTTAAATTTACCCAAAAAGATTAATTCAAAATAATTTACTTGTAGTTATTAATCAAAATAAATTCATCAAATAAAAAATAAAATAATTAATAATTAATAATTATTAGGGAGAGAATTTAGTTTACTTTTAATTAAAATAAATCTCCCTTTACTTAAAAAAAAAAAACTTGAGTTAAGGAAATCCCAAGTGCTCTACTTAGAACATTGGTCACGGCTGGGTGCCCATGGACATGTTTAATCTCCTTAAATTTACCCAAAAAAATTAATTCAAAATAATTTAGCTCTAGTTATTAATCAAAATAAATTCTTCAAATAAAAAATAAAATAATTAATAATTAGTAGGGAGAGAAATATAATGGCCGTACTTGCAGAGACAAGTACCTGTAGAGACAAGACATAGACATCTTTGTTCACAACTCAAAAACCCAACTCAAAAACCCTGGAGAGCAAGATATAACAATTTGAATGCTAGACCATAACTGAAGAGTAGATGAGGGAAAAGTAGAAGAACTCATATAATTTGCAACTAAATTCATCACATTGCGGTCTATCACATTGCGGTCTCTCTCGCTTCAACCCTCACATTATAAGATATAAACATACATACCATAACATAACCTTGTACAAATCAAATTAACTTTCCAGGGTTGCTTCGCTACAATAAGGAATGAAAAGAAAAAGTATACCATTTGTTATCATCATCAAAAACAGAGAAAAGCTGTTCGCTGCCATAAAAACAAAAACGTCACCGCTGACGGCCTCTTGAAAGCACCAAATCAATTTTCGGAACAATCAAATGTATTCTAATGACCAATATAGATCACTTTACTAATCAATAGCAAAACCGAACCTACCTAATGCATTAGGTGCCGGCCTCACCAATACTAAGTCCATAACAATCATGCTCACTTATCATCAACAAAATCCTTCTAAAATCCTTCTAAAACAAGTGGTGGTAATGGCAATTTTCGCCACTAATACCAAAAAAAAAACCCATGAAGTGCTCCATAACATGTTCAAAACAAGAAAAGAAAAACCTACCTTTTAAATAAACATATGCCGAACAAACAAAAACAAAAAGAGCACAAAGATAACATCACTTCATCAACAACTGCCGCCCGCTGTAGCCCAAAACTTGAAAACAATCCCACGAGCATAAAATTCTACATCAACCCATTAAATAAAATTTAAAAAATCATCCCCACCTCCTTCGAATGCGCTCGAGGGACTAAACGTGTTAAAAGACTCAATAATGATGATTTGCAGAGTGTATACTAATCTGACTCGCTACACTAAGAGCCCAACACATAAAACATCAACCAAGGCAAGCACGCTCAATCAACTCGACCATCTAACAAACGCCAAACAAGGTCTGCTAAGTCGTAACTGTGCATAGAAAAAGTGAGGCGCGGAATCAAAATTATAGAGTTGCAGCAGAACCACAGCAGGAGGAAGACCGACGCGGCGGTAGGAGCAAAGCTACTGAAATTGCTAGCTAGCCTGCGATTCGCGATCGAAGGAGAAGGCAAAAGAAGAGATCGGAGAAACCGATTCGAAACCCTAGCCGAGGGAAAAAAGAAAAAAGAAAAAGGAAAGACTCCCTCCTCGTTCTTTCAGTTGTCCAAGGAGAGGAAGAGGAGTTCTTTGATAACCTAGAATCCAACGATCTAAGATCAAGCAAGGATCGGACGGTAGCCGTGCATTCTGAACTGACAATGGAGATTATAGGCGTCGAAATGGATTTGACGGTCGTTATGCTGTGCGATCCGACAGTCCAAATCAGCGCCATCCACACGGATCCGACGACGCCTATTCGCTGAATCAAATGGGCCATAGTATAGGCGTTGAAATGGATCTGTGCGATCCGTGTCTTCTTTTTCCATACAAACCTGCAATTTCCTTTCCCTCTCCATATCTCTATGATATCATAATCTTACTCCAGAGTAGAAAGTAAAGAGGGCCAAAGTTTTACTGGTTGAGTTTTTTAAGGAAGAGAACAACTTTTTGTACTGACTTTACTAATCTATCTTATTCTTAATAAGGCCTCAAGAAATGGTTGCTTCTACAGATTGCATTTAAATGATGATATAATAATATCGGAAGAAACGACTCAAGATTACAGGGATTTATAGATTATTTTAATTGTTCTCTATTTTGTTTAAAGCTTAGTTAGGGTTGTTACTTGCAACGCATGTAATATTCATATTGTTATCTTATATTTTGGAGGTTGTAAACATATTGTACATAAAACAAGGCCCTCTAGCAAGTTGCCTACTTATTTCAAAGCCTCTCTTCATCATTCATGGTATGTATCAGAGGCTCCATTTCTCCCGAATCTATCTGCAATGGCCACCTCAACCTCCAATAACTACCCGACCTTGAATGTTGCAAACTTTGTGACATTTAAGCCAACCATTCAAATTTTGGACTTCGGAAGACCCAAATTATGGGCTCAATTGAAACCCGGGATATGCTGGGATTTAGCACTGAAGATTATCCTCGCACCGCAGTTTATGAAATTGAAGTCCCAATTGCCAATCCAGTACACATGGAAAAGGTCTAATTGTCTCCGCATGGATGGATCACGGAACATTGTCTCGAAGGTGTTCTTGGCATGGTTGTTGGGCTTGAGACTGCTGCTGCTAAGGTACGGAATACCTTAATCAACTCCCTTGCAAGAAAATCTCAAGAACGTGAATATTATCAAATCAACAACCTCAATATGCACAAGAAAGGCACTTACACTATGAATGAGTATAGCAGCATTTCAAGGGGATTTGTGACGATCTTGCTGCTATTGGAAAGCGCATGAGTGACAGTACCTCATGATCAGATTTTAGAATTTCTGAAGAATGATACATTAGTATCCGTCAATAATAGGAATACGGAGGAAGCATTTTTGGTGGTTGCCAAATGGCCAAGTCTTGTCGTTTGCCTTTTATCTTGACTAAGGAATTTAGCAATGAGCCTTTTACTAAATTTGGTGATATCTCTGGGGATCATCTCGAGTGCTTTCTAATCAGAAATTCAAGTATTATCTAATCTCATTGACTGAGTGCACTAGATCCACTTGGGTTCTTCCCTAGGGGCGAAAGTCTGACTTTTATAGCATGCTTCGATTAATTCGTTCAAAAGTCAGTTTGAAAAAAAACAATGAAAGTTTCTCAGTCAGATGAAGGAAAGCCAAAGAATGAGTTTAATAATCATTTTAGAGATGCCATTCAACACGTGAAAGCTTGTCCAAAAACGCTTGAACAGAATGGCTTAGCAGAGTGCAAACATTGAAATATTACAGAACTTGGATTAAGTATGATGTTTGGGACTTCTGTCCTAAGCGCTTTTGGGCCGAGGCATTTGCTACTGCAGTGTGGTCGATCAACTGACTCCAGGAACATTAGATATGACGACGCCTTTTGAGAAGCTCTTCAAGGAACAACCAGATTATGGTTCGTTTCGAGTTTTTGGCCATAATTGCTTTCCAGATTCGAGGGACTACTTCAAAACAAAGCTGAATCCACGGCCATTGCCTTGTGTTTTTATGGCCTCGAGGCGTAAGTATATGGCTAATAAGTTTAGTATCCTCCCATCGGACAAGTCGATATATGATGGCGATATATGATGGCCTGTGCTGTTTGATGAAATGACATTTTCTTTCAAGGATCCTGTGCGCTTCTGTATGAAACACTAATGACATATCTACTTCTTCAAATTGCTTCGCAGACGAGATGAGCACTGTCACATCACCATGTTGTGGGGTTGATCAAACGCATAAAAATTCCATGTGGGTTTTGACCAACCTGTTCTGGATGTTATTTGTCATGTAGTTCCAAGTGCCAATCCTTGCCATTCCATGACCCAATCGCTGCACGAGATTAACGTGAGACATCTTCGTCTACGTGGTGTGCTACTGAATCTAAGCATCATGCTTCTTTTCAAGACGAAGGAATGGACTACATCCATTCATCACATGGTCGCCCAATTTAATGACGATCATGATTAGTTAATCAGGAACAACTTATATGATTGTTGTCGGAAGAAGTAAGCAATTGGGTCGGTTTAATGCAAGAGGTGACGTGTGTCTTATCCGATGGGTTCCAAACTGATTTACATTTGGTCCTAGTAAAAAAAATTGAGGAACTGGTCTTGACCAATTCCAGATGGCTCATTCTACCCAAGAATTTGCCTAGTCATGTTCCCAGGTTGAGGAGTAGAACCAGTTCAAAACCAAACAATAAGATAAGGGCCCGTTTGGTTCGGTTTTGGAAATGCCTTAAAATGCAAATACCTTTGAGATAAAGGGGTTTTCCGAAATACTGGGATGTTTGGTAAATTATAACCGAAAAGTGCTTTAGGGAAATGTAAAACTTGTTTGGTAAATATATATTTGAAAAGCCCTTTGGTGTGACCAAATTAAATTTTTTAGTTTTAGTATTTTTAAAATTGCAAAAAGAAACAATGACTATATAACCTTTTACATTTTCATGTTGAGAGTAATGTAAAAGATATATATTAGTAAATTTATTTAAAAATTATATTAAAAGAATTTGATTATAGATTAGATGCAAAGCTCAAAAAATTAAGTTTTTTTAGTATTTTTAAAATTGCAAAAAAAGAAACAATGACTATATAACTTTTTACATTTTCATGTTGAAAGTAATGTAAAAAATATATATTAGTAAATTTATTTAAAAATTATATTAAAAGAATTTGATTATAGATTAGATGCAAAGCTCAAAAAATTAAGTTTTTAGTTTTAGTATTTTTAAAATTGCATAAAAGAAACAATGACTATATAACCTTTTATATTTTTATGTTGAGAGTAATGTAAAAATATATATTAGTAAATTTATTTAAAAATTATATTAAAAGAATTTGATTATAAATTAGATGTGAAGCTCAACTTTTGGCCTAGGGTTCTTTTAGGTTTGTTTTCAACTTTGAATAATTTTTTTTTAATTATTGTAGTATTAATCATCTTCGTTAATTAATGATCATTTTAGTGTATTGATAAAAAGTTGGGTTATTGATTGTCAAAAGATAAAAATGACAAAAAAAAAAAAGGTGAACCCAACATTTGCAAAGGGTTTTTATTATTTTTAAAAAAAATAAAAATAAAATCCGATAAAACTCCGTCGCCGACAATGGCGGTTGGGGTGTGGGAAAGATGATCGGTTAAAAAAAAAAAAAAAAGAAGTCAATGGATGAACAAGTAGAGGTTGACTTGCATTTAAAATCTTGAAAGCCCAAAGCAGTCCCCACCCGCTTTGGGCTTTCAAAGATTTCAAATGCCAAAGATTTGGCCAAGGACACCTCCAAATGCTAAACCAAACACCTAAATTTTTCCCAAGGGGCTTTCGGTGCCGAAAGCCCCTTGGGAATGCTTTGAACCAAACAGGGCCTAAGTCTCTAAACTCTCTTAGATTCGGGGTAAATTAGAGAAATGCTTATTTGACTGTTCGAGAACCCTTGATCCAAACACAGCTAACTTGCCCATTCTTCTTCATTGCTAGTTCTTTCCATTTGAACTTAAAAGTGAGACATTCTTTAGCCACTTTGGAAGCAACGAAAGATCATTGGAGCTCCTGTAAAAATATGGAGAGAGTCGCTACTGCACGAGAATATGGCTTCACAGGCATGATTGTGGTCATTGGCAAAAAATTTTGTGCTAAAATTTTGAAAAATAAAAATAAAAAATCAGTCAATGAATGTAACTTTTATTGCTGTAGCTGTAAAACTCAAGCTAACACAGTATAAGAACAGTACAGGTGGTCCCGAGACAATACGAACACATAACTTGAGCAGACAAAGCATTTCATTTCTCCAAGCCGAAACTGGAAGGACTCTCCTTTCATAACGTGGACGCAAATGAGGTCAAAGAAATCAATTTGTAACAACGAAGGCCTGTGCTCTTTCCATGGTTACACGTTGGAGAAAGGACAGAACGTAACTTGCCAACCGCCGTTTACGTGCGCGCATGAAATCGATCCAGCTCGACCCTTTTCATGCTGATCGGGCTCCTCAGCGTTAAACTCAAGTTCACTTACGCGTCTGGTGTTCCTTAATTCGGAAAGTGAACCGAGAGCTCTCCTTCCTGTCCGTAGAGTTCTTCTGGTTCACGTGCCTTCCTGTGCTCTGCTTTCTCACTTCTCCATAACTGTCTTCTCCGACTGGGTTGCAAACCCGAATCGGGTTCTAGGTTAGTGTCGGATTTCGGTATCGGTCGGATTTTGGTATCGATGTTCTATTTTATTTTATTTTTCCTGATTTAATGTTTCATACTTTAGTTTTGTTGAAAAAGGTGTTTTTCATAATTTTCCTTAACATACATCGAAGAGTGACTGCGGTATTGTTTACAAAACCCTACCATGCATAGTTTCCTTGAATATAAATTCCTTCCAAAATATTTTCTAATGAAGTTTATTTCTCATTAAATAGTCGAACTTAGCAATTTAAATGATTCTCACCTACTTTCTAGCCAAATAACTATTCCCTATTCCATCTATCTTTTATATTTCCTCACCTTAAAACAATTCTCACATGATATAATCAAAATCTTTGGATGGGAAAACGTTAAAAGTCAGATTATTCATCAACTACAAGTTGATTATAGACACAGCCGCTTCTTGTTAATCTTATTTTCTATACTTTAGAAACTGCGAAATTAATCTCATTAGCATTTACTTATTACCAAAAAAGAAAGAAAGAAAGAAACATTTTTTTCGCCTTTTTTATTGTTTTTAATTTAACCTTAATGAGTCGGTCTTCGCTGGTTTTTGTCGATAAAAGATGCCTTTTCTTTTTTTTCAGTCTTACACGAGGAGTTGCTGGAGAGCTGCCGACTGGACATGACGTTGCATTGTCATGTCATGTCATGTCGCATCGCTATAAGGATGATGAGGAAGAAGAAAAGAAGGCCCCCAAAAGGAAAAGCCCCCATGCGGTGCACAGCAGCATATGATTTGGCCACTAAACACTTTAGCACACGCTACAGCAAGAAGCGAAAGTAATCATGGCATCTTTTTGTTCGAAGGTCAAAAGATAAGATAAAGCTCTTTCAACTTTAGGTTGAGCCCGCCAGGGTCTGGATTTCTAACTTGCGTATCCATTTTTACCTCGGTGCCTAGGTTTCCTTTCTCTATAAAACTGGCTTTTGGGTTCCATTAAACAAAACATAATCCATCTGCTCAAGCTCCCGAGTCTCCTTACTTTATACTTTTGTTATGGTAAAATTCTAGAATAATTCATCTTTGAATAATTTGTCATTTGAGCACTCCTTTTAAGGATTTGACTCACTTAAATTGAGTTGAATTGATACCACTAAACCAAATCAATGTGTCAATCCAAAGTATAGAAATTCATAATTCTAGGTGTCACCATTTTTTTACCCTTTTCTCCTTTGTTCTCACCGGCTGGTAGGTATGTGCGTATATATACACTTTGAGCTTAATTTAGCACTTTTTTGATCAATCGTTGAACAAAACAAATGCTGCACAGAATTACGACATGTACTTTTAATCAAAGAGAATATGTTTGAGAACATTTTTGACTAATTATACGAATTATAGAATAAAAAGCGAGTAACTTTTAATTTCTATTCTCCTATGATAATCCTTGTATGATATATGGAACATTATATTAAAGAAACTACATAAAGAGATAGAATGCTTTATGTAATAAGCACTTTCTTACTAATAGCCTTTATTGAATCTCGAAGATGGTTGAAAAGGAAAGTAAAAGAATAACAAAGAAAAACAACAACCAAAGCAAAGTCTTGTAACATTTTAAAAAAATAAATCAAACGAAAAAAAAGGAAGCTATTGAAAAAATAAATTATATTATGTCCTTAATAGGAAGTAAATTAGGAATTACTATCAAAAGAAACTGAATTATGCCATTTAATTCCACGATCTTCTAATGATGATATTAAACATTTAAAAGTTACACTTGGGTACAAGTTGTATGTACTATACAAATTCCTATATGACATTTTAAAATACCTTATTCTATATACGTGCATTACCTTAATATATTTCTACATATCTATACATTTGGAAGGCACAAAACAGAGATGCATCATAAAAAGGTTAAAAATTTTCTTTAATGCTAATTAGCTACTTTTGCAATTTAAATTATGGATTTGATAGAAAATAAAGGCAGTGTTTAACTTAGCAATCAAGTAGGTAGTGCTTTTGCTTAGGTGGCAACTACTTTTATGGGCAAGCGCACAAAACTTTTTCTTGCTACAAAGAGGAGACCAGTCCAGTTGTACAATCCTAAGCCACGCTTTTAAAAGCAAGACCTGAAAGACACCGTCCGACATGACATATATTTTTTTGCCACGAAAGGCTCGAGATTATTAATCTTTTCTTGTTCATTAATAATAATTTAAAAGTAATAACTTTTGCTTTTCCGAATTGCAATTCTCAAAGCATCACCTGAAGTAGGGGACGATTTCTCAGCTACTGCCTGCATTTAAAGGTACCCTTTTGAGCTCTCTGGTCAGTAAAGGTGTCACGCTGAATTTTTTTATAGTTACTTTTTCCCGCTTTTTCTCTTTGTTGTGGAAAGAAAATGGCATCTTGGGCATGGTTCATTTCAGTCTGACGACGTTGATTATGGCGTTAAACTAGGGGGTAATTGATGATGGTCGATCAGATCAAGCCATCTGCGATTGGTCATTAGGTTCGTTTTGACATTTTATAACATGTGTAAGATCAGAGATTTAAAGATTCTTGATATATTATATTCTACCTCGTCTCGTTTTGTTATGTTTCTTGAAGTAGCAT
This sequence comes from Eucalyptus tenuipes, assembly GCA_014182365.1. Classification (NCBI taxonomy): domain Eukaryota; kingdom Viridiplantae; phylum Streptophyta; class Magnoliopsida; order Myrtales; family Myrtaceae; genus Eucalyptus; species Eucalyptus tenuipes. Next base: position 3,894,359 of record CM024547.1, on the reverse strand, counting down.
TTCTTGAATTTCGAGTTTGGTTAGAGGCTTTTACATGGGAGAAGGAAGAGTATTGGTTTAAGGAGGAAGATGAAGAAACCACTCCGAATTAGTTGGTGATCCTTTTTTAATTCGTTCCGTTCGGCCTGGCTTTCCCGGTTGACATCTGTGCGTAAGCAGAAGAAGATCAGAGGTGTGTATGCTCGAATGCAAGGAAATCTGTTGTCTCCAGGATTCTATAATTCTTATTAACTTGGATGTGGTTGCGGTATTTCAGGATACTTCTTTTTTATTGTTGGCTGACATACGAGTATTTCTCATTCGAACGTTCTACTTTTCTGGCTTGCCTTGTAAAGTATTGATTCCGGTAGCTGACTTTCTTCTACAGATGCAAGATAGTTTCTGGACAAACTCGATGAACTAGTTGACGAGGAATATATGGTGGTATTCTGCCTGGTATGATGTCTGTACAGAGCAGCTCAAACGTGGATGTAGGAATGCGTGTAACTACTAATTCAACGAGTCATGCGGAGGCCGAGGACAGTCCTGGAAAGAGTAAAGACGATGAGAAAACTAATTTAGTTCTCTTTCCCAAGCTGTTCTTGTTCGCAGACTTCACTGACATGTTTTTGATGCTTGTGGGTACGATGGGAGCTGTTGGCAATGGCTTAGGTATGCCCCTCATGACAGTACTTCTCGGGCAATTGATTGATTCATTCGGAAGTAACCAGCACAACAAAAATGTGGTGCACCTTGTTTCCAAGGTAACTACTTTTGAAGCAGAATGTTCATTTTCTGAGGCTAGGCGCTAAAAGTTCAAGTCATTAAAGTACTTAACATGAATGAGGTATTATAAAAGCATAAAAAAAAGGTACTGGGTTATCTCTTCTAGGTGTCGTTACTCATAAGGAGCAGTCTATTCTTCTAACTGACATGGTACGCGCATAACTTTGTCAATCCAGATATCTCTGAAGTTTATCTACCTGGCAGTGTTCACTGGTGCGGCGGCATTTCTTCGTAAGTATATCTCTCCTCAAAAAAGAAAAATCCTGGAGTTTTTGTCAGCAAGTGGGAATGAACCGTGGAATCGCTTGTTTTGCCAGAGGTAACTTTCTGGATGGTCACGGGAGAGAGACAGGCCGCTCGGATAAGGGGACTGTATCTACGGACGACACTGAGACAGGACATTGCCTTTTTCGATAAGGAAACAACCACGGGAGAGGTTGTGGGAAGAATGTCTGGTGATACCGTTCTTATTCAAGATGCCATGGGTGAGAAGGTAATATTTCGAGTTGGAAGCCAGAACTAGTGGAGAAGGAAGCACAGAAAACTTTTTCTGCTACACAGGAAGGGATGGTTTCTTACATTATTACATCTCTGTGATTTATGCAGGTAGGAAAGTTCATACAGCTCGTGTCGACATTCATCAGGGGATTCATCATCGCATTTACTAAAGGGTGGCTGCTTACTTTAGTCATGATATCATCCATTCCTGCCCTTGTGGTTTCTGGTGCCCTCATGTCCCTGATCATAGGCAAGATGGCATCACGGGGACAAAGCGCTTATGCAAAAGCGGCAAATGTTGTTGAACAAACAATTGGGTCAATTAGAACTGTGAGTCCATCGAATATAAAGAACCTTTTGATTCGAAATTTTGACTCTGAGATGATGGCAGTCACTTGGCGCAATTAGGTAGCGTCATTCACTGGGGAGAAGCAGGCTATAGCAACTTAGGACAAGTTCCTTGTGGATGCATACAAATCGGGAGTTCACGAAGGCATGGCTGCTGGATTCGGTCTTGGTACAGCCTTTTTGATTTTCTTCTGCAGTTATGCACTGGCGATATGGTTTGGAGGAAAGATGATTCTGGAAAAAGGATATACCGGGGGTCAAGTGCTCAATGTCATCGTTGCTGTCTTAACTGGTTCAATGTTAGTTGCACTTTGGACTTCATTCAACTTTGAACACATTGATGAGCTATAGCTAATAATTGATTATTTTACAAACCATGCAAGCAATAGGATGTTTACATCAGAGAGATTAGACATAAATCAACATATAGCATTTTTGTGTTTGTGCTGCAGCAGACTCATAATAAATAAATGGTATGGCTTTCTTCCCAGGTCCTTAGGACAGGCTTCTCCCTGCATGATTGCATTTGCTGCTGGTCAAGCCACAGCATGTAAGATGTTTGAGACCATCAACAGGAAGCCCGAGATGGATTCTTCCGACACATGTGGCAAGACATTGGACGAAATTCATGGAGACATAGAGCTTAAGGATGTTTACTTCAGCTACCCAGCCAGACCAGATGAGCTGATATTCAATAAATTCTCTCTTTACATACCAAGCGGCACAACTGCGGCCTTGGTTGGACAAAGTGGAAGCGGAAAATCCACCGTGATCAGTCTTATAGAGAGGTTTTATGATCCGCAAGCAGGTGAAGTGCTCATTGATGGCATAAATCTGAAGGAATTTCAGCTTAAATGGATACGGAGCAAGATCGGCCTCTTAAGCTAGGAACCCGTGTTGTTTGAATGGAGCATCAAGGATAATATTGCGTATGGAAAAGAGAACGCAACCATCAACCATCGAAGAGATAAGAGCCACGGCAGAAGTAGCCAATGCTGCTAAATTCATTGATAAATTGCCCAAGGTCTACAGATATTTAGTTTGATCAATTTCCCTCTAAGCTAAACGAGATTCATTGAATTGTGAGTCTCAACTTTTTGTCATCTTTGCATCAAGGGACTGAACACAATGGTCGGTGAGCACAGTACTCAACTCTCCGGAGGACAGAAGCAAAGAGTTGCCATTGCCAGAGCAATTCTAAAAGATCCTAGGATTTTTCTTTTAGACGAGGCCACAAGCGCACTTGATGCAGAATCAGAGAGGACAGTACAAGAGGCATTGGACAGGGTAATGGCTAATCGAACCACTGTCATTGTAGCACACCGTTTAAGCACTGCCAATCTGATTGCGGTCATTCACCAAGGAAAGATAGTGGAGAGAGGTACTAAAGCATGAATTTTTAGTCCTAACATGTCTCAAATGAAAGCAAATTTTATCTAGTTGACCTGATATAAAATCATGTCTGAACGTTGGGAACTTCACATATATAACTGAGTGCAAGCTCGAAAAACTGCCGAGCAAGAGCTAATATTTTCACAAATTTGATCAGGTACACACTCGGAAGTGCTAAAGGATCCCGATGGAGCATATGGTCAGCTAATACGCCTCCAGCAAGTAAACAGAGACCAAGACCAAGCGACAGATGATCAAAATAAACCACAAAATCTCCTCGATGGTAGACAATCAAGTCAAAGAATGTCCTTCTTAAGATCCATAAGTCGGGATCATCAGGTGGGGGAAATAGCAGCCGCCATTCCTTATCTATCTCGTTAGGTCTGCCCACAGGGTTAAATATCCTTGATGGTGCACCCGCAAATCTAGAGTCCTATTCCTTGGAGAAAACAGAAACAGCTTCGGAAGCTTCAATCTGTTGTCTCGCATATCGTAACAAGCCAGAAGTTCCCGTGCTACTAATAGGATCTGTTTTTGCAATCATTGCGGGTGCTGTATTCCCCATTTTTGGTGTAATAATATCTGGTGTTGTCAAGACATTTTATGAAGAACCTCATAAACTACGGAAAGATTCGAAGTTGTGGGCATTGATGTTCGTGACTCTCGGCCTGGTGTCATTAGTAGCATACCCAGCAAGGATGTACTTCTTCTCGATGGCAGGTTGCAGATTGATCCAGCGGATAAGATCAATGTGTTTTGAGAAGGTGGTGCACATGGAGGTGGGTTGGTTCGACGAGCCGGAGCACTCCAGCGGTGCCATTGGCGCAAGGCTATCAGCAGATGCAGCGACAGTGCGGGCCCTAGTTGGGGATGCAGTAGCCCAGCTCGTTCAAAATAGTGCCTCTGCAGTTGCTGGTTTGGTCATCGCTTTTGTGACTAGCTGGCAATTGGCGTTCATCATCCTTGCGTTGCTCCCTCTGATATTTGTTAATGGATTCGTCCAAGTAAAATTCATTAAAGGATTCAGCGCAGATGCCACGGTACACATTCCTTATTCGCCATTTATCACGGTCCTAGTAACTTAGCATGCCTAACCACTGTCCACTTGAGTGTTCAAGAGATGCAACAGCTAAAAATTGCCATAACTGCATAGATATTTCGATATCGGCGGTGTTAATCAAAGTCTCTCTGTTCACAGATGATGTACCAGGGAGCTAGTCAAGTAGCTACTGATGCAGTTGGAAGCATCAGGACAGTTGCTTCTTTCTGTTCTGAAGAAAAGATCATGCAACTTTATGCCAGGAAATGCGACAGGCCAATAAAAGCCGGAATAAGACTAGGGCTGATTAGTGGAGTCGGGTTTGGGCTATCGGTCTTCATACTTTTTGCAGTCTATGGCACTTGCTTCTATGCTGGAGCTCGATTTGTCCAGGATGGCAAGATAACATTTTCAGAAGTTTTCCGCGTAAGACTACCTTTTCCTGTTTTTTCTGTTTCCCTGAAACACTAACGAGTTCATTGAGCCAAATTATTAAGTAGAGGACAATTTTAATTTCCGCATCTCATTTGATAATTTATCTATTTTGTGCTTTGAAGGTGTTTTTTGCCCTGACCATGGCAGCCACTGCAATTACCCAGACAAGTTCCCTCACTCAGGACTCCACCAAAGCCAGGAGCGCAACTGCCTCAGTTTTCAAAATCATCGACAGAAAATTGAAAATAGACCCCCATGATGAGTCCGGGGTAACCCTGGAAAACGTGAAGGGAGAAATAGAGCTTCGTCAAATCAGCTTCAAGTATCCTTCTCGCCCGGATATACAGATTTTCAAAGATCTCAGCTTGACCATTCATTCCGGCAAAGTATAGCCTTATGATAAACCTGTTCACTTTTCCTTTCAAAGATCTTTTTCTGTTCTTATCTAAGTTCCAGCCTATTATCATGCGCTAAATACATGCCGATATTAAAACATGCCCATATGAACTGTGATTTTTGCTTTTTCAGACTATTGCTTTAGTAGGGCAGAGCGGGAGTGGTAAATCAACTGTAATAGCTCTTTTGCAACGTTTTTATGACCCCGATTCTGGTCACATCACACTTGATGGGATTGAAATTCAGAAGCTACAGTTAGTGGTTTAGGCAGCAGATGGGCCTTGTGAGCCAAGAACCAGCTCTGTTCAATGACATGATCCGTGCCAATATAGCCTATGGAAAGGATGGAGAGGCAACGGAAGCAGAGATATTGTCTGCATCAGAGTCGGCAAATGTCCATAAGTTTATCAGCAGTTTGCAACAGGTAAGTTTATCTCACCCCTAGTATAAGATAGATATATGCCGGTTAAGTAAGCAATAAGTACGCAGGACAATCATAGTTACCGACATCACAATGACTCTGCAGGGTTATGACACATTAGTAGGTGAGTGTGGAATCCAGTTATCCCGTGGGCAGAAGCAGCGGGTGGCCATTGCACGTGCTATAGTGAAAGATCCAAAGATACTTCTTCTCGACGAGGCTACTAGTGCACTGGATGCTGAATCTGAAAGAGTTGTTCAAGATGCATTAGACAAAGTCATGGTCAATAGAACAACAGTTATAGTGGCGCACAGTATCAACAATAAAAAACGCAGACGTGATCGCCGTGCTAAAAAATGGAGCGATTGTTGAGAAAGGCAAGCATGACTCTCTGATCGATATCAAAGACGGTCACTATGCGTCCTTGGTTGCTCTGAACACGAGCGTGGCATCATCCTAATTATGTTTTGTGCTACCTGCTATGGTTATGTCCTACTTTCCCATGTAGCAGGTGACCATCCCAGTTTTTCTTGCGGGTTTCATCATGAAAATTACCTGCAAGGTGATGAGAAGGAAAGCCAGAAGTGCATCTAAAACGTGGCGGATGGCAACTATAAAAATAAGGATATCAGTGACGGCATGTTTGTGTTATATGTCCTGTATAAAGTAACAACAATTGTAAAAATATGTTCAGCAATGTCAAATCTGCGATGGTGTTTTACATGACGGAAAGAGTTGTGAAAATATTTTAAACATTCTTTAGCTCCTCCACGAAGCAACGAAAGATCATCAGGGCTCAGGGGACAATACAGGAAATAGTCACTACTCTATGGGAACATGACTTAACATGCATGATTGTTCGATTGTCATTGGCAAAATTTAAGATGCTCTCCTTCCATTTCTTGTCGTTGTCTTTCATCTAGAGAACCAATGCATATGGACACTTAATGCATTTGTACGGCTTTAGCACAAGAATTTCATGCCCTGAAGGCAACCTTATTTGCAGATTCTATTGATCTTACAAATGACGGTGTTCAGTAATCTTTTGCATTTTCATCCCCCGCCCATCTTTCAGAACAGAGCAAGTATCTAGCTTCTATTCGATGTCAAATGAAATCTTCGCTTCATTTTCATCATCGCAGGTGATTGTGCAAGAGAGGGAGTGTAATCCTTCTGAAGTTGTCGCAATCAAGCTTGCTGAACTGATCGCATATCCCTAACATGTCCTCCTCCCCACTCTTTCCAATTTCTTTCAGCTTGTCACTCTGATTCACTGCATAAGACAGCAGATAGTAATTGACGAGGAGACATCTTTAACATGACTTATTGCTGCCAATCTAGCACAAGAAACCTTCGGTCTGCATACGGTGCTTTGGCCAAGCCAAAAGCTGATTAAATAGCATAACATCTTCTGAAGTATATCTAGTAACTTCGCGGCAAATCAGCAAAACTACACAGTGAAAGGACAGTCTTATCGAGCTAAGCTTTCCTGCCTGTAATGTAAAAGAGTTAAAATGCCAATTAAGCTCTTGATTTTCGGCAAGGATATGTGCAAGTGAACAGAGATGGTTAGCAACAGTTATTCGTCCAGTTAAAATGCCCACTAAGCATTATTATTCGTCCAATTAAAAATGCTATATTGAGCTAAGCAGGCCTCCTATAGAAGTCAACGCGCTAATGTCATATCCGCTGGGCCCCGAGAAACGTTGGGCGGACTTAAAAGTGTGAAAATCAGAAGGAAGAAGAAGAAGAATACAGAGATGAAGACGATAACAGAGATAAGAAAAGAGAGAATAGAGAGAAAGTATAGAGTCTTTGTATTCAGCAATGATCGAAGAATGGATCTATTTCAGAACTTCTTCTCACTTTTCCTCTTTGTACTTTATTTATACAACAAGAAGATGACGTCATTCAGTTGAACAGCAAAACACTAACTGACAAAACAAAACTAACAGAAGCACTTTAACAGATAATGAATCAGTTACAACTTAAAACTGAGTATCTATTCTTTAATGAGCACGTGTTGGTGAAGCTGCTTATCCCATCATCTTTCTTCCACTTGTTTCTGTTCATATCAGTTGCTTCGATTGAATCAGTGGTGGTGTTTGACATTTCAACGTATTGCCTTACTTCATTTTCCTTGATTCCATCAGAACTCAACTCTCCAATATCAGCAGCATGAACAGTATGTGTTTTCAATCTATGTTCGTTAACATCCCCCCTCAAATTGGGAAGGGTTAAGTAACCCATACCCAATTTGATTCGGATATCAAAATGTGCCAGTCGTGACAGCGGTTTTGTAAAAATATCCGCAAGCTAACAATTGCTGGGAACATACTTCACACGGAGTGACCCTAAGGAGACTTTCTCTCGTACAAAATGGAAATCCACTTCAATATGTTTAGTGCGAGCATGTAAGATGGGATTGGCAAAGTGAGAGAAATGGCAGATCGATTGTCACAAAATAGAACGGTGGGAGATAAAAGAGAAATACCAATGTCACGAAGAACAAAACTAATCCAAGTAAGATCAGTAGTAGTAGAGGCAAGAGCACGATATTCGGCTTCTGTAGAAGATCGACTAACTGTCAGTTGCTTCTTTGCTGCCCAAGAGAGGAGATTAGAACCAAGATATGTGCAGAAACCAGTCGTGGATCTTCTAGTCTCAGTGCATCCGGCCCAGTCAGCATCTGAAAAACCATAAAGATTCATGGAACTTCGAGAATGAAGAAACATCCCAAGGTGAACAATTCCTTTAACATATCGCAGAACCCTCTTTAGCTTATGAAAATCTGCAACAGTAGGCTTCTGCATTTTCTGACATAACAGATTTGTAGCATATGCAATGTCAGGACGAGTTAAGGTCAGATATTGGAGGCCACCAACTAGGCTTCGATATTCAAGAGGATTGGATAGAAGGATGGCATTATTTTGCAGAATAGTTGGTCTCAGTGATAGAGGAGTAGAGATTGGTTTGCAATCAACCATATGAGCTCGAGTAAGAAGATCAAGAGCATATTTGGTTTGACAAAGAAACAAATAGTTAGAAGTACGCTTAGCTTCAATGCCAAGAAAATAGTGAAGCCCACCAAGGTCTTTCATGTGAAACTGGAGACTGAGAGAGTGAATCAGTTTAGAAAGTAACTGGTTTGAGCTACCAGTTAAGACAATATCATCAACATAGAGTAATAGAAGTATAGTTACTCACCAGCATGAAGTATAAACAATGATGGATCGGTCGTACTACAGAAAAAACCATATTCAAGTAAGAAATTACTGAATTTATCAAACCAGGCACGGGGGGCTTGTCGAAGACCATAGAGAGATTTCATGATGAGGTGTCTGTGGTTGTATGAAGCCAGGAGGCTGCTCCATATAGACTGTTTCATGTAACGTGCCATGTAAAAAAGCATTCTTAACATCAAGTTGATGAATTGACCACTGTTGCATCATTGCTACAGAAAGCACTATCCGAATTGCAGCATGCTTAACAACAGGGCTAAATGTTTCTGTAAAATCAATGCCTTCCTCTTGATGAAAGCCTTTAGCCACTAGTCGAGCTTTTAATCTATCAAGACTTGCATCACATGCAAGTTTTGTTTTAAACACCCATTTGCAGCCTACCACATTCATTTGATTAGTTCTAGGAACTAATACCCAAGTTTGATTCTGATACAGAGGATCCATTTCTTCTGTCATAGCTTTATACCAACCTTTATCTGCTAAGGCTGATTTAACTGATCTTGGTTCAGTAGGTACTTCGTATGTAGCAAGACATGCATACCTGGGATTTTTCCTTATAATGCCAGATTTTGATCGAGTCTGCGTGGGATGAGTTGAAGTTGTACCTTGTGAGACAGAGTGAGAAATGGAATGATCTGATCCAATACTTAAATCATTGGATGCTGCAGCTTCAGTAACAGATACTTCTTGATTTTGTGCAAGTGAAGGAGATTGGTTAGTAGATGGTTCATCTTGTGTTGTTGTTATAGAAGCAAGATGATCTTGTGCCACAGGTTGCAGATGCGATGGACAGGCAGTACATGGCATTGTGACTGGCTGAATAGAATGGAAATGATCTGCAGTGATGTTTCCATTATCCTGCAAATGTTCTGGATAAACCTGTGAAGAAGTAGATGCTGATCCTTCACTTATTGAGTCCAGAAGCTTAACCTCTTCTGTCCATAGTCGATAGAGTGTTGTGAGTGGTGTATACTCTGTTATACATGTCTTAGTAAAAGGGAAGAGATTTTCATCAAACATGACATGTCGACTAACATATACACGACCAGTGGTAGGAACAAGACATCTATATCCCTTATGACGTTCACTGTATCCAATGAACACACATGTGAGTGATCGTGGATCAAATTTGTGCTGGGCATAAAGTCTGAGACAAGGATAACATGCACAGCCAAAGACTCTGAGATGATCATAACTTGGTTCTTGTTGGTACAAGTTTCGTGTGGTGATTGCATTTGTAATTTCGGTGTTGGAAGTGTATTGATAACATAGTTAGCTGTTATGAATGCATCAACCCAATATTTCAGAGGAATTCTAGCATGATAGAGCATGGCAAGACCCAATTCAACAATATGATGATGTTTCCTTTCAGAAATGCCATTCTGTTCTAGTGTAGAAGGACAAGATATATTTTGTTTAATGCCACACTTCTGTAAATGAGTCTGGAACTTGTGGCTAATGAATTCTCCTCCACCATCACATTGAAATATCTTGATTTTGCAATCAAACTGATTTTCTACTTGTCTTTGGAACAGAACAAAGATGTTATAGAATTCTGATTTCAGTCGCATTGGATAGATCCAGCTGAATCGAGAGAAGTTGTCTACAAAAATGACATAGTACTTGAAGTGTTGAAAGAAGCTAACAGGTGAAGGACCCCAGACATCACAATGAACCTTTTCTAAAGGCATAGATGCGACAGACTCTGATAATGGAAAGGGTAAAGTAGTGTTTTTAGCAATTCGATAGCTTCTACACATAGTCTGCATTCTGGTATTGCAATGAATCAGTTGTTGATTCTGCAGGTACTTCAGTGTTTTGAGATTGGTGTGTGCTAACCGTTGATGCCATATATCTTCTCCTCCTGCTCTGTGTCTCTGAGTTAGGAATGCCTCTGTGGTATGAGGATTTACTCGATATAACCCTTTAACTTTCCTCCCGAGCAGCAGAGTGGTGTTGGTGTAATTGTCCTTTACATATACACCAATTTTATCAAAAACAAATGAACATGGATAGTCATCTGTTAGTTTTGATACTGATAGAAGATTCTTCTTTATATCAGGAACAATTAATACATCATTCAGAGGTAACGAATCCACTTCAGTATGTAGAAATGCATTACCAGTATAGGTAATAGGCAGACATGATCCATCACTAATCATAACAGTATCAATACCATTGTATTTAGAAGGATTACGAAGTATACCAGGATTTGCAGTGATGTGAGCAGTTGCACCAGTATCTGGATACCACTCATTTCCTTTCGAATCTTCGATGTGCATTGCTGCTAATGCTGTTGGAATTTCCTCAGCTTGATAAGAATTATCAAAGCGATACCAGCAATGCAATGCATCATGTCCTGGGCGTTTACAAATTTGACACTCCAATCTAATACTATCAATTGATTTCTTAGCCTGCATATCTTTAGAAAAGGTTAGATTTGAAGTCGGATATGATCTAGTTTCTTGATATCTCTGTGAAGAACCAGCATAAGGACGAAATCCTGGATTAGAAACAGAACCAGAGGTGTTACTGAATTGCTTAAATCTCTGACCCTCCTGTGCATAGTTGAAGGTATTCGATCTATAGCTTAAATCTCTTCCAGGATATCTATAACCACAACCTCTATTATTGGAAAATCGTCCTCTTCCATAGTTGCGTCCTCCACGACTATTAACCCTTAAACCTCCAAAACCAGAATTTTGCTGTATGCTTTCTCTGTCAAGTTCTTCCTTTTGATGAACTTCTGTTTTTCTTTGACCATAATATGCTAGATTAGGGTTGTATTGATTTGATGAGTAATTCTGTAGTCTTACTTCAAACCTTTCTAGCTGAGATATTACCTCATCATAATCTGGTTGAGGTTTCAAGCAGTATATAGTGGTTTTCAAGTTTTCATACTCAGATCCTAATCCTTCTAGAACCCCAAACAGCTTTGTTATCTCATCTATGGGCTTTCCTATTGCATTAAGTTGATCACAGATCGATTTATACTCTCTGAGATACACTGACAGTGCTCGATCTCGCTTTATTTCAGAAGTTTGTTCCATCGCATAACAGATTCTGAATATCTACCAGAATTCTGGTGACTCGATTATCGGACTCTGATCCTTAGAAACTTATTTTATTCTGCATTTATTTGTCAAGATTTCTTTTGAACACCTATTCACCCCCCTCTAGGTGTTCTTACTAGCACTTTCACATGTATATGACTATATTTATGGACGTTAAATATGTCTGTATCATCCTTAGCATTATTTGATTAAAGTTATATTTTGGCTCTCGAATCCGACGGAAAAGCCAATGACGACCTTCAGCATATTTTTATGAGGAGCAAGTTCAGGTTTTTGCTTCAAAATATAACTAGCACACAAGCTGCACTAGCCATGGGTTTACGACAATCTAGTGGAGCAAAATACCTGTTTCGACAGTTCATGGCTCGTCATCATTCTTTTGGTTAGTAACTTCCTAGATCCTTCATTACTAATTTCAGATTGACCTGGAAAAGATGGACGCACTCGTTGCTCGAGCATCTTTGAATTTTGACCCATCACCGTGGATGATGACGACACCAGTTTTGCACCTTCCCCAGATATTCTTCTACGAGCTTTTCCGGGCATCGACGAGCATACACTTTTAGCTCATTCACAAATACTAACAAAAATATGCAATTAAAGTATCCAGGAGAGTTCAAGGATATTGTTAATAGAAATCCTACATTTATTTTGTCTAACAAAAGATGTTTAAATTGCAGGTATCTTAATTTTCTATTTCCTTTTCTTTTCATCTGATTTATATATTTAGTTATTTATATTTTAAGGGTGAAAGCTATCATGAAAGCCGCACCGTTACTCTCATTTAAAGGAGTAACATTGCTGTCATCTTCTCATTTTCTGAAGTCAAATTCGTCAGTAGTCAAGTAGAGTTGTTAGTGCCGTGACGTGCGGGTGCTGTCCAAGGAGAAGACATCGTGAGTTTCATGAAGGCTTTTTCATAGAAATTCTATGGCACTAGGAATTTCCCATGCCCCATTAACCCCACAAGGACCCGTTGCTTCAAGAAGACTTTGACTTTGACCTTCTAGGAGTTGGATAACTCTCCACCACCAATAAACTCACGAGCAAATAAATTGCAAGATGAGGGTGGCATGGCATTTGATTTGTTACATTTTCAAGACGATATGGAATCTTTACATGGGCAACGCGCCTAAAATGTACCAAGACAAATGGAACGGCATATGCCATGTTACATCTAAAAAAAAATTCAAAATTAGAAAAGAATTCATCTAATTTATATATTTATTTATTTAAATTTAAAGGGTGAAATCTATCATGAAGGCCCCACCGTTACTCTCATTTAAAGGAGTAACGTTGCTGTCATCTTCTTATTTTCTAAAGTCAAATTCATCAGTAGTCAAGTAGAGTTGTTAATGTCGTGACGTGCGGGTGTTGTCCAAGGAGAAGACATCGTGCACAGAAGGAAGTTTCATGAAGGCTTTTCCGTGGAAATTCTATGGCACTAGGGATTTCCCACGCCCCATTAACCTCACAAGACCTGTCGCTTCAAGAAGACTTTGACTTTGACCTTCTAGGAGTTGGAGAACTCTCCACCACCAATAAACTCACTAGCAACTAAATTGCAAGATGAGGGTGGCAGCGCATTTGATTTGTTACATTTTCAAGACGATATGGAATCTTTACATGGGCAACGCGCCTAAAATGTACCAGGACAAATGGAACGGCAAATATCATGTTACATCTAAAAAAGAATTCAAAATTAGAAAAGTTGGGATTCATAATTAAAAAAACAATAATCATGGGAAAAATTACTATTCTACTAAAATTTTCTTCTAACATCTTCAAGATGAAAAAGAAATTTTATTTTCAAGCCAAATGCATTGCGCGAGTCTCCGGCCAGAAGTAAAAGTCAAGTAGATGGTGTGCTAAAATCTGCAAAAGATTATCCAAATGTCGATTGTACGCATCATTCAGTACACAAGATTCAATAAATATTCTTCATGCATTTGGCATTTTCCTTGTTTTCTTCCCAACCAACCCCTCACCACTAGGCTGGGTTCACTCTGAGCTTGCCGCATCGAATTGGGCCGGGCCGGTTCGACGTCAATTGCGGTTTAGATTCGTCGCGGTGCATAAATTGGCCCCTTGTGCTTGTGCCGTGCATTTTGGCTTTTCAGCCGACCATTCAAACACTTTTGCTTTCCTTGTACGTTCCATTTTTTTTGTGGTCGATAGTAGGGGTGAGCGCGGTTCCGGGTAGAACCGGGAATCGGGAACCGAACCGGAGGTTCCGGTTCGGTTCCGGTTCTTAAAGGACCGGTTCCGGTTCCCGGTTCCTTTTTTCCGGGAACCGGCGATTCCGGTTCCGGAACCGGAACCGGAACCGGTTTCGGAACCGGTTTTGGAACCGATTCAAGCTCCAAAAGGAGCCCCCCTCCCCCACTCGGCTGATGGTCAATATATGCGCCCAACAATCCCGTCTTCAATAGCCACGGGAAGCTTTACATAATGACCTTGAATGTGCTTTTTCGGGCACTCTCTTGCAAATAATCAACTACAATTTTACAAGTAGTTTCAATGGGTAGGGTTAGGGTTTGCTTCTTTGCCTAGATTTAGCCCTAATTTATCGATACGGGAAAATCATCCATAAAGCCCTAAAATTATTATATTTTAACCAATTCACTCTTAAATATTTTAATTATATCAATTGAGTTATAAATCTTTTTTATATTTTACTAATTGAATCCATAATTAATTTTAATTGGATATCACTAGCGTGGACACCAATAATACCACGTAGGACGGCTTACAATTGACATGGATAATTTTTTTATATATTTTTGTAAGAAGTATGATTTATTTTTTTACTTTTTATTCTACCAAGTCCGACGAGGGTTGACCACCCTCACCAACCATAGACAAGGGCCTCGCATGTGACATTCGGGTTTTCACTTGATGGAATCGTGAGCCTTAAGCGACTAGCAATCATCGCCACGCTACCAAGCTCAAGCCACCGGATCATGCCATTCGCGCCACCACCACCATGTCATCTAGTCGCTATGCCTCACCACACCATTGCAAGGACTTGTCACCTTAGCCCGTCCCCGTCACCAACCGCGACACCTTAGCCAAACATTCGGCTCCACCGAGCCATCATCACATCAAAGCCACCACGACGCCGCTTCCGACGCCGCCGCACGAACCTTCGCCGCTTGATGCCCTTCGCCGCTGTGCTCGCCTGCCGTCACCGACGCTACTATAGAGTGTGCGTGTACGTTATAGTTTAAATATGAAAATGAAAAAAATTAAAAAAAAATTAAAAAAATTAAAAAAATTGAAAAAAAATTGAAAAAAATTGAAAAAAAAAAAAAAAAAAGGGAAAAAAGAAAAACTAAAATAAAAAAGAACCTGTTGGAACACTGGAACCGACCTTGGAACCCGTGACAGGTAGGTTCCTGGTTCTTGTTCGACGGGTAGGTTCCGTGTTCCAAAATTGAGGAACCCGTACTGAGGTAGGTTCCGGTTCCGGACGGAACCGAACCGGAACCCGGAACCGCTCACCCCTAGTCGATAGGCCACAATCGCTCGCCTCCACACAATTGAGTCTGTAGTCGGAGATTTTTCCTTCTCTCGTTATTACTTCAAGAATAGTTTTTGAAGTAATGGAGATGGAGACATTTAGCAATGGATGAAAACATGGAATAGTTTTTGCATATTTGTTCTTTGAAGAAAGTGGGTTATAAAATATACAATGGGATCCAACTTTAGAAAAATCGATGCAAACACAACAAAATGCACTACTATTATAAAGTGTGAGGTGTTTCTCCTCTTTTCATATTTCCAAATCATCCCTTTCAATTGTGAGAAGTCATGTCTAAAATTCAAACTTCTCAAATTTTTAATGATCTTTTCTTTATAGTTTCTTTGTTATTATTATTATTATTATTAGTAGTATGTGTTTCCCTTAGAGTATTCCTTATTTCATGTTGAGAAATTTCAAATGATCACACGAAAGACATGGCCCATAATTGATTGTTGTGTTATGCATGATTAACATAAAAAATAATATAAGTTTCCTTCTTTTTCATCATCCTCTTCTAAATTAAATATATAGATCATTTCTTTAGTAACACCCATAGTTGAATAAAGAATCCTTCAATCATCAATTAATCACATTTAACTTTTGCACATCTTCAAGAAAAGAGCTTTTCTAACATAACATTTTTTTGTCACTATGAGAGTAACAATATATTGTGAGTTACAAATTCTCGAAATATTAGATTCCATAATAATTTACAATTATTCATTATTTTTTTTGTGATCCAAAATAAGCTGTTAATATCACAATAAATTAAGAACAATTATATAAGCATTTCTCTCTAGAAAACACGTGCAACGCACATGACATTGTATGATAGGACTGGAAAGGCAAGAATTAAGTTACATCCGAAAATACAATTGCAAAATTAGAAAAGTTGAGGTCTGTAATAAAGAAGAATAGACAAGGACAAATTCATTATTTTAAAAAGATTTTTGAAGACCTTGAAGATAAAAAAAGAAAAAAGAAGAAATATGTTTAAATCAAATGCATCACGCGAGTCTTCGGTTACAAAAACAAGTCAAGTTGATCGTGTGCTAAACTCTCCTAAAGATTATGAGAACGTCGATACGCGTCATTTTTTGACGAAAAGGTCAAAAACGACTTCACGCGTAAAAAAAGACTCCCCGCGTCATTGAACTTTCTGACAAAAAATTTAAAAAAGACTTCTCGCGTAAAAACAGACTTCACGCGTCATTGAACTTTCTTTTCGGTGACCATTCCCACTGCTTTCCGTGTTTGATGCGTCCGTTTGTCGGTCGCTACACCGCGTAAGTCACTCGCTTCCTCCACACTCAGAGGAGTCGTAGGAGATATTTCCTGCTCTCTTCATCATTTTAAGGAGAGGGCAACTCATGGTATTCCTCTCGTCTTTGTCTATCTCTCCTTTACATATCGACACTAAATACTAGATCTGCTTAACCAATTCGTGCTCTCCGCTACTGCATAAGCTATGCACCAAGATCAACCCCTTCTTCTCCTCCTCCTCCTCCTCCTTCTACATGGGTCTTTTAGCATTGCCATCGAAAATAATAACTGCACAACCTCTTGCGGCAAGGTCACAAACATAAAGTACCCGTTTCGGTTGATGGGAGACCCGAAATTTTGCGGCGACAGTAATTATGAGCTAGCCTGCATAGATAACCGCACCATTCTGGATTTTAACACGAGCAAGTACTTTGTACACAACATCGACTACTCCAACCAAACGATTAGGATCGCTGATGTCACGCTGCAAAAGGGCAATTGCTCATCCCTTCCTCTCCAGTCTTTATGGGGCCGTAATGAATGGCCCATGTCTTATTATCCTTATTATTATTATTATTATTATCCTTATTATTATTATTATTATTATTATCCTTATTATTATTATTATTATACATTCAAGACTGTTTCGATCGTGAGTTGTGTGAAGGCCGTGGATTTTCCTTTTTACATTGATGCTTCGTCATGCCTTGGTGGGCTTCCATTACTTAATTTCTCTGGTGCGAGAAGGCGAGTGTATGCCCTGGTCCATGCGAATGTCTCATCTGTGGAAACCGCATGCACTATAGAGTTTATGGCAATGCTGCCATGGTGGGTTGATGAATATGATCTTCGTTCCTATGCGCAAATTCACGAAGATATGGTTTATGGATTCGAGCTTGTATGGTTGCATCCTGACCACATATGGTATCCTGAGCCCACCAAGATAGGTAAGGACTTTTGAGTTTGTTCAATTTCTTATAAAGAATAATAAGGGCGTCATAACTTTAATACGATTCTCATTTAAGTGTTATCAATTTTTATTATTATTATTTAAGTGCCACATTGAAGTAAAATCGATCATTTAAATGTTGTTTTCGGCAAATCGTCATATTAAATTTTTTATTAATTTTTCATTTCGACATGAATTCTTTTAATTTTTAATTTTTTTATTTATTAATTGTTCAAATCAACGATGGCAATGTTACATAGGACGACCGGTATTCATGTCGGATTTTCAGATAAGACAAATCGTTGATGCCTCTTAAGTGATCGAATTCAAATTTGTGGCACTCAAGTGAACAAAAAATATGTTATGACACTCAAGTTAGCGTCGTACGAAAGTTATGGTACTTTTAATATACTTATCCCAAAATATTGTTAGGATATATTTGGTCAAAGACATGTGAAATTCCACTAAACGTGAAATGGAGCTAAGATCATGTAGCTCGTTCGATGTTGTTGTGGTATTTTATAAGTACAACAACGAATACATTTTTATTCATTTGTTAATTTAAATAATTAGAATTCCGCCAGTAAATCTTAGTGTATTGAACTTGATATTCTCAATTATCATAGTTTGATTATGATCTAAATAAGTCTTTTATTTTATCTCTTTTGCAGATATCGCCTATGGCCTCGCCCGTACTCTCTGGCGTATTGAACATATCTCGTTCCTTCCCATCGGTAAACATCAATACAATCTTCATTGTGAAATTTAGTGTTCCTAAATACAAACATTCAACACACGCACAAATTGGTTATTCATATAACAATAAATATGTTATCTATTCAATTGTTTATCTATTTAGTCCAAATTCTGCCCACAAATCTTAGTGGATTGAACCGATATACACTTTGCTTGATTATAGTCTAAATAAGTGTCTTTTAAATGTTCTTCAGGTTTCGTTCGTTACAAACTCAATCTCTATTCGAGAACAGGGAACCACTACCTTGATGGGGTGGTGCGCTTTCTCTTGGACATCGGTAACATTACTATATTCGTCTCATTGTGAAATTGACTTTGAATTTCTAAATGCAAACATTTAACACATTCACAAATTGGTTATCAAAAATACAGTGCTTCAGTGCATGGTTGTGAAATTCATCTTGGGGGCCCCATGTGTGATGACGTTACTAATACACAAATGGAGAAGAAGACACTTAGCAATGGATCAAAATGTCGAAGAATTTTTGCAATCTAACAATAACTTCTTGCCGATAAGGTATTCTTACTCGAACATCAGAAAATCACGAGTCGCTTTAAGGATAAACTAGGCGAGGGAGGGTATGGGTCCGTGTTCAAGGGAAGACTCCGGAGTGGCCGTGAGGTGGCGATCAAGATTCTAAAGAAGGGAAAAACGAATGGGCAGGACTTCATCAGTGAAGTAGCTACCATTGGCAGAATTCATCATGTTAATGTTGTTGGACTCATTGGTTATTGCTTTGAGGGCTCTAAACAAGCTCTTGTCTACGATTTCATGCACAATGGATCTTTGGATAAGCACATTTTCTCACGAGGACAAGGGATTTCTCTTGAATGCAAGGAAGTGTATGAGATTGCTCTCGGAGTGGCTAGAGGGATTGAATATCTTCATCGAGGATGCGACATCCAAATTTTACATTTTGATATTAAGCCTCATAACATTCTTCTAGACAAGGATTTCACCCCAAAAGTTTCCGACTTTGGGCTCGCAAGATTGTATCCCACGGATTACAACACCGTGTCTCTAACTGCCGCAAGAGGAACCTTAGGGTACATGGCTCCAGAGCTCGTCTTCAAGAACCTTGGAGGCGTCTCTTACAAAGCTGATGTCTATAGTTTCGGAAAATTGTTGATGGAAATGGCCACTAGAAGGAAGAACGAGGACAAGGTTACAGGGTGTTCGAGTCACACTTACTTTCCTTTATGGGTTCATGACCAACTCGATAAAGAATTGGAAATTCCAGTGGAAGTTAGTGAGGACGAGAGGAAAATAATAAAGAAGATGATAATAGTTGCTCTTTGGTGCATACAATGGAATCCTGACGATCGCCCTTCGATGCAGAAAGTCTTGAAAATGCTCGAAGGAGAAGTAGATGATCTACAAATATCTCCCAAGCCACTCTTTTATGCAACAGAAATGTCAAGAAGGGATGATGGAACTTGGACTGATGAAGGCAATAATACCATATCCACTACATCAACTAGTGCAATAACTTACGAAGATTCTGGTCTTGAGTGTACTAGTATTAGCATTACGCAAGCATAGACACATATCAAAACCGTTTGATCCGTTCACATAAGTGGCGAATTGAAACGTGGTATTGATGATGTTTCATATGTAGCTCCCCTTTCTTGGCCATCATTATATCATAGATGTTTATGACTATATTTATGATCTTAATTACGCCCAATTCATCTTTTAGCATTATCATATTAAAGATGTCATTGGTTATAGTTTGGACTCTTGGATCCAATAGAAAATCTAGTGACTACTTTTCAGCATAGTGCTATGAGGAGCAAGTTTGGGTTTCAAAGTCTCTGCTTAAAAGTCTAGCTAGAACACAACCTACTTTATGCATGGTTAACGACACTTCAGTGATCGCTATGTATGTATTGCTTCATTGCATACCAATTGTCGCTACGAATAATTTTGAAAATGATGGATGAAGAGGGATAATAAACAACTTCGATTTGACGGCGGGGGAGTGCGAGATAGCAGAAGATATCAAAAGATGATCTCTTCCTGAATAACAATAATGCATTAGATTAATTAAATTCTTATTATATTTACTAGGTTGCAAAGTTATCTTAGTGGTAAATGTGCACTTAAAAAATGATATTAGTTTTCCTTTTAGGGTTCGTTGTCCAAGGCTATTACGTTGGGAGGAAATTTCATTCGAGGGGGATATATATGCCATCTTTATTACTAAGGTTTGAGTATTCTATTCGAGTCTAAATTTTTTTTGAATACGAAGGAGTATTACCATGTTCAGTTTTCAAGACCGTGTTAACTATCCCAAACCCTTCTTGCTGTCACTTTTAAGTGGTACATCGCTCTTCATATCAAATTGAACAAACTCGAAATAGGCCGGGGCAAACAAAATCCCACTACAAGAATGAATGGGAAATTTTACAATTTTTCGTGAATTTAATTTCACCATTATTAAGATTGACTTTTTTCAGTCGATGAACTTGCTCGTTGACTCGACGCCCAATAATCATACGGATTTCGGGTGAGTATTGGATATAACTTCATTTGCATTTTTCTGATTAAGAAGTGAGGAAAAAGAATCGAACGCTGCGTTTGCATCATTTACGATTTCACTGCTTTTTTTCTTGGCCGGAATACAATATTTCTGTTTTTGGGCCACCCGAAAATCCGAACGACACTTTTCGGTAACAGGTCCTCAATTCGGGATACAGGGCGAAATGACAAAATGTCCAGGGACCAAATCCGAAATAATAGAAAGGTCGCGTCCTTGGATGCAAAAGAGTCGTCGCGCTAGTCGCGTCCTCGAATCGCAGTCCCGATCGAAGACGAAGACGACGGCGAAGAAGGCGATGGGCGGCGGAGGTGAATCATCGGAGGCGACGCGGTGCGGCACGCGCGTGGTGGGGACGCCGGTGGAGCCCCGGGCGCACCCCGCGAACCAGCACGCCGCCACCTGGGTCCTCGGCTAGCCCGCGGCCCCCGCGAGCTTCCACTCCAGCTACATGCATGCCACCACGAGCGGCTCGGCCTCCGGCTACGCCAGCCTCAGTCAGAGCGGCGGCGGCGAGAAGCCGTACGTCCACGTCGCTCCGCTGAATGCCCCCGCGCCGTCCGGCAGGAGTGAGTCCATCGAGGCGTGTACTTCGAGCTGGGAGTTAATGATTGGTGATTAGAGGCTTTCGAGAATGGTTTTGATGGGGCCGACGCTTTGCTGGTGTTTGCGGGTCCGATGCATGCGGCGCGTTGAACCGGTGTGGGAGGAGGTTCGAAGATGCTACAAGAAAAGCACCAATGAGGCAATGAAGTACCGCAGTTTCCGTAATTGATATTCTCTCTAATGGAGGAGCTAATGAGGATGGGCTCTTGCTGCACAAATCCTATTTGCGTCCTCAGCCATCTCAGGTTGTATTCCTTTATGTCCTTCCCATCAATGACGACCTTTCCTTCCATCGGATCGCAGAACCTCAGCAGAAGGGCCAGAATAGAGGACTTTCCGGCACCACTTCGTCCCAGCTTCAATTTTCAACGTGAAGTTCTTCAGAACGGTAACTTCTGGTCGTGATGGGTACTTGAATTTGATGTTCTGGAACTCAGCAGTTCCTTCGACCTTCCCATGATGTGTATTTTCGGGCACATCTGGTTCAATTTCAGTTTTTCGGTCGAGGGTCTGGAATGCAGGGGTGAGTATGCTCATGGCCGATATCGCCATGTGCTGCAGAAGAGTCGCCAGCAAATCCTTTGGCTGACTTGGCTTGAATGAGCCCACCAATGAAGTGGCAAGGCATCACAGTCCAAGCCACTAGACCCATTCTTCAGTTACAATCATGCTAACTACCGTAGCAATCAGTATATAAGCGATGCCTTGGACGATGACCGACATGCGATCAGGAATGATCATTTTCACCATGGATGTATCATCGATGATTTGCGAAGTAACCATCCCAATGCTGTTCTCGGGTTTCTCATACCAAGTGAATTCATTGCGCAGCACACCTGCAAGATTTTAGAACAATCAATGCAAATTGTACTCTTCAAATGATTCATCACTTGGGCAGAATCTCAAATTCAAGGCTAGTAGATTCTGCATTAAACTGTACAGGACTCTGCTAGGAAAAAGGAGTGACAGCTACCTGAAAAGAGAGCTTTTCTAAGGTTTGTCATGGCCTTCTCACCGACCACACCGAACTAGTAATGCTGCAAGATGTGAGAGACTAATGACAGCAACCCTCTTAGGGAGAATACGATCGAGTACCATCCAACTTTCCGCTTTGCATGTTTATGGTAACATGCTACACCTATTGTTATGATGAAGAACCCAAAAACAGGCTTTGAGATTCCAGAGAAACCAGCTGCAATAGAGACGATGGCTATCTTGACAAGTTCCGCACTTCTCAACCCAAACCAGATTCTAAAGAAGTGGACTGCTTCTAATCTTTTCTTGTGCTTCTCTTGCTCAGGATCTTCTGTGAGGCTTTCTTCTATCTCTGCGCCTTTTTCACTTAAAACTCTGCTTTTAGGTGAGCCATGGGATTGGTCAATTTCATAATCTCACGAAGATATATCAGATCTGTCATTCAATCAACATCATGGGCCAGTGAGAACCCGTTTCTTTTTTTAACAAAATAATTGTCATGCACAAACGGTAGGAAATAATCATTATGAAGCAGCAAACCTTTCATCACAAACGACACTGATGTTCTGCATTTTGAATAAGCTGTTGTAAAATTTGCTGGTATCCAATAGGGTGCTGTGCGTTCCTGTCTACTTAACCTGTCCATTCTCTACGACTGCAATTTCATCTGCATTAACGATGGTTGACAATCTGTGCACTATCAAGATCACCGTTCTTCCCCGCATGGTCTTCTCCATTGCCTCTTGAACCAGCTTCTCAGATCCCGAATCAAGAGCACTTGTAGCCTCATCGAGCAGAAGTTTTGGAGGATTCTTGAGAACGGCTCTGGCTATTGCAATTCTTTGTTTTTGTCCTCCTGACGGCTGGAAGCCCCTCTGCCCCACCTAGTCCATCATCATGGCGCCAAAATTTAACTTAGGATCCTTGTTTTTTGTCTAATGAGAGCTTGAGAACTTTCAAGAGAGACATCGTTTATTTACATCTGTTGCTAGGAGATTGCATATTACCTCTGTCGAGTACTTATCTGGAAGCTGTGAAATGAAATTATGTGCATTTGCCATCATTGCTGCATTCTTTATTTGTTGGTCATCTGCATCCAAGTTTCCTACTTTAAGGTTGTCCTTGATAGTGCCAGCAAACAGTGATGGTTCTTGCGAAACTGCTCCAATATTTTTGGCGGAGGCACTTCAAATCAAGATCCTTGATGTTATGGTTATCTATGACAATGACCCCTGAAAACTTGCAATATTACCCAATCATCAGCAACCTATGCAATATTATTCAATCGTCAGCAACCTTTGTGCGCAAAAAATGTATGAGCAATAGAAGCATGAAACCATGGGAATAATAAGGAGAGGATAACAAATTTCATCTCAAGAGCATGGAGGATAAAGGTTTTAGACCTTTCAATGGATCGTAGAATCTTGCAACCAGGGATATGATTGTGCTTTTCCCACACCCACTGCTACCAACTAACGCCACCGTCTTTCCTGCTGGAATTGACAGCGTAAAACCTTGAAGAATCACTTTATCTTCTCGGGATGGGTAAGCAAAATGAATGTTCCTTATGTCAATGTTTCCCTCGACTTCCTTCAATACGATCCCCCCTGAAGCATTGCTGATATTTGGTTTTCTCTAGATCACCTTGAAAACTTCATTTCCTGCTGCTTTTGCTTGGTTGAATACTTGCATGTCTGGGGCAGCATAAGTGATTGAGCTGGAATGCAAAAGAAGCCACGGTCCATAATTAAGGTTATATCTTCTTCACTTCATTATATGAAGATTCTTAAAGGCATCTGATATCTTCTTAAGAGACTCAAAATGAAATGCATCATACACGCATTCATACAAAAATTTTGAGAACGCAAGTAGGACGATGTTATTTCCCATGTTATGTGCAGATTAACTAGCTTGATGATCATCATTAGATTGCTTATCTAGTCGGTGTAAGACAAAACAATCTCCTCCAAAAGCTCTTACAAGAAAGGTAAACTTTTCTTACATAGCTCCAAAGAGGATGCTCATGACTGCTGCTATGACGTTCCTTCCACTAGATCTTCCGGCAGTGACCACGATTGCTCCGATCCATATGATTAGTGCCCAAGAGGAGTTGGTCACTGCTTGAAACATTCCTGTTCCAACTCCCTTAATCAGCGCCTCTCCTCTGCTAATGACAGACTGCTTGTCCATGCAGTCTGAGAATGACTTGATTGCGCCATCCTCTCCGACAAATGCAAAGACCGTTTTTATATGAGATATGGTCTGTACGTTGTCAAACATTAACCCATGAATTTCCAGATGATTCCCCTTTTCTTAGATATTTTATAACTAAAAAAACGTGAAGTTTTTTCACCTGTTCCACAACAGTAGTAGCTTCGGATAGATAAATCATTTTGGCAGCTGAGATGGCATTCATTTTCTTGGTGTAGGTGGCTCCAATCAGTGGAATCAAGGGAACTATAAACAAGGTGACCAGCGAAACTTCCCAACTGCAAATGAAGGCAATCAAGACTCCAGAAAAGAATGTGGCGAAGCACGAAAGGAAATGCCCCAGCTACTAGCCAAAATTTATGTTAGCATGATCGGCAAACTTTGGTGGGGAAATCTAAAGAGCAGTCAACTTGAGGGAAAGATTGCTACCTTCTCTCCGATTGCATCCTGGATAACGCTCATGTGAGTACTTATTCCCGCAATGACTTTTCCACTTGACAATTCAGTTTCAAAAGCTCCAATCTCCTGTCTGAGGACCGATCTCAGGAATTCTAATCTGATCCGTGCTGTTTGTCTTTCGCTCGCATACATCCAGCATCCAATCTCTGCAGAAAATTGGAAGCCATGCAAATGCTTTGTTACTGCGTACTTTCTATACTATTAGTTTTCTCTCCTGTAGTTAATCCAGTCCTTCTTGCTAACTTTATCGGTAGTAGTCCAATATGATAAATGATTATATGATACTTCCGATGCCACAAAACTTGATGCGATGTTCGGGAGTGGCACACAAAAATAAGCAATCTCTATTGGAGCCTAGGAAACAGTGACTTTCGAACGGCAATTAGGTGCGAAACAAGTGTGCATGTAAACAAACAACTGTTCTGCGATTTAGTAAAAACATATGCATCTCCATCATCTTAGTAAATCAAAAGAAGCCAACCTAGGATTCCAGCAGGGAAGGTTGCAAAGGCCATGTACCACACATATGGAACAACCTGAAAGAGGTAAGAAGAAAAACACGAATGAAAAGCTCCACTGACACTGTGTGAATCATCCATAATTAGTAAGTTGGTACTCAAGGCGCGCTATGAATAAATATAGCCTCCAGTTGACAGTAAGCTAGGAATTCAAGCGAAGTGCAGTTATCTACCTTTTTCAGAGCATGAACCATGCTGTCTTTGTTGTCAATATGACTTCCGAAAGCATTGAGTGCTTTGCCGAGCAACAAATATCCAACTGGTTGAGCCATCCCATGGACGACAGATCCTATGGTACCTAGAGCCATTAAAATCCAATCGAGCGCGTCTGCATACTTCAAAAGCTTATAAAATGGCAAGCCTGTTGGTTCACTCTTCTTCTTCACGTCCTCCAGTACTTCTGTTTCCTTCCTCTCCACCTGCGTGGGCTGTTCCGGCTGGGTAGACGTCTGCACCATTTTTCTTTTTTCACATGCGGAGAGGACCGAGTGATGTGTTGAGAAAGGACGCAGTCTCTTGAAGATTATATATAATTTATGAATGCTAGCTGTGCGAGGAATATATGGAGCATATCCTTTGAGCTTAGGGAAAAATAATAGCGGGGAAGTCTTTTCCTTCTCAGCATTTCCGTTGATGTTTATGAGCCTGCTGCCACAGACAAAACATACAGAAACAGACATTGTCTGAGCAAGCAATTTTTAGTTTTATTTCCCTAGATTAATCGCATTCTGATTTGAGAATACTTCGTGTACACCAAAAGTGCTGGTTTAGAAAAAACTATACCGAATCAACAAATGCCAGGAAGTTCAGCATTGTTCGTCGAGATTCTTTGGGGTGTATATTTTCCTCAAAACATCGTGCATGTCCATTTAGGAAACATCTCACAAGATGCCTAACTAGCTAGCTAGAGTCTGTCCGTCTTGCGATATCCTTAGATGCACGACGGACATGTTTTTTCCATTACTTGGGGATTCACCAACCTAGAAGTATCTTGGGTTTAAGCTCTTGTTAAAGCTGTTCACATTTACTGCATAGGGACTCGTTTTGCTCAGCATTTGTCACTTCTCTAACTCATTCCTCATCTAATCTCATATCTATCCTGGTCTGTGATTATTTGTTCTGCTCAAACCCGTAACTTGGTGATCTAAGGAGTATGAAACCCATTTCCCTCAGCTTTTCTCATCCCCTTCTCTCTCTATTTCGGCGAGAAAATATTTAGCAGTTCTCTCACTGTGATGGTTGCAACTGTACGCCAAAATGAATTCCATTGTTGGGTTGATTTTTAGTAAAGTTGGGTTCTCGGGGATCAAGCTTACGGTCCATTCATCCCCGAAAAGAATGCGATATTCCTCCACTCGATTCTGGGGAGACGTTGTGATCGGACAACGTCCCTGTCCGGCAGTTAAACTAATGACATCATTAGACGGCAGTTTCTCTTGTTCCATCTATGGTGGATTAGGATACTCTGATTTGACGCATTCAAGGTTCTGTTTCAGCAAAATGCAAACAAATATGAATTATGAAACGACCAAGACTTGCCCAACGAAGTAGCTTGTAGAATTGATATTAGTTTTCTCTGAGATGGCAATAAAAAAGAAAAAAAAAAAAAGGAATAGAGCCGCATATGCCGGTTTCGAATTACCTGGGGATGATATATCTCTACCTATTGCATCATCACAATGACTTGTTCTCTTAACGTGAATGCAACAGACATTCCTTGCTTTTCTGCATGGTCATTTTGGAAGTTTGAAGGCTCTGAGATCAGCTAAGAAGCTCTCATTGGTACTAGGGTTGAGGTGATTTGCGCTGGATTTTGAAAGGGAAGTTTGCATGTCGGATATTCGGTTTGTTAGTCGATACGCTCAATATGCATTTAACTTCATGAAACAGATTATTCGAGAGGATATGCTTGACAGTGACCAAAATTTCAGATATGCTTGATAGCGACCAAAATTTTTCTTCCTCAAATCCCATCTGAGCCTTTGTAACCATCAATACTTAGTCGAACGAAGCGCCTAGGCCGCGGGAAAAGGATAAAGTAGATGACATATTTTTACTCGACATGTTTTCCTGTCCATCATCAAGAGTGACTGCAACCTTTCACCTTATCATTGCAGAAGGTCGGGGAATGAACTTTGACATTTACCATGAAGTTTTACCAATCGCTATTTACCTGGCAGAAGTTTAGACCAAGTGCCAAAACTTGGCACGGAAGGACACTTAAAGTGCCAAAACTTCGGAAAGGTACACTTAAGTGCCAAAATAGGAGTAAAGTGGATCACTTAAGTGCTAAAATCCAAAATCCGGCCAAATTGCTGACGTGACAATTTTCGGCGAGTTGGGTGCAAAACGGCGTCGTTTTGCACGCCGACGTGGCGACAAATTGCAAAAAACGATGTCGTTTTGTGTTTGATGTGTAAATAATTTATATAAAAATTAATTAAATTAAATTTAAACTTAATTCTATTTAAAATATTCTAAAAAAACTAAAAATTAAAAAAAAAAAGGGGTGGGGGCCGCCCTCGCCGCCCGCCGCCTCCCCGCCGCCGTTGAGAAGGGCTAGCGATGGAGGAAGGAGGCTCGGCCGGGTCGCCGGCCCCTAGCCGACCGGTGGCGAGGGCCGCGACCCTCGCCCTTGCCCCCAGATCCGCGAGGGCTCGCAGCCCTCGCCGCCGGCCGGCCGGCATCGCCGCCCCGGCTAAGGCCCGGCGACCATGGCCGATGCTCCCCCACCGTCGTCGGCCCTTCCCGGCGACGGCGGGGAGGCGGCGAGGGCCCGCGAACCCTCGCCCAGATCCGGGGCAAGGGTCGCGGCCCTCATCGCGATCCGGTGAGGGCTCGTGGCCCTCGCCGCCGCCGGGCTGGCCGGGCGGCGACCCCCGCCGGCCCTCCCTCCATCGCCGGCCCTTCCGGCGGCGGCGAGGGCTCGCCCTCGATGCCCCTTCGCCCCCTTTTTTTTAATTTTTAGTTTTTTAGAATATTTTAAATAAAATTAAGTTTAAATTTAATTTAATTAATTTTTATATTAACTATTTACACATTAAACACAAAACGACGTCGTTTTTGCAATTTGTTGCTATGCCGCGTGCAAAACTACGTCATTTTGCACCCAACTCGCCGGAAAATTGCCACGCAAGCAATTTGGCCGAGTGGCACTTAAGTGATCCATTTTACTCCGAAACCGACACTTAAGTGTACCTTTTCGAAGTTTTGGCACTTAAGTATCCATTCGTGCCAAGTTTTAGCACTCCAGGATGTCTCAACCTCCTATTTACCCAGTAGGATATGAGCTGTGAATTGATCGCCCATGTTTTGTCCTTGCTAGCTAGCTAGCAACTCTTTCAATTTGCTTGTGATGAAAACTCTTGTTTAGTCCAGTTTATAGCACATACAGACTAGAAAACGAATCCATACCTCTCTCCTTCATCTCTAACTCAACTACCACAATTTTTTTTTTTTTTTTTGGTTTCAGTCAAAGAGAGAAAAAAAAAAAAAAGGGAGAGAACTCACTAAATTTTTGTGAATGTTTAGCATGTGTCTACAAATGTGAAAATTTGTTAAATTTTCTCCATGAATCTGTTTCCAGCTTCATTAACTAATGGGGAATTCTATGGTCTAGTCCAAAAACTTATGGAATTGATCTTATATATAATCGGACAGTCGGATCAAAAGGAAAAAAAAATTTCAACCGTGAGTTATTTTGAAAAGATAGTAACTTAAGAATATTTAAGGAAATTAACGATTGTTTCGTTCATTTTACGAAAAATAACTTCCAGGAAAATTTTTCAGATTTTCTAGTATTTGTTTCACGGAAAATGAACCAATTTAGGAAAATGTTTTTGCTATTGGAATAATAATTTCAAAAATAAGGAAAATATTTTCCATTTCTCAAAAATAGAAAACATTTTCCATAACTTCTTCCACCCCACTTTCTTTCACCAAATACATTTTCCTTTAATTCTTACGTTTTCTTTTTATTTTTTATTTTTAAAAATTGAGTTTTTAATTTTTTTTTTCTTTCCTTTTCTTTTTCTTCTTCCTTGGTCGGTCATCGATCTTGATGGCAGGTGATGGTTGGCCATAGGCTAGCTCAAGCCTCGTCATAGATCGACAAGCTCGAGCTCACTTGAGGCCGAGATCGGCAAGGGCAAAGGCTCGAGCTTTCCAGCCTCCGTGGAGCTTGAGCTCGCCTAGATCGACATAGCTTGAGCTCACCTGGATCTACTAAGCCTTGAGCTTGCCAATTTTAGCAGAGCTTAGGCTCGCTTGGATCGGCCAAGCCTTAAGCTCGCTGATCCGCGTCTTGGTTGATTGCTGAACAGCCGGCCATCGTCGAGGCGGGCACTAGCAGAGGTGGAAAGAGGAAGAGGAAGGAAAAGAAAAAGGAAAAAGGAAAAAGAAAGATAAAATAAAAATAAAAAATCAATTTTTTAAAAATATATATAAATTAAAAATAATTTTTTTTGGTCTATTAAAAGGATAAAAATTTAATGTTTTGGTATTTTTTTCTAGAAAATTAAATAAGATACCGAACAGTGGAATATATCTCTTACTTCATTTTTAGTTTTCAGCTGAATACTAAAAAGTATCGTCATTTTCTTATAAAATAGCTTCCTAGAAAACATTTTCCAGAAACGTGATATTTTCCGCGAAACAAATAGAATCTAAGATTGCCAACTTTATTGTTTTTTTCCCCATTGCCTAGGTCATGGTTGATTAAGGAATTATGACATACAAGGATAATTACTTGTTGATAGGACCATTAAGTTTACGAACTCTGAAAAAATGTTACAATCATGGAGGTATGTCACTAAGAATAAGAAAAAAAAAGATTTATCAATATATATCATTTTAATAACACTAAAGATGAACGAAGAATTCTCAAATCATTCTTGAATCACATTTCATTTATGCACATCTTCAAGAAAAAGGTTTGATCTCAATGCATGCTACATTTATGACAATATACCACTATATAAGAAAAGGCATACATTGTGTCACATTCAAAAATACAATTTTAAAATTAGAAAAGCTAAGGTTTATTATAGATAGAATAAACATGTGGAAATTATCATTTTATTAAGATTTTTTTAACATCTATATGATGGAAAAATAAAACAATTTCAAACCAATCGAATCAAATTTCCAATAATTGAAAAATGAACTCCCATGGACTTTTCGCTCATCTCGAGGGTTGAATTCTAATCTTTTAATCTAGGGTTAATATCTTGAAAAACCCAAAATTGATACACCTGTGACAAATTTATCCAAAACTAATTTTTTTTTTTGGTAATCCGGGAACCCCCATATAGCTGACAGCCGGCAAGGCAAACCCGGGGTGACGCTAGCGCAGGACCCACCACCATGACGTCACACTTAAGAATCCCTAACGACAACACTGGGGTTCGAACTTCTCCCCTTCGTAAGGGGGAGAGAGCCCGAAGCCAACGCTGCCGCTATGGGCGGTGGTTTTCCAAAACTATTTTTTTACCATCAAAGACCCAAAACTCGGTATACCTTTAACAAATTTACTCCAAATTAGTACACTTGTGACAAATTTACCATCTCGTTAGTTTTCGTTAAATTTTACTGTCAAATTATTAAGTTAAATAACATGTGACAATTGACAGATATACCAATTTGAGATTTTACATTCCGTTTGTTACGGTTTACAATTTTTGTGATTTTTTTGTGGTATTAACCCAATTTAGCAGACAATATATTTATTACAAATTTACTAGTTTAGGGTTTTTTGCGGTCGAATAAATTAGTTTGGGGTTTATTTGTCATAAATGTAATCAAGTTTAGGGTTTTTTAATGGTCGGTCGGGATAAATTTGTCACGGTATATCGGTTTGAAGTTTTTCATGGTCAAAAAATAGTTTTGGGTAAATTTGTCGCGAGGTGTACTTAATTTGGGATTTTTAGGGTATTAACCCTTTAATCTATGTTTAATTCCAACCCCTAGCCATTGGGCCGGGCTGTGGCATAGTTCTCTGCGAGCTCGCTGCACACGGTCCGCCGGGTGGCTTGGGTGGAGCCAAGGTTGATTGAACTTCAGATTCGTCACGGTGCATGAAGTCTCCCTCGGTCGCTTGTCCCGTACTCTTCGACCAGCTTCGATGTTTCAGTCGACCATCCCCACGCTTTTGCGGGTCTCGCACGTCTCGTTTTCTGGTCGCTACGGCCCAAGTCATTCACTTCCACACGATCAGCTTTAATGTCGGAGTTTTTTTTTTTTTTTTTTTTTTTTTTTCCTTTCTCTCATCATCATCATCATCTCGGGAAACAGAGCAACCAAGAGTGTTCCTCTCATCCCTATCTTTCTTCCTTCTACATGTCAACACTAAACGCGAAGACTCGCTTGATCGATTCGTGCTCTCAGCCGTTGCATAACCAATGCACAAAGATCACCACCTCCTCCTCCTCCTCCTCATTGCTGTTTTAGCATCGCCATCCAGAAAAATGAGTGCACTACCTTTTGCGGCGAGGTCAACATAAGGCCCCCGTTTCAATTGAAGGGCGAAAAGGGTTGCGGCGACCAAAACTATGAGCTGACCTGCAGAAATAACCACACCATTCTGGATTTGTACTCGAGGGAGTACTATGTTCAGTACATCAACTACATCAACTTCACGATTAGGCTTGCCGATGTTGGGCTGCAAAAGGGCAACTGCTCGTCTCTTCCTCACCGCTCTTTGTCATGCTGTGACTTCAGCTACTACCCCGATCGGTATAGATGTGGGAAATACATGATGAAAAAGGGTCCAACGTTATCCAAGACTGTGGCGATCGTGGACTGCATGGAGCCCATCAATTCTCAGTTTTACATTGACTCTTCATCATGCCTCAATGAAGTCAAGTTTTCGGATTCCTCTAGTACGAGAAGGGGAGTGTACGCCATGGTCGATGTGAATGTCTCGTACGTGGAAGCTACATGCACTATAGAGCATATGGCAATGATACCTTGGTGGGTTGACGGCAACAATGTTCGCTCTTATGCGCAGATTCATGAACTTATGGTTTATGGGTTTGAGCTTTCATGGCTTCCAATTGCCTGTGGACGGAATTGTAATTGGTGCAGCATCAGCGACACGTACAAAATTCACCGCGCAGACAAGAAAAGTAAGGGCCTTTGAGTTTGTTTTGTTTCTTAAAAAACAAAAAAAGAAGAAGATTTTCGAGATATATATGTTCAAAATCTGTGAAAATTGAGCTCGCTCAATCTGCATATCTTTGCAGAGCCCATGTGATTTGAAAATGCCCATTGAGATAAAGTAGTTAGGTAAATGCTGTTGTGGTATTTTGTACCTATAATAATAGATAATTAATTATTTAATTCGAATTCTGTCAACAATTCTTAGTGGGTTAAACCGATATACTAATTGCTTGATGATGATCCAAATAAGTGTCCCTTAAATTCCTTCAGCCTCTATTTGTCATGTATTCAACCTCTACATCTCTTGCAGGTTACTGCTTGTTTATCGGCTGGGTAATTCAAATGCCCTGGCAACATGGCATCGGTAACATTACTACAATCTTCTCATTGTGAAATTGATTTAAAGTTACTTAACACAAACATTTAACACACCCACAATTTTCTTGCATTTATCCCAATGTACAGCGCCATTCGTGGTTCTGAAATTCGTCTTGGGAGCCCCATGGGTGATGATCTTGCTCCTATACATATGGAGGAGAAGACACGTAGTGATGGATCAAAATGTTGAAGAATTTTTGCAATCTAACAATAACTTATTGCCGATAAGATACTCTTACTTGGAAATCAAGAAAATCGCAGGCAGTCTTAAGGACAAACTAGGGGAGGGAGGGTATGGTTCTGTGTTCAAAGGAAGATTCCAGAGTGGCCGTGAGGTGGTGGTGAAGATTCTAAAGAAGGGGGAATCGGACGGGCAGGACTTCATAAGTGAAGTGGCTACAATTGGAAGAATTCATCATGTTAACGTGGTTGAACTCATTGGTTTTTGCTTTGATGGCTCAAAACAAGCTCTCGTCTATGATTTCATGCACAATGGGTCTTTAGATAAGCACATTTTTTCATAAGGAAAAGGGATGTCTCTTGATTGCAATTTGGACTTTGCCGAATAGAAAACCTAGGGACGGCTTTTCACATGGTATAGCGGGAGCGAGTTTGGGTTTCAAAGTCTTTGCTAAAAAACCCAACTAGCACACAACCCGCGCTACGCATGGCTTTACGGCACTATAGGGGTCAATGTACATGTTTCTTGGCACGCCAATTGTTGCTACGAATAACGTTGAAAAATGATGTATATAGAGAGATCATAAAATTTTAAAAGAGAAGATAAGCAACAACTTTGGTTTGAATTACCTCTTCCTTAATAGCCTTAATAGATGAGATGAATCAAATTCTTATTTCTTTTAATAGGTTGCTAAGGTATTTAGTGGTAAATATACAGTTGAGAATAATGGAGGTTTCTCTTTTCAGATTGATTAGTTGATTTGAGATCGTGTCCGATCTCACAGCTCGTTAATTGAAATTGCCACCGCTAACATACTTGAATCCTCTCATTACGAAATCAATCGATTTCGCTAAATGATAACATTCAGCCTCATCTTTTCGTATGTTTTCCAAAGAGTACAGGTGCAATAAGCTTAATTGAACTCGTCTGAGGAGCAGCATGTGTGGTAATACTGTTAATACGCAAAGGGAGAAGGAGCCATTTAGCGATGCTCGAAAACATTCAAGAATTTTTGCAATCCAACTAATTTTTTGATGATTTTTAATGTGTAGCTCGCCTTTCATGGCCATCATCAGATGGTATATGTTTATGGCTATTGTTATTGATCTTAAATACGACTGCATCATATTTCTCATTATCGTCTTGAGATTTCGTTAATATAATTTGGGCTTTCGGGTGCAATAAAAAACCTAGTGATGACTTTTAATATAGTGTTGCGAGGAGCAAATTTGGGTTTCGGAGTCTTTGCTTCAGTGCCCAACTAGCACACAACCCTTTCACGACAATCTAGGGGATGTACACCTCTCTTCATAAAACATAAATTGTGGCTATGAATGATGTTGAAAAATGACGGATGGAAAGATGATAAAATTTTAGAAGAGATGGTAAACAACTTCGATCCAAACGAGGGGGAGTCCGAGATAATCACGTATAAAATAGATAGCGGAGACCTTAATTGGCTTTTCACTCCATCGAAAATCAGTTAGAAATTAAGTTAAAGTGGGAGACATCAAAAGATGATCTCTCCCTTAATAACAGTAATAGATGAGATTAATTAACGTTTACTAGGTTGCTAAGGGTATTTAGAGGTAAATGTGCACTTGAGAATGATATAAGTTCTTCTTAGATTCATTGTCTAAGGCTATTACTGGTAAATTATGGTCCATAAAATTACGTGTAAACGAGTTACGACTAATAAACTCAAATTATTATCAACAAGTGCCGCCAACCTTACGATATTATGGTCTTTTGAGATTTATTGTATAAGGTTATTATGGGTTAATTATGGCCCATACAATTTCAAATGTAAATGAGATTTCAGTCACTAAAATAAATTGCTATCTATGAGTGCCACTGACCTTATGGTTTAAGTTCTTTTTAGATTATTGTCTAAGGCTATTGCGGGTATATTCTGGCCCATAAAATTACAAGCGTAAACGCATTACGACCAATGAAGTTAAATTATTATTTACAAGTGTCATCAACCTTATGATAGTTTCAGGTAAATTGCGACAAATTCAGGAAAATTACAGCTGAAAATGGGAGGGGCCGCTTTTTTTGCCTATGGGATCTAGAAGCGCCACAGTTGATATTTTTCAGGTGTACACAAATATCCTATTTTGATTTATATCCGATTGATACTAAGTGAATCTCCCGAGAACCAAGAAAATCTAGTACCTAAGTACTTGAGTTTCGCGTAATAGTATTAATCTTTTAGTTGTTTGGATTGATTTCACATGTCAATTTAGAATGACATGCCTCTAGGCCTCATGTTTTGGTCAAGGCCTAGGCGCCAACATCTCTAGCTAAGCCCAGGCTTGTCATGTTCTTGTTCACGGCCTAGGCAGCAGTCTCATATACTACCTTCAGGGTCCCAAGGCTCGGGAATTGGGGTCCTCGGTTCGAACCGAACACGGGTCATGGTGCTCAACCCTCAGGTCTCTATCCTATCCTCGATTTTTTATGTCCCAAGCTTTTAGGCACTAGGGCCTCAAGTCTCGCCCTCAAGGTCTCAATTTTGGGCATTGAGGGTTCTAGGAATCAATGCCACATGTTTTAAAGGAATTCTATCATGTGAAATTTTTGGTTCCAAGGATTTGAATTTTCATTCACTGAGTGACTCAAATTCCACAAGAATCAAACGACTAAACAAGGCCTAAAGGAAATCTCCCAAATCATGATAAAGAGCTAATCAATCCCATCTCTTATTCTGACTTGGTATGGAGGAAAATTACCCTCTTCAAGAATCTATAGGCTGCGTTTGGCAACCACTTTGCCAAGTATTTTTGAGCCCCTAAAGATCTTTGGGCTAATGTAGGGGTGTTTGGCAAAAACATTTCAAGCCCCCTTTGGAGAAGGCCAGCCTTGTGAAGGCTGAAAGCCCAAGGCAGTGAGGGCCCGCTTTGGGCTTTCGGCTTTTCGGCATGCTTTTCTCGGGGCACTGTTCATATCTTTTTTTTTTTTTTTTTTTTTTCCGAAACTGTCCTTCTACGAACTTTTTGTTTTTCCGTTTTTGCCCTTGTGCCTCGACACTGTTCATCTTCTCCGTCGAGGATGGCCCGGCGGTAGTTGTTCGGGTCGCGCGACCACTAGTGAGGTCGCACGAACCGGCGCGGCCCTCGCCGAGGTCGCGCGACCTCAAGTGAGGGTTGCATAGCCTTGGCGACGGCCGATCTAGGTCGCGCGACCGTCGGCCGAGGTCGCCCGACCCAGCGCGGCCCTCGCCGAGGTCCCCCGACCTCGGGCGGGGTTGCGTAGCCTCGACGACGGCCAATCGAGGTCGCCGGAGGTTGAGGCGGCGTCGCGTGACGCACACAACCTCGCCACCCTATATCCGGGGTCGCCGGAGGTCGCAACGGCGTTGCGAGACCTTGCCGGCCCAGATCCGGGGTTGCCGGAGGTCGCCAGGGGTCGCCGCCGGCCGCCGGAGGCCACCTGCTCTTTCTGGTTTTCATTTATTTATTTTTCTTTTGATAATTTTTTTTATCACAAAAGTCATTTGTTTTCCAAACACCATTTTGCTTCAAAGGTACTTGTGAAAGGCTTTCAAACTACAATTTACCAAACATAGTTTGCGTTTTGAAAAATACTTTTAACTCAAAGATCTTTATATTTTTTTTAAAAACTTTCTCTAAAAGTCTTTCCAAATGCACCCATAATCCATCATTGTCTTTTTATGAGTACACTTTTGAGTAAAAAATTGAGCACGAAAGCGAGTGTTCAGAGTGGCCAGGAAAAGATGGACGCGCTAGTTGAAATTGTTCGACCCATTATAGTCTATGATGATGGCTACCTATTTGGCACCTTTCCAAATTTTCTTCTGCGAGATTTTTCAGGATCTATGATGATGGCTACCTATTTGGCACCTTTCCAAATTTTCTTCTCCGAGATTTTTCAGGATGGTTCGCAGCGCATGATTTGTTTGACTTTTTCTTTAAATCCTCTGCTGCTAATCTACGACGTTGACTGCTTTGACTTATTAGTTGAATTTTTTGACCCATCATAGTCGATGATGATGACCACCTGTTTGACACCTTCCCAAATTTTCTTCTACGAGATTTTCCAAGATGGTTCGCAGCGCATGATTTCTTTGACTTTTTCCTCTGATTCTCTGTTGCTAATCTACTTCGTTGACTGGCTTTGACTTATTAGTTGACGAGTCCCAATGCTTGTCTTCTTCTATCTTGTGAGATGG
The DNA here is from genome assembly GCA_014182365.1 of Eucalyptus tenuipes. NCBI lineage: Eukaryota > Viridiplantae > Streptophyta > Magnoliopsida > Myrtales > Myrtaceae > Eucalyptus > Eucalyptus tenuipes. The sequence continues at coordinate 3,857,034 of CM024547.1, read as the reverse complement.
ACCAACCCATTATGGTTCCGTTTGGGAACCACTTTGGAAAGCCCCTTGGGAGTCCAAAGCCCATTTGCTCAAATATTGGGGGTTTGGAACGCCCAATGAAACTTCCTTCAACGCTCTATCCCAAAGTTCGGCGTCCCATGCGCAGCCGAGGTAGGTCCCAGCCGCTGACTTTCAAAGATTTTCGAAACGCCCATGCCACTTGTTCATGAACTACACCATCTTCTTCTCCTGGCGGCATAGACGAGCTCGAGAGGCGGCGGAGTCATGGCTAAGGTCGGCGAGGTCGCGGCGGCCGTCACGCCGATCCGCGCGACTGGCGAGTCGCGTCGCCGCGGCCGGATCCGGCGACCCGGATCTGGACGCGCGAAGGTCGGGCGACCGGATCTAGTCGCGAGGTCGCGCGACGTCGCCGCGACCAAATCTGGTCGCCGGGGCGCGCGACCTCGGCGTGACCCGGATCCGGGTCGCACCGGTCGCCGCGAGGTCGCGCGACCTCCGGCGACCCGATTTGGGTCGCCGCGAGGTCCTACGACCTCCGACGGACCTAGATCTAGGTCGGGTGACCCTCGCCGAGGTCGCCCGACCTTGAGGCGGCGGCCGCTGGGCCGGTGAACTTTTTTATTTTTTTTATAATTTTTTTTTAATTAATCATCAAAGTTCTTTGTAAATGTAATTCCCAAACACCATTTTACTCAAAGATACTTACAAAGAACTTTCAAACTATAATTTACCAAACACAGTTTGCATTTTGGAAAACACCTTTAACTCAAAGGTCTTTGTATTTTTCTAAGGACTTTCCTCAAAAGTCTTCTCAAACGCACCCTATTTAAGGCAACTAGCTTTACGATCCAAAATTCGTGACTTGAAAATGGCCATATTCCTGTAACTTCATTTCATTTCATTTCTTCTTAATCAACACCCTTTGCAAGTGTATGCAACAATCATTGCAGTGGCTGGGTCAAGGTCCATTGAACTTTGACTTTTCAGGGACCACTCCCACACTTATTCCGTGTCTGATGCGTCCCATTTTCCTTCTCCTTCTCTCGTCATTTTTTCAAGAAAATAAAAGATTTGATAACAATCTTATTGAGCTATAATTGAGTGATATTTGCCCATTAGAGTTTGATTAGTGAAAGGCCTTGGACCCAGAGTGTACTTAAGATCTGCTGAAGGTTATACATATGTCGACTGTGCATACCATTCAATACGCAAGATTCATTAATATTCTTCATGCATTTAGCATTTCGCAAGTTCTTTCCTATCCACTGGGACGGACCGGGCCTGAGGTCGATGGAAGTTTAGGTTCGTCGCAGTGCATAAATTGGCATCTTTGTGCTTGTGCCGTACGTTGACCGGCTTTCGACTTTTGAGCGGACCAATCCCAATCTTATCCGTCTCTTTTTTTTTTTTTTTTTGGTCGGCAATCTTATCCGTCTCTGACAAGTCCCATTGTTGTGGTCGCTAACCCCAAGTCACTCCCCACCACACAATTGAGTTCGTAGTCGGAGATTTTTCCTTCTCCCGTTGTTGCTTCAAGAAAGAAACAGGGCAACACAAACCATTCCTCGCTCGTTATCTTCCCTTCTTTTGCATCTCAACACTAGAACACTCGACTTGCCTGCTCAATTCCTGCCCTCTGCCATTGCATAACCGATGCTCAAAAATCGAGTCTTTGTTGTACATCTTCTTCTTCTCCTACTACTACTACATCAGTTTTTAGCATCGCAATCGAAAATGATCAGTGCACCAACTCCTGTGGGGAGATCTCGAACATAACCTACCCGTTTCGACTGAAAGGCGATCCAAAGGGCTGTGGTGACCCTGACTATGAGCTAGCCTGCATAAACAACCACACCATTCTCGATTTGAATCCAGGCGAGTATTATGTACGATACATCAGCTATACGAACTACACAATTAGGATTGCTGATGTGGGGCTGCAAGACGGAAATTGCTCATCATTTCCTCGCCGCTCTTTGTCGTGCGCCCCCTCCAGCATGAATGGAAGCGGTATACATGCTTGAGTCAATGGTACGGTAGCTACAATTCATCCACGACTGTCACGATCTTGGACTGCATGAAGGCCATTGATTCTCTGCTTTATGTCGACACTTTATCATGCTTTGATGGGGTCGACCTTTCGAATTTCTCCAGTACAAGAAGGCGAGCATACGCCATGATCGATACGAATGTCTCGTCTGTGGAAACTGCATGCACTATAAAGCATATGGCAATGATATCATGGTGGGTTAATTCTGGTGATCTTCGTTCCTATGCACAAATTCATGAACAGATGTCTTATGGATTTGAGCTTTCATGGCTTCAAAATCCTGTCAGATGCAATTCAAAGGGTGTCGGTTCTGCCTCATCAAACCTACGGACCAAATTTTTGCGTAAGTAAGTACTTATGATTTGTTCAGTTTTCTTAACAAATATATTTGGCTGTGAATTTTCATCTAAATGTGAAATTGAGCTCAATCATTTGTATATCTTTTCAGAGCTCATGTAATTTTAAAATGGCCATTAAAATCAAGTAGTTTAATAAATGCTGTTGTTGTATTTTGTAAATATAATAATGAATGCATTTTTATTTATTTGTTTATTTATTTAGTTCAGATTCCGCCAACAAATCTTAACGGATTGAACCAAGACACTCATTACTTGATTATGGTAAATAGGTTATCTTTTAAATTTTTTCAGCTTTCACTTGTCACATATTCTTTTAAATTTTTTTCAGCTTTCACTTACATATTCAATTTCCCTTGTAGGTTATCTCTTCCTCTATTACATCAGGCTTATTGCGTCGTCCATGATTTTGGCAATTGGTAACATTACTACAATCTTCCCATTGTAAAATTGATTTAATATTTCTAGAAGCAAACGCTTAACATTCCCACAAATTGGTTATCATAAAAATTACACATCCTCAATTCTCTTGCGTTTTCACCAAAATGCAGTGGAATTCACGGTTGTGAAATTCATCTTGGGAGCCCCATGTGTGATGATGTTGCTTATATGCAAATGGAGGAAAGACACTTAGCAATGGATCAAAACGTTGAAGAATTTTTGCAATCTAACAATAACTTCTTGCCGATAAGATACTTTTACTCGAAGATCAAGAAAATCACGGGCGGTCTTAAGGACAAACTAGGTGAGGGAGGGTATGGTTCTGTGTTCAAAGGAAGATTAAGAAGTGGTTGCGATGTTGCGGTGAAGATCCTGAAGAATGGGAAAGCAAATGGGCAGGACTTCATTAGTGAAGTGGCTACCATCGGAAGAATTCATCATGTTAATGTGGTTGGACTAATTGGTTTTTGCTTTGAAGGCTCCAAACAAGCTCTCGTCTACGATTCCATGCACAATGGGTCTTTGGATAAGCACATTTTCTCACGAGAACAGAGGACTTGTATTGATTGCAAGGAAGTGTACAAGATTGCTCTCGGAGTGGCTAGAGGGATCAAGTATCTTCATCGAGGATGCGACATGCAAATTCTACACTTCGATATTAAGCCTCACAATATTCTTCTTGACAAGGATTTAACTCCAAAAGTTTCTGACTTTGGGTTGGCAAGATTGTACTCCCCGGACCACAACACCGTGTCTTTAACTACCGCAAGAGAAACCTTGGGATACATGGCTCCGGAGCTGGTCTATAAGAACATTGGGAGTATCTCTTACAAAGTTGATGTCTATAGTTTTGGCAAATTGTTAATGGAAATGGCCAGTAGGAGGAAGAATGCATACATGGTTGCAGAGTATTCTAGTGATAGTTACTTTCCTTTATGGGTTCATGACCAACTTAATAAGGGATTGAATGTTCCAATGGAAGAGGTTAGCGAGGAGGATAAGAAAGTAGTAAAGAAGATGATAATAGTTGCTCTTTGGTGCATACAATTGAATCCCAATGATCGCCCTTCGATGCATAAAGTTTTGGAAATGCTCGAAGGAGAAGCAGATGATCTACAAGTACCTCCCAAGCCACTCTTTATCCAACGGAAATGTCAACAAGGGATGATGAAACTTGGGCCGATGAAGGCAATGATACTATATCTACTTCATCAATTAGTGCAACAACTTATCAAGCTTTGCATCTTGAGCACACTAGTACTACTATTAGACAAGCATAGATAAATATCAGTAGCACCTACTCTAGTCACATATGTGACAAATAAAAATGGATCGTATTGATGATGTAGGTCTCCTTTTATGGCCATTAGATTCTAGACGTTTATAACTATGTTTATAAATCTTAATTTCGATTGTATTTCAGTGTAGTCCTACGAGGAGTGAGTTTGGATTTTGGAGTCTTTGTTTTAAAATCCCAACTAGCACAGAACTCATGCTACGCATGGCTCCACGGCACACCAATTGTCGCCATGCATAACACTGAAAAAGGACGAATGGAGAGAGATAGATAAAATTTTAGGAGAGATGATAAATGAAAACTTCGATCCTTTTTTTTTTTTTTTTTTTTTGGGGGGTTGGGGGGAGGGGGGGGTAGTGGGGGTGGGAGTGAGAGGCAGTTAACTAAACAATAGACGGTGGGGACTTCAAATTCTTGTTTCTTCTATGAGTTTGCTAAGGTTAATTAGGCTTCATTTATTTCCCGGAAGACGTGATATTTATAGAAAATATTTTTAATAATTCATTTTTAAGAAAATGACAATATTTATTTTTATTTATTTTTTATTTTCTTTTTCTCTTTCCTTCGCCAATCGCCCAGCCACGGCGATGGTCGACGATCGACAATGGGTGAGGAACAAGCTCACCCAAGGGTGGTGAGGCTCGAGCTCCCCGATTCTCGACGAGTCAAGTTGAGCTAGCCTTGGGTGAGTTTGAGCTCGCCAAAGATCGATGAGATCGAGCCCTGCTAGATTGGCAAGCCAACGCCTTGCTAGAGATCGACGAGGCCTAGCCTCACCAAATCAGCGAGCTCAAGCCTCACTAGCCTTGGGCAAGCTTGTCCCTCGCTTGTGGAACAAGGTCGGTCTTCAGCCATTGTTGTGGTCGACAACAAGCCAAAGAATAAAAAAAAATAATAATTAAAAATTCCATTTAAAAATAAAATAAAAAATAGAAAAAAATAATTAAAAGGAGTGCATGAAGGAGAACTTGCTTGGTCTTGGTTAATAGAAAGGGGATGGAGAATGATTTCGAAATCATTTTTCACTTTTGAATGTGTTTTTCTATTGACGAAAAATGTTTTTCTTAATTAGCTTGTTTTCTATAATCCAAACGGCGGAAAATCTAGAAAACTTTTTCCCGAAAGTCTTGGTAAGTCAGGTTATTTTTTTTTATTAATACGGGAAGAAGAGATTTCTCTATTTTTGGCATAAAAATTCCAAAATAATAATAGAAAGATGCCTTGCTATTGCAATCCTAATCAACACTCACATGCGGTGGGAATGTTGGATGGTCTTGGACTTCTCTCACTCCCAAAAGCCCAAAAGCCCAAAAGCCCAAAAGCTAGCTCAAATGGTGAAATTTTTCCTTTCACTTATAAACTGATTACCAGCCACTTTAACTAATCCTAACAATCTCCCTCTCACATATCAGACCCTAGGTCATAGTAGAAACAACTTGTATCTCCAATGTGACCATTAGGTATAAAGTTATCGGTAAGCTAGGCTCTTATGTTAGTTTCGGGTGATCTTAGATTTCTCTCACCTCCCAAAAATAGCTAAAAGGTGAGACTTCCCTTATATTTATAAATTAACCACTAACTTTTTCAGCAATCGATATGAAATAACCCCAACAAAAAGGTGAAGACAAAGTCAAATAAGAAGGTGATAAGCGATGGAGGCGAAGTACTGATGGCATGGTGTGGCATGTGCATGGCGGGGATGCCGTGGAGCTGCAGGCACATCTTGCAAACCAGTGCACCGCCATGGGGATCGCTTTCGAGGCTCGCCCTACAAGCTTTCACTCTAGCTGCTTGAGTGCCACCCCAAGTAGCCCGATCCTTAGCTTTGTTAACCTCAACCAAAGCAATGCGAGAGCCTGTACGCCCACGCTACTCAGTGGGTGCTTTCGCATCGTCCGGCTGTTGTGTTGTGGTTGATGATCAAAGATCAACTCCTCTTCCTTTTTCTACCTCAGTCTTTTAGTATTGTTGTTGAAAATAATCGGTGCACCACTTCTTACGATGAGATCATGAACATAAGTTACACATTTTGGCTGAAGAGCGATCTAAAAGTTTGTGACGACCCTAACTATGAGCTAACTTGCATAATTAATCACACCATTCTTCATTTGTACTCGGGCAAATACTCTATGCGGTGCATCAACTATACCAACTACATAATTAGGGTGGCCTAAAAAAAAATTATATAAACAACAATTATAATTTTTACACTTGACTTTTTATAATCGAAAAGGGAAATTCGAAAACATGAAAAATAGAGAAAGGCCTTGCACATTCTACGCATTGTTTTGCGCGCGAGATTTCACAAATATCCTTTGCGCATTTAGCATTTTTGCCTTTTCCCTTTGTGCTTGTGCCTGAAGTCTAGGGGTGAGCATCGGTCCGGGGTTGACCCTGGACCGACCCTAGACCGATCCAACCTGCCGGTTTTGGTCCGATTTCCAAGGAGACGGATCGGTCCTTGGTCCTAAGATTCCTAGACCAACACCGTGCGGATTGGTCCTCGATCCTAAGAGTTAAGGGTCGGTCCAACCCGGACCATAGTGAGTAATTCAAGTAATTTTACATTGTTCTTTAATAATTTAGATTTTTAATGTTTTTTATGGTGTCAACAATCATAATTTACGAATGGGGAAAATGTTTTTGTGAGGAGTTCTCACAAGTGTCCAAAATGGCATAAATAGCTCCTTATGGCATCCTTTTCTAGTAGTCATTCTCTTCGTCTTATTTGTCTTCTTAGCTTCAATTTGCCAAAATCGAGAGAAACATCTTCTCCACTCGGCACTTAACACTCGCCTTGCTCGCTTTGGGTCACTCGTGCCGCTTGTCACTTGATGCTCGCTTGGCTTGCTCCCCACTCGACACTCGATGCTCACTCTATTCGACGCTCACCCCACTTGACTCTCACCACTTGTCTTTCTTAGCTGACCTCGCTCTTCATTGAGCCCATTGGATTGGTCCGGTCCTCAGTTGCCATTTTAAGGAGTATAAGAAATGAAATAAAAAATTATTGGTTAGTCTCGGATTGACCCTGGAACCGGACCAAACCAATTGGGTCAGTCCAGTCCTCAATCGCTTTTTCAATGAGTATTAAAAATGGAATAAAAAAATTATTGGTTGGTCTTGGGTTGACCTTGGAACCGTATCGAATCCACACAGGTCGGTCCGATCCTGGCCCCAAACTCAATAGGGTCGATCCTTGGTCCCAAAAATTGAGGACCAATACTATGCGGGTTGGTCGTAGGGTTAGGGGGTGAACCGGCCCAACTTGGACCATGCTCACCCCTACTGAGGTCTCCCTTTGTGCTCGTCCCGTATGTTGACCGGCTTTTGACTTTTCGACCAATCTCAATATTTTCCTTCTCGCACGTCCCATTTAGTGGTCGCTACATCCCAAATCACTCACTTCCACACAAATTAGTTTCGTAGTCAGAGATTTTTCCTTCTCTCCCTCTTTATCTCAAGAAACAAAGCAACTGAAGTTATTCCTCTCCATCTTCATCTATCTCTTTTGCATCTCCCACTAAACATTACATTTTCCTGCTTGATTCATGTTCTCTCCTATTGCCTAACCAATGCCCAAAGATCAACTCCTTTTTCTTCTCTTTCTTCTTTTATATTACTCTTTTAGCATCGACTTCGAAAATAATGTGCACTAACTCTTGTGACGAGGTCAAGAACATAAGGTATCCATTTCAGCCAAGAGGCAATCCGAAAGCCTGTGTTGACCCTAAATAATCGAACCATTTTGAATTTGTATTTGAGTAAGTACTATGTACAACATCGACTATACTAACTACACGATTAGGGTTACTTTTGTAGGGATGACAAAGGCAATTGTTCGCCTCTTTCTCTCCGCTCTTTGTCACGCCACAACTTCAGCAAACATGATCCGTATAGTTGTACTGGATACAAGTTATACAAATTCTATGGTCGAGAGTCATACAAGACCGTTTCGATCATGAATTGCACAATGGCTGTTGCTTCTTGGTTTTACATTGATGCTTTGTCATGCCCTGATGGGATCGAATTTTCCAATTTTTCTAGTACAAGAAGGTGATTATACGTGATGATCAATGCGAATGCCTCGAATGTGGAAACTACTTGCACTATAGAGCTTCCGCCAATGATACCATGGGAGCTAATGGCGATAATCTTCGGTCCTATGCCCAAATCCATGAACAGATGGTTTATGGGTTTGAGCTTTCATGGCTTCCAGTGGCGGGTAAGATGCATTGCCAACATCATTTTGGTGGGACTCAGCGGCAAATGCCAAATTTGGTGCGGATCCAAGAAAGGTAAGAAATTTTGAATTTGTTCAGTGTTCTTAAAAAAAAAAAAAATTTAAAAAAAGGTAGGAGGATATATCCGCTCAAAATCTTAGAAATTTGATCTAAACTAGAAATTGAGCTTGGTCATATGTATATCTTTTCACAGCCCATGTAATTTGAAATACCCATTAAGATCAAATAGTTTGGTAAATGATGTTGTGGTTTTTATACGTATAATAATAAATTCATTTTTTATTTATTTAATTCGAATTCAACCAACAAATGTTTATGAATTGAACCAATAAACTAACTGCTTGATTTTGGTCTAAATAAGCGTCTTTTGAATTGCAGGATCAAAACGTTGAAGAATTTTTGCAATCCAATAATAATTTCTTGCTGATAAGGTACTCTTTCTCAAACATTAAGAAAATCACGGGCGGCCTTAAGGAAAAACTAAGCAAGGGAGGTATGGTTCTATTTATAAAGGAAGACTCCGAAGCGGCCACAAAGTGGCGGTTAAGATTCTTGTTAAATTTATGACTCGAGTTTGAGATTCGCTGGACTCGCGACGAAAATAAACTAGAGAGGAAATAAAGTTGAAAAAGGAATGTGGCCGTGGGCCCAAGTGGGCACACGTATAAGAAGCGAATTTCCTCATGGAGTCTGCACGTGAAGAGGAAGTTGGTGGGGCCCAAGGTCGCGCACACATACTCCACGTCGATGGCCGAATTCCACTGCACCTTGGCGTGAAGTCTTCTGCTTGTGTAAGAATCCAAACGTGGTGGTGGGCCCAGGTCAAACTTTGACCTGGGCACACATATAAATACTGATATAATTTCCTTCTCTGGGTTTTTGGCGTGAGCGGCAGAAAGAAACCCTACGTAGAAGAAGCGAGCGTGAAGCCGCACGTCCGTTGAGCCAGATTCCGTGCGAAGCTTTGAAGAAATATAGAGTGTATTGTTTTGAGCTTGAACGCGGTAATTTTGTGCCGTGAGTTTATCTCCAACCAAGTGAGTTGTTTATTTATAAACACTTGGGTTTGGGGTTAAATTGGGGTTTGGGAACACCGGAGAGAGTGTTTGAGTGACTTGAGTGTGTAATCTCGCTCAGTATCGCTTGATCTATAGTGAAATTCGCTGTTGCTCTCTCCGTGGACGTAGGTCTTTACGACTGAACCACGTAAATCTGGTGTTTGATTTATTTTTTTTTCTGTTTATATTATTGTTCGATCGCTCGCCTTTGGCAACAAGTGGTATCAGAGCCAGGCTTGGCTAAGTTGAAGCGAATCGATGGCGACGAAGAAGTAAAAGTGAGAATCAACGATTTGATGGGAAGGATTTTAGTTTCGGAAGATGCAGATTGAAGATTATCTTTACCGATGAATCTCGCACTTGCCTTTATATGGGGAGAAACCGAGACGATGAAGCAAGCCGATTGGGATTTGGCTTGGATAGACGAGCTATGGGTGTTATTCGGGCCGACGTTGCCTCGTAATGTCGCGTTTAACATCTTGAAGGAGAAGACCACCGCCGATCCGATGCAAGCCCTATCGGATATGTATGAGAAGCCCTCTCGCGATCAATAAGGTCCGTTTGATGCGACGTCCGTTTAATTTGAAGATGAGAGAAGGTGCGTCGCTTGCGGATCATATCAATGAATTCAATGTGATTGTTAGTCAATTGAGTTCGGTTGAGATTGATTTTGAAGATGAGGTACGTGCTTTGATTCCGTTATCCTCATTGCACGATAGTTGGAATACTACCGTTCTCGGGGCCGTTAGTAATTCCTCCGGATCAACAAGTTTGACATTTGATGGGGTTCGAGATTTGATTCGAGCGAGGACATTTGTAGAAGAGAATCTGGCGAATTTGTATCTACTGCTCTAGTAGGTGAAAATAGAGGAAGATCTGTAACACGTGTGGGTAATGGTAGTACTAATATGAACAGACGTAGTCAATCTAGGACTGCTAATGTTGTCTCGTTGGAGCTGTGGCAAGAGGGGGCATCTTAGAAGGGATTGCCTTAAGCTGAAGAATGAGAAGGGTAAGGGAATTATAGTTGATTCTGAAGATATTGTTGCAGCTGTAGCTGATAATACTGATTATGTCTTGTCTGTCACTGATTATTCATCGTTTGATGGATGGATTATGGATTCTGGTTGTTCTTTTCATGTCACACCAAATAGAAACTGGTTTATCACTTATCGAGTGCACGTGGTAGTGGTAAAGTCCAGGTTAGGGAACAACGCCGAGTGCGATGTTGTGGGTGTTGGTGATGTTAAAATCGGAATGCATGATGGTATCGTGAAGACATTGACTGGAGTGAGGCATGTTCCGAATTGAAGAAGAACTTAATTTCCTTGGGTGCCCTAGATTCAGCTGGTTGCAGGCATTCTTCAAAAGGTGGAGTTCTAAAAGTTGTTCGAGGTGCCTTGGTGATAATGAAAGGAATCAAGCATGGAGGCCTGTATAAACTTCAAGGTGAGACAGTGAAAAATTTCACTGCGGAGACGTTGGATGCATCTGTTCGAGAGTCTTTTGACTGCTCGAGGAAGACCTGGGTGTTTGTGCCAAGGCACAAGTTTGATGCTGGTGTAAGGATCTCGTAGTCAAAAGCTTTGATCGAGACGGAGACTGGTAAGTCGATCAAGCATGTGCAGACTGACAATAGCATGGAGTTCTGCTCAGAGCTGGCAAATAAATTCTACATGAAAGAGGGCATAGTGAAACACCGCACTAGTGCCAGTAAATCACAACAATTTGCAGAATTGATGAGCAGAACAATACTAGAGACGGCCCGGAAAATTATCTCTAGTGCTGGTATTGCTAGGAGAATCCTAGCTGATGTGCTAAGTACGGTAAGCTACCTAGTGAATAGATCCCCATCAACTGCTATTGAAAGGCGGACTCTTGAAGAAGTGTGGTCGGTAACGTTGCTTTGGTTATTCTATTATTAGAATGTTTTGTTGCCCGTGTTATTTTCGAGTGAGTGATGGTAAGCTCGATTGGAGGGCAAGGTGCATATTCCATGGCTATGCACAAGGTGAGCGGAGCAATTAGTTGTGGTGCCCTGATATAAATTCACTGTTGACAAAGAGAGAAGTTACCCTTTACAAGTCTCCGATACTTCGGCTAGGAGTGATTATAGCAATGTTCAAACATATTTGAACGGTGTTCAGCTTGAGGTGGAGTTGCGACCAGAAACTCCTGAGGTAGCGAGTACGAGTACTAGCAAAGTAATCGACACAGATGGTGCTCATAGCGAGGTGGAGCCTATAAAGCCAATGGTTGTTCTAACTGCTAATATTGACAAGGTATGTATTCGATCTCCTGACAGATATGGATGCAATAATGGTTTTACTTTATCTGCGGTTGAGGAGGTTGTGTCAGAAAGTCCTTGCGGAGCAGTTAAAGGTGCATGTGGAGTTGGTATTTTGATGAGGTACTCGGTTATGGCGAAGTTCAAGCGAGGCTTGGACTTGGATAATATCTCATGGTGGTTGAGCCCATCGGGGTTATGGGAAAGTAGCGACGAGAATTTGAATTTTTACGAAGCGATTGTAATTTGGCTCAAACATCTGTCCAAGCGAGTGGATAATTGTTAAATTTATGACTCGAGTTTGAGATTCGCTGGACTCGCGACGAAAATAAACTAGAGAGGAAATAAAGTTGAAAAAGCAATGTGGCCGTGGGCCCAAGTGGGCACACGTATAAGAAGCGAATTTCTTCATGGAGTCTGCACGTTAAGAGGAAGTTGGTGGGGCCCAAGGTCGCGCACACACACTCCACGTCGATGGCCGAATTCCACTGCACCTTGGCGTGAAGTCTTCTGCTTGTGTAAGAATCCAAACGTGGTGGTGGGCCCAGGTCAAACTTTGACCTGGGCACACATATAAATACTGATATAATTTCCTTCTCTGGGTTTTTGGCGTGAGCGGCAGAAAGAAACCCTACGTAGAAGAAGCGAGCATGAAGCCGCACGTCCGTCGAGCCAGATTCCGCGTGAAGCTTTGAAGAAATATAGAGTGTATTGTTTTGAGCTTGAACGCGTGGTAATTTTGTGCCGTGAGTTTATCTCCAAGTGAGTTGTTTATTTATAAACACTTGGGTTTGGGGTTAAATTGGGGTTTGGGAAACACCGGTAGAGAGTGTTTGAGTGACTCGAGTGTGTAATCTCCTCAGACGCTGATCTATAGTGAAATTCGCCGCTTTGCTCTCCCCGTGAACGTAGGTCTTTACGACCGAACCACGTAAATCTAGTGTCCGATTTATTTTCTTTTTCTGTCTATATTATTGTTCGATCGCTCACCTTTCGCAACAATTCTAAAGAAGGGGAAATTGAACGGACAGGACTTCATCAGTGAAGTGGCCACCATAGGAAGAATTCATCATGTTAATGTGGTTGGACTCATTGGTTATTGCTTTGAAGGCTTGAAACAAGCTCTTCTCTACGATTTCATGCACAGTGGATCCTTGGATAAGTACATTTTCACACGAGAAGAGGGGAATTCTCTTGTTTGCAAGGAAGTGTACGAGATTGTTCTCGGAGTGGCTAGTGGGATCAAGTATCTTCATCGAGGATGCGATATGCAAATTCTACACTTTGATATTGAGCCTCACAAAATTCTTATTGAAAGGGATTTAATCCCAAAAGTTTTTGACTTTGGGCTCGCTAGATTGTATCTAATGGACTACAACACCATGACTGTGACTGTTGCAAGAGGAACCTTGGGATACATGGCTCCGGAGTTGGCCTTCAAGAACCTTGGGGGCATTTCTTACAAAGCTTATGTCTATGGTTTCGGCTAATTGGTGATGGAAATGGCTAGTGGGAGAAAGAATTTGGACACGGTTGCAGAGTGTTCTAGTCAAACTTACTTTCCTTTATTAGTTCATGACCAACTTAGTGAAGGATTGGACGTTCCGATGGAAGAAGCAAGCGAGGAGAATAGGAGAATTGTAACGACCCAGGCCCCACTGTATAATATTGTCCGCTTTGGACACTGAGTCCTCACGGTTTTAAAACGCGTTATACAGATTAAAGGGACCAAAGCCTTTATAAACTAGCCCAAGACTCCCCCCCTAAGTGATGTGGGATGGGAGACATGCCCTTAGCCTCACCCGCGTACTGCCAAGGCGATCTCAGTCCATCCCTCCGTATTGCCCCGGGTCTAAGTCGTCACAAGAATAATAAAGAAGGTGATAATAGTTGCTCTTTGGTGCATACAATTAAATCCTAGCAAATGTCCTTCGATGCACAAACTCTTGGAAATGCCCGAAAGAGAGGTGGATGATCTACAAATTCCTCCCAAACCACTCTTTTATCCAATAGAAATGTCAACAAGGGATGATGGAACTTGGACTGACAATGGCAAAGATACTAAATTCACTTCATCTACTAGTAAAATAACTTATGAAGAATATCATTTTGAGCATATTAGCACTAGCATTACACAAGTATAGTCACATATCAAAACCATTTGATCCCGTGATATATAAGGCAGAATGAAACGTGGTATTGATGATGTTTCACACGTAGCTCCCTCTCTTGGCCATCACCATATTGAATAGGTTTATTACCTTTTTTTTTTATTTTTTTATCTTAATCACGCCCGTATCATGCTTTAGCATTATTAGTTGAAGATGTCATTGGTTATATAATGTGGATTTTTGGATCCAATAGAAAATCTAATGAGGACTTTCAGCATAGTGCTATGAGGTGCAAGTTTAGGTTTCAAGCCTATGCTTAAAAATCTAGTTAGCACATAACCCGCTTTACGAATAATGTTGAAAAATGACAGATGGAGAGATAATAACGGATTTGGTTTAAAGGAAGGGGAGTACAAGACATAATTAAGAATAAGAATTTTGGTTTAAAGAAAGTGGAGTATGAGATAGTTACCTTGATAATAAATGATGGAGACTTCAATTGATTACGTAAAAACTGAACCAAAAATAGTGGGAGATATCAAAAGATGATCTCCCTGAATAACAATAATACATGAGATTTGAATTCTTATTTTCTTTATTAGGTTAACCATTAGGAGGTGGGAAGTTCCATTCTCCAGATTCTTGAGATTGGGGTGGGGACATGTGAGTGAAGGAGTAGAGTTTCACAACCCACGCACAGCACTCACACGATGACTTATAAAATATACATTTTAGATAGAATCAGACAAAAAAAAAAATATTGGGAGATATGATAAGATGTTCTCTCCCTGAAACAATAATACATTAGATTAATAAAATTCTTATTCTATTTATTAGGTTGCTAAAGTTATTTTAGTGGTAAATGTGCACTTAAAAAAGGCTATTGCACGAGATTTGTTAAGGTTATTACGTTAGGAGGAAATTTTATTCAAGAGGCAAGAGGAAACAAAATCCCGCTTTGAGAATGGATGTGAAACTTTACGATTTTTGTGAATTTAATTTTTTCCATTTTGAAGATTGACTCTTGTTTTCCCATAACTTGAAGCCCAATAATCATACGGATTTCGTGTGAGTATTGGATCGATAGTCATATAACTTCATTTGCATTTTTCTAATTAACAAGTGAGGAAAAAAAAGAATATAACGGTGCGTTTCCATCATTCACAGTTTCACTGCTGTTTTCTTCTTGGCCAAAATACAATATTTCTGTTTTTGGGTCTCCAAAGATTCCGAACGACACTTTTTAGATAAGAGGCCCCTTAATTCGCGACATAGGGCGAAATGACAAAAAGTCCAGGGGACCAAATCCGAAATAACAGAAAGGTCGCGTCCTTGGATGAAAAAAAGTCGCCTCTCTCGTCGCTCTTCGCTTCCTTCCAGAAGTCTCTTTGCTTTAGCGAGGAGCTCCCTTCTAGACTCAAACGCTCAAACGCGTTCAACTGTTAATTCAAAAATTAAGCAACCAAAAAAAAAAAAAAACTTGTAACATTCTAACTCTTGATTCTGATTCTCGTTTATCGTTCTCTCCCGAGATCTTATCGAGATCTCTCTGCTGTTTTCTGATTCCATCTCCACTCTCTTTTCTCCCGCGATAAGTTCCTCGAATCGCAGTCCCGACCCGAGGCTAAGGCGAAGGCGACGATGGCGAAGAAGGCGATGGGCAGCAGAGGCGAGCCGGAGGCGACGCAGTGCGGCACGTGCGTGGTGGGGACCAGTGGAGCCGCGGGCGCAACCCGCCAACCAGCACGTCGCCACCTGGGTCGCCCGCGAGGCCTGCGGCCCCGTCAGCTTCCACTCCAGCTACATGCACGCCACCCCGAGCGGCTCGGCCTCCGGCTACGCCAACCTCAACCAGAGCGGCGGCAGCGGCGAGAACCCATAGGTCCACGTCGCTCCGCTGAATGCCTCCGCGCCGTCCGGCGGGAGTGAGTACTATGGACGCTTATACTTGGCGGTGGGAGTTAATGATTGGTGATTAGAGGCTTTTGAGAATGGTTTTGATGAGGCCGACGCTTTGCTGGGGTTTGCAGGTCCGATGGACAGGATATGCGGCGCGTTGAACTGGTGTGGGAAGAGGTTCGAAGATGCCACGCGAAAAGCAGAGGCGCTGCAGACAATGTCTGGCATTACCGTGAGTTCTCTCTACATTTTGTCTTGCTAAACCGGTAATATAGAATCAGATAGGAACATCAGTTCCTAACTGGTGGAGACATATCTGATTGATGATTGCTTGCTTGCATGTATTTTTTATCTGTTTCTGCAATCTAAGCGAATGCTCTTGAAGTAAATATTCAATCCATAGAGTTTGGCACCTTGTTCTTCATTGACCTCGTACGTCCGGCATGGTGGCCTCATGCCATTTTAGGAATCAGTTCAAATAAGCAGCCATCGGCTTCTTTAGCAGTTACCACCTAGGAACTAACATACATGCTTCATAATCTGTGTATTCAACACGCCAATTAGCTGTTGAGTGGATCAAGTCCCTTGATTATTTATCTAGGGGAGCTTCAATTCTAGTTGCGCTGCTATCGTTGGCACTTATCTTTTGGCAATCTATGTCGATTCCTATTTATAAGGAATTGCCAATTGCATAACATGACACTTCTGTGGAGGATATCTTGTTTTCCATAATTTTCTAAAGCCGTCCAGACCCATCGGGCCCCTTGCGTGACTGAAGTAGGGGGCTAGACAAATGATCATCTCTCGGCTCTTCGTCTTTTTCCCTGAAAGGGAGAAAAATTAGCTTTGTCCTGTAAGAGCAAGCACAGCAGCAGTTGGATAAGCTTGGTTTTCATTTGGAGAAAATATTGGGTGGTCAGCGTGGTCTCCAACCACTCAGGAACCGACACATGGAGGTGTGGGACCGGCTCACCAGCAAAAGAATTTATGCACAAAAATAATTTCATTTCTCCCTCACTAGCCTGCACACACTAGCCCCCTAGGCTCTCTCTCTCCTGCTCTGCACACATTTATTTCTTTGTCTCATATTCTCTTTCCTCTTCGTGCTTTTCTTCTATGAAGAAGAAGAACGAAGAACAAACCTCTTTCCTTTCTACCGAACGCTCTCAAAAATTGAATGTCTTTCTTCGCTCTTAGATCTGACTATTTCGCGCTCGTTGTTGCTCTGGCATTCGTCAAACGGCTGTTCCCCTGCCGTCACCGACAAAGCACATTAAGGCTGCCCCTCGCGCGCTCGAAAGGGAGTGAGGCAGAGGCAGAGGGGCCGGTGACTGCCCTCAACAAAGCTTCGGGTTCTCAAAGTTCTTCGGGAGCAAGTATGAGCTTGATATAATTCCTAACAAAGAAGAACCCGAATGAAAACAATGCAGAATCACCATAAGTGAGTAGTTTCTCCAACCCATTTAGAGTTTTTGGAGGTTCAGATATTTGAAAATGAAATCGCCGAGAGCTTCAAAAGGAGATGGAAATTTCAAGAATCACCATAAGTCAGGTTGAGGTTGCATTTAATGTTGCTTTTTTTCAGCTTATCAGTTACTTTTCTCATATTTTTAATATTGGAAACAAATTAATTATAGGTAAATGACAAGAAAATGAATATGCGATATTGACATGATAAATTAAAACTTTGAATCATTTTGCAGTGGTAATAAATTCATCTAAGGTCACATTAATCGAGGTAATAAATTCATGGAAGGTCACGTAAATAAGAACTGCTATGGAGTGACTACTTGGCCCAATACTGGCATTTATTACATTGTGGCTCATTTCTTGATTAAGCCTGGTTTGCATATGGTATTGCCCATCTCCAAATTGTATCTTTATATGAGCTTATTCATAAATTAAAACTTTGAATCATTTTGCAGTCGTCTTTTGCTTGATCAGTTAATAGCTTTGGGAGCTCATGGAGCTCATTTAACAACCTTATGGATGTAGGCCGATTGTACACGTAGTTAAATCCAAGCCCACAAGAACCGGAAGACAACTCTCGAAATTGTTTACTAGTACCAACACCAATCAAACCAGAAATGCACATCAAGCTACATGGACATTATAAATCCGTTGCCAGGGGCTGCAAGACATACGGACCAAGCAGAGCTAGGAGGGCGGAGTGGTGGCTTATGGGGAGGGACGACCTTGAGCCGAGCGGAGCGTGGAGGGCAGTGCAGTCCTTCTCGGTTCTGCAAGAACTACCCTAGCGAGTGGAGAGAGAGACCGTCGTCGTCGGGAGGGAGCGCTATTTGGGAAGTACAAACATTTTGCTCTTTATTTGAATAAGATCAAAATGTTTGTCCATGGAGGACGCATCACTCCCTCTTTATGGCAATTAGCACTCCTAACCACCCCTATGCCTACAAATCACAAGACCCTCCTCCACTTATGTATAATTTTTCTTTCACACCCAAACTCTTTTACCTTTTGCTGTGCCAAGCCCAATAAGAAAGAATTAGCTCATTCGGCAATAAGGAAGAATTACCTCATTCGGCAATGTCAAAATTGCCAGTAGAGAATTACTTTTTTAAAGGGAAGAAGGAAATGCGACTATTGATGAATGCATGCGAGGACCAACATAGTAAAAATTATCGGCTGCTTTGCTATTTTTGGAAAATAAAAGGAGCAAAAAAATTGAGGGGAAATTTTCCATCCAAATCCTCTATCTCCCTCCCCCTCTGCCAAAATTCGAGCAGCTTCCATTTTTTAAAACCTTCCAATGCACCTATGTTTCTTTTATAACTAGAGTAAAATATTATTCTAAAGCATGATATTTTTTTTTCCTTTTTTTAAAAATTTTCTCGAGTTTTGAGGGGTGGTTTGAAAAGTGACCAAATGCCTGTTACGCTCTTTATGGGAAGGAGAAGAGGAGTGTCACTTCTTCACTTTTTATTTATTTATTATTATCTTTTTTATTTAATTTGCGGTGCTAAAGTGTTGTCTGGGGTCGACATGTGATTGGAGTTTGGTCCCAAGGTCATTCGCTCCTATTCCCTTTTTCATGGAGCAGCAGAGGGTGGTGAGGAGGGGCCATTTCATGATCATCCCTCGGCGCTCGTCGCACCGCCTCAATCTTCTTGAATCGCTAGTTCCTCTTTCTTTCTTCTCCTAGTCTAATTTTCTGCAAACTTCCTTATTTTTTGGGACCTCTATCTTCAATTTATTTTCCAAACACCTTTCTAATTTGCTGAGACTAGAGAGGAGCTACCCTCACAATATTAGCAAAATATCAATAACATTGTACACGCAAACACAACTTGGTATCGATTTTGTGTTGGAAATTTCCCATGATATAGGCTTACATTGATTAATTAATTTTCTATTTTAAATAATCGGGTTAATGGATATTTCAATTTTTATTAAACCCTTAAGTGATCTTATTAAAATGGGTTTTGACATTAATAGATGTCATCTATTAATAACGGACCTAGTTGAACAGTAAAATGTAGGCAATTGTGTTTAACTGAAGCCTCTAATGAGAATGGCCCAATTGACACTCAATTGATTAGGGTTTGTTAGGTCCCCTCTCTAGCTTATAAAAGGTAGGTTATACCTATCAGTTGCTGAATCTTATTGAAAGCTGCTATATTAAAATAGGTCATAGAGAGGGAGATCTGATCTCTAATTATCAGAGTGATCTATTTTTCTTCAAGTGAAAGAAGAATGAAAATATGTACGCTTTAATTCCACTGTGCTTATTGATCTTAGTGTTTTACAGTCATATATGGATCCGATTCTTCTTGACTAATTAGTTGTTTATGTGAATAATTTTCTACATATAGTATCAGAGCTTGTCATATATGATTGTAGAACCCAAAATTATTATTTTTTTTAACAAAATTCGAAATTTTCCTCTTTGAGCCAAATATGGACGTTATTTTTGTGTGAGGATTTTTTGCTCGATTGATCCTGAAACCATAGGGTTTTTGTTCTACATGTGGAGTTCTTTCTAACCATATATAATTTGTATAATTTCGTTGAGAATTGAGAAAGAATTGAGAGAGAATTTTAAATTTGAAATTCTAGGGTCTATACATGAAAATGTTCTAGAATTTTCAAATTACTTGCAATTGATTGATGTTCGTTGTAAATCGTTGCATGGGTATTGTTATATATATGTTTTAGCATCCTTTTGTTGTATTAAAGTAAGTTTTTAGGACTTAAATTTAAGAAATTCGAAATTCGGCCATGGGAGGCTTAGATCCGAAATTTTGAAGCTTGTATGTGGAAGATTTACTCGTTTTTTCTTCGTTTAATTTATTATAGTTATTTATATTGATGTTATATGCAAGACTCATGGAGAAATTTCATCAAAAATCAAATATTATATGTGTTTTTGGAGCTTCGGGTCGAAATCGGGTCGTGCGACCCGGTTTGCAGGAAATTCGGGACGCGGCTGGAGGTTGAAGAAGATCTCCAGCCGGGCCGGGCCAATGGTTTTTTTTTTTTTTTTTTTTTTATGTTTGTTTTTAATGCTGGTCTGGGCTCACGCCCAGAACCTTTTCTTTTCTTGGTTTATGGGCGTGAGCCCAAAACCAAAAATAAGAACAAATAGTATTATGGGCCATTAAAATAAAACAACCCAATTCGTGGGCCGTGTGAAGGTTTGGACCGCGCTGGGTTGGGGCCTGCGGTCCGATCCGGGCTGCTCGCGGGTCAGGCCCTGCGGTCTGATCCGGGCTGTTCGTAGGCCAGGGCCCGTGGGTAGGGTCCGAAATATTAAAATAATAATTCTATACATTTTGAACCCGTAGTTCCAAAATAGCTTGACAAGAAAATTAATAAAAAAATACAACTACTGCTTGTAAGTAAATAAGCTCTTCAATGAGTATTAATAGTGTTAAATGAATATACCCGCAACGGACATATCTCCTACTCCTTAGTTCTTAGGATGGATTGTAAGGTTGTAACTTAATATTTTATCTGGCTAAATCTTTAGAAGCAAATTTACCTCTAATTTTGGTGAAATGGTGGCTCTGTTGGTTTGGGTACCACAACCACTCGACCTCCATCACCCCTTCCACCACCATTACTTCCAACCTCCGCTGCCACCGTCAAACCACCACCACCACCGTCGCCTCTCGGTCTAAGCCTCATCGATGGGTCGTGAGTGGATTAAACACCTAGTTCAGTCCATTAAACTCTTAAACCTCGTTGATTTTGTAAAGTCAATGTAGGCAAACCTACAATTAAACATCACTATTCGCACATTAATCACACATCGAGAATCAGGCAAGCAAATCCTAAGAACCAGTGAATGAAACCACCCTCCATCCCATTTTCACAGCTTCTTCAAAGACAAGTCCAAATGAAATATAACTCCTGCTTATAATAATAATCAAAAGAAAACTTGACAGTCGTGCTTCACGGAAATTCAACAAGCTTGACCAGGAGGACCATCAAATAGAAAAAGTGAGCTACGATACGATTGGAAAAGTTAGAGAATATAACTAAAATACGCCAATGAAACGTCATTCAATTAGCTTGAATTAGGTAGGAGAGTTAAGTACTTGCTTTATAAATAAATATTTAAAATGCAACGTGGTTTTTAAATGTTTTTGTCCATATAATTACGCTTTTCAGTGCATTCGCTTGCTTTGATCTGCTCAGAAACACTCACCACATCAACGTTCGCCGCTAGAGAGAGTCTTCCGAATCTCCCGGGGGAAGAGAGAGAGAGAGAGCACGAGAGCGAGAGGGGATGAAGGAGAGAGAGAAAGGAGGAACTTCAAGTTTAGGAGGAACTTCAAGTTTTCTCCCGAAGTCTGAATCGTACTTAATGCCTCTCCAAGCGTTGAATGTACCAGGAAGGCCGTTTTTGTTTTTGCGACACATGAAAGCAAGTGGACAGGCTCCTGCGTTTCTCTCTTTTTTGGATCGGTCGAGACTGACTCTCGAATTTCAGGCTTTAACTTTTGTTCCTTTCACTTAAATAGAGCCTAATGACAGAGTCTTCCGGAACTGCTTTTGGTTAATAGTAGACCCTTTTTTTTTTTTTCAGACAAATTTGAACTTCTCAAGAGAAGAGAAAAGTAGGATAGTGCGATTTATACAAGATCTCTTTGGAATAAAAGTGAGAGAACTCCCTATGGTTGACAATTGATTCCCTCCCTTTTCTATTTTTTGTTGGGTAGAGAACAAGATTTTGTTCATTTTCCTTATTATCTTTTTTCTTGATCTTTTTTCTTGTTGTGAATATCTTTTTTCTTCTTCTAAAGACTCCCATAATTCCCAGAATCCATGATGGAGAGGAAGCAACAAGTGGGGTTTGGCTTTATGACGCGGGCCGAGGCAATAGTATTTACTAAAGCGTTTTTTTAAAACTACATTAAAAAGCAATTTCACGTAACTAGTTCGATTTTTGGTCAACTTTCATTGTTATAAAAAACCTCAAACTATCGCATGTCAATCCGTGATATTTCCTCTAGGTCCTACTCCTTTAACCAGATTTCAATCGTGAACTCGGGGCATAAGCATGAAACTTAAAGAGGAACTTAGGTAGGTGCAATATGACAATCATCATATTTCAATCAGGAAAAAAAAAAATTTCTCTTCTTTGGCGGTATTTTCCAATAAAATGAAGAAAAATAGTATCCTTAATTAAGCCGGTTCGATTTAAAGAAAAATATTACTCGATATAAAGAGTACTCATGACGGGATTTGGAAAACGATATTATTATTGATGAGACCGGTTTCATGGATCCACCCGATAATCGGACCGGACCGGCGGTCGGTTTCTTGGTTGGATCCATCCAACTAACGGGTAATTCCGATTTTAAAAAATTGGAACCGGTCCTTAGCTAGCAGTTCTGATTCTAGGCCGGGAGTCGTCCACCCGGACCACGCACACCCCTACCTACATCCATGTGCCTCGGTGGAGTTTGCATCACCAACACTTTCCATTTTTTTCTCGGTATATAAGGTTAGTACCCAAAAAAAATCCCAAACTGAATTCATTGTAACAGCTAAATTCATTGTAAAATCTCTTGAATGGTGCTGGAAGAGAGGATATATTGTTGTATAAGTTTGGGTCTTTCAATGCAAGGGGTTAAGTCCCCTTCTCCACCATGGAGTAAAAAATAATTCCTCATAATACTAAAAATAAGATCAAAATTTATGGTTTTTCCCCTATGGCCAGAAAATAAAGGCTTGTGCGGCTTGAGGCAAAGGGCAAAATCAGCAATTTACGGCATTATGACCAGAAACCATTATGACCAGAAGTGAAATAATTTTTTTTTTTTTTTATAATAAGAACACAAAATTTCTATTCTTGAAGTAGAAATTCATTTGATGGAAGATGAAGTGGCGGCGGTGGCCGGCAGCTGGGAGTGGCGGCGGGTAGCGGCATTGCCGGTGGCTGGGAGTGGTGGCGACGGATGATGAACGGCGGCTGTTGGTAGTAAAAGAGGAAATAGAAATCAAGATGGAAATCAAGAAAATGGGAATATCTTTTTTGGGGAAATTTCTCCAATTTTTTGCTAGCCCCACTTCTCTCTGCATCCGGGCGTGTTAGGTCAAGTGAGAACTAATTAACACCTTTTGGTCATCGATGGCAACAATGCCATTGAAGTTTTGGTTTTTTTCCCTTCCTTTTTGGTTAAAACCAATATCTCTTCATATAAAAGATTGAAATAAGTACCCATTAGTAATACTTTCTAGATGGACAGATGAGAGTCTTATATCCTGACAATGAACAATTACACATCCGCTTGCCCAACCTGTGCACTCGCATAGTCCATAGAAAAATCATCAAAATCTAAAGCCTCCCATGGGCGAGAGTAATTCTTGCCAATGCTTCTTGGACCTTGGCCGTTTTTACTTATTATTTTTCAGTTTGATGAGACTCCCATTTAGTTGCCATTCAATTTCCACAGTCTCGACAGGTGCTTGGGCAGATTACTCCTAATTTTCAACCCGATATATAAAAAATTACCACATTAATGAATAATATTTACTTATGCCACAAATTGAAACCACGTGTTCTCATTTGTAATAGCATCATGGAGGCCCGATTCCCCAAGCTTGTCCTAACCTAGTCAAAGTCACAAGTGACCGAAGCTATTAGGCGGGCTCGACCTATGGCATTAGGATGAATGAAAGCACGGGATCCTAAGATTTCACCAAAGCCCATCCCATAGGCGCCTCCACCTAGGACACCGTGGTTCCAAATATATTTCCTCGCGACCACAACTACTACTCTATAAATAACAAATAATAGTTTTTTTTTTATATGTACGAGGGGTTATTTCTTTTTATTTTTATTTTTACTCTTTTTTTTCCAATTGGTTGGAAATGAGCGGTTCTCCTTGCCTTGCCTCGACCTATGGAGAGAGAAAAGGAGACTGGGAAGTGGAAGTTCTTCCAACGGGAAGGGGAGCAAAGCCATGTGGCGGCGCCCCGCACCTTATGAAGCCTGGATACGTTGCCGGAGCTTCCATGTCGTGTCCGACACGTGTCGACATGTCGGACACGCTCGGACACATTTGAACACGTGGTCAACACGTGTCGGATTTTCCGACACGTGGTCAACCTTTCTCGACACGTTCCGACGCGCATGTCAAGAGAGGATCGTTGAAGGAGACGATGGAGGGTGGAGGTGAGGCCGAGATGACGAGGGAGGGTCGGCGGTGAGGCTGCAGCTGCGAAAGAGAAAGGGCCAAAGGCCCTTCGGCGAGCGACTACGAGAGAGAGCTATGTGACGAGGCGATCGGGAGAGAGCTATGACGAGGAGGAAGAAGAGGCAGTGGTTAGGGTTTTAGCAAGAAGAGGGGAAAGGTGGTGGGGGATGATGGAAAGAAATCGGGGCCGGAGAGGGGGTGGCGTGACGATGGAAAGAAATCGGGGGCCGGAGAGGGTGGTGGCGTGGGGTGGGGGAGAGATAAACCGAAGAGGGAGGGAGGGAGGGGGTGGGGGAAGGAACCGTTGAATCGAAGCGGGGGAGGAGGATGGGGGAGATTGATGGGGGCGAGGGTGATTGATGGGGCGGGAGCAGGTGCTGTGAGCAGGGAAGAAATCGACGTGAGTGGGGAGCAGTGTTGTCGTGCAAGGAGGGAGAGAGAAGGGGAAGAAATCAGGGGAAGATTTTGGGGTGGCGTGGGAAGATTTTCTTGTCATGCAGGGAGGGGGAGGGGGAGAGAGAGAGAAGGGGAGGATTTTGGGGTAGCGTGGGGGTGACGTGGGAGATATGAGAGAAAAACGAGGGAGAGTTTGGAGAGAAAAGAGAGGGAAATAATTTTTGGGAGCTTTTTCAAGAGAATAATTTTGAGCGGAAAATTATGTTTGTTATAAAAATAAATAAATGAGTTAAAAAGTGATTTCAAAAAATAAAAATATTGAATTTTAAATAATAAAAAAAATTGATGATTATAGAATATCATAGATTTATTTAAATAAAGTTGATTCATTTTTTTTGTTAGTCATTAGTTTCATTCATAATTTTTGTTAAAATTAAAAACATGTTCTCAAATATGGGTACGCATTAATTATGTTTTAAATTTTCTATGAATAGATTTATTAATATTATTAGTGCAAATTCATTGTAAACTCTTTTTATTTATTTATTTATTTATGAATATGAATCAAATTAATTAAAAATAAAAATATTTATTTAATAATAATGTGTCCCAACGTGTTGGAATTCTTTATTTTGAGAAATGACGTGTCGGTGTGTCGTGTCGTGTCGTGTCACGTGTCCGTGTCGCGTGTTCGTGCTACTTAGCCCACACACCCACCGGTTCACTTGAACGGTGCCATTGAGCCCGTGGGTCCCATGGATCTTATAAGAAGGTATTGTGTGAGGGAGAGAAGTGAGAGGTTGAGAGAGTTGACGGACTGTGAAATTTATTTCTTTTTATTTCTTGCATCAACTTTCAACAATGCTTAAATATCTAATTAAGAATTTTTTTTTTTTTGTGATTTTTAATATGTCATGTATTTATGTTATATATCTAGTTTAAATAAATGTTGGACGGGTATTTTTGGTGATAAAAACCCTTAATTTCCCGACTAATTTTTTTGTGGGGTTTAGAATATTTATACTTGTATAGAATTTCAAAATACTTTTGTAAAGAGATTTTGGTCAACTATGAATTCAGGGATTTCTTCTGTTGGTGAAGTGATGTAAATGAGGACAAGTACATAATGCTAAGGCTCATAAATTTTAAAGGGCTCCACATATAGTCTTTTCCATTGAATTTCCAGAGAAGGCCCTTTTCGTTTATTAGCCACTTTTGATTGAAAACTTCCCTCCTTTTTCTCTCCTCGTGTCAAAAGAGGAAGAGCACCCTTTGCACACCGACGAGGCTGGTTAGGTTTTCCGGCAAGGGGAGGGGGCGGAGGAGCCATTATGAGGCGATCCAATACAATGGAAATCAATATGATCTGGTGAGTACTTTGATTTTTATCAGTTTTCCCTCTTTCTAGTCTTGTTCTTCGTGTTTTTCGTTTTAGGTTGTTTAGGTCATTTGTGTTGATGTATTGAGAATTGGCTTTTCTCACATCAAATTTTACCTTTTTGTTTAATCATTTTGTTCCTACAGGCCTTGTTTGCCTACAATGTGGTGACGGTGGCTTTCACGAGTCTTTGACCTAGTGTCACCTATTGTCACGTTTGTCAAAAATATGTTATTCACCGGTAAGTTTGCCCTCACATCCTTTATAGTTATATAAGGTAGTCCTAGCCAACAGCTCGCAGGTGCAGGTGCGCACATAGAACTATGTGATACATGTGCACTCCTGTATGCAAGTTCAATTTATGTAAAAGATGCTCACTGTTTGAAAATAAACATGACTGTCTTTTTCCCTTGCTTTTTAAGTATTGCCTTGGAGCCATATTACAGCTCTCAACAAAGATGTTATTTGGCTATGCGATGATTGTCAACCCGTGCCTGGAAAGGAAAGTTGCACTTCCGAGGATGACTAAGAGATTATAGAAGATTTGGAAAAAAAAAGAAAAACTCCTATAGAAAGATTGGGAAAGAAGAAAGAGAGGAGAACTAGTAACTGGAAGCGGAGGAGGGTGAAGAATAGAAGAAAGAAGAAAATGAAGAAAATGCAGATGTTCTTGGTTTAATATAGTCTTGCAAGAAAGTTTATTTCTTCCTTGGAAACCTCTAGATCAGCTAGCTTTTCCTTTAGCATCTCCATCTCCTTCATACCATCGGCCAATTTCTTCTCTATCTCTTATTAAGACTTGAGAACGGATGAGAAGCTTGTCTCTGTAGCTTCTTAGTTTGCTAATGCGGCTGCCAACTGTCCCTCGAGTATTCCATTTTTTTTTTATACGAGAGGCTATTTTTGTTTCATATAAGTGGTATATGCTTGAAGTAGAGGGAGGTCCTCCAACTTTACAATTAGTTTCAGTGCATACCTATATCATCATTGTTAATCGGAAGGCTCTCATATTTCCACTGATACGGGGACTCATGTTTTCATCTTCAAATACCAAAGTTGTCTCTTCCCCAATGCTTTCACATCCATTGGAGTTGGTTTGGATAGGTTTTTCAAGTGTTCTGCTACCTAAAGTCAAACACAATCATTCCCTCACTATTAGTTAAATTCAAACTAGAGTAAACGAGCCACTTAAAGTAAGTAATGCTACGAAACTTAATTCCTTAAAGTTGACAAGCAGTCATTAACAAATGATGCTTATGCAGTCGGCATGATTGTTAATACCTATATTATCATTGTTAATTGGAAGGCTCTCATATTCCCACTGATGCGGGGACTTAGGTTTTTATCTTCAAATGCCAAAGCCGTCTCTTCCCCAATGCTTTCACATCCATTGGAGTTGGTTTGGACAAGTTTTTCATGTGTTCCGCTACCTAAAGTCAAACACAATCATTCCCTCACTATTAGTTAAATTCATACAAGAGTAAATGAGCCACTTAAAGTAAGCAATGCCACGAAACTTAATTCCATAAAGTTGACAAGCAGACATTAACAAATGATGCTTATGCGGTCGGCACGATTGTTATTACCTATATCATCATTGTTAATCGGAAGGCTCTTATATTCCCACTGATGTGGGGACTCAGGTTTTCATCTTCAAATGCCAAAGCTGTCTCTTCCCTAATGCTTTCACATCCATTGGAGTTGGTTTGCACAGATTTTTCATGTGTTCCGCTGCCTAAAGTCAAACATAATCATTCCCTCACTATTAGTTAAATTCATACTAGAGTAAAGGAGCCACTTAAAGTAAGCAATGCCACGAAACTTAATTCTTTAAAGTTGACAAGCAGTCATTAACAAATTATGCTTATGCAGTCGGCATAATTGTTAATACAAAAAGATAATTGTTAATACCTATACAATCATTGTTAATCGAAGGCTCTCATATTCCCACTGATGCGGGGATTCAGGTTTTCATCTTCAAATGCCAAAGCTGTCTCTTCCCTAATGCTTTCATATCCATTGGAGTTGGTTTGGACAGGTTTTTCATGTATTCCGCTACCTAAAGTCAAGCACAATCATTCCTTCACTATTAGTTAAATTCATACTAGAGTAAATGAGCCACTTAAAGTAAGTAATGCCACTAAACTTAATTCCTTAAAGTTGACAAGCAGTCATTAACAAATTATGCTTATGCAGTCGGCATGATTGTTAATACATATATCATCATTGTTAATCGGAAGGCTCTCATATTCCCACTCACGCGGGGACTCAGGTTTTCATCTTCAAATGCCAAAACTGTCTCTTTCCCAATGCTTTCACATCCATTGGAGTTGGTTTGGATAGGTTTTTCATGTGTTTCGCTACCTAAAGTCAAACGCAATCATTCCCTCACTATTACTTAAATTCATAATAGAGTAAATGATCCACTTAAAGTAAGTAATGCGACAAAACTTAATTCTTTAAGTAGTCATTAATAAATTATGGTTATGCAGTCGGCCTCATTGTTAATACATATATCATCATTGTTAATCGGAAGGCTCTCATATTCCCACTGATGTGGGAACTCAGGTTTTCATCTTCAAATGCCAAAGCTGTCTTTCCTCAATGTTTTCACATCCATTGGAGTTGGTTTGGACAGGTTTTTCATGTGTTTCGCTATCTAAAGTCAAACACAATCATTCCCTCATTATTAGTTAAATTCATACTAGAGTAAATGAGCCACTTAAAGTAAGCAATGCCATGAAACTTAATTATTTAAAGTTGACAAGCAGTCATTAACAAATGATGCTTATGTAGTCGGCATGATTGTTAATACCTATATTATCATTGTTAATCAGAAGGCTTTCATATTCCCACTGATGTGGGGACTCAGGTTTTTATCTACAAATGCGAAAGTTGTCTCTTCCCCAATGCTTTCACATTCTTTGGAGTTAGTTTGGATAGGTTTTTCATGTGTTCCGCTACCTAAAGTCAAACACAATCATTCCCTCACTATTAGTTAAATTCATACTAGAGTAAATGAGCCACTTAAAGTAATCAATGCTACGAAACTTAATTCCTTAAAGTTGACAAGCAGTCATTAACCAATGATGCTTATGCAGTCGGCATGATTATTATTACCTATATCATCATTGTTAATCGAAAGACTCTCATATTCCCACTCATGCGAGGACTTAGGTTTTCATCTTTAAATGTCAAAACTTTCTCTTCCCCAATGCTTTCATCCATTGGAGTTGGTTTGGACATATTTTTCTTGTGTTCCGCTACCTAAAGTCAAATACAATCATTTCCTCACTATTAGTTAAATTCATACTAGAGTAAATGAGCCACTTAAAGTACGCAATGCCACAAAACTTAATTCTTTAAAGTTGACAAGCAGTCATTAACAAATTATGCTTATGTAATCGGCATAATTGTTAATACCTATATCATCATTGTTAATCGGAATGCTCTCATATTCCCACTGATGCGGGGATTCAGGTTTTCATCTTCAAATGCCAAAGCTGTCTCTTCCCCAATGCTTTCGCATCCATTGGAGTTGGTTTGGACAGGGTTTTCATGTGTTTCGCTACCTAAAGTCAAACACAATCATTCCCTCACTATTAATAGAGTAAAAGAGCCACTTAAAGTAAGTAATGCCACGAAACTGAGTTCCTTAAAGTTGACAAGCAGACATTAACAAATAATGCTTATGCAGTCGATATGATTGTTAATACATATATCATCACTGTTAATCGGAAGGCTCTCATATTCCCACTGATGCGGGGACTTAGGTTTTCATCTTCAAATGCTAAAGCTATCTTTTCGCCAATGCTTTCACATCCATTGAAGTTGGTTTGGACAGGTTTTTTATGTGTTCCACTACCTAAAGTCAAACACAATCATGCCCTCACTATTAGTTAAATTCATACTAGAGTAAACGAGCCACTTAAAGTAAGCAATGCCAAGAAACTTAATTCCTTAAAGTTGACAAGCAGTCATTAACAAATGATGCTTATACAGTTGGCATGATTGTTATTACCTATATCATCATTGTTAATCGGAAGGCTCTCATATTCCCACTAATGCGGGGACTTAGGTTTTCATCTTCAAATGCCAAAGCTGTCTCTTCCCCAATGCTTTCCCATCCATTAGAGTTGGTTTGGACAGGTTTTTCATGTGTTCCTCTACCTAAAGTCAAACACAATCATTCCCTCACTATTAGTTAAATTCATACTAGAGTAAATGAGCCACTTAAAGTAAGTAATGTCACAAAACTTAATTCTTTAAAGTTGACAAGCAGTCATTAACAAATTATGCTTATGCAGTCGACATCATTATTAATACCTATATCATCATTGTTAATCGGAAGGTTATCATATTCCCACTTATGCGGGGACTTAGGTTTTCATCTTCAAATGCCAAAGCTGTCTTTTTCCCAATGCTTTCACATCCATTGGAGTTGGTTTGAACAGGTTTTTCATGTGTTCCGCTGTCTAAAGTCAAACATAATCATTTCCTCACTATTAGTTAAATTCTTCCTAGAGTAAATGAGCCACTTAAAGTAAGCAATGCCACGAAACTTAATTCCTTAAAGTTGACAAGCAGTCATCAACAAATTATGCTTATGCATTCGACATGATTAAAAAAAAAAAAGCTTGTGTAGTCTGCATGATAAACAAAACAAAAAGAGAGAGAGGGGGGGAAATGATGCAATAGTATTAGAGCAATTATTATCTCTTCTTCTTGAGCAATGCCTTGACTTTTACCAATTCGATACGAATTCAGCAATTTTGTCGGGATGGCGCAATTTTTAAATAATTTTTTTTCATTTTTTTCATTTTTTTCGTATTTTTTATTTTTTTTTTTTTCCTTTTCTTTTCCTTCTTCTTTATCCTTGGACTTTCTCACACTAGCAGGCAAGCCTCCGGGAAATTAGGCTAACCACTTAATGAATCAACTACCGTCTAATATTGAATTTGAATTAGATCAACAGGACAAATACTTGAGGTACGTAAAGGGTGGGGTTCCCATGAAATTAAGGGCAGGCTAAATCTGTCAGAGGCGTTTTATTTGGACAGGCATGCAACAACTCTTTAGGAGCTCTCTAAGTTCACTTTGGAAAGTATGGAACAATTCAAATAACATGTTCTTGGGGAGTGTAATGAGCTTGAAGTGCTCGTAGATGATGCTGAAATCATTCATAAAGTAGAGCAAAATAAATCACCAACTGAAACAAACAACAATTCTCACTTGGATTCCTTTCATGCGACTTGTTGCAAAAAGACAGTTGAAGGACTACACAAATTGTTTGAGACCAAACCAAAACCAAATCCAACAATAGGTTTTACTTGATTTTTGTTTTTTGTGGTACAATACACTTAGAATAAAGTGAAATCTAGTTACAATCACAAGGCAGTTATAGATGACATAATCCTCTTGTTGTAATAGAATTTTGCTTAGTTTAAGGAACACCAAATTGATGTTAAGCATTGCTTTCGTCAGCACGAGGGACATTATCAAGAACCTATAGAGAAGAAAATGAATTCATATCAGATACTTCAAAGAAGCACTTATTTATTAAGATTTATTTTGAGCTAAAACAGGCTCTCTCCCATTCTCTCTTTAAGCAAACCTCTTGTGGTCAGGGGCGTCTGCAATACTTGTATAGAATCTCTGTCTCCACTTAACAAATGCATTGTTCGCATCAGTGTCATCGTAATGATCGATGTCATGCACCCATCCCCTCCTCTTGTAGTGCTCGGTTTGCATCTCGCAATCATAACGATGAAGCTCTTCTCTAAAGATCATTGTGTTGTTCCACCACATGCTACGAACGGTGTTTAGATACTTCTCGCGGCATTCCACCACTCGTCCGTTCGAGTAAACTTTTCTCAGCAAGCCGACTCCTTTCTTCTTCTTCAACTCGCCACCCTCGCACACGAGGAGGAGCCCAACTATATAGGAAGTCCCAAGGTTGCCAAATTGTGCGGCTCTCTTAAGTAACTTCATTCCTGATTCTATCTTCACGAGACTTACATATTCATACCGTAACATACACAAATTATTGATGTTCAATTTCTAGCTTTAAAGAAAATTATATGGAAAAGATTAGAGAGATAAATCATGTAATTAAATACAACACGTACCAATCCTTGTCTATACAAAGCCTCCAAATTATCGCATTTAGTGCACCCCTGAATAAAGGCATTGACCTCTTCCCGACGCCAGCTCAATATGTTTGAAATTTTGTCTAGCGATATTTGTCAATATATGCAGTCCTCTTCAGCTAATTCGTTAAATATCTTGCAACTATAGAGGCAAAATATTGACAAGAATGAGTTTTCATGATTTATCTACTAATATGTTGATGTAAAATAGAAAATCTATATGTTGATGGGTTGAATTGAAAATAATCACGAAATACCAACTTTATCATAAATAGTAATGAGAAGCTAAAATTTCTAGATAATTTGCTCCGAGTTTGAGAGGAAAATAAAAGGAAATTATTGAAAAGAAAAAATACGGTTGAATTAAAACTAATCACAAAAAAATGCCTTATCATAAATAGTAATCAATACGTGTTCGTTTAATATTGTTACATCTGTACAGCATCTTAGGATTTCTCTAAAAACTTTTTTAGGTTAGTGATGTCAAGGTAAGAAAACATATGTTTAGAATTTTATGCTTAAACAATTTATTTATAATCTAATTTCATAACTATATATGTGTATATGTCAACAACCATAATTCTTTTGTTTGTGTGGCAGTGGTTTATTTCAATATTTGCATGAACATTGAAAAGGGTATTCAAACAAAAGAAGAGCTAAAACGTTGTGACTATTCACGAAGAAAATTCAAGGGTTGCAACAGTTGGTAACCAAACAAACTTAAAGTATATCCACGATAAAACTCAAAGATGCAATCGTTTTGGACAAATTGGTTTAATATATTTTCCCATAAAAAATTTGTATTTGGATTATAACCATTTGGAAGGAAGATTTACAAGGCACCACTTGGAGGCAATATGGCTCGTTATGATATGCGTGTGACCGATCTTCATAATTGAAACTTCTCAATTTTTTTAAATCTTTCCACTTCTTTTTTACTCGCTCTTTTATGTAGCACGTCACATATCTTCACAATTGTCAGTTAAGTGGAATAAAAAATAACTATTTGCATGAAATGATACTTACCATAAAAGTTGGTACAAGTTGGATAGAGTTGGCTCTATGGAGTTTAGAATTTCAATAATAATTCCAAAGATGATATCATTCCAAGTTTAAAATAGGTATCTTGACTTTATCCAAATGAGCTCACAAGAATGGGAATGAGGTAGATGTCAATAACATCTACTAAAATACTTCAATGAAGACACTTAACAAAAAAACCCCATAATAAAGAAATACCTAAATACTTACCATAGCTGAGATTTAGATTTCTGATAAATTGATTGTGCCTAATTTGAATGCTCAATTATTGTAATTCGATTTTTTCAATCAATTTTAATTCCAATGTTTCACTTATTTATTTTGGAGGGGGGACATTTTTAAAATTTTAACCGACAAATACGTAAGCTTTTTATGGTGGTAATTAATAGCCCACGATTTCAATATATGTTTGTGGTCTAGCCCAAAATTTTTATCTTTGGAGGACTCATCACTCCCTTCCTCTCCCTCCCCGACCACCACCAAACCCTCATCCCAAGCGGATTGGGGCATTAGGTCATAAAATGTCATAAACTACCAGAAAATAGGCTAGGAAAATGGAAGGAGGGAATAAGCATTTCTTAGGTCAAGGTAAATGTATGCTTATGTATTTAAGAATGGACTGAAAAATGGTGTAGAAATGGGATTGTAATTTCTTTTATTTGGGCTTGTTCGGCAACTTAATGAGATAGGAAAATTCAAGACTCTTCATTGAATTTTATCTTCACTCGTTTTCGTAAATGCAAGTTGCAAAAGTATTTGTTGATAGATTCACTTGGTTTGAAGAGGTAAAAAAAAAATAAAAGTCTACTTGAGATTAAGGATAGTGAGACGGATGTAATGGTATCTAACAAATTTCAAATTGTTATATGAATATTTCCAAGAAGAACATAGACCACCAAAAATTTGTACCCTTGATCGCTCGCTCCCTCCCCCTCCCTCCCCGACCACCACCAAACTCTCACCCCAAGCGGATTGGGGCCTCCAGTCATGAAAGGTCATAAACTACTAGAAAATAGGGGGGGAATGGAAGGAGGGAATAAGCATTTCTTAGGTCATGATAAATGTATATTTATGTATTTAAGAATGGACTGGAAAATGTTGTATAAATGAGATTGTCATTTCTTTATTTGGGCTTGTTCGACATCTTAATGAAATAGGAAAATTCAAGACTATTTATTGAATTTTATCTTCACTCGTTCTTGTAAATGTAAGCTGCAAAAGTATTTGTTAATGGATCAACTTTGTTTGAAGAGGTCAGATGTAGAATTATCAAAATGCAAGCCAAGCTATGCCTATTGAGCAGAATGTCAAATTGACAACACATGAGTATGATGCAAGCTCTCCTTCTCCAAATGATGATCTATTGCTAAAGGATCCATCAGGATATCAGTGACTCGTTGGAAAATTAATTTATCTCACCATGACCAAGCCTGATATATGTTATGCTGTACAGATACTCAATCAGTTTATGCATAACCCAAAGCAATCACATATGAACGTAGCACTGAAGGTTGTGAAGTATTTAAAAGGATATCCAAGACTTGGAATTCTATTATCCCATGATTGCAACATGAAGATGACGGCCTATTGTGACACATATTATGCCACTTGTCTAATGACAAGAAGATCCATTCCTGGCTTTTACATCAAGCTAGGAAAGTTTTTGATTTTATGGAAGATGAAGAAGTAATCAATAGTTTCATTGTCATCAGTTGAATCAAAATATCGAGCCATGGCGATTGTGAGATAGTTTGGACACGGGGATTACTTTCAGATCTAGGTGTACAAATCAACGGCCCAAGTGAATTATTTTGTGATAATAATTATGCATTTAAATTGGCGGCAAATCCAGTTTTTCATGAGAGAATAAAGCACATTAAGGTTGATTGCCATTTTACTCGAGAGAAAATTCGGGAAGGGATTGTTGTTACTCGAGGAATTAAAACTGCGGAATAGCCTGTAGATATTTTCACTAAGCTACTATGGTAGGGACATCATAGGTTTCTATTGAGCAAGCTTGGCGCCTTCGACATTTACAAGGCGTCGGCTTGAGGGGGAGTGTTGGAGAAAGGATCTGATTTGGTTTGAAGATTGATTCCCAATCCAGATTCCAATCCTGTAATTGATTCAGCAAATCATGGATCTGATTCGTTTTAAGAAAGATAATATTGTGTAAATTGTTTCTGATTCATTTATTACACTACAAATACAACCATATACTTATACATTGGATAGATAAGAAATGCAGAATAAAAAATTTTCTCTTCACACCTTTACATCTCTTGTCATTATTAAAATCATCTCACTCCTTGGCGTAGGTAACATTTATACAATCTTCTTGTTGTGGAATTAATTTAATGTTTCTAAATGCGTACATTCAACACACCCACAAATTAGTTATCCATATAACGATAAATACATTATTTATTCATTTGTTTATACTCGATGCTTAATTATGGTGCAAATAAGTGTCTTTTAAATTTCTTCAGCTTTGACTTGTGACAAATACAATCTCTCTTGCAAAATCGGGGCCAACCGTTAACGATGTCACGATGCGATACTCTCACTCTTTGGCACCGGTAACATTACTCGAGTCTTCTCATTGTGAAATTGTTTTAACATTTCTAAATGCAAAAATTTAATACTCCTACAAATTGGGTATTGAAAGTACAGTGTTTTGGTGCATGGTTGTGAAATTCATTTTGGGAGCCCCATGCATGATGATGTTGCTAATATGTAAAGGGAGGAGAAGACACTTAGCAACGGATCAAAACGTCAAAGAATTTTTGCAATCCAACAATAACATCTTGCCGATAAGGTACTCTTATTCGAACATCAAGAAAATCACGAGGGCCTTAAGGACAAATTAGGCGAGGGAGGGTATGGTTCTATGTTTAAAGGAAGACTTCGGAGTGGCCACAAGGTGACAATCAAGATTCTGAAGAAGGGAAAAGCGAATGGGCAAGACTTCATCAGCGAAGTGGCCATCATAGGAAGAATTCATCATGTTAATGTGGTCGGACTAATCGGTTTTTGCTTTGAAGGTTCGAAACAAGCTCTTGTCTACGATTTCATGCACAATGGGTCCTTGGTGCACATTTTCTCACGATGAGAGGGGACTTCTCTTGATGGCAAAGAAGTGTATGAGATTGCTCTTGGAGTGACTAGAGGGATCGAGTATCTTCATTGAGGATGCGGCGTGCAAATCCTACACTTTGATATTAAGCCTCATAACATTCTTCTTGACAATGATTTTACCCCAAAAGTTTCCAACTTTGGGCTCACTAGATTGTATCCTACAAACTACAACATTGTCTCTTTGACTGCCGCAAGAGGAACCTTGGGATACATGGCTCCGGAGTTAGTCTTCAAGAACCTTGGGTGCATCTTGTACAAAGCCGATGTCTACAGTTTCGGCAAATTGTTGATGGAGATGGCCAGTGGGAGGAAGAGTGTGGATGTGATTGTAGAGTGTTCTAGTCAGATTTACTTCCCTTTATGGGTTCATGACCAACTTAGTGAAGGAATGGACATTCTGGCAAAGGAAGCAAGTGAGGGGGATCGGAGAATAGTAAAGAAGATGATAATAGTTGCTCTTTGGTGCATACAATTGAATCCTAACGAACGTCCTTCGATGCACAAAGTCTTGCAAATGCTCAAAGGAGAAGTAGATGATCTACAAATTCCTCCCAAGCCACTCTTTTATCCAACAGAAATGTCAACAAGGGATGATGGAACTTGGACTAACAATGGCAAAGATACTATATCCACTTCATTGACTAGTGAAATAACTTGCGAAGATTATCATTTTGAGCATACTAGCACTAGTACTACACAAGTATAGTCACATATCAAAACAATTCGAACCCCGTCGACAGATTGAAACGTGGTATTGATGATGTTTCGCATGTGGCTCCCCTTTCTTGGCCATCATCATATTGTATATGTTTATGACCTTTTTTTTTTCAAATCTTAATCATGCCCATATCATCCTTTAGCATTGTCAGTTGAAGATGCCATTAGTTATAACGTGGACTTTCGTATCCAACAGAAAATCTAGTGATGACTTTCAGCATAGTGCTATGAGGTGCAAGTTTGGGTTCCGAAGATGATCTCTCCTTGAATAACAATAATACATGAGATTAATTAAATTTTTATTATATTTATTAGGCTAATCACTAGGAGGTGGGGAGTTCAATTCTCCATATTTTCGAGGGTTGGGGTGGAGGCACGTGAGTAAATGAATAAAGTTTCATAACCTACGCATAGAGCACAAATGTAATGACTTGTAAAATATATATAAGATAGAATCATACAAAAGGAAAAATACTAGGAGATATGACAAGATGATCTCTCCCTAGATAACAATAATACGTGAGATTAATTAAATTCTTATTTTATTTGTTAGGTTGCTAAAGTTATTTTAGTGGTAAATGTGCACTTAGAAAATGGTAATAATTTTCCTTTTAAGATTCGTTGTCTAAGGCTATTACATTAGGAGGAAATCTTACTTGAGAGAGAGAGACACGCCATCTTTATTAAAACTTAGTTTGAGTATCCTACTCGATTTTAATTCATGTCAAATGTAAACAAGTATTTTCATGTTTAGTTTTCAAGTACGTGTTAACTGTTCCAAACACTTCCTTCTATACATCAAATCGAGCGAAATACAAATAAGCGAGAGCAAACAAAATCCCACTTTGAGAACAGATGTGAAATTTTACAATTTTTGCGAATTTAATTTCACCATTTTTAAGATGGACTTTTGTTTTAGCTAGTAGGTGTGCTCCTTGACTCGAATCCTAATAATCATACGGATTTCATGGCAGTATTGGATTAATAGTCATATAACTTCATTTGCATTTTTCTGATTAAGAAGTGAGGAAAAAAAGAATCTAACGGTGCGTTTCCATCATTTACAGTTTCACTGCTGTTTTCTTTCTTGGCCGAAATACAATATTTCTGTTTTTGGGTCTCCAAAGATTCCGAACGACACTTTTTAGATAACAGGTCCCTTAATTCGGGATACAGGGCGAAATGACAAAAAGTCCAGGGGACCAAATCCGAAATAACAGAAAGGTCGCGTCCTTGGATGCAAAAAAGTCGCCTCGCTAGTCGTCGCTATTTGCTTCCTTCCAGAATTCTCTTTTGCTTTAGCGAGGGAGGTCGCTTCTACACTCAAACGCTCAAACGCATTCAACCGTTAATTCAAAAATCAAGCAACCAAAAAAAAAAAAAAAACTCGTTACATTCTAATTCTGATTCTGATTCTTGTTCATCGTTCTCTCACTCGATCTTATCGAGATCTCTCTGCTATTTTCTAGATTCCATCTCCACTCTCTTTTCTCGCGCGCTAAGTTTCTCGAATCGCAGTCCCGATTGGAGGCGAAGAAGAAGAAGACGACGGCGAAGACGGCGATGGGCGGCGGAGGTGAATCATCGGAGGCGACCCGTTGCAGCACCTGTGTGGTGGGGACGCCGGTGGAGCCCCGGGCCCACCCCGCGAACCAGCACGCCGCCATGTGGGTCGCCGGCGAGGCCCGCGGCGGTCCCGCCACCTTCCACTCCAGCTACATGCGCGCCACCCCGAGCGGCTCGGCCTACAGCTACGCCAACCTCAACCAGAGCGGCGGCGGCGGCGGCGGCGGCGGCGAGAACCCGTACGTCCACGTCGCTCCGTTGAATGCCCCCGTGCCGGTCCGGCAGGAGTGAGTACTATCGAGGCGCATGCTTCGCGTTGGCAGTTCAGTGATTGGTGATTGTAGGCTTTTGAGAAATGGTTCCGATGAGGCCGACGCTTTGCTGGTGTTTGCAGGTCCGATGGACAGGATTTGCGGCGTGTTGAACCGGTGTGGGAAGAGGTTCGAAGACGCTACGCGAAAAGCGGAGATGCTCGCGGACAATGTCTGGCATCACCGTAAGTTCTCTCTACAATTTTTGCTCGCAATAAATGTCTGTATAATCAGTTAGGAACATTTTGGATTTGTTCGTGGAGACGTACCTGATTGCTTGCTTGCATAAATTTTTTTTCCTCTGTTTCTGCAACGTAAGCTAATGCTATGGATGTAAATATTCAATCCATAGAGTTTGGCACCTCGTCTTTCATTGACGTCGTTTGGGAATCAGTTCGATTTCAGTCACCACCTAGGAACTAACATACATGCTTCATAATCTGTGTATTCAATCCGCCAATTAGCTGTTGAGTGGATCAAGTCCCTTGATTATTTATCCAGGGGAGATTCAACTCTAATGTGTGGTGCTATCTTCAGCGCTTATTGTTTTGCTAATCTATGTCGATTCCTACTTACAACAAATTGCCAAATGTGTAACATGGCACTTCTGTGGAGGACATACTTTGTTTTCCATATTTTCTAAAGCCATCCAGACCCATCGGACTCTTTGCATGACTGAACGTTGGACTAGATAAATGATCACCTCTTGGCTCTTTGCCTTCTTCCTGTAAAGAAGAAAAATTAGCTTTGTCCTGTAATAGGAAGCACTGTAGCAGCTGGATAAGCTTGGTTTTGGCTTGTTGTCTGTTCTTTAGTTTATCTGTGACTTGTGAGAGACAAAGCCCGTAATTTCTTTGATTCTTGTCTCCTCACGGTTTTCAATCGATGGTACTGTGATGTTAAGAACTCTATTTATGCCTGACCTCGACCAATTTGTAATCGTGCTATGTTTGTGTTGAAACAGTTAGAACCAGCCCTAGCATCACAGACGCAGCAATGGCTCGACTGGCTCAGGGGACAAAAGTGCTTGCAGAGGGGGGACAGGATAAGGTATTTCAGCAGACACTTGATATTCTGCCAGGAGAGAAGCTCCTGAAGGCATATGCTTGCTATCTATCCACTTCCACTGGGTCTGTCATTGGGACACTATTTGTCGAACAAGAGTGGCATTTTGTCTGAATCATGATGAGTTTTTTATGCATTACAATTTAATAGCCTGAGTTATTATTTTCGTTTCATTATCGTTGCCCCTCCTGGGAGAATCTTAGGGGTGCATGACAACTGCCTATTTCAGTTTCAGAAACAATTTTTCTACCTCCCGCACTGCTTTACGAATAGAAATCCGTTTGATAAACTTATTCCGTTTTTCTATTTCTGAAATAGATTTTTATTCCAAAAATAGGTTTGGAATAGAAATCGAAGTAGAAATTTTCTACTTCTCTATATATTTTTTTTTTTTTGGTAAAAGGTAAGAATATATTGATAAGCTTTGGACAAATGTACAAAAACGGCACCAACAACTTACACTCTAAATGCGAACAAAAGAGTGGAAGGGAGCTGCGCGCAAAAGCCTCAAGAGGCAAGTACGAAACAAAGCAAAAACAAACACACAAAGCCACCGGACTCGCCACCAAACCTCCATGGACGCTTGGGAAACCGAATGAGGGATTATGCGCAAGGCTGAAGACGAAGCCCAGAATCATCCGAGCTGAAGACGACCGAACGGGAACAAGGGGAGGGTTAGAAGCCCCGTAAGATTAAGTGAAGATGGCTGGGTCGAGATCTCAACCTCTCTCAGAACGCCGATTCCTTGGAGTGTCGGGGACATCCTTGTAGGTAATTGCTTTATCTTTAACCATCTTTATCAAATGGTTCTTCAAAGCGGGAATATCAAGAGAATCCCCTCGAAAAATCATAGCATTCATTTTCTTCCAAATTAGATAGCAAAGAGCTCCAAAGGAATATCGAGAGAGACTATGAAAGAAGTCCTTACCAAAGAAGGAATTTCATAGCCCAAGCAAGGTTTTCCGCCCAAGTGCCATTTCTCCACGGCAAATTGCACCTGGTAGCCCAAAAGTACACAATGGTAGTTGAAATATTGCAATCAAAGTACAAATGGTCGGTCGAGTCTGGCTGAGCATTACAAAAAGTGCAAACCGAGTAATCAATCCTTCCATACGAGAGAAGAAGTGACTGCGTTGGTAAGCGGTTATTAGTAATAAGCCACAAAAGGAATTGAAACCGAGGGGTTAAAACCTTGTCCCACACAAAAGAAGTCCAAGGAGCTTTGGCTTTAGAAGCTCTGATGAAGTTCCAAGCAGAAGCTACGGAGAAGGCCCCCGATGAATCTTGACGCCAAACAAAACAATCGCAGTCAACCGAAAGAGGAGGAAATGAAAAACCACAATCCTCCAAACGCGATTTGCAGGATCTGCCAGCATAAGAATACAGAGACACCACAACCGCCCACGCAGAATGTTGGGAGCTGACAAAAAGTTTCAGGAACTTGTAGATGAAGAGGGCCACAAGGCAACAAACTATCAAACCACAATGAAATAGAATGGCCATTACCGACCTCCCAACCAAAGGATTGCCTAAAACAACCCCGGAGTTGAAGGATCTTCTTCCAACTCCATGCATAAACCGAAGGCTGAGGGGCAACCAAGAAGTTATGTTTCTTTAAGAAGTTGGAGTGGATCCAACGTCACCACAAAGTGATTCCTTATCCGTAAAAGGATCCAAATAAATTTCAGCATTGAGGCTCTGTTACAATCCTTGATAGATCGAATACCCAGCCCCCCTTCCTCCTTAGGCAAACAAACATCCGCCTATGAGACTTTAGCACCTCCCTTATCCAAGGAAGTGCCTTTCCAAAGAAATCTACGAAGAATGCTTTCAATCCCTAGGATAACCGAAGACGGCAAAGTGAAGACACTAGCCCAAAAGGACTGAATAGCATGAAGCACCGACCTTATAAGCTGAAGTCTCCGGCAAAAGAGAGAAACCTATGGGACCAGGAGCGGACTCGCGCAGTAATGCGGTCAATTAACTGAGTACAGTCAACCTTGCTCAACCTCTTTGAGATGATCGGCACCCCAAGATAACGAACCAGGAGTTTACCTCCTGAAAGCCAAAAGCCAGGAGGATTCTGTTGCACAAAGCAGGATCACCTCCCGAAAGGAAAATGTCGTTCTTATTTTTGTTGGGGAGAAGACCACTCCATGAAGAGAAATTGTCGAGGCTTCTTTTAAGGATCACAGCCGACTTCCAATCTGCTTGGCAAAAAAGGAACACATTGTCTGCAAAAAACAGATGAGTGAGCTTGGGAGACTTACATCTCCTAAAACATTTAAACTGCTTGGCCGAAGACCTTTGGTTCAAAATTCCCGAGAAGATTTCCATGATCAATGTAAATAGATAAGGTGACATTGGGTCGCCCTGCCTAAGGCCTCTGCCTCCTGGGAAGAAGCCATGAAGCTCCCCATTAATAGAGATAGAGAACCTGGGTGTGCGCACACAAGCCATAATCCGACAAATAATCCACAGAGGAAACCGAAAGGCAGTAAGAGTAAGCTCTAGGAAATCCCAGTCCACAGTATCATCGACCTTGCGAAAATCCACTTTGACCGGACATCTTGGGAGGTATGGGTCTAGGTGGAAACTTGCAAACAGCTCTTGAGCCAGTAAGATATTATCCCTTATTCTTCTTCCCTTAACGAACGCATTCTGAGAAGGACTAACAAGATCCTGAAGCACAGGCGCAATTCTATTGGCCAAAATCTTAGTGATAAGCTTATAGACAGTATTGCAGCAAGCAATTGGTCTAAAGTCATTCACTTCACAAGCATTCGGCACCTTGGGAATTAGAGCTAGGATAGTCGCATTAACTTCCTTAAGAAGACAACCTGAGGGAAGAAATCTTGCACAGCCTCTGTAACTAAGAATCCCACGATATCCCAGTTACTTTTAAAGAATTCTGCTGTAAAACCATCTGGACCGGGGGCTTTTCCCTTAGCAAGCAAGAACAAAGTCTTCTTAACTTCCAAATCAGAGACCAAAGAAGCTAGGGAACATACCTGGCTATCGGACAACGGCTTCCGAATAAGAGAAGTAAGCTCTTGAAGATCAGGCTTAATTAAGTCAGCTCGAGGAGCAAGGAGATCCGAAAAAAATGATAGAAAAACTTGGGGCACCAAATCAGGATCCGAGACCACCGAACCTGTAATGTCTTTGACAGAGAGGATTCGGTTATAGAGATGTCTAGCTTTGACAAAATTGTGGAAGAATCTCGTGTTACGATCTCCTTCCTTTAGCCATCTAATTCTAGATTTTTGCTTATAGAACAATTCCTCTTGACCACGAAGGTCTATAAAAGCATGGCGCTGCCCTTTTTCAAGTTCAGCAAGCGGAATATTTTCAGGATCCAACTGAAGGAGATGCTAAGTAGAACGCAGGGCTTCCCTCACTTCAAGAGTTCTCAGAGAAATATCCGAGAAAGCTTCCAGATTAAGAGCCTTGAGGCGAGCTTTCAACAACTTCAGTTTAGAAACTAGCTTAAACATGGGAACACCCCAAACTTGACTATCCCACGCTTGCAAAACCGTAGAACGGAAGTCCGAGTGCTCAGCCCAGAAATCAAAATACTTAAAAGGCTTCCTCCTTGGACACAGATCAACAACCCTGACAACCATAGGAGTATGATCAGAAATTCCAGGATTGAGAAACGATGCCTTCGAGTATGAAAAGTCCATTCTCCATTTAGAGTTGACGAGAACTCTGTCAATTTTTCGCATCTTCCTAGCCGCACCCGCCGAAGTCGACCAGGTGAACCGAAGGCCAGAGTACCTGAGATCCTCAAGTTCCGTTTGGTCCAGACAGAGCTTGAATTCATCAAAATAGGGGATCCAGGCGTTAGAGCTACCAACGCGGTCAGAAGGGTCCTTG
This sequence comes from Eucalyptus tenuipes, assembly GCA_014182365.1. Classification (NCBI taxonomy): domain Eukaryota; kingdom Viridiplantae; phylum Streptophyta; class Magnoliopsida; order Myrtales; family Myrtaceae; genus Eucalyptus; species Eucalyptus tenuipes. The sequence goes on along the minus strand of CM024547.1, from coordinate 3,812,982 downwards.
ATTGCATTGAAATCTCCCGCTACTATCCAAGCAGAGTCTTGAAAAAGCTCGTCACAATGGAGTAGATCAGACCAAAGAGGCCTCCGACGCACAAAGGAATGCTCTCCATAAATGGCAGAAACACAGCAAGTAAAATTAGAAGATAACCCCTTCAAACACCCATGGATGGCTTGGTCATTCGAAGAGATCAACTCAAAACTGACAGCAGCTGGATCCCATCCAATCCAGACTCTACCGCGCGGAGCAAAATCATAGTTCGCAATCCAATTCCAGCCTCTCGAAGATTGGAAGATATGGAACCAAACAAAGGCTCTGGAACTTTAGTTTCAAAAAGCCCTATAAGGCAAAGCTTATTCGCAACAGCAAACTTTCTAATCTCCGCCCTTCTGACAGGGTTCATAATACCTCTAACGTTCCAAAACCCAAAAAACATAGTTAGCAAAAGGACGGAATTACCTCCGCTTGGAGTACTTGCGACTAGCTCTAGTCGCCTTCGAGTCCACTTTGCGGGAGAAGGTCCCGGCGGGTCAGGCAGCAAAAGGAGAAGCTGATCTTGGATCGAACTAGCCCCAGCAGGTTCCGAAGGACCACTCAAAGGAGGGGGCCTAGACGTGTGACCACCATCTTCACTAGATGAAATTGAATTGTTTGTATCATCTTCCTGGTCTCCGGACGGCATAACAGACTCTGGTGCCAAGTCAGAAGCCTGAGAGGAGAGGCTAGAACTGATTTTCACAAAGGGCTTAGCAGGGACTTTAGGAGGCTTTTGGCACTGAGCAACAGGCAAAGCTTCCTTCAGATTGAGAAACTGCCCCTCCTCCGAGTGTGGTGTCAACAAAGCAGTAAGATCCTGAGGCTTCTGCTTCTTCTTTTTTCCTTTGACCTGATTCCACCCAGAATCAGGCTGAGCAGGATCAATTTGGTGGTGTGCAGGGGGCAAAGTATCCTCAGGAACCACAGCCTGCTGAGCAAGAGAAGAGGAGCCACCAGAGGAACTCATGGTCTGTCCTGCAACAATTGCCTTAGCTATATTCAGCTGAATAACTGCAGATTCCGAATGAGGAACCAAGATAGGCGCAATCGAAGACATTCCCCCCTGATCCTCAGACGCATCCACCGAAGTAGGAGCTGGTCTGGCTTGCTGAGAAGTGTTTCCACTTACGGCCTTACTCTGAGGGCCAGTCTCCTCTGAAGAAGGACCAGCATCAGCACGCTCTGTTCCAGGTCTACCAGGCCTGTTAGCCATTGCACAATTGTGGCCAAAAATGCCACATCCAGCACAGGCAGTGGGTCGCCACTCAAACTCCACCCCTATTTCACACTTCATACCATTATGGGTTGTCTCAATCAATTTACAATCAGGTTGATCAGCAGTAATTTCGATGCAGACCCTAGCAAAGGTAAGGTTGTTCGCCTGCTCTGTTCTCTTATCAACATAAAGGGGTTTGCCGAGCGCACTTGCAACTCTCCCAATGAAGTGGGCGGACCAGCATGAAAAAGGAATATTCGACAGTCTGACCCAAATAGGGACCGCGCGGTGGGTCTCCTTTCTCAGCTCAAGACCAGGGGTTCATTGCTGCAGAACAAGTGGTATTCTGGCAACCGTCATTCGACCACCTTCAAGCACACTTCGACGGAACTCCTTATCAGGAATGCGAAACATAAAGAGTCCTTTGCCATTTGACATGACTTCAGCAAGGTTCGGCCCCCACGCTTTCTTCATGGCCTCTTCAACGACCTTAAAAGGCATTCGGCGACCAATGAAGTAGCCCATTAAGCATTCGAACATTTTGGGATCTGCAGCTTCCAGATCTTGATCAGTGATCTCAATCACAGGTCTATTGTTAACCATAGTCGGTGGAGTATACACCAGATCATAGCCCTTGGCCACGGTTCTTGCCACTGCCACCCAAGACTTTCCCGAAGAATTCTTTGAAGTATCCCTACCCTAAGGCTTAGCTGAACGGGACCTTTCTCGCTGGACAGGTCGCATCCCAGCACTCGCGCGAGGAGCTCGCGTTTCGTTCGAACCAGAAGGAACAGTGCCCGAATTCGGAATTTCTCCCATAATAGCCATCAACGAAGGTTCCTTAGTCAGAATAGGAAGCCCACCATGGGAACTTGTCCCCTCATCCCCATTTCTAGCCCTCATCGACTCCCGATCCATCTCAGATTACGAATCACAGCAGCGAAACAGGCAGGCGGAACCCTAGCCATAGACAGCCATGCGAATCGACCAGAGAGGACGTACCAGGAGCCGTTGCTGGGGGTTTAAAAGAGAGGTAGGAGGCGCCACTTCCCACCAAAAAATTGCCCCAACCAACGGTCAACGCGTCTGGAATCAGCAACTCGACTTGCAGAAGAAACAGTAAACCAGTCGCCCAAGAAGAGAGCTATGTGAACAGTAACCCGAGAATAACCAAATGGCCAAAGCTTAATTTTCTACTTCTCTATTTCTAACAGAAATGAGAAATAAAAATTTTTCTCATCGTTCGTCAACCGGTCCTTCATTTGTTGCCGCCGACCACCGTCCGTCGGTCGCTGGCTGCCCGTCGGCCCCTGCCGCCGGTCGCCGTCCGCCGCCGCCGCCGATCGCCACCGCCACCGACCGCCGCCGCCGCTATATGCCGGTCCGCCGCCGTCCAAAGGGAAGAAATTTTGTGTCGTTATCAAACGAATTTCTATTTTTAGAGTAAAAATTTTGTGTCGTTATTAAACGGTTATTTTTTCTTAGAAACTCTTCTAGAAATAGAAATAGAAAAATCTATTTCTGTTCCGGAAACTATTTCTGGAACAGAATGGTTGTCATGCGCGCCCTTAGTTATCAAGTACGCCCGCCCGCTTTAGAAAGACCTCGACCCTTGATTATCCTTCTTTTCCGTTAGCGGCCCAAAGATTTCACATCTCAGTTTTCAAGTCATGTCACGCAATTCACGATCTCATGTTTAGCCCCGATAAGAGCTCCAGCCATGCGCGGAATCATAAAAGCGAAAACCTCACCCAAAGAAAAAAAAAACAGAACAAAAACAAAAGAAGAAAATAAAGAAGAATAAAAAGAGACAAAAGAAAAAATAGAGAGTTAAACCGGAGAGATAAAAACCCGGAGGAGGTTCTTGCTTCGTTGTGCACACACACAATCGCAGTCACGCTCAATCTTCCTCTCATCTCCTTTCTTCTCCTTCCTCCTTTTCCCTCTTTGCAATTCTCATATCGTCTCCGTCGCTCAGCCCCTTGCATTCCGCTTCCCTCCGCCATCCCCCTCCACCGCTGCCTCCAGCTTCGCTCCTTCTCGCACTGTCACACTCCCTCGGCTCCCGCCGCTCTCTCTTTCTCTCCATCTCGTCGACCGGCAGGTGCAACGCTTTGCAGGGGTTTGCAGAACCGATAAGCAAGATATGCGACTCATTGGACAGGTGTGGGAAGAGGTTCGAAGATGCTACGGGAAAAGCAGAGGTGCTCCGCGGACAATGTCTGGCATCACCTTGAGTTCTCTCTACATTTTGTCTCGCTAAACATGCTGGTATAATCAGATAGAAACATTTTGGATTTATTCATGGAGACTTGTCTAGTAGATGATTGCTTGCTTGCTTCCATATATTTATCATTCTGTCTCTGCAATCTACGTGATTGCTATTGGAGTAATCATTCAGTCCAAGCAGTTTGGTTCTTTGTTCTTAATTGACTTCGTTTGCTCAGCACGGTGGCCTCACAACATTTCGCTCCTATGGTATTGGTAATCAGTTCAAACGATCAGCCATCGGCTTCTTTTGCAATTGCCACCTAGGAACTAAGATACTTGCCTTATAACCTGTGCATTTTATCCGCCAATTAGCAGTCGAGTGGATCAACTTTGATGTGTGGTGCTATCTTCGGTGCTTGTTAACATGGCACTTCCATGGAGGACATGGTTTGTTTTCCATCATTTTCTAAGGGTATCAGGGCCAGTTGGGCTCTTGGACTATAGATAAACTATCATCTCTTGGCCAAAGTAAAGAAAAAAATTAGCTTTGTCCTGTAAGAGCAAGCACTGCAGCAGTTGATAAGCTTGGCTTTGGCTTGTTGTCCGTTATTCAGTTTATTTGGGAGAGACAGCCTGTAACGCAGCAGTGGCTCGACTTGCTGAGGAGGCAATTGGGACATCGCCAAAAGAAAGAAAAAAAGAAGAATCATATTTAATTGGCGGTCGCTGACACGGGATTTAGGCTTTGTTCATTTCGTAAAAAATAAATTCCAGAAAAATATTTTTCGAATTTTCTGACATTCATTTCATGAAAAATAAACAGTCGCAGGTAGCATTTTCCATCAATGGAAAAGTCTTCTAAAATACTGAAAAATGTTTTTTGCTTCTTTCTTTCACTTCTAAACCAATCACTTCTTTTCACCAAATACATTTATCCTTTTTATTATTTTTTTAAAAATTCAAAATTTAAATTATTTAAATTTTTTCCTTTCCTTTCTTTTTTCTTTTTCTTTCTTTTTTTCTTCTTTATTCGGTCGGTGACCGGTGGCCTCACCAAATCCAGCGAACTAGGTGGGGCTCTAGTGATGTTGGTGAGGCTTGAGCCTCCGCTAGCTTGCTAGCCTCGGGCGAGCTCAACCTCATTGGTATTTGGCAAGATGGTGCCTCACCAACCTACGACGAGACTCAAACTTGCCTGTGGCTAGCGATCGACCAAGGAAGAAAAAGAAAAAAAAATCAAATTAAAAAATCAAATTAAAAAAATTTAAAGGAGTGTATGGAGGAAAAGATTTTCCTTACTAATCGGCGGAAAATTTTCTACTTTATTTTTAAGTTTAAGTCAAATATTGAAAATATTATCATTTTCTTGAAAAATGACTTTTTGGAAATTATTTTTTAAAAGAGCTGGGTTGGTTCCTATGCGTCTTTCTTCTCCTAGTCTAATTTTCTACAAAACTTCCCTATTTTTTGGGACCTCTATCTTCAATTTATTTTCCAAACACCTTTCTAGTTTGCTGAGACGCTACCCTCGCAATATTAGCAAAATATCAATATCATTGTACATGCAAACGCAACTTGGTATCGATTTTGTGTCGGAAATTTCCTATAATATGGGCTTACATTAATTAATTGATTTTTCAATTTTAAATAATCGGGTTAATGGATATTCCAATATTTATTAAACCCTTAACGATCTTATTAAACTCGTTAACTGAAACCCGCAATGGGAATGACCTAGTTGACACTCTATTGATTAGGGTTTCTTTGTCCCCTCTCAGCCATAAAGAGGTAAGTTATACCTATCACTTCCTAAATTTCATTGAAAGTTCTATATTGAAATAGGTCATAAAAGAGGAGAATCTAGCATTCCGATCTCTAATTATCGAGTGATCTATTTTTCTTCAAGTGAAGTACTGGCTCAAACATATACGCTTTAATTCCGTTGTGCTAATTGATCTCGGTGTTTTACAGTCATATATAGATCCAATTCTTCTTAATCGATTAGTTGTTTATGTGAATAATTTTCTATATGTGATATCGAGCTTGTCATATATGATTGTAGATCCCAAAATTATTATTTTTTTTTAACAAAATTCGAAATTTTCCTCTTTGAGCCGAATATGGACGTTATTTTTGTGTGTGTATTTTTGCTCGATTGATCTTGAAACCATAGGGGTTTTGTTCTACATGTTGTGATCTTTCCAACTATATATAATTTGTATAATTTCGTTGAGAATTGAGAGAGAATTTTAAAATTGAAATTCTAGGGTTTATACATGAAAAAGTTCTAGAATTTTCAAATTACTTGCAATTGATTGATGTTTGTTGTAAATCGTTGCATGGGTATTGTTATATATATGTTTTAGCATCTTTTTTGTATTAAAGTAAGTTTTTAGGGATTAAATTTAAGAAATCCGAAATTCGGCCATGGGAGGCTTAGATCCGAAATTTTGAAGCTTGTATGCGGAAGATTTACTCCTTTTTTCTTCGTTTAATTCATTCTAGTCAATTATATTGATATTATATGCAAGACCCATGGCAAAATTTCATCAAAAATCAAATATTATATGTGTTTTTGGAGCTTCGGGTCGAAATCGGGTCGTGCGACGCGGTTCGCAGGAAATTCGGGACCCGGCTGGAGGTTGAAGAAGATCTCCAGCCGGGCCGGGCTACGCCCAGAACCTTGTTTTTAATGCTGGTCTGGGCTCACGCCCAGAACCTTTTCTTTTCTTGGTTCATGGGCGTGAGCCCAAAACCAAAAATAAGAACAAATAGTATTATGGGCCATTAAAATAAAACAGCCCGATTCGTGGGCCGTGTGAAGGTTTGGACCGCGCTGGGTTGGGGCCTGCGGTCCGATCCGGGCTGCTCGTGGGTCAGGCCCTGCGGTCTGATCCGGGCTGCTCGTAGGTCAGGGCCCGTGGGTAGGGTCCGAAATATTAAAATAATATTTTTTTTATACATTTTGAACCCGTAGTTCCAAAATAGCTTGACAAGAAAATTAATAAAAAAAAAATACAACTACTACTTGTAAGTAATAAGCTCTTCAATGAGTATTAATAGTGTTAAATGAATATACCCGCAACGGACATATCTCCTACTTCTTAGTTCTTAGGATGGATTGTAAGGTTGCAACTTAATATTTTATCTGGCTAAATCTTTAGAAGCAAATTTACCTCTAATTTTGGTGAAATGGTGGCTCTGTTGATTTGGGTCCCACAACCACTCGACCTCCTCGCCCCTTCCACCACCACTACTTCCAACCTCCGCTGCCACCGTCAAACCACCACCACCACCACCACCACCGTCGCCTCTCGGTCTAAGCCTCATCGATGGGTCGTGAGTGGATTAACCACCTAGTTCAGTCCATTAAACTCTTAAACTTCGTTGATTTTGTAAAGTCAATGTAGGCAAACCTACAATTAAACATCACTATTCGCACATTAATCACACAACGAGAATCAGGCAAGCAAATCCGAAGAACCAGTGAATGAAACCACCCTCCATTCCATTTTCACAGCTTCTTCAAAGACAAGTCCAAATGAAATATAACTCCTGCTTATAATAATAATCAAAAGAAAACTTAACAGTCGTGCTTCACGGAAATTCAACAAGCTTGACTAGGAGGACCATCAAATAGAAAAAAGTGAGCTACAATACGATTGGAAAAGTTAGAAAATATAACTAAAATACGCCAATGAAAAGTCATTCAATTAGGTTGAATTAGGTAGGAGAGTTAAGTACTTGCTTTACAAATAAATAATTAAAATGCGATGTGGTTTTTAAATGTTTTTGTCCATATAATCACGCTTTTCAGTGCATTCGCTTGCTTTGATCTGCTCAGAAACACTCACCAGGTCGTTTAGGAGGAACTTCAAGTTTAGGAGGAACTTCAAGTTTTCTCCCGAAGTCTGAATCGTACTTAATGCGTCTCCAAGCGTCGAATGTACCGGGAAGGCCGTTTTTGTTTTCGCGACACATGAAAGCAAGTGGACAGGCTCTTGCGTTTCTCTCTTTTTTGGATCGGTCGAGACTGACTCTCGAATTTCAGACTTTAACTTTTGTTCCTTTCACTTAAATAGAGCCTAATGACAGAGTCTTCCGGAACTGCTTTTGGTTAATAGTAGACCCTTTTTTTTTGTCAGACAAATTTGAACTTCTCAAGAGAAGAGAAAAAGTAGGATAGTGCGATTTATACAAGATCTCTCTGGAATAAAAGTGAGAGAAACTCCCTATGGTTGACAATTGATTCCCTCCCTTTTCTATTTTTTGTTGGGTAGAGAACAAGATTTTGTTCATTTTCCTTATTATCTTTTTCTTGATCTTTTTTCTTGTTGTGAATATCTTTTTCTTCTTCTAAAGACTCCCAGAATTCCCAGAATCCATCATGGAGAGGAAGCAACAAGTGGGGTTTGGCTTTATGACGCGGGGCGAGGCAATAGTATTTACTAAAGCGTTTTTTAAAAATACATTAAAAAACAATTTCACGTAACCAGTTCGATTTTTGGTCAACTTTCATTGTTATAAAAAACCTCAAACTATCGCACGTCAATCCGTGATCTTTCCTCTAGGTCCTACTCCTTTAACCAGATTTCAACCGTGAACTCGGGGCAGAAGCATGAAACTCAAAGAGGAACTTAGGTAGGTGCAATATGACAATCATCAGATTTCAACTAGGAAAAAAACATATTTCTCTTCTTTGGCAGTGTTTTCCAATAAAATAAAGAAAAATAGTATCCTTAATTAAGCCGGTTCGATTTAAAGAAAAATATTACTTGATATAAAGAGTACTCATGACGGGATCTGGAAAACGACATTATTATTGATGAGACTGGTTTCATGGATCTACCCGGGAATCGGACCGGACCGACGATCTGTTTCTCGGTTGGATCCATCCAACTAACAGGTAATTCCGGTTCCAAAAAATTGGAACCGGTCCTTAACCGACGATTTCGATTCTAGGCCGAGAGTAGGGGTGAGCGGTTCCGGGTTAGGTTCGGTTCCGTCCGAAACCCGGAACCTACCCTCGCATGCGGGTTCCTCAATTTTTGGAACCCGGAACCTACCGTCGAGAACCAAGAACCTGGAACCTACCCCGTCACAGTTCCGGTCGGTTCCCAGTTCCAACAGGTTCTTTTTTATTTTAGTTTTTCTTTTTTTTTTTTTTTTTTTTTTTTTTTTTTTCAATTTTTTTCAATTTTTTTTTTAAATTTTTTTAATTTTTTTTAATTTTTTTTTCATTTTCATATTTAAACTATAACGTACACGCACACTCTATAGTAGCGTCGGTGACGGGCAAAGGCATAGCACAGCAGCGAAGGGCATCAAGCGGCGAAGGTTCGTGCGAGCGGCGTCGGCGGCGGCGTCAACGGTGGCTTTGATGTGATGATGGCTCGGTGGAGCCGAATGTTTGGCTAAGGTGTCGCAGTTGGTGACGGGGACGAGCTAAGGTGACAAGTCCTTGCAATGGTGTGGTGAGGCATAGCGACTAGATGACATGGTGGTGGTGGCGCGAATGGCATGATCCAAAGTGACGAGCTTGGTAGCGTGGCGATGATTGCTAGTCGCTTAAGGCTCACGATTCCATCAAGTGAAAACCCGAATGTCACATGCGAGGCCCTTGTCTATGGTTGGTGAGGGTGGTCAACCCTCGTCAGACTTGGTAGAATAAAAAGTAAAAAAATAAATCATACTTCTTACAAAAATATATAAAAAAATTATCCATGTCAATTGTAAGCCGTCCTACGTGGTATTATTGGTGTCCACGCTAGTGATATCCAATTAAAATTAATTATGGATTCAATTAGTAAAATATAAAAAAGATTTATAACTCAATTGATATAATTAAAATATTTAAGAGTGAATTGGTTAAAATATAATAATTTTAGGGCTTTATGGATGATTTTCCCCGTATCGATAAATTAGGGCTAAATCTGGGCAAAGAAGCAAACCCTAACCCTACCCATTGAAACTACTTGTAAAATTGTAGTTGATTATTTGCAAGAGAGTGCCCGAAAAGCACATTCAAGGTCATTATGTAAAGCTTCCCGTGGCTATTGAAGACGGGATTGTTGGGCGCATATATTGACCATCAGCCCGAGTGGGGGAGGGGGCTCCTTTTGGAGCTTGAATCGGTTCCAAAACCGGTTCCGAAACCGGTTCGGTTCGGTTCCGCAACCGGTTCGGTTCGGTTCCGGTTCCGCAACCGGTTCGGTTCCGGTTCGGTTCGGTTCGGTTCCGCAACCGGTTCGGTTCAGTTCGGTTCGATTCCGCTTGGAACCGAATCGCCGGTTCCGGAAAAAGGAACCGGGAACCGGAACCGGTCCTTTAAGAACCGGGAACCGCGCTCACCCCTAGGCACGGCCCGGCCCAATGGCTGGGGGTTGGAATGACACGCATAGATTAAAAGATTAGAATTCGACTCTCGAGACGAGCAAAAAGTTCATGGGAGTTCTTTTTTCAATTATTGGAAATTCAATCCAATTGGTTTGAAAATCTTTTTTTTTTTCCATCATATAGATGTTAAAAAATCTTAATAAAACAATAATTTTCACATGCTTATTCTATCTATAATAAACCTTAGCTTTTCTAATTTTAAAATTGTATTTTTGAATGCGACACAATGTATGCCTTTTCTTATATAGCAGTATATTGTCATAAATGTTGCATGCATTGAGATCAAACCTTTTCTCGAAAATGTGCATAAATGAAATGTGATTCAAGAATCATTTGAGAATTCTTTGTTTTTTTTTTTTTTGGTAAAGTTGAGAATTCTTTGTTCATCTTTAGTGTTATTGATAAATATTTTTTTTTCTTATTCTTAGTGACATACCTCTATGATTGTAACATTTTTTTTAGAGTTTGTAAACTTAATGGTCCTATCAACAAGTAATTATCCTTGTATGTCATAATTCCTTAATCAACCATGACTAGGCAATGGGGAAAAAAATAAAGTTGGCATTCTTAGACTCTATTTGTTTCGTGGAAAATATCACGTCTTCGGACATTATTTTCTAGGAAGCTATTTTACAATAAAATGACGATATTTTTAGTATTAAGCTAAAACCTAAAAATGAAGTAAGATATATATATATATATATATATATATATATATATATATATATATATATTCCACTGTTTGGTATCTTATCTAATTTTCTAGAAAAATTACCAAAAAATTGAATTTTTATTTTTTTAGTAGACCAAAAAAATTAATTTTAATTTATATATATTTTTTAGTATTGAATTTTTATTTTTCTTTCTTTTTCTTTTTTCCTTTTCCTTTTTATTTTCCTTCCTCTTCCTCTTTCCTCCTCTACCACTGCCCGCCTCGACGATGGCCGGTTGCTTGGCAATCGACCAAGATGTGGATTGGCGAGCTCGAGGCTCGGCCGATCCAAGCGAGCCCAAGCTCGTTGAAACCGGCAAGCTCACGGCTCACTAGATCTAGGCGAGCTCGAGCTTTGTCAATCTAGGCGAGCCCAAGCTCCTCTAAGGCCGGCAAGCTCGAGCCTTGCCCTTGCCAAATTTGGCCTCAAGTGAGCTCGAGCTTGTTGGTCTATGACAAGGCTCGAGCTAGCCTATGGCCAACCGTCGGTTGCCACCAAGACCGATGACCGGCCAAGGAAGAAGAAAAAGAAAAGGAAAGAAAAAAATTAAATTCTCAATTTTTAAAAATAAAAAATAAAAATAAAACATAAGAATAAAAGGAAAATGTATTTGGTGAAAGAAAGTGAGGTGAAAGAAGTTATGAAAAATGTTTTCTATTTCTGAGAAATGGAAAATATTTTTATCATTTTTTAAAGTGTTTTTTTCCAATAGCGGAAATCGTTTTCCTAAACTCGATTGATTTTCCGTGAAACGAATACTGGAAAATCTGAAAAAAAAAAAAAAAATTCCTAGAAGTTATTTTCCATTAAATGAACGAAACAGTCGTTAATTTTCCTTAAATATTCTTAACTATCTTTTCAAAATAATTCACGGTTGAAATTCTTTTTTTCCTTTTGATCCGACTATCCGATTATATATAAGGTCAATTCCATAAGTTGTTGGACTAGACCATAGAATTCCCCATTAATTGATGAAGCTGGAAAGAGATTAATGGAGAAAATTTAACAAATTTTCACATTTGTAGACACATGCTAAACATTCACAAAAATTCCGTTAGTTCTCTCCATTTTTGTTTTGTTTTTTCTCTTTGGCTGAAACAAAAAAAAAAATGTGGTAGTTGAGTTAGAGATGAAGGAGAGAGGTCTGGATTCGTTTTCTAGTCTGTATATGCTATAAATTGGACTAAACAAGAGCTCCGATCACGAGCAAATCGAAAGAGTTGCTAGCTAGCTAGCAAGGACAAAACATGGGCGATCAATTCACAGCTCATATCCTACTGGGTAAATAGCGATAGGTAAAACTTCATGGTAAATGTCGAAGTTCCCTAAATGAAGAGACCGATCCCCGACCTTCTGCAATAATTCGGTGAAAGGTTGCAGTCACTCTTGATGATGGACAGGAAAACATGTCGAGTAAAAATATGTCATCTACTTCATCCTTTTCCCGCGGCCTAGGCGCTTCCTTCGACTATGTATTGATGGTTACAAAGGCTCAGATGGGATTCAAGGAAGAAAAAATTTTTGGTCACTATCAAGCATATCAAAAATTTTGGTCACTGTCAAGCATATGCTCTCAAATCATCTGTTTCATGAAGTTAAATGCATATTGAGCGTATTGAGTAACGAACCGAATATCCGACATGCAAACTTCCCCTTCAAAATCGAGCGCGAATCACCTCAACCCTAGTACCAATGATAGCTTCTTAGCTGATCTCAGAGCCTTGAAACTTCCAAAATGACCATGCAGAAAAGCAAGGAATGTCTGTTGCATCCACGTTAAGAGAACAAGAGTTATTGTGATGATGCAATAGGAAGAGACATATCATCCCCGGGTAATTCGAAACCGGCATATGCGGCTCTATTCCTTTTTTTCTTTTCCTTTTTCATTGCCATCTCAGAGAAAACTAATATCAATTCTACAAGCTACTTCGTTAGCCAAGTCTTGGTCGTTTCATAATTCATATTTGTTTGCATTTTGCTGAAACAGAACCTTGAATGCGTCAAATCAGAGTATCCTGATCCACCATAGATGGAACAAGAGAAACTGCCGTCTAATGATGTCATTAGTTTAACTGCCGGACAGGGACGTTGTCCGATCACAACGTCTCCCCAGAATCGAGTGGAGGAATATCGGGTTCCCCGAGAACCCAACTTTACTAAAAATCAACCCAACAATGGAATTCATTTTGGTGTACGGTTGCAATCATCACAGTGAGAGAACTGCTAAATATTTTCTCGCCGAAATAGAGAGAGAAGGGGATGAGAAAAGCTGAGGGAAATGGGTTTCCTACTCCTTAGATCACCAAGTTACGGGTTTGAGCAGAACAAATAATCACAGACCAGGATAGATATGAGATTAGATGAGGAATGAGTTAGAGAAGTGACAAATGCTGAGCAAAACGAGTCCCTATGCAGTAAATGTGAACAGCTTTAACAAGAGCTTAAACCCAAGATACTTCTAGGTTGGTGAATCCCCAAGGAATGGAAAAAACATGTCCGTCGTGCATCTAAGGATATCGCAACACGGACAAACTCTAGCTAGCTAGTTAGGCATCTTGTGAGATGTTTCCTAAATGGACATGCACGATGTTTTGAGGAAAATATACACCCCAAAGAATCTCCACGAGCAATGCTGAACTTTTTGGCATTTGTTGATTCGGTATAGTTTTTTCTAAACCAGCACTTTTGGTGTATACGAAGTATTCTTAAACCAGAATGCGATTAATCTAGGGTAATAAAACTAAGAATTGCTTGCTCAGACAATGTCTGTTTCTGTATGTTTTGTCTGTGGCAGCAGGCTCATAAACATCAACGGAAATGCTGAGAAGGAAAAGACTTCCCCGCTATTATTTTTCCCTAAGCTCAAAGGATATGCTCCATATATTCCTCGCACAGCATAGTATTCATAAATTATATATAATCTTCAAGAGACTGCGTCCTTTCTCAACACATCACTCGGTCCTCCCCGCATGTGAAAAAAGAAAAATGGTGCAAACGTCTACCCAGCAGGAACAGCCCATGCAGGTGGAGAGGAAGGAAACAGAAGTACTGGAGGACGTGAAGAAGAAGAGTGACCCGACAGGCTTACCATTTTATGAGCTTTTGAAGTATGCAGATGCGCTGGATTGGATTTTAATGGCTCTAGGGACCATAGGATCTGTCGTCCATGGGATGGCTCAACCAGTTGGATATTTGTTGCTCGGCAAAGCACTCAATGCTTTCGGAAGTCATATCGACAACAAAGACAGCATGGTTCATGCTCTGAAAAAGGTAGATAACTGCACTTCGCTTGAATTCCTAGCTTACTGTCAACTGGTGGCTATATTTATTCATAGAGTGCCTTGAGTACCAACTTACTAATTATGGATGATTCACACAGTGTCAGTGGAGCTTTTCATTCGTGTTTTTCTTCTTACCTCTTTCAGGTTGTTCCGTATGTGTGGTACATGGCCTTTGTAACCTTCCCCGCTGGAATCCTAGGTTGGCTTCTTTTGGTTTACTAAGATGATGGAGATGCATATGTTTTAACTAAGTCGCAGAACAGTTTTTTGTTGACATGCACACTTGTTTCGCACCTAATTGCCGTTCAAAAGTCACTGTTTCCTAGGCTCCAGTAGAGATTGCTTATTTTTGTGTGCCACTCCCGAACATCGCATCAAGTTTTATGGGATCGGAAGTATCATATAATCATTTATCATATTGGACTACTACCAATAAAGTTAGCAAGAAGGACTGGATTAACTACAGGAGAGAAAACTAAAAGTGTAGAAAGTACGCAGTAACAAAGCATTCGCACGGCTTCCAATTTTCTGCAGAGATTGGATGCTGGATGTACGCGAGCGAAAGACAAACAGCACGGATCAGATTAGAATTCCTGAGATCGGTCCTCAGACAGGAGATTGGAGCTTTTGATACTGAATTGTCGAGTGGAAAAATCATTGCGGGAATAAGTACTCACATGAGCGTAATCCAGGATGCTATCGGAGAGAAGGTAGCAATCTTTCCCTCAAGTTGACTACTCTTTAGATTTCCCCACCAAAGTTTGCCGATCATGCTAACATAACTTTTTGCTAGCAGCTGGGGCATTTCCTTTCGTGCTTCGCCACATTCTTTTCTGGAGTCTTGATTGCCTTCATTTGCAGTTGGGAAGTTTCACTGGTCACCTTGTTTGTCGTTCCCTTGATTCTACTGATTGGAGCCACCTACACCAAGAAAATGAATGCCATCTCAGCTGCCAAAATGATTTACCTATCCGAAGCTACTAGTGTTGTGGAACAGGTGAAAAAACTTCACCCTTTTTTATTTATAAAAAATCTAAGAAAAAGGGAATCATCTGGAAATTCATGGGTTAATGTTTGACAACGTACAGACCATATCTCATATAAAAACGGTCTTTGCATTTGTCGGAGAGGATGGCGCAATCAAGTCATTCTCAGACTGCATGGACAAGCAGTCTGTCATTAGCAGAGGAGAGGCACTGATTAAGGGAGTTGGAACAGGAATGTTTCAAGCAGTGACCAACTCCTCTTGGGCACTAATCATATGGATCGGAGCAATCGTGGTCACTACCGGAAGATCTAGTGGAGGGAACGTCTTAGCAGCAGTCATGAGCATCCTCTTTGGAGCTATGTAAGAAAAGTTTACCTTTCTTGTTAGAGTTTTTGTATGAGATTGTTTTGTCTTACAGCGACTAGATAAGCAATCCAATGATGATCATCAAGCTAGTTAATCTGCACATAACATGAGAAATAACATCGTCCTACTTGGGTTCTCTAAAGTTTTGTATGAATGCGTGTGTGATGCATTTCATTTTGAGCCTCTTAAGAAGATATCAGATGCCTTTAAGAATCTTCATATAATGAAGTGAAGAAGATATAACCTTAATTATGGACCGTGGCTTCTTTTGCATTCCAGCTCAATCACTTATGCTGCCCCAGACATGCAAGTATTTAACCAAGCAAAAGCAGCAGGAAATGAAGTTTTCAAGGTGATCCGGAGACAATCAACTATTAGCAATGCTTCAGGGGGGATCGTATTGAAGGAAATCGAGGGAAACATTGACATAAGGAACATTCACTTTGCTTACCCATCCCGAGAAGATAAGGTGATTCTTCAAGGTTTTACGCTGTCAATTCCAGCAGGAAAGATGGTGGCGTTAGTTGGTAGCAGTGGGTGTGGGAAAAGCAGAGTCATATCCCTAGTTGCAAGATTCTACGATCCATCGAAAGGTCTAAAACCTTTATCCTCCATGCTCTTGAGCTGAAATTTGTTATCCTCTCCTTATTATTCCCACGGTTTCATGCTTCTATTGCTCATACATTTTTTGTGCAAAAAGATTGCTGACGATTGAATAATATTGCATAGGTTGCTGATGATTGGGTAATATTGCATGTTTTCAGGGGTCATTCTCATAGATAACCATAACATCAAGGATCTTGATTTGAAATGCCCCCGCCAAAATATTGGAGCAGTTTCCCAAGAACCATCACTGTTTGCTGGCACTATCAAGGACAACCTTAAAGTAGGAAATTTGGATGCAGATGACCAACAAATAGAGAATGCAGCAATGATGGCAAATGCACATAATTTCATTTCACAGCTTCCAGACAAGTAATCGACAGAGGTAATATGCAATCTCCTAGCAACAGATGAAAATAAACGATGTCTCTCCTGAAAGTTCTCAAGCTCTCAGTAGACAAAAAACAAGGATCCTAAGTTAAATTTTGGCACCATGATGATGGACTAGGTGGGGGCAGAGGGGCTTCCAGCTGTCAGGAGGACAAAAACAAAGAATTGCAATAGCCAGAGCCATTCTCAAGAATCCTCCAATACTCCTGCTCGATAAGGCTACAAGTGCTCTTGATTCGGAATCCGAGAAGCTGGTTCAAGAGGCATTGGAGAAGGCCATGCAGGGAAGAACAGTGAACTTGATTGCGCACAGATTGTCAACCATCGTTAATGCAGATGAAATTGCAGTCGTAGAGAATGGACAGGTTGAGGAGACAGGAACGCACAGCACCCAAAGTCCTCTATTCTGGCCTTTCTGCTGAGGTTCTACGATCCGATGGAAGGAAAGGTCGTCACTGATGGGAAGGACATAAAGGAATAAAACCTGAGATGGCTGATTAGCTCCTCCATTAGAGAGAATATCTGTTACGGAAACTGCGGTGCTTCATTGCCTCATTGGTGCTTTTCTTGTAGCATCTTCGAACCTCTTCCCACACCGCTTCAACGCGCCGCATCCATCGGACCCGCAAACACCAATCATTAACTCCCAGCGCGAAGTATACGCCTCGATGGACTCACTCCTGCCGGACGACCGCACCGCGTCGCCTCCGATGATTCGCCTCCGCCGCCCATCGCCTTCTTCGCCGTCGTCTTCGTCTACGATCGGGACTGCGATTCGCGGAAGTTATCGCACGAGAAAAGAGAGTGGAGATGGGAATCTAGAAAACGGCAGAGAGATCCAGATCGCGGGAGAGAACGATAAACGAGAATCAGAATGAGAATTAGAATGTGGCGATTTTTTATTTATTTTTCTTTTTTTGGTTGCTTAATTTTTGAATTAACGGTTGAGTGCGTTTGAGTGTTTGAGTCTAGAACCGACCTCCCTCGCTCAAGCAAAGAAACTTCTGAAAGGAAGCAAGGAGCGACTAGCGAGACGACTTTTTTGCACCCAAGGACGCGACCTTCCTATTATTTTGGATTTGGTCCCCTGGACATTTTGCCATTTCGCCCTGTGTCCCGAATTCAGGGACCTGTTACCTGGAAAGTGTTGTTCGGAATTTCGGGTGGCCCAAAAACAGAAATATTGTAATCCGGCCAAGAAAAAAAGCAGTGAAATTGTAAATGATGCAAACGCACCGTTCGATTCTTTTTTCCTCACTTCTTAATCAGAAAAATGCAAATGAAGCTATATGATTATTGGTCCAATACTCACCTGAAATCCGTATGATTACTGGGCTTGGAGTGAACGAGCACTTTTTTTTTCGGCCTAAAGAAAGTCAACTAGCACGTTCACCGGCCAAAAATAGTCAATCTTAATAATGGCGAAATTAAATTCACAAAAAAATTGTGAAATTTTACATCCACTCTTGAAGTGGGATTTTGTTTGCCCTCGCCTATTTCGAGTTCATTCAATTTGATATGAACAGCGATGTGCTGCTTAAAAGTGATAGCAAGAAGGGTTTGGAATAGTTAACACATTCTTGAAAACTGAACATGATAATACTCATTCGCATTCGAAATGAATTTAGACTCGAATAGAATACTCAAACCATTGTAATAAAGATGACATATATCTCCCCCTCCAATAAAATTTCCTCCTCACATAATAGTCTTGGACAATGAACTCTAAAAGGAAAACTAATATCATTTTTCAAGTGCACATTTACTACTAAGATAACTTTAGCAACCTATTAAATATAATAAGAATTTAATTAATCTCATCATTATTGTTATTTGGGGAGAGATCATCTTTTGATATCTCCTGCTATCACGCACTCCCCTGCCATTAAATCGAAGTTGTTTATTATCCCTCTTCATCCATCATTTTCAACATTATTTGTAGTGACAATTGGTATGCAATGAGGCAATACATACATAGCGATCACTGAAGTGTCGTTAAGCCATGTGTAAAGCAGGTTGTGTGCTAGCTAGACTTTTAAGCAAAGACTTTGAAACCCAAACTTGCTCCTCATAGCACTATGCTGAAAGTAGTCACTAGATTTTCTATTGGATCCAAGAGTCCAAACTATAACCAATGACATCTTTAATATGATAATGCTAAAAGATGAATTGGGCGTAGTTAATATCATAAATATAGTCATAAACATCTATGATATAATGATGGCCAAGAAAGGGGAGCTACACATGAAACATCATCAATACCATGTTTCAATTCGCCACATATGTGACTGGATCGAATGGTTTTGCTATGTGTCTATGCTTATGCACTGGTTGATGTAGTGGATATGGTATTATTGCCTTCGTCGGTCCAAGTTCCATCATCCCTTCTTGACATTTCTGTTGCATAAAAGAGTGGCTTGGGAGATATTTGTAGATCATCTACTTCTCCATCGAGCATTTCCAAGACTTTCTGCATCGAAGGGCGATTGTTAGGATTCCATTGTATGCACCAAAGAGCAACTATTATCATCTTCTTTATTATTTTCCTCTCGTCCTCACTGACTTCCACTGGAATTTCCAATTCTTTGCTCAGTTGGTCATGAACCCATAAAGGAAAGTAAGTGTGACTCGAACACCCTGTAACCTTGTCCTCATTCTTCCTTCTAGTGGCCATTTCCATCAACAATTTTCCGAAACTATAGACATCGGCTTTGGAAGAGACGCCTCCAAGGTTCTTGAAGACGAGCTCCGGAGCCATGTACCCTAAGGTTCCTCTTGCGGTAGTCAGAGACACGGTGTTGTAATTCGTGGGATACAATCTTGCGAGCCCAAAGTCAGAAACTTTTGGGGTGAAATCCCTGTCTAGAAGAATGTTATGAGGCTTAATATCAAAGTGTAAAATTTGGGTATCGCATCCTCGATGAAGATATTCAATCCCTCTAGCCACTCCAAGAGCAATCTCATACACTTCCTTGCATTTAAGAGAAATTCCTTGTTCTCGTGAGAAAATGTGCTTTTCTAAAGATCCATTGTGCATGAAATCATAGACAAGAGCTTGTTTAGAGCCCTCAAAGCAATAACCAATGAATCCAACAACATTAACATGGTGAATTCTACCAATGGTAGCTATTTCACTGATGAAGTCCTGCCCATTCGTTTTTCCCTTCTTCAGAATCTTGACCGCCACCTCATGGCCGCTTCGGAGTCTTCCTTTGAACACGGATCTGTACCCTCCCTCGCCTAGTTTATCCTTAAGGCCACTCGTGATTTTCCTGATGTCTGAGTAAGAATATCTTATTGGCAAGAAGTTATTGTTAGATTGCAAAAATTCTTCAACATTTTGATCCATTGCTAAGTGTCTTCTCCTCCATTTGCTTATCAGTAACGTCATCACACATGGGGCCCCCAGGATGAATTTCACAACCATGCATGGAAGCACTGTATTTTTATAGCCAATTTGTGAATGTGTTAAATGTTTGCATTTAGAAATTCAAAGTCAATTTCACAATGAGACGACTATAGTAAAGTTACCGATGCCCAAGAGCGGGAACACCACCACATCAAGGTAGTAGATCCCTGTTCTCGATTCGAGATGGAGTATGTAACAAATGACACCTGAAGAACATTTAAAAGACACTTATTTAGACCATAATCAAGCCATGTGTATATCGGTTCAATCCACTAAGATTTGTGGGCAGAATTTAGACTAAATAGATAAACAATCGAATAGATAATGTATTTATTGTTATATGAATAACCAATTTGTGCGTGTGTTGAATGGTTTTTTTTTTTTTAACACTAACTTAATTTCACAATGAAGATTGTATTGATGTTTACCGATGGAATAGCTCAAGATCAGTATGAAACACGAGACAATAGTGGCGAGGTAAAAGGCGATATCTGCAAAAGAGAGAGAATATGTAACAAGTGAAATCTGAAGAAAATAAAAGACACTTGTTTAGATCATAGTCAAACAATGATAATTAAGTATATCAAGTTCATTTTACTAAGATTTACTGGCGGAATTCTAATTATTTAAATTAACAAATGAATAAAAATGTATTCGTTCTTGTACTTATAAAATACAGCAACAACATTGAACTATCTACATGATTTTAGCTCCATTTCACGTTAAGTGGAATTTCTCATGTCTTTGAACGAATATATCCTAATAATATTTTGGGATAAGTACATTAGAAGTACCATAACTTTCGTACAACACTCACTTGAGTGTCATAATATTTTTTTTTTTATTTACTTGAGTGCCACAAATTTGAATTCGATCACTTAAAAGTCATCAGCGATTTGTCTCGCCAGAAAATCCGATATGAATGCCAATCATCTTATGGGACATTGACATTGTTGATTTGGACAATTAATACAAATATATAAAAAAAAAAAAAAGAATCCACGTCGAAATGAAAAATTAATAAAAAATTTAGTATGACGATTTGCCGAAAACAACATTTAAATGATCGAATTTACTTTAATGTGGAACTTAAGTTTTTTTTTAAAAAAAAGTTTAAGTACTTAAATGAGAATCGTTTAAAAGTTACGACACCCTTGCTATTCCTTATAAGAAATTGAACAAACTCAAAAGTCCTTACCTTTCTTGGTATGCTCAGGATACCCCCATGAAAGCTCGAATCCATAAACCATATGTTCGTGAATTTGCGCACAGGAACGAAGATCATATTCATCAACCCACCATGGCAGCATTACCATAAACTCTATAGTGCATGCGGTTTCCATAGATGAGACATTTGCGTTGACCAAGGCATACACTTGCCTTCTCGCACCAGAGAAATTAAGTAATGGAAGCCCATCAAGGCATGACGAAGCATTAATGTAAAATGGAAAATGCACGGCCTTTACACAACTCACGATCGAAACCGCCTTGGGAAACTGACTATCGAGCATGTCATCTTGATCATAGAACACTGGACTATAGCATTTATACTGATCCAGTTCGAAGTTGAAGTTGCTGCACGATAAAGACCGGAGAGGAAGGGATGAGCAATGCCCTTTTGCAGCTTGACATCAGCGACCCTAATCGTTCGGTCGGTGTAGTCGATGTTGTGTACAAAGTACTTGCCCGAGTTATAATCCAAAATGGTGCGGTTATCCTTGCAGGCTAGCTCATAATCACTGTGGCCGCAAAATTTTGGGTCTCCCATCAACCGAAATGGGTAACTTATGTTTGCGACCTTGCCGCAAGAGGTTGTGCAGTTATTATTTTCAATGGCAATGCTAAAAGACCAATGTAGAAGGAAGAGGAGGAGGAGAAGAAGGGGTTGATCTTGGTGCATAGCTTATGCAGCAGCGGAGAGCACGAATTGGTTAAGCAGATCTAGTGTCGATATGTAAAGGAGAGATAGACAAAGACGAGAGGAACACCATGAGTTGCTCCCTCCTTAAAACGATGAAGAGAGCAGGAAATATCTCCGATGACTTCTCTTTGAGTGTGGAGGAAGCGACTTACGCGGTGCAGCGACCGACAAATGGACGCATCAGACACGGAAAGCAGTGGGAGTTGTCGCCGAAAAGAAAGTTCAATGTTAATCACACGGAAAAGTGTGGGAATGGGTGCTGAAAAGTCAAATGTTCAATCGACCTTGGACCGGCCTTCAAGGCAAAGGGGAGCAAAAAGCAAAATCTAGTGGACTTAGCACTTGATATACTCGACTTTCATTTGTAGCCGAAAACTCGCGTGATGCATTTGGTTTGAACATTTGTTTCTTTTATCATGAAGGTGTTAAAAAATCTGATTAAAATAATGAATTTCCCCATGTCTATTCTATTTATTGCAAACCTCAACTTTTCTCATTTTGAAATTGCATTTTCAAATGCAATTTGATTTATGCCTTTCCGTAAGTAGCAATTCAATGTCATGGGTGTTGCACGTGTTAAGATCTCATATTTTCTTGTGCAATAATAAAATATGATTAAGTCATGATTAGAGGATTCTATATTCAACTTTAATTGTTATTAAAGAAATGATATAAATTAAATTTAGAATAGGATCATGGAAAGGAAGAAGCTAATATTTTCTTATGTTAATCAAACATAATAGGACAATTTATTACATGCCAAACTTTCGTGTGATCACTGAATTTTCTCAACGTGAAATGAAGAATACTCTTAGGGAAACAAATAATAATAATAACAAACAAACTATGAAAAAAAAATCAATAAAAATTTGAAAAGTGTAAATTTTAGGCATGACTTTTCATTTATGAAAGTAATAATTTGAAAATATGAAAAGTGGAGAAACACCTCACACTCTATAATGGTAGTGCATTTTGTTGTGTTTGCATCGATCATTCTAAACTTCCGTCCCATTATCTATATTTATTAACATCCTATAACCCACTTTATTCCAATAACAAATATACAAGAACTCTTCCATGTTTTCATCCGTGCTAAATGTCTCCTTCTCCATTTGCGCATTAATAATATCCCAAATCTCGAGGCTCTGAGATGAACTTAATAAAAAAGATGGTGGCCAAAGCTCTTCAGACCAATTTTTAATTGAAATGGGTAGCTTATGTTAGTAACATCACCACATGAGGTGATATCCCACATGGATAGTACTCACGTAAAAGAATAACGAGAGCAAGGGTTAGTTTTTTTAGCATTGCAATGTTTGTTGCATGTGCACTTGCAAAGGGTTTTAATTAATAAGAAATTAAATCAAATGAAATTACAGGAAAGTGGCATTTATCAACTCACGAATTGAGTGGGATCGGAAAGCTAATATAAACAAATGAGCAAGGTTTTTGAAGACAATGTAGCCTCTTAGGGGCTGTTTGGTAACGTGCCAAACAAGACTTCGATTCCCGATTTTTTGTTCCGGGAGTAGTTTTGGAACAAAATCGCGTTTGGTAAAATTTTTGTTCTCCGAATAGATTTGGAGTGGAATCAAGAACCAAAAAAGTTGATTCTTGTTTCAAGAACAAATTCTAGAATCAAAACCAACTTTTCTTCTTCTTCCCTTCCGCCATCCTGCGATCATTGTCCACCACCGCCCGCTGCCGTCCACCGCCGCTAGTCGCTGCCCGCCCGTCCGGCGAGCTCGCCAGGCCAAGGCGAGGTTCGGCGAGCTCGTCGAAGGCAAGCCCAGCCACCGAGGCTGGGTGAGGCCCGCCTAGCCCCGGCGAGGCTCGCCTAGCCCCACCGGTGGCCGAGGCAAGGCTCGCCGAGGCTGGGCAAGCCTTGCGACGCCCAGCCCCGGCAAGGCTCGCCCAGCCCCGCCGGTGGCCAGGCAGGCCTCGTTGAGGGCCGGCGACCCTCCGATGAGGTCGCCGGACCTCGTATGGCTGGTTGCCGGTCCGGCAACCAGCCACAAGAAGAAGAAGAAGAATAGGAGAAAAAGGAAAAAAAAAAAAAAAAGGAAAAAAAAGTAAAAAAATTATTTAAAAATTAAAAGAAATTGATTTGGAACATAATCAATGAGCACGGTACCAAACACAATTCTATTCTAGAATCAGAAATTTTAGACAGTTACCAAACGGCTTAAAATACTTAGAATCTGTTTCCAGGAATAAAATAAAAAAGAATCATTTCTGATCAGAATCTACTCCTGGGAATAGAATCGTTACTAAACGCACCCTTAATCACCCCCATTGGGAATCAAAATAATGGGTTCGTCCATCTCACAAGACACAAGTGCGGAATTCGTCAACCGAGAAGTCAAAGTCGGTCAACGTGTGTAGACGAGCAACTAGAGAATGGGAAAAAAAGTCAAAAAGATAATGCGCTGCGAACCATCCTGGAAAATCTCGTGGAAGAAAATTTGGGGAAGGTGCAAAACAGGTGTCATCGTCATGGACCATGATGCGCCAAAATTCAAAGATGCTCGAGCAACAAGCTCGTCCATCTTTTCCGGGTCATTCTCAGCACTGATCTTTGTGCTAAATTCATAACTCAAAGTGCACTAGTAAAAATATAGGATGATTACACAAATAGTTGTTATCTCTGAATATTTTATTTGTTCAATATAATCTTTAAATGTTATTCTAATCTGCAATGTTGTCCCTAAAATATTAAATTTTTTAATATAATCATTAGAGTTTTGATACATATTCAATATAGTCCATGGACTAATTGAAAATGTTAAGCATTGTCCTTAAACTTGAATTAATGAAAGAAAATATGAAATTGTAAATGGTGATGTTGAATGCTTTGAAGTGCAAGTATCATCACTGTCCCAAATGGCTTCGTTTAACACTTGAGGGCATATGCCACTCGACTTTCGTGAGGAACATTCCTTAATGAAACAATTAATTTTGTCCTTAAACGAGTTGTGTGCTAGTTGGGATTTTGAAAAAATGACTCCAAAATCCAAACTCATTTCTCATCGGACTAAGCCAAAATATGGTCAAAATTAAGATTCATAAACATAGTTATAAACATATGCAATCTGATGATGACCATGAAAGGAGGCCTACATCATCAATACCATACGTTTCTATTTGTCACGTATGTGACCAGGTTTAAGTGCTATTGATATTTATCTATGCTTGTCTACTAGTACTAGTATGCTCAAGATGAGAAGCTCTACAAGCTGTTGCACTAGTTGATGAAGTGGATATAGTATTATTGTCTTCATCAGTCAAAGTTTCATCATCCCTTGTTGACATTTCTATTGGATAAAAGAGTGGCTTGGGAGCAAATTGGAGATCATTTACTACTCCTTCAAGCATTTCCAAGACTTTATGCATTGAAGGGCGATCACGAGGATTCAATTGTATGCACCAAAGAGCAACTATTATCATCTTATTTACTATTGTCCTCGCTAACTTCTTCCATCAGAACATTCAATCCCTTACTAATTTGGTCATGTACCCATAAAGGAAAGTAAATTTGACTGGAATGCTCTACAACCGTGTCCGCATTCTTCCTCCTATTGGCCATTTCCATCAACAATTTGCTGAAACTATTTACTCAAAAGTGTAATATAGACTCTTGAAGAGGGTAATTTTCCTCCATACCTCCCAAGTCAGAATAAGAGATGGGATTGATTAGCTCTTTATCATGATTTGGGAGATTTCCTTTAGGCCTTGTTAAATTGTTTGATTCCTGTGGAATTTGAGTCACTCAGTGAATGAAAATTCAAATCCTGAATTTTTCATTTAGAAGAAAGGACCACTTGTTGGAGTCGAAACATTTCACATGATAGAATTCCTTTAAAACATAAGGCATTGATTGCTAGAACCCTCAATGCCCGAAATTGAGACCTTGAGGGCGAGACTTGAGGCCCTAGTGCCTGAGCTTGGGACATCAAAAATCCAGGATTGGATAGAGACCTGAGGATTGAGCACCATGACCCGTGGTCAGTTCGAACCGAGGACCCCGACTCCCAAGCCTTGGGACCCTGAAGGTAGTATATGAGACTGCTGCCTAGGCCGTGAACAAGAACATGACAAGCCTAGGCTTAGCCAGAGATATCTGGCGCCTAGGCCTTGACCAAAACATGAGGCCTAGAGGCATGTCCATCTAAATTGACATGTGAAATCAGTCCAAACAACTAAAAGATTAATACTATTACGCAAAACTCAAAGTACTTAGGAACTAGATTTTCTTAGTTCTCGGGAGATTCACTTAGTATCAATCGGATATAAATCAAAATAGGATATTTCGGTAGGCTTGGAAAATATCAATTGTGGCGCTTCTAGGTCCCATAGGCAAAAAAAGCAGCCCCTCCCATTTTCAGCTTTAATTTTCCTGAAGTTGTCGTAATTTACCTAAAACTATCGTAAGGTTGATGACACTTGTAAATAATAATTTGATTTCATTGGTCGTAATGCGTTTACGCTTATAATTTTGTGGGCCAGAATATACCCACAATACCCTTAGACAATAATCTAAAAAGAACTTAAATCGTAAGGTCAGTGGCACTTTTAGATAGAAATTTATTTTAGTGACTGAAATCTCATTTACATTTGTAATTGTATGGGCCATAATTAACCCATAATAGCCTTAGACAATAAATTTCAAAAGAACATAATATCGTAAGGTTGGCGGCACTTGTTGATAATAATTTGAGTTTATCCGTCGTAACTCATTTACACGTAATTTACCCGTTATCGCCTTAGACAATGAATCTAAGAAGAACTTATATCATTCTCAAGTGCACATTTACCACTAAATACCCTTAGCAACCTAGTAAACGTTAATTAATCTCATCTATTACTGTTATTAAGGGAGAAAAAAATCTTTTGATGTCTCCCACTTTAACTTAATTTCTAACTGATTTTCGATGGAGTGAAAGCCCATGAAGGTCTCCGCTATCTATTTTATAGGTGATTGTCTCGGACTCCCCCTCGTTTGGATCGAAGTTGTTTACCATCTCTTCTAAAATTTTATCATCTTTCCATCCGTCATTTTTCAACATCATTCATAGCGACAATTTATGTTTTGTGAAGAGAGGTTTTCATCCCCTAGATTGTCGTGGAAGATTTGTCTGCTAGTTGGGCACTGAAGCAAAGACTCCGAAACCCAAATTTGCTCCTCGTAACACCATATTAAAAGTCATCACTAGGTTTTTTATTGCACCCGAAAGCCCAAATTATATTAACGAAATCTTAAGACGATAATGAGAAATATGATACAGTCGTATTTAAGATCAATAACAATAGTAATAAACATATACCATCTGATGATGGCCATGAAAGGCGAGCTACACATAAAAAAATCATCAAAAAATTAGTTGGATTGCAAAAATTCTTGAATGTTTTCGAGCATCGCTAAATGGCTCCTTCTCCCTTTGCGTATCAACAGTATTACCACACATGCTGCTCCTCAGACGAGGTCAATTAAGCTTACTGCACCTGTACTCTTTGGAAAACGTACGAAAAGATGAGGCTGAATGTTATCATTTAGCGAAATCGATTGATTTCGTAATGAGAGGATTCAAGTATGTTAGCGGTGGCAATTTCAATTAACGAGCTGTGAGATGGGACACGATCTCAAATTAACTAATTAACCTGAAAAGAGAAACTTCCATCATTCTCAACTGTACATTTACCAATAAATACCTTAGCAACCTATTAAAAGAAATAAGAATTTGATTGATCTCGTCTATTAAGGCTATTAAGGAAGAGGTAATTCAAACCGAAGTTGTTGCTTATCATCTCTTTTAAAATTGTATGATCTCTCTATATACATCATTTTTCAACATTATTCGTAGCAATAATTGGCATGCCAAGAAACATGTACATCAACCGCTACAATGCCGTAATGCCATGCGTAGCGCAGGTTGTGTGCTAGTTGGGTTTTTTAGCAAAGACTTTGAAACCTTAACTTGCTCCTGCTATACCATGTGAAAAGCCATCCCTAGGTTTACTATTCGGTAAAGTCCAAATTGCAATCAAGAGACATCCCTTGTCCTTGTGAAAAAAATGTGCTTATCTAAAGACCCATTGTGCATGAAATCATAGACAAGAGCTTGTTTTGAGCCATCAAAGCAAAAACCAATGAGTTCAACCACGTTAACATGATGAATTCTTCCAATTGTAGCCACTTCACTTATGAAATCCTGCTCGTCCAATTCCCCCTTCTTTAGAATCTTCACTG
Organism: Eucalyptus tenuipes; assembly: GCA_014182365.1. Taxonomy (NCBI): domain Eukaryota; kingdom Viridiplantae; phylum Streptophyta; class Magnoliopsida; order Myrtales; family Myrtaceae; genus Eucalyptus; species Eucalyptus tenuipes. The sequence continues at coordinate 3,785,208 of CM024547.1, read as the reverse complement.
CCACCTCACGGCCACTCCGGAGTCTTCATTTGAACACAGAACCATGCCCTCTTTTGCCTAGTTTGTCCTTAAGACCACCTGTGATTTCCTTGATTTCCGAGTAAGAGTATCTTATCGGCAAGAAGTTATTGTTAGATTGCAAAATTTTTTCAACATTTTGATCCATTGCTAAGTGTCTTCTCCTCTATATGTATAGGAGCAAGATTATGACCCATGGGGCTCCCAAGACGAATGTCAGAACCACGAATGGCGCTGTACATTGGGATAAATGCAAGAACATTGTGAGTGTGTTAAATGTTTGCGTTAAGTAACTTTAAATCAATTTCACAATGAGAAGATTGTAGTAATGTTACCGAAGCCATGTTGCCGGGGCATTTGAATTACCCAGCCGATAAACAACCGGTAAACTGCAAGAGATGTAGAGGTTGAACACATGACAAATAGAGGCTGAAGGAATTTAAGGGACACTTATTTGGATCATCATCAAGCAATTACTATATCGGTTCAACCCACTAAGAATTGTTGGCAGAATTCGAATTAAATACTTAATTATCTATTATTATAGGTACAAAATACCACAACAGCATTTAGCTAACTACTTTATCTTAATGGGCATTTTCAAATCACATGGGCTCTGCTAAGATATGCAGATGAGCGAGCTCAATTTTCACAGATTTTGAACATATATATCTAAATTTTTTTTTTTTTTTTTTTTTAAGAAACAAACAAACTCAAAGGCCCTTACTTTTCTTGTCTGCACAGTGAATTTTGTACGTGTCGCTGATGTTGCACCAATTACAATTCCGTCCACAGGCAATTGGAAGCCATGAAAGCTCAAACCCATAAACCATAAGTTCATGAATCTGCGCATAAGAGCGAACATTGTTGCCATCAACCCACCAAGGTATCATTGCCATATGCTCTATAATGCATGTAGCTTCCACATACGAGACATTCACATCGACCATGGCGTACACTCGCCTTCTCGTACTAGAGGAATCCGAAAACTTGACTTCATTGAGGCATGATGAAGAGTCAATTTAAAACTGAGAATTGACGGCCTGAGTCCACGATCGCCTCTTGGATAACGTTGGACCCTTTTTCATCATGTATTTCCCATATCTATACCGATCCGCTGAAGTCACTGATCGCCAGAGTCTTGATAACGTTGGACCCTTTTGGTGCATTTCATCAGCTATTTTTGGTCCCACATTTATAAAAGGTAGTGCACTCATTTTTCTGATCGCAATGGATACGCTGAGAGCCTGAATCGATCAAGCGAGTCTTCGCGTTTAGTGTTGAGATGTAGAAGGAAGAAAGATAGGGATGAGAGGAACGCTCTTGGTTGCTCTGTTTCCCGAGATGATGATTATGATGATGAGAGAAAGGGAGGAAAAAAAAACTCCGACTTTGAAGCTGATCGTGTGGAAGTGAATGATTTGGGGTGTAGCGACCAGAAAACGAGACGTGCGAGACCCGCAAAAGCGTGGGAATGGTCGACTGAAACGTCGAAGCTGGTTGAAGAGTACGGGACAAGCGATCGAGGGAGACTTCGTGCACTGCGACGAATCTGAAGTTTAATCGACGCGGCCGTGTGCAGCGAGCTCGGAGCAAATCGTGGCACGGCCCGGCCCAATGGCTGGGGCTTGGAATGAGGAGCATAGATTAAAATATTAGAATTCGACTTTCGAGACGAGCAAAAAGTCCATGGGAGTTCTTTTTTCAATTATTGGAAATTCAATCCGATTGATTTGAAAAAATTTTGTTTTTCCATCATGTAGATGTTAAAAAATCTTATTAAAATAATAATATTCCCATGTTTATTCTATCTACAACGAAACCTCAACTTTTCAAATTTTAAAATTGTATTTTTGAATGCAACACAATGTATGCATTTTCTTATATAGCGGTATATTATCATAAATGTTGCATGCATTGAGATCAAACCTTTTCTCGAAAATGTGCATAAATGAAATGTGATTCAAGAATGATTTGAGAATTCTTTGTTTTTTTTTTTTTTTTTGGTAAAGTTGTTATTAAAATAATCATCTTTATATTGATAAATCTTTTTTTTTTTCTTATTCTTAGTGACATACCTCCATGATTGTAACATTTTTTTTAGAGTTTGTAAACTTAATGGTCCTATCAACAAGTAATTATCCTTGTATGTCATAATTCCTTAATCAACCATGACCTAGGCAATGGGGAAAAAAAATAAAGTTCGCATCTTAGACTCTATTTATTTCACGGAAAATATCACGTCTTCGGAAATGTTTTCTAGGAAGCTATTTTACAATAAAATGATGATACTTTTTAGTATTAAGCTAAAACCTAAAAATAAAGTAAGATATATTCTATATATATCTTATTTAACTTTCTAGAAAGAATTACCAAAAATTAAATTTTTTTTTTTTAGTCTAAAAATTACCAAAAAATTGATTTTTATTTTTATATATTTTTAAATTGATTTTTTATTTATTCTTTTTTTTTTGAATTTTTATTTTTCTTTCTTTTTCCTTTTTATTTTCCTTCCTCTTCCTCTTTCCTCCTCTACCCTATCTCGACAATGGCCTCGACGATGGACCAAGACGCTTGGCAATCGAGCCAAGATGTGGATCCAGGCGAGCTCAAGGCTCGGCCGATCCAAGCGAGCCCAAGCTCGCTGAAACTAGCAAGCTCACGACTCACTAAATCTAGGCAAGCTTGAGCTTTGTCAATCTAGGCGAGCCCAAGCTCCTCTAAGGCTAGTAAGCTCGAGCCTTGCCCTTGCCAAATTTGGCCTCAAGTGAGCTCGAGCTTGTTGGTCTATGACAAGGCTCGAGCTAGCCTATGGCCAACTATTGGTTGCCACCAAGATCAATGACCGGCCAAGGAAGAAGAAAAAGAAAAGGAAAGAAAAAAAATTAAATTCTCATTTTTAAAAATAAAAAAAAAATAAAAATAAAACATAAGAATAAAAGGAAAATGTATTTGGTGAAAAAAGTGAGGTGGAAGAAGTTATGAAAAATGTTTTCTATTTCTGAGAAATGGAAAATATTTTCCTCATTTTTGAAAATTTTTTTCCAATAGCGGAAAATGTTTTCCTAAATTGATTGATTTTCCGTGAAACGAATATTGAAAATCTAAAAAAATTTTCCTGGAAGTTATTTTTCATTAAATGAACTAAACAGTCGTTAATTTTCCTTAAATATTCTTAAGTAACTATCTTTTCAAAAATAATTCACGATTGAAATTTTTTTTTCCCTTTTGATCCGACTGTCCAATTATATATAAGATCGATTCCATAACTTGTTGGACTAGACCATAGAATTCCCCATTAATTAATGAAGCTGGAAATAGTTTAATGGAGAAAATTTAACAACTTCTCACATTTGTAGACACATGCTAAACATTCACAAAAATTCAGTGAGTTCTCTCCATTTTTGTTTTTTTTTTTTTTTCTCTTTTGGCTGAAACAAAAAAATAATAATAATAATAACTGTGGTAGTTGAGTTAGAGATGAAGGAGAGAGGTCTGGATTCGTTTTCTTGTCTGTATATGCTATAAATTGGACTAAACAAGAGTTTTGATCACGAGCAAATCGAAAGAGTTGCTAGCTAGCTAGCAAGGACAAAACATGGGCGATCAATTGACAGCTCATATCCTACTGGGTAAATAGCGATTGGTAAAACTACATGGTAAATGTCGAAGTTCCCTAAATGAAGAGACCGATCCCCGACCTTCTGCAATGATTCGGTGAAAGGTTGCAGTCACTCTTGATGATGGACAGGAAAACATGTCGAGTAAAAATATGTCATCTACTTCATCCTTTTCCCGCGGCCTAGGCGCTTCCTTCGACTATGTATTGATGGTTACAAAGGCTCAGATGGGATTCGAGGAAGAAAAATTTTTGGTCACTATCAAGCATATCAAAATTTTGGTCACTGTCAAGCATATCCTCTCAAATCATCTGTTTCATGAAGTTAAATGCATATTGAGCGTATCGAGTAAGGAACCGAATATCCGTGCAAACTTCCCTTTCAAAATCGAGCGCGAATCATTTCAACCCTAGTACCAATGATAGCTTCTTAGCTGATTTGATAGCCTTGAAACTTCCAAAATGACCACGCAGAAAAGCAAGGAATGTCTGTTGCATCCACGTTAAGAGAACAAGAGTCATTTTGATGATGCAACAGGTAGAGATATATCATCCCCAGGTAATTCGAAACCGGCATACGCGGCTCTATTCTTTTTTTTTTTTCTTTTTTATTGCCATCTCAGAGAAAACTAATATCAATTCTACAAGCTACTTCGTTGGCCAAGTCTTGGTCGTTTCATAATTCATATTTATTTGCATTTTGCTGAAACAGAACCTTGAATGCGTCAAATCAGAGTATCCTAATCCACCATAGATGGAACAAAAGAAACTGCCGTCTAATGATGTCATTAGTTTAACTGCCGGACAGGGACGTTGCCCGATCACAACGTCTCCCCAGCATCGAGTGGAGGAATATCGGCATTCTTTTCGGGGATGAATGGACCGTAAGCTTGATCCCCGAGAACCCAACTTTACTAAAATCAACCCAACAATGGAATTCATTTTGGCGTACGGTTGCAACTATGACAGTGAGAGAACTGCTAAATATTTTTCTCGCCGAAATAGAGAGAGAAGGGGATGAGAAAAGCTGAGGGAAATGGGTTTCCTACTCCTTAGATCACCAAGTTACGGGTTTGAGCAGAACAAATAATCCAGACCAGGATAGATATGAGATTAGATGAGGAATGAGTTAGAGAAGTGACAAATGCTGAGCAAAACGAGTCCCTATGCAGTAAATGTGAACAGCTTTAACAAGAGCTTAAACCCAAGATACTTCTAGGCTGGTGATCCCCAAGTAATGGAAAAAACATGTCCATCGTGCATCTAAGGATATCGCAAGACGGACAGACTCCAGCTAGCTAGTTAGGCATCTTGTGAGATGTTTCCTAAATGGACATGCACGATGTTTTGAGGAAAATATAGTCCCCAAAGAATCTCCACGAGTAATGCTGAACTTTCTGGCATTTGTTGATTCGGTATAGCTTTTTTTTAAATCAGCACTTTTGGTGTATACGAAGTATTCTTAAACCAGAACGCGATTAATCTAGGGTAATAAGACTAAGAATTGCTTGCTCAGACAATGTCTGTTTCTGTATGTTTTGTCTGTGGCAGCAGGCTCATAAACATCAACGGAAATGCTGAGAAGGAAAAGACTTCCCCGCTATTATTTTTCCCGAAGCTCAAAGGATATGCTCCATATATTCCTCGCACAACATAGTATTCATAAATTATATATAATCTTCAAGAGACTGCGTCCTTTCTCAACACATCACTCAGTCCTCTACGCATGTGAAAAATAAAAATGGTGCAGACGTCTACCCAGCCGGAACAGCCCATGCAAGTGGAGAGGAAGGAAACAAAAGTACTGGAGGCCGTGAATAAGAAGAGTGACCCGACAGGCTTGCCATTTTATAAGCTTTTGAAGTATGCAGATGCGCTCGATTGGATTTTAATGGCTCTAGGGACCATAGGATCTGTCGTCCATGGGATTGCTCAACCAGTTGGATATTTGTTGCTCAGCAAAGCACTCAATGCTTTCGGAAGTCATATCGACAACAAAGACGTCATGGTTCATGCTCTGAAAAAGGTAGATAACTGCACTTCGCCTGAATTCCCAGCTTACTGTCAACTGGTGGCTATATTTATTCATAGCGTGCCTTGAGTACCAACTTACTAATTATGGATGATTCACACACAGTGTTAGTGGAGCTTTTCATTTGTGTTTTTCTTCTTACCTCTTTCAGGTTGTTCCATATGTGTGGTACATGGCCTTTGCAACCTTCCCTGCTGGAATCCTAGGTTGGCTTCTTTTGGTTTACTAAGATGATGGAGATGCATATGTTTTTACTAAATCACAGAACAGTTTCTTGTTTCGCACCTAATTGCCGTTCGAAAGTCACTGTTTCCTAGGCTCCAATAGATATTGCTTATTTTTGTGTGCCACTCCCAAACATCGCATCAAGTTTTATGGGATCGGAAGTATCATATAATCATTTATCATATTGGACTACTAGCAATAAAGTTAGCAAGAACCACTGGATTAACTACAGGAGAGAAAACTAATAGTATAGAAAGTACGCAGTAACAAGCATTCGCATGGCTTCCAATTTTCTGCAGAGATTGGATGCTGGATGTACGCGAGCAAAAGACAAACAGCACGGATCAGATTAGAATTCCTGAGATCGGTCCTCAGACAGGAGATTGGAGCTTTTGATACTGAATTGTCTAGTGGAAAAGTCATTGCAGGAATAAGTACTCACATGAGCGTAATCCAGGATGCTATTGGAGAGAAGGTAGCAATCTTTCCCTCAAGTTGACTGCTCTTTAGATTTCCCCACCAAAGTTTGCCGATCATGCTAACATTACTTTTGGCTAGCAGCTGGGGCATTTCCTTTCGTGCTTCGCCACATTCTTTTCTGGAGTCTTGATTGCCTTCATTTGCAGTTGGGAAGTTTCACTGGTCACCTTGTTTGTAGTTCCCTTGATTCTACTGATTGGAGCCACCTACACCAAGAAAATGAATGCCTTCTCAGCTGCCAAAATGATTTACCTATCCGAAGCTACTAGTGTTGTGGAACAGGTTTTTAGTTATAAAATATCTAAGAAAAGGGGAATCATCTGGAAATTCATGGGTTAATGTTTGACAACGTACAGACCTTATCTCATATAAAAACGGTCTTTGCATTTGTCGGAGAGGATGGCGCAATCAAGTCATTCTCAGACTGCATGGACAAGCAGTCTGTCATTAGCAGAGGAGAGGCACTGATTAAGGGAGTTGGAACAGGAATGTTTCAAGCAGTAACCAACTCTTCTTGGGCACTAATCATATGGATCGGAGCAATCGTGGTCGCTCCCGGAAGATCTAGTGGAGGGAACGTCATAGCAGCAGTCATGAGCATCCTCTTTGGAGCTATGTAAGAAAAGTTTACCTTTCTTGTAAGGGTGTTTGGATGAGATTGTTCTGTCTTACAGCGACTAGATAAGCAATCCAATGATGATCATCAAGCTAGTTAATCTGCACATAACATGAGAAATAACATCGTCCTACTTGGGTTCTCTAAAGTTTTGTATGAATGTGCGTGTGATGCATTTCATTTTGAGCCTCTTAAGAAGATAACAGATGCCTTTAAGAATCTTCATATAATGAAGTGAAGAAGATATAACCTTAATTATGGACCGTGGCTTCTTTTGCATTCCAGCTCAATCACTTATGCTGCCCCAGACATGCAAGTATTTAACCAAGCAAAAGCAGCAGGAAATGAAGTTTTCAAGGTGATCCGGAGACAACCAACTATTAGCAACGCCTCAGGGGGGATCGTATTGAAGGAAATCGAGGGAAACATTGACATAAGGAACATTCACTTTGCTTACCCATCCCGAGAAGATAAGGTGATTCTTCAAGGTTTTACACTGTCAATTCCAGCAGGAAAGATGGTGGCGTTAGTTGGTAGCAGCGGGTGTGGGAAAAGCACAATCATATCCCTGGTTGCAAGATTCTACGATCCATTGAAAGGTCTAAAACCTTTGTCCTCCATGTTCTTGAGCTGAAATTTGTTATCCTCTCCTTATTATTTCCACGGTTTCATGCTTCTATTGCTCATACATTTTTTGCGCAAGAAGATTGCTGACGATTGAATAATATTGCATAGGTTGCTGATGATTGGGTAATATTGCATGTTTTCAGGGGTCATTCTCATAGATAACCATAACATCAAGGATCTTGATTTGAAGTGCCTCCGCCAAAATATTGGAGCAGTTTCCCAAGAACCATCACTGTTTGCTGGCACTATCAAGGACAACCTTAAAGTAGGAAATTTGGATGCAGATGACCAACAAATAGAGAATGCAGCAATGATGGCAAATGCACATAATTTCATTTCACAGCTTCCAGATAAGTACTCGACAGAGGTAATATGCAATCTCCTAGCAACAGATGTAAATAAACCATGTCTCTCCTGAAAGTTTTCAAGCTCTCATTAGACAAAAAACAAGGATACTAAGTTAAATTTTGGCGCCATGATGATGGACTAGGTAGGGCAGAGGGGCTTCCAGCTGTCAGGAGGACAAAAACAAAGAATTGCAATAGCCAGAGCCGTTCTCAAGAATCCTCCAATACTTCTGCTCGATGAGGCTACAAGTGCTCTTGATTCGCAATCTGAGAAGCCGGTTCAAGAGTGTTAAAAAGTTTTGGAGAAGGCCATGCAGGGAAGAACGGTTTTGATCTTGATATGCGCATTAATAGTTGGATATAGGACAACAAAAATAGTTTGATGGAGGTGTCAACCATGGAGGGTTTCGAATGAACTACAAGCCTTAATGCAGATGAAATTGCAGTGGACTTTTCTTCATTCTTCTAGAAAATTCAGAGAATGGACAGGTTTTCCAAGGGCAGATAGGAACAGATGAAATTGCCGTCGTACAGCACCAGCACCCTATTGGAGACCAGCAAATTTTACAACAGCTTATTCAACGTGCAGAACATCAGTGTTGTTCGTGATGAAAGGTTGGCTGCCTCATAATAATTATTTCCTACCGTTTGTGCATGACAATTATTTTGATAAAAAAAAAAAAAAGAAACAGGTCCTCACTGGCCCATGATGTTGATTGAATGACAGAACTGATATATCTTCGCAAGATTATGAAATTGACCAACCCCATGGCTCACCTAAAAGCAGAGTTATAAGTGAAAAAGGTGCAGAGATAGAAGAAAGCCTCAGAGAAGATCCTGAGCAAGAGGAGCACAAGAAAAGATTAGAAGCAGTCCACTTCTTTAGAATCTGGTTTGGGTTGAAGAGGACGGAACTTGTCAAGATAGCCATCGGCTCCATTGCAGCCGGTTTCTCTGGAATCTCAAAGCCTGTTTTTGGGTTCTTCATCATAACAATAGGTGTAGCATATTACCATGAACATGCAAAGCGAAAAGTTGGATGGTACGCGATCGCATTCTCCCTAATAGGGTTGCTATCATTAGTCTCTCACATCTTGCAGCATTACTACTTTGGTGTGGTCGGTGAGAAGGCCATGACAAACCTTAGAAAAGCTCTCTTTTCAGGTAGCTGTCACTCTTTTTTGCTAGCAAAGTCCTTTACAGTTTAATGCAGAATCTACTAGCTCCGAATTTGAGATTCTTTCCAAGTTGTGAATCATTTATAGAGTACAATTTGCATTGATTGTTCTAAAATCCTGCAGGTGTCCTGCGCAATGAATTCACTTGGTTTGAGAAACCCGAGAACAGCATTGGAATGGCTACTTCACGAATCATCAATGATACATCCATGGTGAAAGTGATAATTTCTGATCGCATGTCCGTCATTGTCCAATGCATCGCTTCTATACTGATTGCTACAGTAGTTAGCATGATTGTAAACTGGAGAATGGGTCTAGTGGCTTGGGCTGTGATGCCTTGCCACTTCATTCGTGGGCTCATTCAAGCCAAGTCAGCCAAAGGATTGTTGGAGGTAATAGGTTTGAGAGAGAAGAAGCGGTTGCTTGAAGTATTACACTAAGAGACGTCGAGTTTGGGCACGCTCAACAAATGTGTTACCTCCAAATAGTAGGAAACCCTAGAGTTTATATATGCAAGCTATTGGGCTTCGGCCCATATGGACCAAAATAACCTACTTTTACCTATTGGGCTTGTATGTGAACATATTATTTTTGGATTATATTAACAATATATCCAACAATCTCCTCCTATGTTCACCATACAGACAATCCAATAAGGTAGGCAGTGTAATGTTCAAACAAGCATGAATCATCCACATTCAGTCCAAGACAATTAACTCGGATCTGTCAAAGAGTTTTCAGCAATAAAGTATTATACTCAATCATCATTTGCAATCTAAACAAGTGAATCATACTTATCATGAATCTGTTTCGAGATCAACAAATCAAAAGCAAGTATTAGGAGTTTTAGATTCAATCTAAACTCATTCAAATCCGCAAAATAAATCTTAAACTCAGTTCACAACCAATATATGCATAATAATGTTCACAAAATAGAAATAACAAAATGTAAGTCTCAAGTAAATGGACTTCATCAAAATAGGCAATAGTAGGTAAACTGTCAAGTACCCACATGCTCAAAATGATATATATTCATTCATCAAGTAGGTCATCTTGGTCAAGATCCCACTCATTAAGCTCTCATCCATCTCTCTGTCCATCCCCGTAGAACGTCAAATATGAATTTCATATTATCATGAATTCAATCATTTGAATTAAAACCTTAGTACCATTCTATCAGGCGAGAGAAGAACATATATTGATGTCATAAAGCATCATAATATCATATTCATAAGCATCAAGCCGTTTCATAAATTATGAACAAGACCTAAACAATGTAATTTACAAAGAGCCATCAACTTAAGTTTATTTGTAAGAGAACAACTATTTTGTCTAGTTTCAAAGAACAGGACCAATAGTCAAGTCACTTACAATAACCTAGTCATATAATATCAAGTTTCAATTAAGAACAAGACCAGCGAGGCTTCTCAAGTAAACAATTGTTTCTATGTTTCAATTTGGAACGTCACGATTCTCGATTCCTTAAAGTCAAATAATCTAGCATCAAGTTTGGAATAAGATCATTTAACCAAAGGGATAGTCCAATCTAGTTGAATTGTATCATCAACTTTGGAATGACACAAGTTTCCCGATAGAACATTTGAATTAGGTTAAAGTCATCTTCATCAAATTTGGAATGAGACAACTCACCCTTTTCAAATTAGTCAAGAATCAGTGAACATCGATGAAACATATAAACTGTGCTTATCATTGTAGCCAATAAAGGAAGATTCGATATTTCAAAACACACAATTAGAAGATAAGTAAATGGTAGTTAAGACTTGCCTATATAGTCTTTAACCCCAATTCCCCCACTGTTTTGAATAATCGATCTTTAGGCATACCTTTGGTGAGAGTATTGGCTATGTTATCCTTCGATCTCACATCGATCAAGGTGATAACCCCTTGTTCTCTCGTATAATTCAACAACGCATGTCTCGCCTCACATGTCTTCTCTTTGAATTAAAGAGAGCATTCTTGACGACTTGGACAGCTACTCGATTATCACAGAATAGGTTCAAAGAATTAATCTTTAGTCGAGTCAAAGGAATATCCATAATCAGATTCTTTATCCACTCTGCCTCTTCGCCGGCTGAGGCTAAAGCAAAAAGTTCTGATTCCATAGACGACAATGCAATACAAGTCTACTGTCGTTTGGATTTCCAAGTAATAGCAGCTCCACCCAAAGTGAATACATATCCACTAGTGGACTTACTATTTCCAATATCTCGAACACCACGAGGCATCAGAATATCCATCCACAGTTGGAGGATAACCAGAATAATAGAGAGCATAATCTTTAGTACCTTTAAGGTATCTCATCAGCCTATCAAGGGCATCCCAATGCTCTTTACTGGGATTACTAGTAAAACGACTCAGTATACCAACTGTAAAGGCTATGTCAGGTCTAGTGCAACTCATAGCATACATGAGACTACCAAGCGGTTTCGAGTATTTTAACCGATCAACGCTGGTCCCTTCATTAGGACTCGCCTCTGTTATTATACTCACATGGTGTCTCACTCGGTTTACACTTATCGTATCCCCAAGTAGAAAGTAGCTGCCAATATATAATGAGTCTCGGCTAAGGGAGATAACTTGCCGTTTAAAGCTTACTTTCATACCAAGAATGGTATTAGCAATACCAAGATCTTTCATGTCAAATTCTTTAGCTAAAGTAGCTTTCACGTCACTCACTACGAGAATGATCGGAACCAAGAATTAACATGTCATCAACATACAAGCAAATGATGACTATCTTATTTGACATAGAACGATGGTAAAGGCATTTATCCGAATAACTAGACTGAAAGCCATAACTCTTTACCACTTTGTCAAATTTAAGATGCCACATCTTAGGTGCTTGTTTAAGACCATACAAGGATTTATTCAATTTACAAACTTTGTCCTCAAGACCTTTCATAACATATCCTTCCGGTTGTTCCATGTAAATTTCCTCATTTAATTCCCCATTTAAGAAAGCTGTTTTTACATCCATTTGATGCACTACAAAGTGTTCAATAGATGCCAAGGCAAGAAGAATTCTTATAGTTGATAGATGACACACGGTGAATAAACATCAAAATAGTCTATTCCACTCTGTTTATAGCCTTTAGCTACTAAACGTGCTTTGTATCTGGCTATTGATCCATCACTATTCAGTTTCTTCTTCAACACCCATTTACAGCCTATAGCTTTAGCCCCTTTTGGCAAATTTACTAGCTGCCAAGTGTGGTTACGCAGCGAGAGCTCATTTCATCATCTATGGCTTCTGCCCACAGTAGAGATTCCCTAGATCTCATTGCTTCCTAATAGGAGAATGGATCATCCTCAAGATGGTAAGCAACAAAATCCTCACCAAAACTTCTGGGAATTCTCTCTCTTGTAGATACTCTTACTGGAATTGGTTCAATAGCCAACTGTGTGGAATTAGTGTCAGAAGGGCCTGCTTCAGATTCTACAGGAGATTCTAAAATCATATCTGTAGATCCAGAAACATTCAAGCCTTGATCTCTGAGAAACTTGTTTTCGAAGAACACTGCATCTCTAGATTCTATCACTGTGTTAGTAGATAGATCTAAAAACCTATTTGCAGCACTATCTTCTGCACTACCTAGATATACACAAGTAATGGTTCTAGATCCCACCTTAGGTTTCTTAGGATCTGGTATGCTTACATAAGCAATACAGCCCCAAGTCTTAAGAGTATCATATCTACAAGGGTGCTTATGCCATATCTCATAAGGTGTCATAGACAACTTAGAGTGCGGCAACCTGTTCAAGATGTGATTAGCGGTTAGAACTGCTTCTCCCGAAGAAGAGGAAGGCATGCCACCTGTAAGTAACATAGAGTTTAACATTTACATTAATGTTCTATTCTTACGCTCTGCAACGCCATTTGATTGGGGTGAATAAGGAGCAATGGTTTCAAGTATTATACCTTCTAAAGCACAAAATTCCTTGAACCTTGACATAGTATATTCTCCTCCTCTATCACTCCTAAACCTCTTAATTTTCAAGTTAAGTTGATTTTCTACTCTAGACTTGAAAATCTTAAATTTTTCAAAAGCCTCATCTTTCGATTTCAATAAATAGACATGACAATATCTAGAAAAATCATCTATGAATGTTATTAGATACTTCCGACCACCTTTAGTAATGTAATTTCTAAAATCACAAATGTCGAGAATGTATTAACTCAAGAAGTTGTGTGCTTTTAGAAACCAACTTAAAGGGTTTTCTAGTGATTTTAGCCTGTGCACACACTTCACACTTGTCAAATCGAATAGAAGTATCTAATGGAATGTTGTGAGTTTTAGCTAGATGTTGCATTTTCCTGTAATTCACATGTCCAAGTCTATTGTGTAGCAACTTTGGATCAATCAAAATAGAATTCACATGGTTTATGCTATCAGTATTTAAACTCAACCTATACATACCATTAACCATGAATGCACAACCGAAATAATATGAGTTAACGAGATAAAGTTACTCTACCATTCATAGTTGAAAAAGACATACCAGCTTTATCAAGTAAACTCATAGATATCAAATTCTTTTTAAGTAAAGGTACTACTCTAACATGTTTTAGAGTTAGTAATTTACCCGAAGAAAGCACCAAATTTGCAGTTCCGATGAGTCACCTTTGCCTCACCACCATTGCAATTTTCCACAGTGTCTTTCACTTCTGTGACCTCAGTGAGTAAGTTCTTGTCATTTGTAGCATGACAAGTAGCGCCACTGTCCAACCACCACTCAGAAGAGACGCTAGCCTTTCCATTATTCATCATTCCAATGAAGACTTGAGGCTCAGATCCTCTAATTAGCATATTGGCCTCATTCTGTGGTGTGTCATTCTTTGGCTTCTTTGGTAACTTACACTCTGTTGCCCGGTGACCCCACTTTCCACAGTTATGGCACTTGCCCTTCTTCTTCTTTTGAAAGATAGTCTTTTTGGCCTCTAACTCAAAGAGGATTCACCTTTTGGTGACTTGAACTTTTTCTGAGGTTTATTGGAGTGTGAAACTAAGTTGGCAACTGACTTTTGTTGTCCTACTTGTTCAAAACTCTTCCTAGTAATATTTTGATCCTCAATGTGAATATACCTCTTTAATTCATCAAGTCCCATCTGTACCTTCGCCTGTGCATTTCGAGTCTTGAAAGAACTCCATTCAGTTGGTAGTTTGCTTAACACAAGACCAACAAAGAGATTATCGGACATATCGAGTTATCATCTTTCAACTTGTTCCTCATGTTCTCAAATTCAACTAACGAGAGGTGATGCTTGAATTCATAGTGAATTTAAAATCAAAGAATTTCTCCGCTAGGAGAGTTTTAGAGAGCCCCTCTTGTTTTTGGAACTGAGCGTTCAAGTGATCCCATATCTCTTTCGCCGTCTTATACTCACTATAAGTCATAGCCAGATTAGGATTTAGAGAGTTCAACAAGTAATCTCTACAAAAATCCTCATCTTTGTTCCATTGATATTCATCCACATCTTCAGTGGTAGATGCAAAATCACTTAATACAAGATAGAATATGTCACGTTCTTTCATGCCAAATTGAACATGTAATTTCCAGCCATGAAATTCAGTAACATCAAACGATTGCAACTTTATAATATCATAGGAACTACGCTTTGCCATTTTAATCGAGCAAAGTGTTAGAAAGAGTGCACCTTGGAGTCCTCAGAGTCACAAAGTCGAATAACTCTCTAACCTTGATCAAACCGCTCTGCAGAGATGGAATTTGCCAAAACAAACCCCAAAAACATATCAAGAGCGCCCAAAAACCTTGGGATGGACTGCCCTTGTCGTCGAAACTCGCTGGAAATTTCCGCCGCCAAAATTCGCTGAAATCCCGAAATTCGCTAGAAATTTAGATGGAAACTTCAGGGTGCCGTAACTTCTTCGTTCGACCTCCGATCGACGCGAGTGACCACTCAAAACGTTCGTATCGACGAGTAGAACAAAGCCCAAGTGGTTCCACCCTCTAAAATTGGCTATAATTTTTGGGTTTTTGAATCAAAGATTTCGGTCACCCGAATCTTCAAACTCAGATCCGGGCCAATACCACCGTCGAAATCGAAAGTAAAATACACCCGTGAGTTTGTCTTGACGAAATCTTCAAGAATACACTTACTCGCTCAAATCCAACACACGATCTTAATACTTCAAGATTGTTGGAGGTAATAGGTTTGAGAGAGAAGAAGCGGTTCTTGAAGTATTACACCAAGAGACGTCGAGTTTGGAACGCATTTCAACAGTGTTACGCTCCAGGCGTAGGGAAACCCTAGAGTTTATATATGCAAGTATTGAGGCCGGCTACCATACACCAAAATAACCGTACTTTTACCTATTGAGGCCAGTATGTGAACATATTATTTTTGGATTATATTAACAATATATCCAACAAGGATTTGCCGGCGACTCTTCTGCAGCACATGGCAAAGTCGTTTCCCTAACTTCTGAGTCGGTGACAAACATAAGAACTGTAGCATCTTTTTGCTATGAAGAGCAAATTCTGAGGAAAGCCAAGTTAACGTTGGAAGTCCCAATGAAAGAAAGCAGAAGAACTAGTATCAAGTATGGAATAATCCAAGGATTCTCTCTTTGCTTATGGAACATTGCACATGCCATCGCCTTGTGGTACACCGCGGTCTTGGTCGATAGAGGCCAAGCCACATTTGAAAACGGCATAAGATCGTACCAGATTTTCTCTCTCACGGTACCTTCTATTACAGAGCTGTGGACGCTGATCCCCACTGTATTATCGGCCATGAGCATACTCGCTCCTGCATTCCAGACCCTCGACCGAAAAACTGAAATCGAACCAGATGTGCTGGAAAATACACATCATGGGAGGATCGAAGGAACTGCTGAGTTCCAGAACGTCAAATTCAAGTACCCATCACGACCAGAACTTACCGTTCTCAAGAACTTCACGTTGAAAATTGAAGCTGGGACAAAGGTGGCTCTTGTTGGGCCAAGTGGCGCCGGAAAGTCCTCTATTCTGGCCCTTCTGCTGAGGTTCTACGATCCGATGGAAGGAAAGGTGCTCATTGATGGGAAGGACATAAAGGAATACAACCTGAGATGGTTGAGGACGCAAATAGGATTTGTGCAGCAAGAGCCCATCCTCTTTAGCTCCTCCATCAGAGAGAACATCTGTTACGGATATTGCGGGGCTTCAGAAGCTGAAATAATGGAGGCGACGAGGCAAGCCAACATACACGAATTCATCAGCAGTTTGCCGGATGGCTACGACACTCTAGTCGGGGAGAAGGGCTGCCAACTTTCTGGGGGACAAAAGCAAAGAATAGCCATAGCAAGAACACTGCTGAAGAAGCCGGCAATGCTGCTCCTGGACGAAGCCACAAGCGCCCTCGATGCTGAATCCGAAAGGAGTATCGTGAGTGCTCTGGAGGCGGCAAACGAGTCCAATAACTGTGGCCTCTTATCCCGGGCCACCATAATTACGGTAGCACATCGGCTCTCCACCATAGTCAAATCAGACAGCATCATTGTCATGGACAAAGGCGAGATCGTGGAGATCGGTCCCCATTCGACCCTGATCAGATCAGGCAGTGGAGTGTATACTCGACTGTATAGGCTCCAGAGCTTGAAAGAATGATCGGGTACCTATCTATTAGCTCTATCGTGAGAATCGAATCAAGAAGTTCAGACGGAAAGATGGAAAAGCAGTAGAACTAGGAATGGTCGAATAAC
Organism: Eucalyptus tenuipes; assembly: GCA_014182365.1. NCBI lineage: Eukaryota > Viridiplantae > Streptophyta > Magnoliopsida > Myrtales > Myrtaceae > Eucalyptus > Eucalyptus tenuipes. The sequence continues at coordinate 3,768,339 of CM024547.1, read as the reverse complement.
ACCTGGAAGGTGCACACTGGACTCTGAATGAGTTTCGTCGAGTCCCACGTCGAGAATTTTATCATTCACAGCAAATGAAATGAACGTTCGCTATCTATTCCTGAAATTTTCTTGATAAGTTAAGATTGAGAACTGTCGTCACCGGTCGATTGTATTCGTGTCGTCGTTCGAGTTAATGCGAAATGAAATCCAAACGTTACATCGAAGCTTTCCCGCTAATTCATGAAACTTCCTTCGAACAGGACTGAGCATTAGCACTTCATAACAGCAGAATGCAGTTCCGAATTTGGTACAAGGTGATGATAGAGGGCTCTCAAATCACGAAATCGCAGTGAAAGATCCAGTGAGTCATAAAACCATCCATCGACTTCGCTCCGGAAACTCCTCGAATCATCATTTTAGCTGATGCAAGACTTTCTTAACTCCATCGTTTGTACAAACCGGACCAGATTCAATTTAGTCCAAAAAGCGGAGTAACCAACACTAATCCACTAACCGGGTACGGGTCACGAGATACTGCCGCCGAGTCGATATAACCCGAACCGAGCCGGCTGAACCGGATCGATCCCAAGCAATCATAGCTCAGTCAAAGGTTTGCATAAGAAAAGGAAAATCACGAATGATCACTGGGTTAGCTCCTGCCTAGAGAGACCGTAGCAGAACAAATCCAGGAGAGATAGAGAGAGAAGTAAAGTGGAGAAATGAGTGGTGGAGGGGACGGAGACAGAAGCAGCGCAGTAGGACCAATCCGAAACCAAACCTCCATTCCAGTAAGTGGCTATATATCGACAATCGGTACTTCATTTATAGCTATGGCTGTAAAGAAAATCATTCAAAAAAACTTAAGCCTTTTATACTTTTGTCAATTTAGTATTAAGTATTTTTACATTTTGCTAATTGAATTCATCCAACTAATTTTGACCGTAATTTTACTGACATGAATGACAGCAGTATCATGTAGAACATACTGTGGCTAGTGACTAGACTTAAACCTTAATATTTTCTTTTTTTTTTCTCTTCTTTTTCCCCATTTCTTCTTCCTTTTGCAAGCAAGGCCAACCCTTGTTAGGTCTCAGTGGCTCGCCCTTGCTCAGCCGCACCTTGCCTACGATAGGTGAGGCTAGCTAGCTCGGCCATCGCTGGTGGCCAATCTTTAGCAAAAAGAAGAAGAAATGAAAATTTGGAAAAATAATAAAAAATTCAATGCCGATTGTCCTACGTGACACTACCACATGTCTACATCAACGATTTTCTAGCGAAAATTGACTGCGTTAACTCAATTGAGAAAAAGTGAAGATTTGAAATTGAATTAACAAAATTGAAAAATTTACGATTAAATTGGTAAAAGAACAATAAATTTTGAATTTTTTGAACAATTGTCTTTATGGCTATCATGTAAACCTTTTTTAATTGAAGACATATTCGAAATGATGGCAAAGTTATGGGTCAAATGCCAATTTTAGATATAGTAAACCTACTAATCTCATCAGTAAGTTACCCGCCACCTCCCAATTCTTCACTTTTATTAATCAAAACTTAGTAATCATAACAAGTATTTTTTGCTTTTCAAATTGGGAAAAAAAAAAAAAAAGTAGTCGTTTCCTTATTTTTATCAGTAATTTCTTTTATCGATTTTCATACAACAAGTTTCCCAATCAAATAATAAGTTGCGAAATATCGGATTGCTCCAAAAAAATTAAAAAAAAAAAATAAAGAGAGATTCAACGCATCGGTGATAGTGACTTCTGCATATGAAAGTCACTAACGGTTAAAGCTACGATCCAATCAATCGTTCCATCCATCCGATCCGACGGCCTCGCATCGCTTCATCTCCTATCCGACGGTCAAAACCGCCTCGGAGGGACCATTTTCGGGCAATCGAGAGGTGGAAAGGACGTAGGCTTTTATGGCATGCAACCCCACGCACATCGACTGGACCAATTTTAAAGGTCCGAGTCCATAACCATTAATAGGAACCCGACCCCATCATCCGATCCGACAGTACATGGGTCCGGCCGGTGTCCCAAAAATCATTGCAAAGATCCGTTGGGAATATGCTCGGAGAAGTGGAAATTTGCGTGGGTTAAATTGCAAAGCGGAAAGTCGTCGCTCGAGAAAAGTTGGGTGCACCATGATGGGAGCATAGAAAGGAACCGAGCATTGCCAATCCGGTATGAATCCACCAATTGGTGCACCAGATCCGTAGGGTAGTCATACGGAATAATGTGGCACGATCATTGATCACAATGGATCTCAAGTAGGATGCGCGTGATTTGACTGCGCTTCGTTCATTGATCTTTATTCCGGGCATATATTTTAATTTTAAGTGCTGAAATAGCTAGATGGGCATCGTGGGTGTTCAACCGATTCCTTTATTCATGACCAGCTTGAAGAAAAGAATAATATCTCTCTATGAGATTTTATTGGACCTAACTTCATTGTCAAAAAAGGTGGGGTCGCTTGGAATTTAAGTGGTTCCTCTCGATCCTCCCAAACGATGCCCCGTCACATTAGCCTAAGTCGAATAATTATAAATTCGATGTCGCATTTCAGGGCCGGCGTCTTTGCAAATCGATCTCGTCATCCTTCCCAAGTCCTTTTTTCAATCATGTTAATTTCGTTGTGGATGGCATGGCGGGACGAAAGGAACGGGCTTAAAAAAACAGAAATTAAAACTCAGGAACAGAAACACCTCCAAGCCAAGTACCGCCGCGGAGCATCCACGTGTTCACGTCGCCCGTCCAATGGTCCGTAGCGAAGATATATCGTCACGCAACCTGCCGAATCCAGATGGGTATATGCTAAAATAAAAATAAAAATAAGGTTTTTTATTTTTATTTTACTCAGTTTTATCACCAAATAGGCAAATACCCTGCCCAAAAGAATATATAATCAAGAAAAACGCAAGACCGTTAGATTCATTGAACCTGGACATGCACACGCGCCCCGGAAATTCCAAGACCTTTCTTTATTTAACCGCCGTTCTCGCAGGCCTTCATTGCACCCAGCCACCAAACTCTCTCTCTCTCTCTCTCTATCTCTCTCGAGCACACTCGGCTCGCGCCGAGCTCCGAGGATCTTGGGCCGCCCCGACCATGGCACCAGCCGCGCCGACCAGCGCCGAGCCGGAGAAGGCGCTGATGAGGAAGAACGAGGAGCTGGAGAGGGAGCTGCGGGAGAGCCGGGCGCGGGAGGAGCGGGCGCGGGACGAGCTGCGGAGGACGGCGGAGCGGCTGAGGGTGGCGGAGGAGGCGGAGGAGCGGCTCTGCTCGCAGCTCGGGGAGCTGGAGGCGGAGGCCGTCGTGCAGGCGCGGGAGGACCGGGCCCGGGTGGTGCTCCTGATGGAGCAGCTGTCGCAGGCCCACCGGCTCCTCCAGGCCGCCTCCACCTCCCTCCCCCGCCGCCGCCAAAGATCAGGCCTGCGCTTGACAGAACATGCATACCCTGAACATACACATCTCTCTCTTGTTGCCTTATTTCCTCTGCGCTCGAAGGTTGTCGGCAGTGGCTTCTTGGTGTTTTTTTGTTGTATGAAGTCAGTAAATATGGTCAGGTGTGGGATCGTCCGGCGAGGAGGAGATCTTGAGTGTCTGTGTAGCTTGATGGGATTTCGGCTCTCCTCCATGAAATCTTGATCTTCTTCTTGTTGTTGGGTCGTTTTGTGAAGATTTGTAGAAAGATTTGACCTAGTGACAATTGTACGCAGTGCAAGTTCTCTTTTCCGTTCATTTTCTTTTACCTTGGGTAAGTTTCCCAGTCGCTGCATCTCTCGAGAAGAAGTCACTTCTTCGTTGAGCGTTCGTTAGGACATAAAAAGGAAGAACTCCGTCGATCGATCATGTGGGCCCCACTCTTCCTCGACCGCAATTCCCCCCGTCGACCGCATCGATCTAGCCGTGATTCACGTGGACGTCTCCTGATCCACGTACGGGATATATTGGCGAGATTTACACGCACCTAAGGCTTATAAAATTACCACAAATCCCACAAGGGGTCAACCAAGAAAGCGAGGCACGCAACCTCTCCACGTCGATCTATACCCCGCAAAAAAGAATGGTATCGTTACGTCATGACGCACGCTCTTACCATAAAACCGCAGAGGAAATAAGGGTGAGGGGCAACTTGAAGCTTTCCCATACTATCCTCTTTTCCATGGAAAACGACACCCAGGTCGCTTCCTAACCAGAATCCAAGGATAGCATTTGGTACCAGGCCAAAATAAAAGACAAGCGAAAAAAAAAAAAAAAAATTCCTACTCTACCAAAAGTGCGATGTCAATGTGATGAGACTGGCTCCTTTCCTCTTAACGAGAGAGATTATTCCCAATTATTGGACTGCAGTGTATAAAAAAGCATCTGAACGGTGAAAAATAAAGTGTGGAGAACTAGATTCGATTCTTGCTCGATAAGGCTGAACTTTAAGGGCAAAGCCGTGATTGAAGTAAATTCTTGCGAATTCCCTCCGATAGGTTTAAATGAGGAACGAAAGCCAGCCAAGCATATAGCACCCATCTTTTATAAAATACGGAATAAAAAAAAGTTAGGGAAAAGAGAAAGGGAAGAGGATGCTAGGCGGCAAACCTATTTCCGGACAGAGACCTGGGAGACGAACCGTGTTGCACACGAGGAGGACCATCAATTGAAAATTGTTTCTCATTAGAGATGGATCTACACGTATTGAGGGCCCATGGCAACGAAATCAAAGCAATGCGCACTTCGTCAAAATGGCAGTTGCTTCATCAGGATGGTGATGCCCCCTCCTTTCACAATCTGGCGAAGGAAAGCAAGAAAGATTGGACTTCCCATTTGGAACCGCAAGAATTTCCTAATCAGAAAGATGGAGAAAACGATAATAGATGACGACGGTCCGAGTCCCCTCTTCGAAAAGCACACGGTGAGAATTGCCATTTATTGGCTAGCCCCGCGACCATGGCGACGGGTCGATGTCCTCTTGTCTTGCCTAAAATATTGTTAGGTTTTGAAAAGAAAGACAAGTCAATTAATGGCGTTACCTCGACAGCTGACGCCTAGTGGAATGAGCTAGTGTTCCATGATATCGCTTCCGGGAATAATGCATGTATTGAGCTGTAAGCAAATGAATCCTAGACCTCCTACACCCCAACGAGACAACATTACAAGTTTGACGATCTCGAATCTTTGGATCGCTGACCAGAGGTGGCGTTGAACAATGATGATTCAAATCTAATATTTTGCAATGCATGTGAACGCAATGTTATGAAAGACTGGTCAAGTCGATTGCTTCCGATCGCTCCTTGGTGAGCAAATGTCAACCCGAAAGAAAGAAAGAAAACAAAGGAAAAGTAAGGGAAGAGAAATAGCTCTTGAAAACTTTGAAATTAATCACCTCGTGGAATATTTTGGTCTTCTGAGACTAAATTGTAAGGCGGCAAGCACGTTGATTTCCCCATTTCTCGTTAACACGCTTTTTTTTTTTTTTTTTTTGACAAATTCGTTAACACGCTTCGCACGCTGAAATTTTCCTAATGTCGTACAAATCATGCATCACATCCAAGGACTTCTCTTTATATAAAACGCCGTTCTTGCAGCCTTCCGTTGCACCACCCATCCACCAAATTCTCTCTCTCTCTATACTCTAGTCAGGCTGAGGTCCAAGGATATTCGGTCGCCCATGGCTCCAGCCATGGCTGCCACGCCGAGCCGCGCCGAGCCAGAGAATGCACTGATGAGGAGGAACGAGGAGCTTGAGAGGGAGCTGCGGGAGAGCCGAGAGAGACAGGAGAGGGCGCAGGACGAGCTGCGGAGGACGGCGGAGCGGCTGAGGGTGGCGGAGGAGGCAGAGGAGCGGCTCTGCTCGCGGCTCGGGGAGCTGGAGGCAGAGGCCGTCATGCAGGCACGCAAGAACCGAGCGCAGGTGGTGCTCCTGATGGAGAAGCTGTCACAGGCCCACCAGCTCCTCGAGGCCGCCTCCATCTCCCTCCCCGCCAACAAAGATCAAGCCGGTGCTTGACAAGACATCCATACTGTGAACATATCTTTCTTCCGTTCCTTCTTTTTTTCCAGTGTTTTTTCCCCTGCTTTCTACGGTTGTCGGATTGGCTTCTTGCCCTTTTTGTCGGATGAAGTCAGTAAATATCGTCAGGTCTGGGTTCGTCAGACGAGGAGGAAGAGGAGGAGATCTGAGCGTCTGCGTAGTTTGATGGGATTTCGGTCTCCTCCATGGAACTTCATCTTCTTTTTCTGGTCATCTTGTAAAGATTAGCGGAAAGATTTTAAAACTTGGTGATCGTTAGGAATAAAAGAAAGAATTTCTCGCAGTTAGATCACGCGGGCCCCTCTTCCTCGGCAACGTCTCGCCAGGGTCTTGGTGTGCATCAACCGAATCTATTGAGCCGTCGATCATGTAAGCTTCCTCGACCGTGATCCCTATCAACCTGATTGATCTAGCCGTAACTCACGTAGGCCTCTCATGATCAACGACCGCGATTACATCGGATCTATTGGCAAGAGTTTCTCCATCCTCTCCCTCTCTTGAGAAGGTGAGTCCATGAGATACAATATATATAGGTCAAAAGTAACATTTCATTCCTTTCGAAAAAAAAAAAAAGAAAAAGAGAACCAACGCAGTTCAACTGCAAACCAAGACAAAATTCAGATAGTTTCAAAGCAAAACAAGTTCCAAATAACAAGATTAATCATCAAAATAAAGTTAGGGGTTCCATGCTCAAAGGATATATTTTTAACTTCTTTAAATCAAAATTGGCGGGCGTTATTGAATCCATCTTCAGTAATGAACACACACCAAGAACTCCATCTATTAATATGGCTTTGTCTTTCAATGATGCGCGCCTAAGTTCTACATCCTGAATACTATCGCCATCAAAGTAAAAAAGTTGACCGAGCACAGATTTGACCGTGAGAGCAAAACCTTCACAAAGCTCCTCCAATTTCCTACAAGGGAGGCAAAACCTCTAAAACAAACACGCAAAAATCCCAAAATCTAAACTAGATCAGGATAGAAACCTCACCAAAACAGGAAAGAGAAGCTTCTAAACCTAGATATGATCATAAGAGAAATGATCCCCAAATGGAAGGAAAGAAAGAAAAAGAAAACAAAGAATCGGATCGGTCAACAAAAAAGGGAGGAAAGGGAGAGATCTAACTCAAACCCTCCATGCCATGGAGGTTGAAGAAGGAATTTGCGGGGACTTGCAGCCTTCCCACACTGCCTCTTTTAAATGGAAAACGACACCCAGGTTGTTCCCTAACCAGAATCCAAGGATAACATTTGGTCCCGGGGCAAAATAAATGACAACAAAAGTGCGAATGTGATGAGAATGACTTTTTCCTTCAAGGAGAGAGATTATTCCCATTTTGTTCACTCAGTTATTATTCGATTACAGGGTATAAAAAACATCTGAACAGCGAAAAAATAAATTGTAAAGAACCCGACACAGCCAACCTTCAACAGCAAAGCCCGCGATTAAAGTAATTTCTCGCAAATTTCCAATTTTCACGGCATTTGGCCCCGGTTCCGATTGGTTAAAATATGATCAATGAAACTAGCCAAGCATAGCACCTATCCTTTATACGAAACAGAAGCAAGTAAGAGAAAAAGGGAAAAAAGAGAGGATGCTAGGCGGTAAGCCTATGTCCGGCCAGAGAACTAGATGAACTGGCGCTCACGAAGGGGACGATCAATTGAAAATTGTTTCTCATTAGAGATGTGGATCTGCACGTATTATAAGGGCCCATGATAACGAAATCAAAGCAATGCGCACTTTGTCAAATTGGCAGTTGCTTCATCAGGATGGTGATGCCCCTTTCGCAACCTTGTGAAGAAAAGCAAGAAAGATTGGACCTTTCCATTTGGTACGGCAAGAATTTCCTAATCAGAAAGATGGAGAAAAGATAACAGATATCAGATGATCCGAGCCCCCTCCTCGAAAAGCACATTGTGAGGATTGCCATTTATTGGGTAGGCCCGCGACTTCGGCGACGGGTCGACATCCTCTCGTCTTGCTTACAGCATAGCTAGGTTTTGAAAAAGAAAGCCTAATCAATTAATGACGCAACCTCGACGGCCGATGCCTAAAGGTAGGAGCTACGGTTCCATGATATCGCTTTCGGGAATAATGCATGTATTGAGCTATGAGCAAATGAATTCTAGACCTACGACACCATGACGAGACGACATTACAAGTTTGCCGATCTCGAATCTTTGGAGCGCCGACCACAGATAGTGTTGAACAACTGTGATTCAAGTTAAAATATTTCGCAACAGGGCATGGATGCAATGTTATGAAAGACTGGTCAAGTCGATCGCCTCGGATAACTCTTTGGTGAGCAAATGTCAACCCAAAAGAAAAGAAAACAAAGGAAAAGCAAGAAAAGAGAGATAGCTCTTGAAACTTTGAAATTAATCACCGCGTTGAATACTTTGATCTTCTGAGACAAAATAGTAAGGCGGCAAGCACGTTGAATTCATTGGCTAATTTAACGCAGATTAGTACGAGCTATATCCTGAACTTATGACATTGTCTTCTAGAGAGAAAAGGTATAGGTATCTGCTTTGACTTTTGGATTTTGAGTTTTATTTTTATGTTAAACGTGTGAAAAATTCCAAAAACGATATATATATATATATATATCAACACTCAAATTAACCTAGATTTTTCCGTAATTTTGATGAACTAAACTATGTTTAGTTTTTTTAAAGGAAAACTGGAGTGTGGCTTAAAGCCCTTCAAAGCACATCACACTAGAACAGGGTCTACTCGTGCGACGAAATCACATGATATATAGTCCTCGAATTAGTATGAACCATCAATCACAGCGAAATTTCAAGAGTGCAAATTTTCTTAATTCAACATTTGTGTATATTGGCATCCCAAAAACGTTTTTCCCCCTTTATGACACAAATTTATGGGATTGCTATAGCATCGTGTTAGAATTTTCAATAGAGACAAGGAATTTTCCAAAGCTTTAAGGAAACACGTCTCTCTAAGTGAGCCATTTCGATGCCTCTCAAGCAGAAAAGGTAAAACATTTCCACGTTGGTTATTGACAAAGATGATTGGAATTTTCTTTTCCCCGTTGGCTTGGGCCAAACTACGAAGCTTTCATGGTAACCATCGCAAAGCAAACAGTCTAAAACATGGTTTTTGGCATTACAGTGGGCAAAAACATCGCATTTTAGATAATAAATGAAAGATAACTTCATATGAAAGATTATTCAAAAGCCTATGGAAGCAGATAGCCTACATGACTTCTTTCTACCTTAGTCGTAAAGTTTAAGTAGAAATGAGCTGACCAAAAGTTTCCAATGTGCCTGGCCGACACAAAAAAAAAGAGGTCACTCGAGATATCTGAAAAGAAACCATCCTCCAGCCATTTCGAGTGTAACCAGTACAAAGAAAAGCTGCCTCTACCGAAGCAGCTTGCAATTAGATAGAAGCCAAATGCTTGACGCCCGGTGTCTAACAACCTAATGAAGCAAAATGTAATCTCAAGAGAACTAGCTCTAGGAATCACTCTTCAACATCTAATGAGATGCACCTTTAAACCAAGAAGCCTCCGATGACAGCATGGGCTTCCCTTTCTCAATGTTCCCTAGTTTATACCTTGTACTCTTGCTGAAGTACTGTCTAACTAAAATATCAAAAGAAGAAGGCAAAGTATCCGAGAAGTACTAGACCCCGTTCAGATCACCCAGATAAAGGTCCCTTCCCCACTAGAGGTACGACCATCAAAGTTCATAGCCCTCAACCATGACTTGCTTATATGACACCCCTGGAGAAAGTAGACGGTGCAAAATAAAATGAATTAAGTTCCTCTTACTTTAGAATCTTTCAAAATGCCAACCAGTTTGGTGGCAAATGTGGTCTACAGCTTCCTTGCACCTTTCAGCTGAGGATCTCTGTACCACGAAATACATCCAAATCACTTGGTTGATAAATAAAATAGTTAGTCATATTATGTATTTATGTTGATTCAGACCTCTGAATGTGATTGAGAATGAGCAGCCTTGGTCCTGGAGGAATGTTCACATCTCTTAGAGCACTGCAATACACAAAAAAGATCAATAAAAAGGCCAAAGATAGCCAACATCGATAATGAAAGCATTCAACACAAATATGCATCGCAATATGATCCTGAATTGAATGCAGCAAAAGAAATAAGAGAAAACAAGAAACAACTTGCCTATCAGTGAGTAGAGGCAATGTTGTATCTGTTAGAAGGCCTTTCTTGAAGTTTTTCTCATAATTCTGAAGACCAAGGTTCGACAACATACTTCTTGTTTGAGAGTAGTAGACATCTTCGACAGGAGGCTGAGAGAATTTCTGTCCTAGCTGCACAAGCCACCAAAATTTGATCTGTTTAGCTCGCACCTCTAAATGTTATTAGATCCATCAAAATGACTCATAATCATCATCAAAGGGCCAAAACTTAAAATCCCATGAGGCTATTTCCAAATAATACATAGGCCAATGTATCCATACAAAGGGACCCCCTTAGGATATCCATATCTACTGACATTATGCTTGAAAAGCTGCAACAAATTGTCATAAACCATATATAGAGTAACAATGCTGATATACTATTCAGAATTCCAGGTTCCAAATATTGGATCTTCACCTTGAAAAGTCCACCCTGAACAAGTGCAAAGAAAAACCCCGAAGTAACTGCATTTGCCGCCTGATTTGGGCCACCCATGCCACTGACCAAAGAGAACATGGCTCCAGAACCAAAAGCTGCTACCATACTGCAGTGACAATACAATAGTTCAAGTAAGAGCAAAGAGAAAATCACAAACACACGAAATCCAGCTCCCGCTATCAATGGTCAATAATGTCCAAAGTAAGACAAAAGCTGAGATCCAGAATAATACTTTCAAATCTCTTAGGGCAACACAAAACCAGCTTTTAGGGTTTACTTCATCAAGTCCTATGATGAGCACAAATCATTTAAACAGAACTAAAAAGCACCTCAAGTTGCAGCTGCACTCTTCAAATACTTTATACTACACTAAATTTATAGAGGAGAAATTTTTAAGTAACTAAGTACCTGGACAAAAAAATTCATTATTAGACATTAGAAGTAGCTAACATGGAGACAAGGACCATGCCTGCATGTGAGAGAAGGGGGCAATTGACCCCATCGAAATTATTGATTTTTCCTACAGCATGTATAGATTCTTTAGTTAGGCATCAATCTGAAACTATTATGAGTTTTGACTCCCATTAAACACCATAAATCCAACCTAAGTAGATTTTGAACAGCTCAAATTACAACATAAAGCAGTGGAATTAAATGTACTCATTTCAATTTTCCTGTCTTGCAATAAGAAGATACAATTTTGCAAATGCGTTAAAAAGATATCCATGATATAAGTGCGAACTTGCTGAGCTACTTGGATTCACTTCTAAATCCTCACTCCTTGAGCTTGACTTGATTGTTCACAAGTTCAAGAAGCTTAATTATCAAATTGAATCAAGGTTGAGCTTAGTTATACTTCATCAAATAGGCTTGCAAGCCAAATCAGTGTCTCTTCCTCACATAACTCGCCACTCTAGGTTCCCCAATTGTCTTTTGCTATTAATTTTATAATTTTTTTGTATCGTGAGATGGAAATGATATGAGAGGAGGCATATTATCAACAAAAATCACCTGGACTGGACATCTTCCTTCCCCCTCAACCTCTTCATCACACAGGAGATGCCAGCATTGACGCCCGTCATGACAGCAAAATTGCGAGCTTGTATCAAGGGACCACCGGATAGAGCCTGTAGAAAAGAAAACCCATTTGTCATGTTCCACTTTACAGCAGTCGACGCTGATATTGAAAGTACTTCACCAACTCCCTCCATAGATTCTCAATATCTAGAGTACCTCAACACTCGCTCTTTCACACAAAAAAGAGCATCTCAAGAGTTCAACCGACTCAGTAGACACTTCATTCACCGGCGACATTGAAACTGATGACAAAACTCACAGCAGTCAACATTCGAGCGATAATCGCATTATCATCCTTCGATTTTGTAACTTAGTTCAGCATAGCCGTACTTTCTCCAGCACGACATGTAGCAATTATCACCGCTCATTTTCTCTCCTCCAAAATTCAATCACACTACAAGCTACAACGCAGACTTCCCCAACCTCCACATCAATACCAAAACGTGACTTAAGGATTTGACATGACCTAATCAGAGAACGGACAAGGAATCAGGAGGAAAATCGGAAAGACCGAACTGACCTGAGCTTGCTTGAGCGAGGCCATGGCCTGGGGGTTGAGGTTGGCCCCGGGGGGAGGGCCGAGGGAGGCGGAGACGTCGTTGGTGAGGGTGCCCATGATGGCGCCGATGGCGGCGCCCTGGGTGGCGCCGGTGGCGGTGACGACGGCGGCCTCGACGGGGAGGGACTGCTTGGAGAGCCAGTCCTTGAAGCCGGCCTCGATCTCCTTGAACCGGGACTGGAGCTGCTCGATGGGGTTGTTAGGGGGCAGGAGCTTGGAGACGACGACCCCGTGCTTGCCTTGCTCCATCTCTCGAGGTCGTCGGCGGCGGCGGCGGAGGAGGGGGCGATTTCCGGCGCGGCGTTAGCGGCGGAGGAAGGCGGAGGAGGAGGCTGCAGGGGTTTTAGGTGGGGGCGTGGAATTGTGGATAGGCAGCAACAAGAAGAAGTTCGGGTGCATTTTCGTAATTTCAGCTCCAACCGCTGCCGACCTTCGCACCTGCTCGATGCGCGTGCGTCTACCGAAATTATTTTATGTAATAAATATTTTAACGGAATATATATTATGGTTTTTTGTTAATGCCCTGCTAAATATCTAACTAAATATTTTCAAATACAATTATCTATGAGTCTTTCGGGTAAAATACGCATGAAAAGCTAATATAGCGGTAAATATTGATACCACCTAAATTTAAAATAATGGCTCGAAGTAACGTCCCAATAATGGTCCTTGAATACTCGCTTCTGGAGTGAGGCGAGGGTTGTGATAGAGAGGGGCCCTTCAATATTGGCCTACCATGTTTGGCAAGGGCTGGCGACTCTTGTTGAGATCAAGGCCTCATGAGCATAGTGTGGGATGTTGGATCGTAATCGAATTCCACGTGGGGTCACTTGAATTTTTTAATGTTTTCATTCTGCATTAACTGATTCATATTATAAGTATTTACATGACAAATTCAAATTAAAATGAAACTATTCGTTTGGCCAAATAATACACCAAAAGTGACCAATCCTAAAATGTATTCATTAGTCTACCTATGTATTTTTTTTTAAGTACTTGCCTAGATAAATTTTTATTTATGATAATTTGCTTCATCTGTATTTTAGCTCAAAGATCATTTTAACTTTTTCTCAACCCGAAGCACCCGAAACTTTTAAAATTGTAGATTCACATAAAGGTTTTTTAATAATTTCCTAAAATTTTAGTATTTTAAATTTTGACCGGAATAGAAGGGAAGGCTTTTCAGCTTTCCAAAAAGCACAAACGAACAGGTCATTGGGCCTGAATGGTCTCTGGTGCTTTTCTCTACTTCCTCTCTCCTTTGTTTAGGAGACGTTGTTTGGTTCGCTGGAGAGAGGATTATAACCGGGGTAAAAATCAGGACGCGATAGTTCCCGCAACCAAACACGCCCCAACTCAAACCCGAACCCAAAACCCGATTCCCATCTCCTCCTCCTCCTCCAAAACTCCCGCCTTCTTCCCCTCGCCGGAATCTCCCGCTCTCGCCGCATCCATTCGACCCGCCGCCCCGCTCCAGCACGAGCTTCGAATCCGTCTTCCTCGTCGGGCTCGCTTCTCTGCTTGCCTCGGCTTCCTCGAATCGCTTTCGGTAAGTAGAAATTCCAGCTGGTGTAACGGCATTAGCTTAGGGCTTTTTTCAAATTTCGTTTCTGACGGATGTCGTTCCTCGCGAGCCGAGCTTGTCCTTCTTCCGTCGGCGCTCGATGAGAACTGCGGGGACACGTCTCCTCGTTCTCTGCAGCTATCTTAAGCTGATTTTATGGGCCTGAATCGGTTGATTGCCGAATGAAACGGCTAAACGGCTCATCGCACGAACGCCTCCCGAGATTCGGCGAAATTGCGCGGCGTCTTTCATTTTCTGAAGTCTGGATTGGGGCATCTGTCGCTTTAGAGTTTCTACGTGCATGTTCGTTGCATTACGGGTGCATTTTCGAATTATGGTTTCCGTGCGCATACTTTGAGAAGTGGGGGATGCCCCGTTGCGTTATCGGTAAGTATAGGCTGTGTTCGAGTGAATTAGTCTCGCTGGTCTTTTGGAATTGGATAATGTTGGCGAATTTAGTTCAATGCTTCAAAGATGCCCCCCTCCCTCCCTCCATCCTTAGATTGAATTTCTATGCGGAAGTGTGATCAGCTCATTTTGTGCATCACCTGTTTGTTTATATGCGTTTGAGAGTTGCTGGGTCTTTCCAACATGACTAATGCCAATGTAGACATTTGTGCTTGCTGTGCGTGCGCATCCATGTATGCTGATTACTTTCAGGACTTATAACTCTGCTTTTGCTGTATTGTAATTTTCTAGGAGGAGAATGAGCTTTCTTTGTGTTAAATGTTGAATTAGGTTGATTGTTCGATTATAGAGCCTAGCATTGGTTTCCAGGAGCTTGATGTCCAGATGAGCAGCTCAAGGGAGAATTCACCCGACTGGCTCCGCGCTTTCAAGGTGCCTTCTAGGAATGATTCCAATATTATTTTCATAAGAATTTTATGGTTCTCTGTCATATTAGTTTAAATTTTTATGTTGATCAAATATTGTATTCACCTTATGTTAGTCGAGATTACAGAGTCACTTCTCCTTTTTCTTTAGGTCAAAATGATTTGAGCATCGGCAATCTTCTGTCTCCTTAAAACATCAGAGCTGAGACTTGTTTCTTATGTATTGACCAATGTGTTACAATGTTTTGAGCAATTTCCTCACTTTGACTCTTACCAAGATGGCATTATTAGACTCTTTTTTGTGCACGTGACTTTCACAATGGCATTATTAGACTTATTTCTGCTCTTCTCTTAACTGTATGCTTATAATTAGGATTTTCTTTTCTTCACAGGCGCCTCCAAATTCAACTGTCTCACTGTCCTCTGATTCTGATTATTCTCAAAATGACAGTCCTAAAAAGGAGGATGATGTTGATACTGATAAACTGCCTTTACGTAAGTTCATTGAAGTCTCGAGTAAGAGCAAATCTCAAGATTTATCCGTTAAAGAGACTTGTGCACATTCAGCCGAGAAGATTCTAAAAGAGGAGTCTCCTGAACAAAGACTTGGAGTAGACGATCCAGGATTCTCCAAAACTAAGAAATCAACTAATCGAAAGAAAAGTGAAGGTAATGTGGAGAGCAGACATGATTATTTAAGGGCTTGCTATAAAAATTATTAAAACTTTGGATAGCAAGCCATTAATTTGTGGTTCCATCTGGAGTTTAAATCCAATTTTGTCACTTAAATAGAAATCTAAATTTTGTCAACAGTACTTGTATCCAATTTTTATGGCTGGCAACTTCTTTACAGGAGATCAGAGACTTGGGAAGGTTAGGGATAAAGTATCGGCTAAAAAACAGGTAAGAAACATTCACATAGAAATCTTCAGTGATACTTGCACTGATCTTAGTATTAATTAAAGGAATTGTTTGGAGATGAGGACATCTTTTTCAGATGAAACTTTTTCAAGTTAAATGAGAAATAGTAGAGCTTGGAGTGTTGAGAATAATATCTTTGACAACTAATAATACAGAAAATTCCCTTCCAGGAACACCCTGAAGTTATTTATGAGTTCTGTGGTATTTAACGTTAGCACATGAGAGATTAAACTTAATGGATGGAATCTATTACCTTAGCCCAGTCATGTTTACTTAGGTGTTTGCTCAAAACCATCACAATATGGCTCTAGTCTTTTCGAGTAAATTCGTTCTTGAACCAATTTTGTGTTGCTTATAAGCTCACCTTTTGGTTGAGTAGGCACCGAGTCATTCAATTTCCACATTGTCATCGGATTCGGAGTCATCTCCTGCCAATCACCTTAGAAAAGAAGGCATTGCAAATCATGAAGAACTTCATGAGCTAAAAGCATCTAGTTTCCAAGGGAAGAACAGGAAAAAGAGGCATCTCTTACTGATGCTAATGAAAAGTCTCCAACAAAAAAGGCTTTAAAAGGAAAAGGTTTGAGAAAACAGCTGAAGTTGGAGGATACACAGGATACGGAGAATAAAACAGGTAACATATAATATAAAAATGTATAAACGTGGATGGGAGCCATGAAAAGCTTTGGGAGCATTATGAATCTACCCTCTTTCTATTCCACACTTGCATGTACAGGGGTCGGAATATATATACAAATTTAAAATTTGTGCAGGGGATGGAAGAGATGTTGAAGTTGCAGAGGAAGAAACATCTGAGAAGCATAGAGAACTGCATGTGAGAAGGCTTGCTAACACTTTAAGTTGATACTCTGTCTAATCTTAAATCAATTCATTGACTTGATAGTTATTTTTTCAGGTGGGCTCTTCAAGATTGCCTCTGGTGCTTTCGGAGAAGGTTCAACGTTGCAAGGTGGAGGAAAAAGCTTTATGTTTATCAACTTTTTCTTGTCTTTCAGTCTGGGAATGCATATTGTACGGTAGTCCTGGACCAAAACAATGCTGAGCAGTGTAAAATCCACTTCAAGAACATCTCTCGGTTTGGATTTGTTAGAAAACTACAATGCAGAGATTTTCCATGCAGGGAGCGGAAGTAGTCTACCCACTTCTTGTCCTTTGATTTACTTTCTTGCTCTTTGATGAGTAAAATCACAAATTTATGCTTTGAAGTCACCTCCTACTTCTCAAATCTTGTGCATAATTTAGCACATTGTTTTTGGCCAAGGATTACCTGAGGTTGCATTCTTTCCTCTGACATCACTTTTGGAATTGATTTATTATATTAGGTTACAGAGTACAGGAAATAGAACAAATTAAATTGAGAAAAAACCCTTTTGGCCGGTGCAGGCGCTTGTTGAATGTGAAGGGGATTCCATAGATTTGAGTGGTGATATGGGCTCCGTGGGTCGAGTAGTAATTTCAGATACTCCATCTGGAAATCAAGACATGTTCTTAGATTTGAAAGGTACATACCAACACCTTGACCCTAGTTCTGCTGTTTCTAGATATCTGAGTGACCCATCTGGTGCATCTGTAGAGTTGCTGGGCCTCCCTTGCAAGCTTATATTATTTTGACTTGTCTTGAGAAGTTTTCGCTATTACTGACTAAGTTGTGCGCTAAGGTAGCTTTAATCTGAAAAGTTGCGTTCCCCCAGTAATTGTAAATATATCCTTCTGCTGGTTTCCTTGTTAGGCATTCTGTCTAGTTGCATTCATGTCTGTCTTGGGTTTTGGTCCATTTTCTTGAGTAGTTCTGTACCACAATCGTGTGTCTTGAGCATCTTAATTGTATACTTTGACTTAGAGATGATGGGTTTGTGTCAGGAACCATATACAAAACAACCATAGTTCCTTGCAGGACATTTTGTGTTGTAAGTCTTAAAATCTCTCTCTCCCTCTCCTCGCCTTACCCCCCCCTCTCTCTCTCTCTCTCTCTCTCTCTCTGTTTCCCCTTTCCACACGCATGGACACACGGGCACATGGCACACTGACAGGAAAAGCTGGTCATGTTCATGAATAGATTGTGTATTCTTCAAATTCTTTTTGTTGCTTTGATGTGACATCTTTTATGTTTTCTTCTTTTAGGTTAGCTTTGGTCAGTCCGAGGCAAAGGTATGGTTGGTCTCTGTTTCGGTTTGTCTAGCATTTTGAATTTTTTCGGGTTTTGTTTCTTGTTAATTATTCCCCTTAACAATCAGGTTCTTTGCATCATAAAATCTCTTTCTCTGGAAGAAAACTCTTCCATCTCATTCATAGATATGCTTCTTGTCATATTTACTATGTTATAGGTGTTGCGTGATGAGTTGCAGTGCAACACAAGATATACCTTGCTGAGACCCTGCTTTTTCGACAGATAGAAGCAATTATGAATGACTTTGTTCAGCTGAGTGCACAGTCCAACATCAGCGAAGCTGAAACCATGGTTGAAGGTCAGGTTTCTTCATGTTATATAGCAAAATGTTATGTTCTCTGTGTGATGTTCACTTAACGCCTGATCAACATGTACTCTGTAACTTGAATAGGAACACTTGATGGCTTCTCATTTGATTCGGATGAGGAGCCTGATAAGGTATCAAAAGCCACTGCCGATCAAATTGATCAAAAAGATGTCGCAGAAGGAGAGACCGTTGGGAAGGCCAAAAGGAAATCTGAGAAAACATCAGTATGAATTTTCTGCATTCAAACTGAGTTATCTTTGAAGATTTGTTACTGTCTGTGTTTATAATCGGTAAGTGTGGTTATAGGGATTGCCTCGTAAGAAAGGTAAAACTACGGGGAGCAAGCCACAGCCTGCCAAGAAAGCTCGGAAGAAGAGTCAAGTTTCCAAGAAAGGCGCGGGCAAGAAATGAAACCTACATAGAGTTATAACATTTTTACCTTGATAGATTATTTGACAGCTGAAAATCTTGGACACGTAGTTTAACATGGTGACAGAAACTAAGATTGCATTGAATCTTGTAAAAGAGGTTGCCTCGCAGAACAGCGAGAGCCTTTATACCAGAAAGTTGTAGTTTCTCTGATTTTTTTCTAAATGTCAATCCGGTCAATTTAGATTTCTTATTTCCATAATTTTGTCCCGGACAAGTCCCATGGATTTCAACTGAATGACAAATCCGGAATGATAAGAGGAACTTGTTTTTGTAATATACATGCCAAATACTCCACAAGAAGCTTTACATAGCTTGTCTAAGCTTCCGTGTTCTAATTAAAAGCTGTAATAGTGAAGAATTGGCACGAGGGCTTATGGCAATATGCTTTACAAATAATGGACTGTGGAGATCTTTTCTTCTTTTCTCCCTATAGAATAGGCTATACTGGTCCCTGCAGTAAACACTTTCTTCTGCAATCCCTATTTTCTTTGTCGAAATGTTTCTTTATTACCTCTCTTCTTACTATTTGGTGTATAATCAGTTTGTTCACCATCTCGGTTATTGTCCCTGCTATAAAAGTTCTCCGCAGGTATGCTATGCTATGATCATCTAGACTATACTCTGATCAGGTAGATTCAGATAAAGTTGAACGAGGATTGGGAAGAAAATCAACATTGTGAATGGCAGGAGGATGCTAGAGCTGGAAGTCATAGCCACAGTCTTGCCACTTTTAGCGCTTTGTACTGCTGGGGGTGTCGACACGCTATCAGGTCTCTTTACCCTGCAGCGTCCACGTCGAGGATCTGTTGTAAGGCGGAACTTGAGTAAAGAGTTTGAAAGCAAAATTGCAGAATGAATGAAGAGGTTTTACAGAGAAACGTACCCATCGGAATTGGGGCAGAAAGTGATCGCGTAGTTATAAGCCTTGCAGGTGAAGGTACTCGTGCCATCATCAAAAGCGTAGCTATAGGCCCTCGGGCAAGCTCTCTTGAAGATGCTTGAATAGAAGGAGGGGCGACAGGTCGTCGGGTTAGCGAATTGCCCGCTGCAGCAATACTCATCTAGCCCGAATGCCCCGCATGCGCTCTTGCATGCGACTACCCCGTCTCCTCCCTCACCGCCAACTACCTGAAGCTCTTTCGGACAACCTGTTGCCAAATCAAATTTTCGTTTTTCCTCAACGTACTCATTCCAGAGCGAAGCAGCCAAACATCTTATCCTTCATTCTAGCCAAATGAAGCGCACCATCATAGATAAAACCATCATAGATAAACTTACCCATGTTTATATCTGAAGCGCAGCCTGTGGCATTACATGAGCCGTACACTCCTTGTGGCACCGCAAGAAGGGGCAAATTATAGCCGTCGACTATGCTTACGTCATAGTAGTCCTTGTCATTGCCTAAACCAAGGGTGATCTCGAATAGCGAAGCTGGAGGTGCTGCGCCACTACCGTCGCACTGCAACCTTCCCCCGCAGTCTCCGGTTTGGCATGTCCCTGCACCCAACTCGTCAAATGTGCAACCGGTCCTTGCCCATATCCTCCCGGACCATCCTGGAACCGATGGGATCCGGAGGCTTTGGCCAGGGTCTAGCCTGAACCCAGTCGTCGGAAGTTGCGGTGTCCCGGATCCTGCGAGGGTCCCGGGCCATATGGTTTGGGGGCAGTTGTTTGTTACAGTGAATGTGCAAGAGTTGGAACGAGGAAAGAGGAAACAGAAGAAGACAAGGAAGAGACCTTTCGAGAGGTCGGATGACTTTGTTTGCATCGTACTTGCTAAGTTCTTAACTTTCAAGAAAATCGCTGAGTTCTTAACTTTCACGATATTTTCTTGAAAGGGTGGGTTTGGCTGATAGGTTGATGAGGCTTTAGCAAGCCCCTAGATATGGCAATTTCTAAGATTCTTGGAAGTACGAGGGAAAATTGTGTACATAGGATTACGTTGCTTCCATGAATTTCTCAGCCGCAATATGACCCTATTGGGTTTAGCATTTCCTCCTAGCCTGATAGGCCTCACGAAGAAGCAATTCCTTCCTTCGGCTTTTGCGTAGGATGGGGACGTATGTCATGTAACATTCTCTCTCTCCTTTGGAATCATCTTCGAATCCCTAAGTAACGAATCAGCCTGATTGATTAGATGCTACCGTAAGTAAGATTTCATTTTAAAAAGGCGATTCATATTCTTTCTCGGCAGCGAACATTATTCTGTACTAAAGTGAATTTTGCCTTCACGAAGATACATTTGAGCTTAACAAAAGTATGTACGCTTGGATCTTAAGATTGATTTTGGAACGAATCGGAATGTTTTCTCCTGCCAAAGCTACCTATTTGTTTTAGGAGTCCTCTACTTCAATCTACCATCCATCGCCTGAAAAAGCATCAACCACTCAAATCAAATTGGCAGAAGGTTAGAACAGGGTAATGACCCTGAATGTTATGTTGCCAACCCAGAAATTGTCTAAACAGATACCATCCGGCGCTTGCAGTATCACAGAAGTTCTCAAAATTTTACAGATTCTGAGAATAACAGAGTCCCATCTCACTGGGCTGTTCAACTAATTACTACATCGATGAGCACTTTCTAATAAAAAGAAGGGATAAGTGCAATATAAGTCCTAAAACTTGTCAAAAAAGTATAATTGAGTATTAAAACTTAATTTGCTGGTTCAATTGAGTCCTAAAATTAACACAATTAGACTTACTAACGGAAAACACCGATGTGCGTAGATGTGACATTTCAAATGATTTTTATTTTCCATGTGTCTTTTTTTTAACTATTTTTATTCAAAATCTTTAAAAATTAGACTTAAAAACTAAAAAAGAAAACCTAAAATTTATTTAAAAAACAAAACTATTCAAAAATAAAAAAATAAAATGGCACCAGTGGGTGCATCCGTCGCCGCCACCCATCACTAGGGGGGCCGGCGACGATCGCCACCCCGAGTAGGGTGGCCGACCCTTGCCTTTAGGGAGGGCAAGCACCCATATTTGGGCATGTTGACTCTCATGGGAGGCCGACAACCATTGCCCGCCATGGGTGAGGCCTTATTTGCCTTGGCTCGAGGCTAGCAAGGCTCGCCAGATCTGGCAAGCCTCGCTATCCCTAAGCAAGGGCCGGCGAGGTCTCGCCCAAGGCAAGTGATGGTGGCTCTCCCCTGTGAGGGCCAACATGCCAAAATTTAGGCATCCTCGCTCGACCTAACAAGGGTCGTTCGCTCTCGTCTGGGGCCAGCAAGGCCTCTCCTTGGCCAAGCGAGGGCCGGCCACCCTCGCCTAGGGTCGGTGGTCATCGTCGTCCCTCCAGCAATGAGCGATGATAGCAAAAGCTCCCATCGGTGCCATTTTTTTAACAATTTTGTTTTTAAATAAACTTTAGTTTTTCCTTTTTAGTTTTTCAATCTAATTTTTAAAAAAGAATAATAATAATTTTAAAAATCCCTATGGGAAATAAATTTTGATTTAAAAATATCACATGAAAAATAAAAATTCATTTAAAATACCACGTCGAATCACGTTAGCATTTTTTCATTAATAAGTTTCACAGTATTAACTTTATGACTCAATTAAACCAATTTGATAAATTTTAAGATTTTGATTGCACTTTTGCAAATTTCGAGATTCGATTACATTTTCTTGACAAATTTTAAAACTTTTATTACACTTCTCTCTAAAATGAACTACAAGAGCCTAGCTCCAAATATACAGTAACTATTTTTATGTCATTGATCAGGCAACACCGCCATAATGGTTAGTCATTCCTAATGATTAAAAGATTAACCACCACCACAACAATGCACCAGTTTCAACCATCTTCCCAACCATCTTTCAAATCAAGAATGCCCATGTTACCCACCATCATAAATACTAACCAAGTCTTTCACACCAGCAGGGCACCTGTGGGTACATGCAAATGCATCGTCACTTCATAATTCAACAAGCAACCATGAAGAAAGACCAGAGACAAGACAAAGAAGTGACAATAATAACTGCCTCTCTTCGTATTGAATAAATTGAAAGGCTTAAAAAACTGCAGAAAGCAATCCCATCTTGGGCCTGTCGCTTCATAATTCAACAAGCAACTGTGAAGAAAAACCAGAGACAAGGAAAAGAAGTAACTATAATAACAGCCTGTCTTTGTATTGCATAAACTACCGCAGAAAGCAATCCCATCTTGGCCCTGCATACATCAAACCAGATAGTTTTAAGAACAAATACAGATTGAACAGAGAACTGATACAAGATTTTGCTTGGGGATTGTTTTTTGTTTTGGGGGTTTGGGGGTGGTTGTTTTCGTAACACAGAACAAATTGCGCTTGGTTGACTTTCACAGTTCATTTTCCAGGGTCAGCGGAAGCTTGTTGAGCAAGACCCCAGTGCAAACCAAACTGCAGCGAATTAAATACAAGTCAGCAAACCAGGCAACCCACAAAGATTCAGCAACTCTTGATCTCAAATGAAGGCAAAAGTAACTCCTTATGTGCATGTACAAATTGAGCTTGGTTTGAGTTTCACAGTTCATTTTCCAGGGTCAGCAGAAGGTTGGTCGAGCAATACCCCAGCGCAAACCAAACTTTTGTGAATTAAATACAAGTCAGCAGAGCAAGGAACCTGCCAAAATTCAGCAACCCTTGAACTCAAATGAATGCAAAAGTAACTATTTATGTGCATATACAGAAGATGGGTTCCAGTAGCGTAGCTGTTGCTGTTAGAAAGTAACCTAACTCTCCAGTGGATTTCTCGGGACATACACTTCTCTGGCTTCCCAAAGATGGGGCACCGACCTTAACCAAACTGTCAATAGTCCACCAGAGAAAACGTTTGCAACACAAGCAGAGATGTCCAAAAGCAGCCAAGTAGGAACCTTGAAGTTTCCCTTCTCAAGCATTTGGAATTATTTGTGCTGAAGAATACAAACTCCAGAACAATTCCCAGCATTTCTTGGTTGCCACACATGATTCAAAGCTTTAGAAGCCACCCGGAGAAAGATCATACACATTTCCATTCGTCTCCATTAAGTCCACCTGGTATTTGGATATCAGGACACCACAATCTGCACTGTCCTCGCCCATCTTCCTGAGTGAAAACTCTGCATGACTGCCACTGGGGAATCAATTACCTACACACGAGAAATGAACACAAATAAACTAAAAGCTCCAGACCTTTAAACTTCAGAAAATTTAGAGGAAAATAGATCATTCATCAATATTCAACAGATTAGTTATAACTCTCCTGAAAGTGCACATATGCTTCAACCCTGCAAAATTACCATGTAGAACATCAACACCCAAGAAAAAACAGCCAAGGATAAACATGAAATGCAACTGAAAGGAAAAGACTTAAAAGACAAATTAACACTCGCTCGCTCGCTCTCTCTCCCTCCCTCCCCCCACACACTCATAGAATATACATAATATGCATTAAATAATAAAGCCAAGTTTCAACCATACACCAATTCTATATTGCCCTTGATCTGGGAACTTGGAAAAGCAGCCCTGCATGGGTGAACAGTGGTCAAATTTGACAAACCAAAGGATTATAACCATTACACATCTGAAATACAACAGAAAATTAAAATAAGAGGTAAGAGCTATCAGTTAATAATCTCTTCTACAACTTTCACATTACATATAACCTTCCTCCCTGTAACCACTCAATCTGGAAAAGAAAGGGAAAACATCATCAAGAAAAGAAGAGGGAGTGACGGAAAAGAGTGAATAACGATTAAAGATGCTACAACGATTGCCGCATTGACCAGAGGCACCATGCGATAGTTACAGTTCAGAAACTGCAGTACAATGAAAGACAGAGTTCAGCTACAATATTGGTATCAAAGTCGGACTACAGAAGAGAGAATTTATCTAGAAATAGTTAGGCAAGATTGCATTAAACAACCGTAGAAATAAAGTCCTCCTACAAAAGGCAGGATATATCAAGCCTGCCATTTTTTAAGTATCCGCATTAAGTTCTTCGACATAAGTTCAATGAAAGGACAAAATGTTCCAGAAGCAACATAGCATAAAGACAATTATTTATAATCTAGCTCATGTCCATCCCGTCTCCAACTTGGCTGCAGATGGGACTGACAGCAGAGAAGGATCTCTCAAATGGAGAAGGATGAAGCTGTGCATCACGCCTGCGCTTAAATGCGCAGCTTTCGGAGGAAGAACTTTCAGCATCAAGCTTCCTACGGACGCCTCTCACAGCCTGTTCCTCAGTTGGTGTTAGGGGGAAAATCTTGCCGCTTGCTAGGCAAAGTGAACTATGGTTATCATACAAAATCCTCTGGTTACAATTCTTGTCACAGATGTGTGTCAGTCCTGTCAGTTTACAAAGGTACATGTTTCCACAAACATGTTCGTTTTGGCATTTCCGATCGCATTTGTGGACTGGAATAGGCCCATCCCGGCCTAAAATAGTTGACAGATAAATAATATTTCCAGCCCCTGCTACGATGGATTTGCCACATACCTCCATTGCTTCCTTTGACTAGAAACTTCTTAACTCCAAGACTATATCCCAAACGTTAACACCTTCCCCCGGAAATGTTCTGCAGAGCCCAACAAATCACGAAAAAATGATCAAACTCTCCACAAAAGGCTAAATGGCGTAGAAAGCTGTCAAATTCTCAGGTCTATTATCGTTTTATCTTTCACCACTCGCATCATCATCATCGCCTTCCACGACCTCAAGGCATGCGAGTGCTTTTTGTCATCTAATAAAACATAATATGGGCAATAATAGAGGAAATGAAAGAGAGACGGAGAGGGTGGGAGAATGAGCAGGGAAAGCTCAAAGGGTCGCAGATTATAAGCAAAAGCTGGAGACGACAGAGCTATTCAAAGGCCAAAAAAGGCAAATACAGGTCCCAGCTGCTCTCTCTTTATTTATACTGGACGCCATCCCCACAGAGAGAGAGAGAGAGAGAGAGAGAAACCCCGAAAGCTGAACAGACAAAATTTAGCCAAAATCTTAAATTTCTCCATGGAGACTCAGGGGGGTAATAAAAAGCAGAGATGGGTCAATTTCTCCTCGAACCACAATCGTAGCGCCAACTCAAATGGCTAATCCTCGCAGACCCGGTCTCAAAAAAGGCAATTTTATCCTCCTCCATCACCAACCCATAATTAGGAACACCAGCTAAGATTTCCCCACCAGATCTACGCCACACGAGCGCGCAACTGGCAGAACAGAATCGTTCCAAGGCAAAAGATGCCCAAAAAGCACCGCGCGGACAAGACACACGACAGAAACGAAGACCCTCTTCAGGGCAACACGACCAGAACCCAACAAATTCCACGGCCGAACCCACATCACCATGACCAGAGAGAAAGAAGACCGAGAAATCACACGAAAAAATCCCATCGAACCCAGAAGCGAGAAGCCACTCACCAGCTCGTCGAGCCACGGAACGCCTCGGCCTCCTCCTCGGAACCCAACAGGGACAGCGCCTTCCTCTTCTACCCTCCTCTCTTTCTCTCTCTAACCTGAAAGCGAAGCAGCGAGGGGACGCGGAGTGAACGGAGTATTTATAGAGGAAGGAGGAGGGGAGAGGGAGGGCCCCTGGGGGAGGGGGCTCGTCCCTCTCTTTCTTCTCGTGACGTTGACGAAGAACTGTGAGAGAGAGAGAGAGGGAGAGAGAGACAACAGACGAGATTAGGAGAGAAGTAGATGGAAATGAAATGCGAGTGAAATTCGTGCGAAATGAAGGGGCGAATTTGTCAGATCAGATACCACCCATTTAGAGTGGGAATAATGCCTTCCCCAAGCCCCAAAAAATAATTAAATAAAAAAAAAAAAAAAGCGAAAAGGAAAAAGATAGTGGATAATAATATAAAGCGGAAATATCAACCGGCGTTCACTGTGACGGGTCTAACGTCTCTCCCCCGCTTTATTCCAACGTGTTTTTCTTATTTTTCTTTCTTTTTTCGTTTTACGTCCTGATTGGGAGGAAATGAAGGGGGCGTGCGTGGACTTTTGAACGGTCTCGCCCTATCCTCGCCCTCCACGCGTCGCCGTCCGCGTCGTGGACGGAGAGGAAAGTGCGCCCGGTCAACTGGACTTATTGAACGGGCGCCGAGATGGTCGGTGGGCCTTTCGAGGGGCTCGCTCGCTCGGGGGAAAGTCAGGCCCAAACTCGCTTCACCCAATTGAGCTTTCCTGTAAAAGGCCCAATGGGCCATGAAAATTTAGGGGTGGTGGGCCGGTTTAACCGGGAACGGCCCACCTACCACCGGAATCGGTCCTGTCCGTTCCCTGGTGGCCGGGAAACCGCCGGTCCGTTTCGGCTCCCTGGTGGGTCCTGGATCTGGCGTTTTTCTTACTCTGTTTCTTCCTGTTTTCCATTTCGAAAGAGAAGAGGAGAAAAGACGATTTCATCCGCGATGGTGAAGGAGAGAACTGCGGGCGAGGATCAGCAGGATATGGACGGCGAGTTCGATTGGCGCGAGAGGTGTTGAGGGATCGTTTGCGACTCCCCTCCATCTGCATCTCCATCTCCATCTCCATCTCCACCCACCCTTCGATCTGCTGAATCTCTCACCGACCCAGTCTTTGATCTTTCTCCGTTGCGTACTGGTTGAGCAGTCCGGATGAGTGGCTTGGAGGTTTCGGAACCCGTCGTCGCCTGCCCTGCCGATTTGGGGTTTTCTCCAGTTCTCTGGTCTCCTTCAACCTCCATTGTTCTCCATTCTTCTTTTGCTCGGTTTTAAATCCACTGCGTCCACGCTTCGATTCGCAACTTGGCCGTCTTCTGCTTTATCGAAAAATAGGTTCTTTGTTTGTCGCATCGACTAATTAGGGTTTTTCGGATAAAATATAACTAAATTTG
Source organism: Eucalyptus tenuipes (assembly GCA_014182365.1). Classification (NCBI taxonomy): domain Eukaryota; kingdom Viridiplantae; phylum Streptophyta; class Magnoliopsida; order Myrtales; family Myrtaceae; genus Eucalyptus; species Eucalyptus tenuipes. Next base: position 3,740,994 of record CM024547.1, on the reverse strand, counting down.
GGTTTTCATTTTTGTAATAATAAAAATTAGAAAAAAAAAAAAAAGATATCGGCCCGGTCCGGTGGATGGGTCCACACCTGGAACCGGGACCGGACCGATATTTACCGGATCCGGTTCGGTCCGGTTCTTCTTGCTCCTAGAACCGTCAAACGCCCCTCCTTCATCTCCAAAGACTCTGCGTAGCTAGGGTTTTGAAACGGCGGAGGCGGCCGTCGCGGTGGGGCCGAAGATCATGGTGGGATTCAAGAACCGGTACATGGTGATGGAGGTTTTCCTGGATCCGAATCGAGAGCTCGGGGTGGATGACCCCATCATACTCACCCAGTTCAACGTATCCAAAGCGATACGGGACAGCGTCCTCGTGAACTTCGGGGAGTGCGGCCTCGCTTCGTCCCTCGGATCCTTTCAAGGTACTCTTCCTTCTTTATGGGATTCGTCCTATCCTGGAATCAGTAGGTGTTTGGAGGTTAAATTCTCTTGTTATTTCGCTACCAAGTTCTGTGATTCAGTCATGGTCAACCCCTGTGGTTGCGATCTTTCGTGCAGTGAAGTATGTAAATCCCGTCACAAAGCTTTGCATCATCAGAGCTTCTAGGGAGGAGCACCAGAAGGTTTGGGCTGCGATCACCTTGGTCACGAGCGTCGGAAATTGCCCCGTGCTGTTTAATTTACTCGACTTGAGCGGTGAGTCGAACGATTGTCGAGCGGGATGCTGAATAGCACAAAAATTCATCCTTTACTCGTTGAAATTGAATCATGAAATAAACGCTGTATTCTTCTACTGGCGATTGTGAGTGGGTTAGCTTAGTGGATCGGCTTTTGTAAAAATATCTTGTTTCAATCCGTCTTAACAAAAGAATAATACCGCCTGGTTTCTTGAACTGTGTTTTTATCTTTTTCTTTTATCTTTTTTTTTTTTTTTGGCACGAGTTGCATTAACTGAAGCTTGAACTTTGAAAGCATAATGGGTGCTGAATTTGCAGTGCTGTTATTGTGATACTAGCATGATTTTCTAGCAGACTGGGAAAAATTTCATGAGGTTATTAGTTCATATTTCTTTTCGTCTGACCATGGTGTGCAAAATTATTTGGTGGAAAGAGAGATCTTTTCCTGGAAGCTAATTGAATGAGATTTCTATTGGTGCCAGGAAGCATCAAGGCCTGTAAAAAAGCCGCCTTGAAGTGTGATGAGTTGAAGTTTGAGCAGTACAAGCTTGTCTCCGGGTCTCGTCTCTCACCCGAGGTGGTTCAGCAGATGCACAACTGCCAAGAAAAGATTAAAATTTTGGAGCACTAGGAGCGCTGCCCTTGTATAGTGTACACACCTTTGGCTGGTATGATCTTGTGCAATTGTTGTATTCTTTTTTCCTTTTATATGATCTTTCAAGTTTCAATGCAGTAGCATGTAATTCAAGCGCCTGAGCTGAATCTCTAAATGGTGTATATGTTGGCTGATGGCAAGAATCTTGTCCTTGTTTCTTTGGAGTGGTTATAAATGTCATGAATTATCACTGGACAGCACACACACTTGATATTCCAAATTAAACTACGGTATGGTGACTGAGGTTTCAAAAGCAGTTGAATTTGGTATTCCCACTTCTTACAGAATCTGCTGATTGGCAACAGAAATCTAGCTGTATGCATATGTATTATGTCTCATAAATTTTTTATATACGACTCTTCTCAGCGCATCTTTTGTTTGTCGATGTTACTATATCTTCTAGGCTTTATGTCTAATTTGATCTTGACGTCACGGTCTTTGCAGGTCTACCGAAGCAGGGCAATTGAGAAACCCTTTTCAACTTTCACCTTAAGGATCATAACTTTCCTTTCTTTCCTCAAGCCCCCTCAACCATCTTCTCACTGGAGTTGATATCCTGTATATCAGACATGCCAGGTGAGCTTTACGGCTTCAACTGCCATGACTTGAAATGCATGCCTACATGCCTACTGAAAGTAATTGATCCCATAGCCAGATGATCATATGGGTTTGGTCGATTCATGTGATTAGATTTACACCAAGGTTCAAGATGCAATATGGAATATGAAGCTGAGAGAATATGGTTTGAGCGCAAGTACAAAAGAATTGCTGGTACAGTTTATGCCTTTTGCAGGCAGTGTGCACCAGAGTCTGATTGCGCTCTACTGCACGGGACAATTTTGGGGTATCTTCAAACAACAATCTTTTTCTTGTTTTTATTTATGTTTTTTTCCTCTTTTTTTTTTGTTTGGGTGCGTCCGTGTTTTCTAACTTTGACATGTTGTATGCGAGTCTATCGATGTGGCACTTCGGAAAAATGGGGTCAAATTTGGCAAGGTCTATTTCAAGAATTAATTTCATATAATATCACCATGCTCGTGTGGTAAATATCATCATAATTCATGACACCCGGATAAAGATCGTATCTATTAAGAAAAGTTTTTTTTTTTTTTGGTAACCGAAGATCCGCCGAAGCCCCACTTTCACTTACGCTAATCGGGTTACACCGCCCTCCAATCGCGGATGGCATAGATAGACGTTAGTACCTCAGGGGGATTAGCCCTGGACCCCAACACCATGGCCTCCCACTTAAGACACTTTAGCAACGAGAGAGTTCAAACTCTTGACCTCGGCGATGAGGGAGAGAACGCACACCAACTGTGCTGCCCGTGGTTGGGTTCTATTAAGAAAAGTTTATAAAGGTGTCATTCATATTTATTGTCCTCATGAGTTGAGTCATTCATAATCAGGTGTAAGTTGATGATAGTCAGATTGGCTTTGGTTAATGTGATCTTAAGAGCGAGAATGCCGGTATCCTTAAATGTTTTTTTTTATTGTGCTTACATCCGAACTATGAAGCTAAGAGACACCTGAGTGTCCACGTCATCTTTATACGCCCCTAAAGTTCATGGAGAAATATATTTGATTTCTAATGCAATAGGAATTAATAAAACAGCTAGTTTCTATTCTATTTGCCGAGTCTCAGAATCTAAATAAATGACGTTTGCAAGCCTGCATCTGTTTTGGGCACTACGGGATGCCAGACGCTTCCCAATTGCATTGTTTAGATGTATTTGGACCCGTGTCTCTTGAATCCAATGGTTTAGATGTTACAGGACACAACTTCCTTTGCACACACAAGGGTTGAGCCACACCACACGCAACAAGAATTTCTTGAAACGCATAGCTAGCTGAAGCGGCTCTCTTTTCATTGAATACAATGCAAGTAACGATCCATGATTGGGGCTAATGAAGGGTTTCTTAGTGTCACTGTTTATACCTTGTCATCTAAATTTCTTCTTGCGTTCCAACTACTAAACTGGCATAGGTGAACTAATCTTTTGAATAATCTGGATAGTCCGTTGTCTATATCGATATGATTCAGTAATAGAAGTCAGAACATGAAAATGCTAGAAAGAGTTCATGCCGGTCGTACATCTGCTGCTCTCAATGACGGTCTTGGATGCACGGAGTTGCAAACTACTAAGCACGCACAAAAAATGCAGTCGTTCCTTGAATTATGGAAAAGGCTATCAGCATCAGAAGGAAAAAGGAGTATAAAAACCAAATACAAAAAAATGCAAGATATCTCCTCAAAACAGTTTGAGAAATCTCAGTGAAACTATATAGTAATGTTGACCATAGTCATCATGATAACAGGACCACAGCACGTTATGAAAACTTCTCGTAACTGATTTGACCCTCAGTTTTCAGTCCACAAAACCAAATTAAAAGTAAAAATAGCACCTATAAGACAGCTATAGAAATGAACTAATTAATGATCCTCATTTAGTGAACAAAACCCTCTTTCCTATATGAAAATGTATATAAATACATATGTTATATGTATATGACGTCATATATCATAGGTGTACATCAATAAATTTATAGGTGAATTGATAGCTTGAGGAAAGAAAAAAAAAAGAGAGTAGATATTACCTTACACAATTCTCTTAAACTGCATTTTTTATAACTAGAAGCAACATACATCGATAAAGAGAGAAACAGATAAAATCATTAATTGGTGAGTTTACATTTATTGACCAATACATCATTATTACATCCGAATTAACAAGTAAGGCAAACTGATGATGATATATTCTCCCGGAAACACTATATTAAATTGAATGAGATGATTCCATTTTCTTTTCTAATTAATGTAAAGGTACGTGCCTAACTAATGTCAAGGAAAGTGAAAGGAAATGGAACTTTGTGATGATGCAATTTAACTACAAAACTCCATTCTGCCAAACTTTGCAATTATTTATAGATATAATTGAGTAGCTGATCACAAAGTATTTTTGGATCACACTAAAATTGCAGACAACACTAATTCTGACTGCAGACAGGTGGGCAAGCCAAACTGAAACAGCAGCAGCTAATGTAACTTAAAGGGCGCTAAAAGTACGGACATCGTTACACAATTAGCGAGAGATTAATAGACTCAAGGCTAGATCAGGCGCCATCTTTCTAGAATCTAGGCGCTAAATGATCTATTCAAGTTGGGGCGGGAGGGTATCGCCCTGAGTGGCCCGGACGGATGCAGCTTCGCTGCCTGCAATCTCACTCCCTGCAGTATTTTTCTTCGCTATCACAAGAGCCATAAAAATTATTTGGTCGGTGAAGAGACGAATGAGAGGATTTGTGCTCCCATATGGAAGATAACGCAAAATGAGGAGACTCCAGATACCGAAGAGGGCGACGGATCCCAAGACCAGGAGAAAAATAGAGAACCAAGCAACTTTGGTTACGGTCACGTAGACGCCCGCCATGAATGCGAGAGGCATTGTGAAAATAGTTATCACCAACGGGTAAAATGATAGGACAATGGCAAGTGTGCTCGTATAAGGATCATTAACAAGTGACCAGAAGAGGAGGACGAGTGCCGTGATTGAGCTATACAGGGCGATGGCGTTGCAAGTCACAAAGACTTTGTACATGGCTTTGTGGAGCAATACGGGGATTCCAGCATTTCCGTCAGAACCATTATATCCTCCGGGAACGGATAAACCAGAAGTGAAAGTGACAGAGGCCACAAGCGCCATTATGACTGAGGAAGTATTCACATGGTCCCTAATTCTTTCAAAGTCCGGCGGTTCCAATTGTTTCGGTGGATTTCGACCGGTTGGCTTGCAGATAGCTAATTCTTTACTTGCCAGTGTTCCGGCACGTGCCACAGTTATCTTCGTTAACCACTGCAAGTAGTGAGTCGAAGAATAAACAAAGAAACGAACATATTATGTTTTGGGCAACTAAATTGCAGATGTGGGGGAGAGCACACTAAATGACATGCCTCCCTAATTTATGTTCTAGTTCCGCCCCTGATTGGTATAACAAATGATAACCTGTGAGAAAAGTGTAAAAGGTCATACCGTCCCAAGTAGAGGCCAAACTAGTTTAATTTCCTGCTCTACCACATCAAGAGCCGTCATGTTATTCTTATTGACCAACTTAAGATCAACTCGTCCGTCTCGTGCAAGAAGCAAGACCGGAGGTTGGCAGTGCAATGCAGCCAGATGCAGAGATGTATTCCCATCGAAATCTCTTGCATTTATGAGGTGACCGAATTTGGGATTTTTCAGTATGTATTTGACAGTTGCAGTGCATCCGTGCCTCGCTGACACGTGAAGAATATTTTGTCCCAGCCTAGTTAAGAACTCTGTAGGGTCTTGCCATTGACTAAGCAACGCCTCGACAATCTGGACTCTATTCATCATGCAGGCGACATGGATAGGGAGATAGCCCATGCTGTCTTGCTCCAAGACGCTTGTTGGGCACTTCTCCATCAAGAACTTGACTCCATCGAGATAATTGTCATACGCTGCCAAGTGGAGTGGAGTACCGTGTCCTGCATCTCTCAATTGAAATAGCCATGGCTTCTTTTCCCACATCTCAATCAGCATATCTAAATATAACGTGAGAAGTTATCTATTGGGATGAATATGATGTCTGTAATTCTTAAACAGTAGTTTATCTTATTCAAGAAGATCCGAATTATCAAGAGTTGACTCACAATTTTTGTCCCATAGGATAGCAAGCTATCATACCATATGTTCCACGTGCCCCATTAATCTAGACTTTGCTTGTGAAACTTGATTTTTCCACCACCAGTGGAAATCAAAATGAAGAACACGAGAGTGACCAAGAAGATCAAAGAATAAGCAAGAGCACAAAAGCAGGGCTTACCCATTTTCAAGTGTATAAGGGCGACATGAACAGGTGACATGCCGAAGATCCTTTGACTCTCTGATTGACTCTGTAATCTCCTCCAGTCTTCACCATCATTTAGCGCATCCAACAAGAGCTGAAGAACCTTCAAGTCCCCTGTTTCGACTGCTACGCACAATGGAGACTTGCTTTCGTTATTTTGACAATACAGCAGGCTAGGGTCTTTACTCACCAGATGACCGATCACTTTGCGATGGCAATTCCTCACAGCCTCATGCAGAGCAGAGTTGCCGCCGTGGTCAGGGTATGCTGGCGCCCCTTGGGGAAGGAGAAGCTCCACTGCACCAGCTTTCCCAGCTCTAGCTGCAATGTGAAGCGGCGTCTCTCCTCTGGAGTTCTCACAGTAGATCAAGTGCTCAGGGACGAATTCGATGATTGCTCTGACATTATCATCGCCTCTCGTATTCCATTCATGTCAGGTTAATTTGAGCGCGAAAGATCGGTAATTTTAAAAATGCACGGCCCCACCATTTTTAATATACCTGCCGCAGCGTGAAGCAGTGTATCCCCCAAGGGGCTGCGTCGCCCGAGAAGGACAGGCAAGGACACTTTTTCCTCGGCACAATGATTCTTCAGGGCTTCGATGAACTTGTCGACGTCCCCTTTCTTTGCGACCGAAAATAGCTGGGGAGCCAAAATATTGTCGCGTTGTGGAGGATCGTGCTGTTGCTGGCTCGGGTCGGCCCCGATTTTTAATGCTTCTAGTTTCTGCCTTCTCCGCTCCCAAATCTCCTGGTCACCTATAGACAGCACATCCATGTCTCGTGTGTGACTTTGTGTCTCCGACTATTGAGTGAATTTGCCTTGGTGTCCTGCTACGACTCAAATTTAGCATATTTATAGCCACAAGTCGAGTTCAACCTGATTGGCCAATGGACCTCTGCAACCCGCATTTTACCGACATGTCCACTTTGTGCCACAAATATTCTCACTTAACCCCTATGTGGGGAAAATTCGTTATGTCACTGTAGTATATGGACTTGTTTGTTAGAATTACGTTTTTTTGCTAAAGAAAATCAAATTTAAAAATTTCATCTGCATTTCAAAAGAAAAAATTATACGAAATATATTTAATATAGATATGAATCTACACCTTAATATTTATACAACATGAAATTTGGAGCATTTAGAATTGGAAACTATAAAAAAGTGTGCATTGCGAGATTTAGTTTTTCTTTTTCTTTTTTTTTATAAGAATCATATCATTTTTTTCTCTCTTTCTCGCATTAATGTTAGAGTAGAGGTGACGCACTTTGATTGGGTGCGCCTTGCACTAGGTTTAGCTTGGGTCTTTCTTTGAATAAAAGGAAATATTAAATATCTTTTGAATTGGGTTGGTGTAAGCTCGAGACTAATTGGGTCTGGTCGAGCCTGCCACCATCCGCTTGGCTGGCAGTCACGCCACAAGCTCTAAGAAAGATTTGTCCAAGGTGATTTATAAGTATTCTTTGCTCCAATGTGGGACTTGAGGTGCTATTAAATTCCTTACTTAAAGTAGTTATAGCACTTTGGTTGGTACGGAGGATAGATCCCATCCTTAAGATAGTCATGGCATGTTTGGTACGGGGATTGTCCTTTTTATCTTTTGTCACTTGCATCATCGTCGCCTCCTGCAAAAGCAAGGCGTCTCAGCTTTTTGTTCATCTATCTATTAAAGAATAATAATGGCAATCATGGAGGTAACGGAAAAGAGAGAGAGAGAGAGAGAGCGGGAGGTTGAGCAAGGCAAGCTCAAAGAGTGGCGGATTATAAGCAAAAGCGGAAGAAATTAAAAAGAAATGTAAGATTAAATTATTATCCTCATACATCACATCGACCATTAATTTAATCATAAATTTTTGATTTAGCAAATTCAATTTTAAACCTTTTAATAATTTACGTAAATTATCAAAAAGTTTAGTACTAAATTAACCAAATAAAAAAATATCTATAAAAAAAATAAATTATGAAAAAGTTTATGACTAAATTAATCAAATTTTCCCTAGGATGACCCGTAATAAGAAAGCAAAAAAAGAAGAAAAATTAAATAAATAGATCGAATATAGTAAAAGAGATTTGGAAAAAAATGCAATTGACACAATGAATTATTTCATCCGTGTTGATCATCATCCAATTCAGATTAAGGTTACTTGTCCCCCTTTCTCGTCAAAGTTTCCAATATATTTTCAAAATTGAAAAAGTTTAGAAAATTGTCAATGTACGTGTCAATTTTTATATGTTTGAAAGGTTTAAGATATTCCACATTGAATAAAAAACAAATTGAGAAGCAATAAACTCAAAAAGTAAAATTCCCAGAGCTTTTTCACTAGAATAATCGATTCCCTCAAGAAACTCTTAAAAAGAAAAAGCTTAAAGCTGTGGTCTGTTTATTGTTGCTTCTTTCGTCTTTTTTACGTTTACGTGTAACGTCCCTCAACCCCCTCTGCAGAAAAAAATCGTTACCAAGTGCATTATATCGACATGTTTGTTAGAATTATGTTTTTGGGAAAAATTAAATTTTTACTTTTCTGTACAAATTTAAACGGTAGTAAAAATACCAAATATACATACAAACTTACCTTTCAACCTTTGTATATTGCGAAAATTTTTAGTGTTTAGGAATTGAATAACATGTCGATATGCGCATACCTCAACATTCAACGACACGTAGTGAATATTTCTCATGACTCATTTGACCTCTCGATATTCTGTACACAAAAACAAATTAAAAGTGAAAATAGCACCCATAAGACAGCTATAGAAATAAACTAATTGATGAACCTTATTTAGCAAAAAAGACCCTCTCTTCCATTTGTGAATATAGGTCTATCAAATATCACATGTGGACATCAATAAATTCATAGGTAATTTGATAATTTGACAAATAAGTAGATATTGCTCTATTCAATTCTCTTAACCCTTTTTTTATTATGATCAGAGACATTATACGTCAATAATATAAGAGAGAAAAACAAATAAAAATTTTTGTTGGTGATTTTAGATTTGTTTATTACACCCAAATTAATAAGCAAGGCAAACCGATGTGATTTATTCTCCTAGAAACATTATATTAGATTGAATGAGATGGTTCATTTTCTTTTCTAAGTTAATGTAGATTTATGTGTCTAACTACTAATGTTAAGGAAAGGGAAAGGGAATGCAACATTGTGATGATGTGACTCGATTACTAAACTCCTTAGCTGTTATTTATAGATATCATTGAGTAGCCAAGCACAAAGTATTGTGAATCACTGAATCGAAACAGCAACAGCTGATGTGACTAAGAAGTAGCCAAAGGTACGGACATCGATACACAATTAAGGATCAGATAATAAATTCAAGGCTGGAACAGACGGCATCTTTCTAGAACATGTAGGCTTAAATCATTCTTCCTAGCGGGGCCGGAGGTTATAGTCACGAGTGTCCTGGATGGATGTAGCTTCACGGCCCGCAGTCCCACTCCCTGCAGCCTCTCTCCACGCTATCATAAGGCCCATCACGTCCCGCAGTCCCACTCCCTGCAGCCTCTCTCCTCGCTATCATAAGGCCCATAGAAATAAATCTGTCGGTGAAGGCACGGATGAGGGGAGGTCCGCACCCAAGCGGTGTATACATCAAAATGAAGATACTCAAGGTAATGAAGAGGGCGACGGCTCCCAAGGCCAAGGTAAAAATCGATAGCCAAGAGAGTCTGGTTATGGTCACGTAGAAACCTGCCATGAATGCTAGAGGCATTGCGGCAAGAGCTACCAACAATGCGCCATTTGATTGGCGAATGGCAGCTAACCTCAAGTAAGGATCGTTAATATGTGTCCACAAGAGGATCACGAGTGCCATGGTGGAGCTATACATGGCCACGGAGTTGCTAATCACAAAGACATTGTACATGGATTTGTGGAGCAATATGGGGATTCCTGCATCTGGGTTAGAACCATTATATCCTCCAGGAACTGAATAACCAGAAGTGAAAGTAACAGAAGCCATAAGCGCCGCCACAACCATGCGAGTATTCACTTTGTCCTTAATTACATCCAGTTGCTGCGGTTTCAATCGTTTTCGTGGGCTTCGATCGGTTGGCTTGCAGATAGCTAATTCTCCACTTTTCGGTGTTCCAAAAAAAAGAGATCGCAAAACTATGCTCGTTAGCCTCTGCAAGTAGTGAGTCAAAGAATAAACAAAGAAATCAAGACATTATGGTTTTGGCAACTAAATTATAGATATGGGTGTGACACTGTGAATACACTAATTGACATGCCTCACTAATTTTATGTTCTAGTTCTTTATCTGATTGGTATACGTTTGGCAATGTATAATTACCCGTGAGAAAAATATAAAAGGTCATACCTTCCGAAGTGGAGCATTAAATACTTCGATGTCCTGCTCTACCACGTCAAGAGCCGTCATATTATTCATGTTTACCGAGTTACGATCAACTCTTCTGTGTCGAGCAAGAAGCATGACCGAAGGTTGGCAGTGCAACGCGGCTAGATGCAGAGGTGTATTCCCATTGAAATCTCTCGCATTAATGAGTTGATCAAATTTAGGATTTTCCAGTATGGATCTGACAGTTCCAATATGTCCATACTTCGCTGACACGTGAAGAATATTTTCTCCTAGCCTAGTTAGAAACTCCTCGGGGTGTGGCCATTGTTGAAGTAGCTCATTTACGATCTTGACATGATTCATCATGAAAGCAACATGAATAGGAAGATACCCGTCCGTGCCATCTTGCTCCAGGGCACTTGTTGGGCACTTCTCCATCAAGAACTTGACTCCATCGAGATAATTCATGTATGCTGCCAAGTGGAGTGGAGTGCCGCCTCCCGCATCTCTCAATTGAAATAGCCACGGCTTCTTTTCCCACATCTTGATTAGCATATCTGAATATAACGCAAGCAGTTAATCATTGGGATGAATAAGATGCCTATAATTTTCAAGAGAAGTTGATCACGATCCAAAGTGTCAGGAGTTTTGCCCCATAAGATAGCAAGCTATCATACCATATGTTAACGTGTGCCTCATTAACCTAGCATTTGCTTGTGAGACTTGATTTTCCACCACTAGCGGAAACCAAAATGAAGAACACAAGAGAGTGATGACCAAGAAGATCCAAGAATAAGCGAGAGCACAAAAGTAGGGATTACCCTTTTCCTTGCGTATAATGGCGACATGAACGGGTGACATGCCGAAGATCTTTTGACACTTTGATCTCCTCCAGTCTTCGCTATCGTTTAGCGCTTCCAACAAGAGCTCGAGAACCTTCAAGTCCCCTGTTTCGACTGCTATGCACAATGGAGACTTGCTTTCCTTATTTTGACAACACAGCAGGCTAGGGTTTTTATTCACCAGATGATTGATCACCTCGTGATGGCGATTCCTCACGGCCTCATGTAGAGCAGAGTTGCCGCAACGGTCAAGGTATGTTGGCACCCCTTGGGGAAGGAGAAGCTCCACCGCACCAGTGTTTCCACCTCTAGCTGCAATGTGAAGCGGTGTCTCTCCTCTGGAGTTCTCACAGTTGATCAAGTGCTCAGGGACGAATTCGATAACCGCTCTGACATTATCATCACTCTCTGTATTCCATTCATGTCAGGTTAATTTGAGCGCAAAAGATCGGTCATTTAAAAAAAGCATGGTCCCACCCTTTTTAATATACCTGCCGCAGCGTGAAGCAGTGTATTCTTGGCGGGGCTGCATCGCCGGAGAAGGACAGGCAATGACACTCTTTCCTTGACGCAATGATCCTCCAGGGCTTTGATGAACTTGTCCACGTCCCGTCCCTTCGCGGCCGAGAATAGCTGGGGATTCACAATATTGTCGGGTTGTGGAGGATCGTGCTGTTGCTGGTTCTGGTCGGCCCTGATTAATAATGCTTCCAGTCTCTGCCTTCTTTGCCTCCACATCTCCTGGTGCAGACGGTCAGCCATCTCTCCGTGGGTGACTGTGCCCTGTGACTTTGAGTGAAATGCCCTGGCGTCCTAAGAATCAAATTCAGCAGAGTTATAACGACCAAGTCGAGTTCAAAGAGATTGGCCTTAATGAACCTCCCCAACCCACATTATACTGTTGTGTTAAATTGGTCTCCAATGCGCATATTCATCTCTTTTTTCTTCTTTATAAGAAAGCCGAAAAAAAAGAAGAAAAAGAAATGGCAATATACACTTTGCCCATGCGGAGTTTACACGGAATTAATTTTTTTCCCCTCTAAGTAATCCAATAGTAAAAGAGACCTGGAATGAACAAACGCGTTAGATGCAATGAATTTTTTATAACTACGTCGATATTGGGGGTAAATCTGTTTTCTTTTGAACGAAGTTACTTGTCCACCTTCTCTTGCACCACCTTCTCTTGCATGCATCCGAGAGAATAGAATCATCCCAGGGTAAAATGATCCCAAGGAGTATCACACCCACAAATAATACATGACAAAAATCTAAGACCTTCTTCGCACCAGCAGCACCAAAACCAACAAATTTCTACAGGTGAACTCAATCGCCATGACCAGAAAAAGAACCCATAAGTCGCATGATCAAACCAAAACAAAGCCACTTACCACCCTCTTCAGAACCAACACAGTGCATTCCTCTCCCTTTCTCCCCCCTCACTCTCTCTCTCTCTCTCTTGAAACCCAAGTCCAGAGGAGAGCCAAGTGAGTGGAGTGATTATAGACGAGGAGAGGGCCCACAGGCTTGTCCTTCTCTCTCTTCTTGTTGACGTTGACAAGAAGTGAGAGAGAGAATTATGGGGAAAGTATAAAAAAAGTCTTAAATTTATTGTGTTATACACCTTTCAATTTGTCTAGTATAGTCACACTAGCATAGCATACCGACATAGCATACCGAACAAAATCATCCCACCAGAATCATCCCACCAGGCAAAATGATGCCCAAAGAGTATGGCCCCCACAAAAATGTAAGACCTTCTTCGTGCACGAACAGGTTCACCAGAACCAACAAATTTCTATAGGTGAACTACGTCACCTTGACTAGCAAAAGAACCCATAAATCACATGGAAAAAGCTAATCAAACCAAACAAAGCCACTTATCACCCTCTTCGGAACCAACACAGTGCCTTCCTCTCTCTCTCTCTCTCTCTCTCGAAACCCAAGTCCAGAGGAGAGCGGAGTGAGTGGAGTGATTATAGATGGAGAGAGGCCTTACAGACTCGTCCTTCTCTCTCTTCTTGTTGACGTTGAGGAAGAAGAAGAGAGAGAGAGAGAGAATTATGGGGAAAGTATAAAAAAGGTCTTAAATTTATTGCATTGATACTAATTTAGTACTACACCTTTCAATTTGACTAGTTTAGTCACATGAGCATAAAACTGAGAGAGCAGAATCATCCCACGGCAAAATGATGCCCAAGGAGTATTGCACCCACAAATAATACACGACAAAAATGTAATACCTTCTTCTCACCAATAGCACCAGAACCAACAAATTTCTACAGGTGAACTACATTGCCATGACCAAAAAAAGAACCCATAAATCACATGAAAAAAAGCTAATCAAACCAAAACAAAGCCACTTACCCTCTTTGGAACCAACATAGTGCCTTCCTCTCCCTCTCTCCACACTCAACCCCCCTCTCTCCTCCCTCCCTCCCTCCCTCTCTAGAAACCGAAGTCCAAAGGAGAACTGGAATGAGTGGAGTGATTATAGATGAGGAGAGGGCCCATGGGCTTCCTTCTCTCTCTTCTTGTTAACGTTGACAAAGAAGAGAGAGAGAGAGAGAGATAGGGAAAGTATCAAAAAGTCCTAAATTTATTACATTGCTACTAATTTAGTTATATACCTTTCAATTTAACTAATTTAGTCACACGAGCATACAATTGAGAGAACAGAATCATCCCAGGGCAAAATGATGCCCAAAGAGTATGGCACCCACAAATAATACATGACAAAAATGTAAGACCTTCTTCGCACCAACAAGACTAGAAAAAACAAATTTCTACGGTTGAACTACATAGCCATGACCAAAAAAAGAACCCATAAATCACAAAAAAAAAACAAAAAAACTGATCAAACCGAAACAAAGCCACTTACCAACCTCTTTGGAATCAACACAGTGCCTTCCTCTCTCTCCACATTGATCCTCTTCCCCCTTCCCCCTCTCCCGAAACCGAAGTCTAGACCAGAGGGGAGTCCGTGGAGTGATTATAGACAAGGGAGGGCCCACGGGCTTGTCCTTCTCTCTCTTCATATTGACGTGACCTTGATGAAGATGTGAGAGAGAGAGAGAGAGAGAATTATGGGGAAAGTACTTAAAAAAGTCCTAAATTAATTTATTGTATTTGTGCCAATTTAGTCGCACACTTATCAATTTTGACTAGTTCAAATTCTAAACTTTTTCACATTTGCATCAATTCAATGCATCCGGTCAATTTTGACTGACTAGGCGACACTAGCCAATGGTCCTCTAACCAATGACATGACAATTTTTAATTTTTTTTTTTTGGAATTTTTTTATTAATTTTTTCCTCTTTTTTTTTTTTCCTCTTCTTCCTCCTTTGCTTCTTTTCCTTGCAATGGAGTGGCGAAGCCGCGCGCGAGGCGGCTTTGCACAAATTTAGGCAAGGCTAGCCTCGCCATGGCCTTACTATGGGTGAGGGCCCACGATTGGCAACGCCATGGCGGCCCTCACTCGAGCCTTGGTGAACACCACCATGGCCTTGCTAGCTGTGGGCAAGGTTGCCTTCGCCCATGGCAGGCGAGGCTAGTCTCGCCTAGATCTGGGCAAAGCCGCCTTATTTGTGGCTGAGGTTGGGTGAAGGTCGCGATACTTGCTGTCCCGTACAGAGAAGAAGCCCAAAGAGGAAGAAAAGAAAAAAATTTAAAAAATTAAAAATTATTAAAGAATTGTCATTTCAAATTGGCCAAATGGTCGATGTGCATGTCAATAATGGCCAAAATTGACATATACTGAATTTGTACGAATGTAAAAATGTTTAAGATTAAATTGATCAAATTAAAAGGTTTAAGGCTGAATTGATACTAATACAATAGGTGTTGATGACTTTTTTTGTTATTTTCTCCGAAATTACAGACGAGGATAGGGCCCATAGGCTTGTCAAAATTATAAACAAGGAGAGGGCCCACGTCCTTCTCTCTCTTCTCATTGACATTAACGAAGAAGAGAGAGAGAGTTATAGATGAGGAGAGGGCCCACAGGCTTGTCATTCTCTTCTCGTTGACATTGATGAAGAAGTGAGAAAGAGGGGCGAGAAAATATTTAGGCTACGTTTCGTGGTCCGTGATTTTAATTGGATTTTTAATTGGAATATAATAGGATAGGATATGATATGAAATCCTTTGGATTTTTTATATCCTATCTATTATTTGGTGAAATTAAAGTCGGACATATTCACATAAATATGTACATTTTTTTATATAAATGGCATATTATTATAAATGAACCTAAATGTTCATAAATGGAGATGGTGAAAATCTCTCGTAACACTATTCCTTAATTTATTTTATTTTTATTTTTATTTTATTTTTCCTCTTTTTTATATTATTTTCTTTATTATTTTTCCCCTTTCATCATTCTTTAATAAAATTTTATCAAATAGTAAACTGTACTAACATACCTAAATATATAATAAATATAAATATTTAATTTATAGATTGAATGTTTATTATAAGATAGAATTAAAGTTGAATATATAAATTAAAATAAGATTAATTAAAAATAATTTTATTTTAATTTTTAATTTCTTAAATTAAAATTCAAATATTATTTATATTAAAATATAATTTCAATTTTTTAATTTAATAAGTTTGTTATTCGAGAAAAATAACTTTCCTATTATGGACATTAGAAATCCTATCCACCTTTATCCCACCTCTCCCGTTGGATAATTTTATCCCGCCTATATCCCTCTTATATCCAACTTTAACCAAACGTAGGATAGGATAAATCATATAATATCCCAAATTTTATCCCGACTGCAGCCTTAGATTGCATTAAATTCAAATTCGAGATGATAAAGTTGGAAATAAGAAAGATAGAAATCGAATGTAGAATAAAGGTAAATAGTATTTCTAATTTTCTACCATCCATAATAGGAAAGTAATTTTTCTCAAATAATAAATTTCTTAAATTAATAATATTAAAATTATATTTCAATATAAATAATATTTGAATTCTTATATAAGAAATTCAAAATAACAAAAAATAAAATTTTATTTTTAAATTTAATCTTATGTTTTATATATTCGAGTTTAATTAATATAAATATAATCATATTTATTACATATTTTAGGTCTATTTAGTGAAGTTTTATTAAAAATGATAGAAGGGGAAAAAAATAAAAAGGAAAATAATTAAAGAAAGAGAGGAAAACATGACAAATAAAAATAAAATAGGAACAAGTGCTGTGAGAGATTTTTAAATTAGCCCCGTACAATTGATACAATTGATAGAAGACTTTTTGGATAATTTTGTCATGAATAAGTAGTGTTTACACGCCATTTTGATTATTAAGGACACTGATGACCAAGAAGATCTCGCTTTCACAATTATTACATGATTAATTATTGAATTCAACTAAGAACAAAGTAAATGTGAAGGTTGGATGATTACCCACTAACTTGACATGCCATGTCCTTGTCATGGCCTTACGAGGATCATGCATGTTGGGAGATTTTGTCCAATAGTTTAAACTATTAGATAAAGACGTGATTTAATCTTTAATTATTCAATCACACTCATTCACGCTTAGTCTAGTTTTTTTGCCCAATACTAAGTATTGACATATTTAATTGGAGAGGAGGCAAATGAGGTTTAGTAAGATTTGAATTTAGAGCCTACAATTGTTTTAAAAGCTTAAATTACTAGACAAATATATGGATTAATATTGGAAAAGGCCTTGGGAGAGATATGTATGAGAAAGGGAGAGGAGCTAGAGATCAGTGGCTTACTTAAATACAGAGGGGATTGAATCGAGACCGGAGGAATATCGAGGAAGACGACAACGAAGACGAAAGAGAGAATTGTGTGTGGATTTATCAAATAGTTTTGAGAGATTTGAGAAAATGCTTTGGGGGATATGAAAGTGTATTTTCGCCGTTATTTGAGCGAAGTGGGGTGTCAAATGACGAATGAGGAGACGCATATTTCGTTCTGGCAGGGGCACTATGGGGAAAGCACGAGATGGTGACTGAGTTTGTAGTCTGTCTCGACTCGGTCCGAGTGCGGAGTTGCCTTAGCTAGAGGCGGGAGAGAAGGGGAAGAAGAGAGGGAAAGGGAGGGGGGTTGGCGTTCTAGAAGGCCTTGGAGGTTTCCCGGGCCCTCACATGCGTTTTGAGTTCACATGTGGGAGAGTAGTTAACGGAGAAGAAAAATAGTTAAATAAACGAAATGGATTTACTCCTCTTCTTTTACCATTGATTTTCTGCGAAATTCTTTTTTTTGGAAAAAACCAAAGAAGATGGATATAGTGGAGGTTAATTCTTTGTTATTTTTCTACCAAGTTCTGTGATTGAACCCATGTGATTGTGATCTTTGTGCAGTCAAGTATGTAAATCCTATCACGAAGCTGTGCATTATGAGAGCTTCTAGGGAGGAGTACCAGAAGGGTTGGGCTGCAATCACCCTGGTCACGAGCGTCGAAAATTGCCCGGTGCTGTTTGATTTACTTGACTTGAGGGGTGTCGACCGGGATATTGAATAGCACAAAAATTCATCCTTTACTTGTTGAATTGAATCATGAAATTTACGCTGTATTTTGCTACCAGTGATTGTAAATAGGTTAGCTTAGTGTGATCGGCTTTTGTAAAAATATCGTCTCAATCCTTCTTGACAAGAGAACAATAGCACCTGGATTATCAAACTGTGTTTTTTTAAACAATTGCATTAACCGAAGCTTAAACTTTGAAAGCATAATGGGTGCTGAATTTGCAGTGCTGTTATTATGATACTAGCATGATATTCTTGCAGATTGGGAGAAATTTCATGTGAGGTTATTAGCTCGCATTTCTTTTCGTCTGGCAATGCCATCACTATGTTGCAAGAGCATGCCAAAGTACAAGAACATTCCAAGGACGAAGGCATAAGCGAATTTAGTTGAAGAAAAGAGCTACTAACATTTCGAAAATGCTCCAAATCCAATTAAATTTGCAATGAGCTAAAGGTTTTAAAACTTTGTTTGTGAGCCACTTCTCTCGAGGCTTTGGGCCGAGGCCTCTTCAAAAATATTTTTGGGGATTTGGCAATTTTTTTTTAGGACCTCTCTAGCAAATTGCCAACCTTGGCAAGTTTTCGGAAGGCCATCTCTTAAGGTTAATTAATTTTTTTCTTCCAAAACCATCCTTGTCAATTTCTTCATCCTAAGGAAGGCCAAATCTAGCTACCAACCTGGTAGTCTACGTTGATTGAAATTGCCGGACACGTTGCCGACTCTTAAGCCCTTCGTTGGTTTTGAGATTTTTTTTGCTTTTAAAAAAAAGCAAAAGTTCGTTACAAAGTGTGATTTTTCCAAACACCATTTAAATCAAAATTGTTTCCTAAATGAACTTTTAAATTATAATTTATCAAACATTTCAAAAAGCCCATTTACTTTTGCATTTTTCCAAAGAATCAAATACACCCTCAAAAGCCTTTGAAAATACAATTGCATTATCACAAACTCGCCAAAAAATTTGCCAAATCTCTTTCTCTTTCTCTTGAGCCAAAGGCCTTTAGTTTTCCCAAAGCAAGTCCCAGCTAGTATTAAAATTTTCCCAAACACTCACCTGATGGATTTTTATTAGATGAGCCAAGTCAAGTCGTGGGTCCATGTGGGTCCATGCTGGGCGAAACTCGACTAATAAGGGAAGGGCCATAAGAGAGGAAGGGCAATATATAAGTAAAAAAGAAGAAAGAAGAAAGTTTTGATATAATACGTTGGTATACCCCTCTTACCCCTCCCTCTTGAAGAACTCCGAGGCTTCAATCAATTCCTCTGGGACTAGAACTATTACTTAATTTGTGGCAAACAATATATGTCTTTTTGTGAGGTGTTACATATTTTCAAGAATTCATTTCCTACAATTCATTTCCTACATTGGTGTTGGTGTAGAGCGATGTTCTTCATGTTTTTAACATCATGTTTTTATAATTTGTTTTGGGCTGCAATTTTAAGAAATGTCCACATCTAGTATTGTTGGCCGCTAGGAGCCTGGCTGCGCATCCACAATTGCGTTGGCGCATGCCCAACCCTATGCGCCAACACGTAGGGGTGCCAACGGTTCGGTTCGGTTCGGTTTTTTTGAAAAATCGAACCAAACTGAACCGTTAGAAAAATCTTCCGAACCGAACCGAATGAGACCCGAACCGAATAGGAACCGAACCGAAATTTCGGTTCGGTTCAATTTTTCGGTTTTCAGCTTTTTTTTTTTCGATTTTTTTTTTTTTTTGTTTTCAATTCTCTCTTTTTTATTTTCAATTTTTTAATTTTTTTTATTCCCTAAATCTTCTTCTTCCTTGCGTTCTTCTCCCTCCCCGAACAACACCTACAGCTTCCCTGTTTCACCGAAACAGCCTTTCCTCAAATCTCACCCAAAAACACCATCAGCCGAAGCAGCCAGCACCCACACCGTCACCGAACCACCACCCTCTGCCGGTCGTTCCCTCCAATCGGCATCGACTACCGCCGGCGGACTACTTGGCTCGGCTTCCACCGAGCTTGGCCGGGAAGATAGAACTCGGCCCCATCGACCGGGCACTGTTCGAGGTAGCCCTGATGCCGACATCTTCCAACACCCACCCGTGCCAACACCGGTAACCTTCCCTTTCCTCGAACCGTCCACGACCAACCCACAAAACCAAAGAAAATCTATGCGGATCTGGCCTAGACAAAACGTCGAACATCTAGGGTTCGCCCACGAAAAAGCTAACGAAAGCTCGACCGGGAGATCAATCAACAATCCAAGCAGAAACAACAACCAAGCAAAGTCTAGAGACAACAAATCGCAGCCCGCCGGGGTCGGGCCGGAACTCGGGCGAACCGAAGAGCTGCGAGCTTTGATCCGGCGAGCCAAAAAACGGAGCAAAAGGAGCACGTTTGTGCTCTCGAGTGACAGGGCCCTACTCGGCTAGACGAAGGTGGCCAGCAGGCGGGCCCGAGACGGATCGAACCGTGGCCGGCCGCCCTGGCGACACTTCTTCGACAATGGTCGGCTTCAGGACCGGCTCGGGCTGTGAGTCCCACTTCCTAGTGAGCGACGCGAATGCCCTGTTCGGAGACGGGCACACGCGGAAAGAGGATGAGCAATCGTGGGTATGGCGAGAAGGTGGGTGGAAGGCGGTCTCTTCGAGGCCGGAGGGAACATGAGCGAGCGGGGGCGTCAGTCTCAGCTTCCATTGGCGTCACCAAGTTCATCTCTTTTTCCTGGGTGCAGTGTAGTCAAAACGGGAGAGGACATATTTTATCAATTTTTTGTGGTTCGGTTCGGTTAACCGATAAAAACCGAACCAATAAAAAAATATTGGTTTTTAATGAGAACCGAACCGAAAACCGAACTGAACCGAAAAAACCGAATTTTTCGGTTCGGTTCGATCGATTCGGTTTTCGGTTCCTGACACCCTTACCAACACACATCCAGGCATCCGGGCAGGCACACGTGCACACTGCCCCTTGCACACACGCCCCGCTGCTCGTGGTCGCTCACACACGAAGGGGACACATGCCGACCTAGATTACCTTGGCATGCTTCACCCAAAAAGGACTAAACCTCATCTAGGTATATTATATAGGTAGATTACCTTGGCATATTTTAAGCTGATGAAGATGGATTACATAATAAGTTTAAAATAGGAAAGAGAATCAAAGAGACATGCCACGCCATGTAAATTACGTCGTCACAGAGGTTATCCAACAGAATTGTTTCCCATTTCATTTCTTCCATCTAAAGTAGAAACCGGATGGGATGGCCACCCAAAGACAAAGACGAAAGCATTCTAAGAGTAGAAACGGCCAGTTTTTTAAAAGGAACTTCCAGACCATCCGCTCCCTAACAAAAGCAACAAAACAAGTTATAACATAAACATCAGATGCAGAAAAAGAAAAGATCATGACATTATTAAGGATTTATAAACCATCAATTATTCAAACTAACGGACAGGTCCTACGTGCCACGTGGAATGACCTCTCTCATGGTCCACCATACCACATGCAAGAAGCACTCGCAATATTTTTCAATGAGATCTAATGCAATAATTCTTACCTTTGCATGCAAAAGTGATGCAACAATTACTTAGACTTTTCCCAGAGTTGCATTGCTCATGTCCTTGCCCATGTCCTTGCAGGCTAACCTGTGGCAGTCGAAGAGCAAAGTCATGCTAGAGAAGAGGGAAGCAATGGAATTTAAAAAGCACGACCTAAAGTAAACCCGTAAATAATGCTTTGTATATACGGAGCATCTAAGAAACTGCAATTCAATATCACAACTTAAGGGTAATCTGGATCGAAGTCAAATATGGTAATCATCTATGAAGATTCACAATGTCCATGGAAGTCGATCAACAACATAAGTGAGTTGAATTAACTTTTGGATTCTCAGCCATCCTCTCTAGGAAATCAACATCGTTCCCCTTCAGAATGAAGTTGTCTCCGCTGCTCAAAAGGATACTGTGCTGCATTTCCTCAGAAATAAATGCATGGAGAATGAATTACACCCTAACTATTACATAATAAGCACCTCTCACATTGATTTCTTAGACGCTCTCTACAGCCATCACTTAGAAGATAAGAACACCTTAGGGAAGGAAGGGAAAAGAAGGCAACACTTGCAGCGGGCAATCAGCCAGTACCCAAAAAAAAGTATTAACAGAAAGATATGTGCGAGTTAAATTGACTTTCGGATTCTTGGCCTTCCTCTAGTGTGGGAAATCGACATAGTTGGCCTCCAGAATGAAGCGCTCATGCTGTGCTGCTCAAAAGGGCATTGTTCTACATTTCCTTGGAAATGAATGCATGGAGAATGAATTACCCCTAACTATTACATAATAAGCATCTCTCACATTGATTTATGAGTATCAATCATTGATGGCCATAAACCAGAATGTATCATAGACGGTCTCTACAGCTATCACTTAAAACAGCAACAGAACACCTTAAAGGAGGAAGGGAAAAGAAGGCAATACTTGTTCTGGGCAATCAACCAGCCAGCGTGCTTCCTTGCTTCTTCTTTCACTACACCATATAATACATCTTCATCTTCTTCGCCAGAGAACTCAAACTTATTAACAACCTAATAAATAACAGAAGTGAGATCCAAAAGGATATATCTTGAGTCCAGTTAAAGGAGATACAAAAGGATGTAGCAGACCGACTAATGCTGACATAATATTTGGTCTTAAACAGGACACCACATGGGTTAAGGCAATCAAAGTTGGAAACAGATTGCAGAACAACATGCCCTGGCACGGTGACCGATTAGAAATCACCCACAGATGGAGATGAAATCAAATTGATCCTTTAGATTTGTATCAAATGATACTGATCAAAAGAGCATGTGATGTACACTGAAGACATCCTCTCCCATGAAAAAAATTTGCCACAAAATATGTCAAAATACTCTTCTCCCGAGTATACTCGATATTCTGGTGCTTCTTCAGAAGGAAAACCCACAAGATGTGAATTAGAATTACAGTGTTAAGCTAGAAAATCTATGGGATAAAAAGGTAAGATATTGTGAAGGCGAGTTGAAACAAAACAAGTATCACACAAGTACCACACGACCTATTGAAAACCATCATCGTCCACTCAATGCTTGTGATCACCAAACTTTTTTCTTGTGAGATAAATTTTTGTAAAGAAACAAGCCCAACATTCATATAAGACACACCTTCCATTTATGCGGTATCATATTCACTTTAAACGGAAAGTCATCATCAAGCCAATCAAAAGTTACCACCTGCACTCAAACAGGAACCCCAATCAAGGTCGTTCTGAAGCATAGAACAATGCACAGTGCAAGCGAAACCCCCACAACATGATCCATCTTAAATTAGCATGAAGAGAGAAACACCTCTGAATTCACAAAGTAAGTCATAGTAAACTCTACATCTACTTCTCTGCATGATTCCTGCAACCAAAGCCATCTTATTACATTTACGGCACAAACATTAAACATAATCTGACAATAAACTATGGTTGATTCTCTTTCACTGCCACATTTTGTGGGCAACCAAACAGATCATCAAGCCCAAATGCAAGTAACTCAATTTTCCAAGTCTCATTTCCTTTTCCCTTCATATTCCTTCTCCAAAACAATCTTCGGAATTTGCTCCAAATCCAAATTTTAGAACTCGAACCTTTGCAGCCCTCACTTGAGGGCTATGTTTCCTCCGCGCTCGAACCATTGCAGCACTCCCTCGAGACCTGTGTTTCCTCCCTTTCCACCTCCGGAGCACGTACACGTAGATGCAGTAGTTGTCCTTGCAGTCCTCGGACACGCATGTGACCACCACCCTCCTGGAGAGTTCCTCGGGTAGCCTCCTACAACCGGATGTTAAAGTAATCAAAACTGCAGAATGAAAAATTGAAAGCAACACGGTCTTGACTCTGGTGTCATCCTCCACAAAGGACAGATCAATTCCACGCAACCTTGAAAAATAGAGAGAATACTCACAGGTCTCGCTCGTGCAGAATTGTCTCCACTTCCTTGCTCATTTCTTGGTAAAAATGGTCCAATGCCTCCTCACAATAATTCTTCTGCTAATGCAGAAAACCAGAAATTTTGGCGTAATGACTTCTCTCTGATGGTCCACTATACCACATGCAAGAAGCACTCGCAATATTTTCAATGAGAACCAACGCAATAAATCTTACCTGTAACATCAAAGATGTTTCCCAGCTTATCCGTTTAAGCTCCTCAGGTGAACAGCTTTTCCAATAGCTTAGCAGGGGCATATCCTAGAGAAGAGAGAAGTAATGGAATTTAAGGAGCGCAAACTAAAGTAAAGCAGAGAAATAATGCTTTGTATATCTAGACCATCCAAAAACTGCAATTCAAGATCGTGACTAAGGGCAACTCCATCAAAGTCGATCAACTCCTAAAAATACTCCTAAAAATGCAACAACATAAGTGAGTTGATGAAGTGGTCTCTGCTGCTCAAAAGTATATTCTTCTGCATTTCCTTGGCAATAAATGCATGGAGGATGAATTACACCCCCTAATTATTACATAATAAGCACCTCACATTGATTTTCGTTGAAGCCGATAAACTAAAAAGCATCCTCGCTACAGCCATCACTTAGAACAACAAGTGAACGCCTTAGAGAAAGGAAGGGAAAAGAAGGCAATACCTCTACTGGGATACCCTTCAAATACTCTTGTTGGGGAGAGTCCTCAGGCATATTAGCATCCTAATAAACAACTCAAGTGAGATCCATAAGGATATATGTTGAGTCCAGTTAAAAGAGATGCAAAAGGATGTATTTGGTCTAAAAGGATATTGTTCTGCATTTCCTTGGCAATGGAGAATGAATTACGCCCCTAATTATTACATAATACACGCCTTAGAGAAAAGAAGGGAAAAGAAGGCAATGGCTCTTTTGGGAAACCATAAACATACTCTTGTTGGGGAGAGTCCTTAGGCATATTATTTGCAACCTAATAAACAACTCAAGTGAGATCCATAAGGATATGTGTTGACTCCAGTTAAAAAGAGATGCAAAAGGATGTATCTGGTCTAAAAGGATATTGTTCTGCATTTGCTTGGCAATAAATGCATGGAGAATGAATTACGTCCCTAATTATTACATAATAATCACCACACATTGATGAACGCCTTAGAGAAAGGAAGGGAAAAGAAGGCAATACCTTTATTGGGATTGGGATACCATGAAAATACTCTTGTTGGGGAGAGTCCTCAGGCATATTAGCATCCTAATAAACAACTCAAGTGAGATCCATAAGGATATATGTTGAGTCCAGTTAAAAGAGATGCAAAAGGATGTAGCAAACAGATTAATGCCGACATAAGATTTGGTCTAAACCAGACACCTCATAAGTTATAGCGATCAAAACTGGAAACAGATTGCAGAAAAACATGCCTGCACATGACGTAAAGGATACCCATTGGATGGACCATTAAAAACCACCCACAGATGGAGATGTAATCAACAAATTGATCCTTTAGATTTGTATTAAATGATACTAATCAAAAGAGCATTTAATGTACACTGAAGACATTCACTTCCATTACAAGAATCTGCCACAAAATATATGTCAGAATACTCTTCTCCTCGAGTATAATAGGAGATATTCAGATGAGATGCAAATTAGAATTACAGCATTAAGCTAGAATTGTGAAGGCAGTTCTAGAGTCCAAACAAAACTAGTATCACCCAACCTATTAAAAACTATCATCATCCACTAATTCGTCAATGCTCGTGACTTTCACCAAACTTCTTGCTTGGGGGAGGGAACACTAAGCCAACAAAGCCTTCCATCCAGGTCTGTGAGAATAAATTTGCAAAGAAACAAGAAACAAGCCCAAGGACTACGATAAACATTCATAAAAGACACACCTCCGGAATCTAAGCAATTTAAGCGTACACACATCACCGGGGCATAACCGCAAAAATACCCAAACTTTCTTAAACTTGACGCAAGGGACACGAGGTCGTTCTAAGGCATAAAACAATGCAAGCGAAACCCCAATCGATCCTCAATTAGCATGAATAGAAAAAGTAACTGGCTTAAGCCGTATTATACCGCACAGCACAAACATTTAACGAGAACAGATTATACCCTGACAAATTAGGGTTCGATAAATCCGATTCTCTTTCACTGCCACATTTTGTGGGCAACGAGACAGATCTCAAGCCCACGTGCAAGAACTCAATTTTCCGAGTCTCAGTTCCCTTCATTTTCCTCTCCCAAACAATCCTCAGAATTCATTCCAAATCCAATTTTTAGATCTCGAACCTTCATAACACTCACCTGAGACCTATCGGATCCCTCGCCGCCGCCATTGCTCTCTCTCAGGCTCTGCACGTTGGGGTTCGGCTCGTCGAGCTGGTCCTCCGCGGAATCAGGGTTGGGCTCAGGCGCACGAGAGTAGTACGCGACGGTGGAGGGGAGCCGGGTCACGAAGGAGCTGGTAGAGAGAGGAGGAAATGTGGGCGGAAGATTGTGGCAGCAGAAGAAGAGAGGGGGGAGAGGAGAGAGCGAGCTGCATGGGGTGGGGCGACTGGCCGAGCCGGCCCATTCACGAACCGGATTAAGGCGAGGTGCAGGCGCGCGAATCACTGTCGATTGCAACATTGCGATGATGAATTAGCAAAGCGAGGACGCTGACGACGACTCGTGAAGAGGATGAGAGCAGATTCTTATGCGGAGAGAGGAAGGAGGGAGGAGAGCTCCGATATCAGCGGACACAGAATCCTAACGGATTCGATTCGTTACAGAGAGAGAATCCTCCGTGATACAATTTGACGTGGAGCGCAAGCTTTCCTTTTTCTGTTAGATTACGGAGCGGGAGGATCGATCTCAGGAGAAAATATAAGGTGGGCCCGGCTCCCGCCACGTCCGGCCCAATCAAATATTGATGCGGGAGTCGGTTTTCAGAAAGGCGACCTTGAAAATTGTAATTTGTGTAACCAATTGAAAATACAAAAATTCCGCCTATGACCGAAACCCAAATGGCATAGTCACTTTTTCATTTGCTTTTCTTTTCATTTTCAATAAAGAGAAAAAAAAAAAACTCCTTGCATAATATGCAAGACCGGAGCAATCATAAATAATATGAATTTTAAGCCTAACGTGTTTCATGAACTCGTACTTTTCTAATCAGCTTATAGGAACTTTAATATGGGTTCATAGAACTAATTAGTTGACCAAGTATAGCTATAATGCCTTCCCATCAGAACTCAAATGGCACATACACTTTTAGTTTTGCTTTTCTTTCCATTTTATATAAAAGATATGAAATTTACTGCAATAATGCCGTGTTGGTTCTTAGAAAGGTGTTCATTTACTATTGGGGTCCATGATCTTGAAATTTATGTAATCGATTAAAATACAAAATTCGAATTTAATTTGGAATTAATAGAAGTGATGATGGATTCGGATGCGGACCCAAATGGTAAAGGTTCTTTTCATTTTCAATAAAGGAAAAAAAAAAACACTTTGTACTTTTTATTTCCAACACTAGTGCCTGCAATATGTGGCGATCTAAATTTCGGGTGCACCACCTAAAGTTTAGGCTAATGGATTACTTAAGTTTTAAACTTAGCTCGGACTCTCCCAAGCCCATACAAATTCGCGACTTAGGTCTAAATATTTAGCATGCAAATGATTATTATCTAGGAGTCGCCACTAATCGGTTTATGGTAGGTCGATTAGACACCTAAGTAAAATAATGGGAGGATTATTTTACTCCCGCGAACCGAGACTATGGGTACGGGGACTTGATTACGTTAAATTTCTCTAACGCTTTCGGTACCTTTCTCTTTTATTTGGAAAAGATGTTTAGCAAGCAGCTTGAATTGATTTTAATTCACTTCCTAACATATGAGGTTATCATGCGAGTGCGCAAACCACCAATTTAACACTCAAGAAAGCAAATAAAGAAAATGCAGGACTTACCTCATGGCAACGAAAGCATCTGCAGTGTTAGATTGAAATTCATATCGACAATCCTAGATATGATTTCTAATTAACACGCAATCACTCAATTTTGGTTTTCACTTTATTTAATGAGAATCATGCAATGCATGCTACCTATTTAACATGAGTTAATATGACATGGTAACATGACCTAAACTACATGACAGGAATAAAATGCAGTTTATCCTAAAGCATGAAATTGATTTACTCGAAGACAATTTTTCTTGTATTTTTCATGAAATTCGAAATTAAGAAAAATGCAAAAATTATCTATCTAGATTAAAATTCTATCCAATTTAAATTAAAGATTTGGGTCAGACTAAATCCTAATTTAAACTAAGATATTATCTTAACCTAGCAATCTCTAACCTAGGATGCAATCTATCTAAAAATCAATCTAAACTCAAAGTGAAACATGCAATTTTATTCTAATATGCAATGACGTACAAAGAATGCCCTAATTCTACATGATATATACATGATGATTTTTTTTTTTTTTTTTTTTATAAAATTCGAAATTAAAGTTGACACATAATTAAACGTGCAATTTAAATTAAAGAAAACTAACATCCTAAATGAACGCATTTTTTGGATTTTTTTATCTAAAAATCTAAAATAAGATTGCAATTCTAAATATGCAAGATAACCCTAAAAACAAGAAATATTCTAATCCTAACTCAAATATTTTTGGATTTTTTTTTACGAAAATAAAATTGATTCAAACACCACGACAAAAGCAAATCAAACAAGATAAGATTGATATCCAAAAATTGACGAACCATATCTCGCGCATGAGATCGGGTTGACCAATTTTAAATTACATCGCGAATCGAATCTCGGGCGTGAGATCGGATTGACGATTTTGCAAGGGATTGCGAGTCGGATTTCGGGCACGAAAATCGGACTGACAACCCCAAATTTGAGGGGCACTTTCATGTTGGAATATCAATCATCAAATAAAGAAACAAAATGAATAATAAAAACTAAATAAATAAAAGAATAAAAATAAAATAAAATAAGAAATCTACCTAATTAGGGTTTTGGCCTCTGAACTAAAGTTAGCCGGCTAGATGGGTTGCCGTTCGGAGCTCCGGCGAGGGCGGCGGGCGGACCGGCGGCAGCAATATTGACCCGGCGGGCGGGGCTGTCCGGCGTTTAGGAGCAAGCCGCGGTTGGTTTGTCGCTTGGGCGTGCATCGGAGTCGCCGGGAGCGGCAAAGCGTCGGGCCTCGAGCTGCGGCGGCGCCCGGTTACGGGTTTTTGCCGCCGGTGTCGGGTTGCTGGTCGGAGGCTCTACGGCGTTAGGTCTTGCTTTGTAGGGGCGGCGGTCCGGCGAAGCGGCGGCGTCGCGGGGAGTCGGCGAGAGGAGCTTCAAGCTACCGGAGTCTCAATAGCGCGGCGAAGGACTCGGCGAAGGCGAGATCTGTGGCTTTGGGCGATTGCGGACGAGTGGCGAGCGGGCGAGAACGGCTCCGGCGTCGGGCTTCACGGGCGGCGGCCGGCGGGCGAGCTTCAAGAGGAAGAGCAACAACGGGCGAGCGGGGCGCGGTGGCATCACGGCCGGATCTTGAGCGGCGGAGACCGGCGAGGGGTTTGACCGGGCGAGGCGCGGACGGAACGGCGATGTGGCGAGTCGCGGAGGCGGCTGGTGTCACGGTGGCGCGACGAGGGGTTGCGAGCAAAGCGGTGGTGGCCGGCGAGGGCGCGCAGCGCTGCGTAGGGCAACGTCGGCGACTCGGGCGGAGGGAGTCCGCGAAGAAGACGAAAGGCTCCCCTCTGTTTTCTTCTTTTTCTTTTCTTTTTGCACAAGTCTTCTCTCTGTACGTTGCTGTCCACTTTCTGTCTCTTCTCTATTCTGCTCTTTGCTGCTTCCTTTTGCTTCTGACTTTTTTTTTTTTTTTTTTTTTTTGTCTTGATTCTCCAAAGGAACGAAGGAAACTTCCCCAAAGAAAAACTCTCTTTTGTGCGGCCGTGTATTCAATTGTGTGGCCCCCTCCGAACCCTATGTGTTTTAATCTATTTATAAGCAATGAATTAGGGTTTCTAATCTTTCAAAATTGATATCCACAAAGATTTTTTCCGCAAACACAATATTTGTAATATTCGTTTTTTCCACTTGCCCTATCCAAAAAATCTCATCATATCTCGAAAATTTTCAAATTCTTATTTTTTTACGAGATAATTTTCGATAATTAAGAAAAAAGGGCTTGAGCCAATTTGCTCGCTTTGTGGGCTTAGCCCGGCCTGTCAATTTAAAACTCAGAACCACTAATTCAAACCCATCCTTCACCGATCCAATAAATAAATGCGAAACATACAAACTAAAAATAAATGCACCTAAATCTATATGCTATGCAATTGATATTTTTTTTTCAGGAATAAAATTAATCCCTAATTTTCTATGCAATAAATAAATGACCAGATCGTCAAAATTTAGGTGTCAATAGCTGCCCCTCTTTGACGGTGAGCTCGTAGAGATTGCCTTCAAAGACAAATTGAAACCTAAATTTTGATCATGCACATGCACTAAATGATTTTGGTTTTGATTTTTTTCTTGAGTTTTTTTTATCGGGAAATGAATCCCATTTTAAAATGCAATTCATATGATGCATGGAAATGCTAATGCAAATGCATGATGCAAAAGGAAAGAGCGTACCTACAGTCACTTACCAATCAGTGCGGTAGAGCATCTTAAGGTACATGATAAATTCTCATTTACTCCACAAGTACCAAACTCTCACTCGGGTTCCTTGAAGAGTGTAACAGGTAATAGATTGAGACATTGAGATTGAGAAGAACATTCACATCCAAAGTGAAATGTTCGGTGAAAAGAATTGAGACATCCGAGATCCGGATCGAGATGTCAAGATTTTTAAAAAGCTCGAAATACCTAGATCCAAACTAAGATATAACGAGAAAGCTCGAAAAACATTCACATCCAAAGTGAAATGTTCAACGAAAAGAATCAAGACATCCGGGTCCAGACTGAGATGTCAAGATATTTGAAGCTCGAAATACCTAGATTCAAACTAAAGTACAACGAGAAGGTCGAAAAACATTCACATCCAAAGTGAAATGTTTAGACGAAAATAATTAAGACATCCGGGTCCGGACGAGATGTCAAAATTTTGAAACTCGAAATACCTAGATTCGAGACTAAGGCATAACGAGGAAGATCGAAGAAACATTCACATATAAAGTGAAATGTTTAGACGAAAATAATTAAGACATCCGAGTCCAGACAGAGATGTCAAAATTTTTTGAACTCGAAATACCTAGATCCAGACTAAAGTATAACGAAACAGGTTGAAGAACATTCACATCCAGAGTGAAATGTTTAACGAAAAAAATCAAGACATCCGAGTCCAGAGACGGAGATGTCAAAATTTTTGCATTCGAAATACCTAGATCCGGAGCGAGGTATAACGAAAAGATTGAAGAACATTCACATCCCGAGTGAAATGTTCAACGAAAATAATCAAGACATCCTGTCCGACGAGAGATGTCAAGATTTTGAATTCGAAATACCTAGATCCAGACTAAGGTATAACGAGGAAGATTGAAGAACATTCACATCAGTGAAATGTTCAATGACAATAATCAAGACATCCGGGTCCGGACGGAGATGTCAAGATTTTGAATTCGAAATACCTAGATCCGGACTAAGGTATAACGAAGAAGATTGAAGAACATCACATCTAGAGTGAAATGTTCAACGAAAATAATCAAGACATCCGAGTCCAGACAGAGATGTCAAGATTTTGAATTCGAAATACCTAGATCCAGACTAAGGTATAACGAGGAAGATTGAAAAACATTCACATCCAAAGTGAAATATTCAACAAGAAGAATCAAGACATCCGAGTCCAGACAGAGATGTCAAGATCTTTATACTCGAAATACTTAGATCCAGACTAAGGTATAACGAGAAATGTCGAAAAAACATTTACATCCAGAGTGAAATGTTTAGACGAAAATAATCAAGACATCCGGGTCCAGACTGAGATGTCATGATTTTTGAAACTCGAAATACCTAGATCCAGAATGAGGTATAACGAGGAAGATCGAAGAACATTCACATCTAGAGTGAAATGTTCAACGAAAAGAATTGAGACATCTAGATCCAAACTGAGATATCAAAGGAATCTATATGGAATATCTTACCTTCAAGGAGGGTAGAGTGATTCAAGATAGTTGGTGTTACATGTCCAGGACCCGTACCATTCTACGGTCGCCCAGAATAGCAACAAGACTTTACAAAGAGACTGCTTTCCTAGGACCCATACCATTCTACTGGTCGCCCTTAGTTGGTATGGCAGTGCTTGGTTGTGTCTAGGACCCGTACCATTCTACGGTCGCCTGAATAGGGAAATAGGTGTTGTTTAGGACCCGTACCATTCTACGGTCGCCTAAACGGGGATTCACTTTCCAGGACCCATACCATTCTACGGTCGCCTGAATAAGGAATAGGTGTTGTCGAGGACCCGTACCATTCTACGGTCGCCTTGACGGAAAATTAATTTTTCAGGACCCGTACCATTCTACGGTGACCTGTTAGAGCAATAAATGTTGTTTAGGACCCGTACCATTCTACGGTCACCTAAGCGGAGATTTTGCTTGGCTAGGACCCAAACCATTCTTCGGTCGCCCAACGTTGCAACAGAGATCATCTGACCAGGACCCGAACCGTTCTTCGGTCGCCTTAATCAAACTGAATCTGGAGAAAAATCTTGGGGGACAGCTCAATCGAGTGTCAATGAAAAGGACTCTGGGCTATGAAAGCACGCCAAGTCAATATGAATGAACAGCTTGACCAAGTCAAGTGTTGATGCACTCGAGAGAGAATACCTGCACAATGACAAGTATTTAGAGTATGGTAGAGATATACTTACCTGGTGACATCTCTGATTCTTGGGGATATGTCTTTTGGAATTTAGATATCATTTGGAGGTCTTTCACCTCATGGTGGAGATTTCTCATCTCCTAATATCATGAAACATTCTGAAAGGAACTTGAACTACCTGTCAAACATGATTTAGAGCAAAAACTGATATACATTCATCAAAAAGATAGACAATCTAAGCTACTCTAGAATGCACATTTCAAAGTTTAGTGGGGCTTCCATCCATTCAATCAAGGTTTATGCATAATGACTTTACCATATTTGCATCACCCAAATTTCCACAAGAGAAAATTGTTGTTCAAGACAATGACATGGATTTCTTAATAATGCTAAATGAGAGACTTTCAGTTAGAAAGGACTTTCACTCACTCTCATTTAGAATGGTTATTTTGTGAGAATCACTCCATCTCAACATCATCATATCGACAAGGGTCCGAGTATTCTCGCAATCAGTATGACCTTACCAATCTGAGAGGTCTTTAACATGGACCGTAATGTGGGCTTGGTCAATGGCTTAACAAAGGGGACTCTTTATGTCAAGGCAATTGAAAGAACAATTCTGTAATCATCTCCGGGTTTACAAGTCAAGAACCCTGCAAAATGAGAAAGAAATAATCTTACTCGCACTTCTTCGAGCGATGCTTATAAACATATGAACTCCTATGTTAATTCAAGTGCCATAATCTGAAGAGACTTTGTAAGGGACGTAACATAGGCTGGGGTTCATGGGTTGAGAAATGAAAGGATTATTAGGCTCAAAATGTGTGTAAATGGTGAAAGTTGATGATCATCTTGGCATTGCCACCAATTTTCTTTTTTACCATCGGGGATTGTCTTCATGAAGTGCCCCATTGATTGTAAAAACTCAGCATTTGAGTTCTTTGAATATTGCTCCATTGGGATTCAATTCTTGCAATTGATGATCATCTATCACCTATCTTGACTTTCTTTTTTCATCTATGGGCATTGGCCTTGCTTTTACCAGGCACACCGCTTTTTCATGCCCCTAGTTCTTATTCATTTTTTTCACTTCTTTTTCATGGGCATTGGCCTTGCTTTTACCAGGCACACTGCTTTTTCATGCCCCTTAGTTTTATTTTGATTTCAATGCATGCGTCAAGCAATTACACTTTGAATGACACTCAAACTTTCAAGGGTCTCCATCTGCCTTTTACCTTGCCCCAGTATGGGGGATGATCACCAACTAGGTTTAAAGAAATGAAATTGCAGGCTCAAGTGGGCTATGCAAAGGATATAAGTGTGTAGGATAGAGAAAGAAATGCTCTTCATCATCCTAAGGTACTTGAATTACCACATGAATTCAATGTAATAGCACGACTTGAAGATTGATGCAAGTGAGAGTAAGAAAATTTCAATCCATTTTCTTCGCCTTATGATGCTGTCTTACCCTCCAATTTGCCCCAATGTGAGGTGGTTCTTGACAGGGCTAATTTGTAAGAATATCCATAAGTGTATAGGCTCAAAATGGTTAAGTAATGCATCATCTGTAGTGTTTGAGATAGAGAAATAAACTGCCCCTCGTCATTTCAGTTGTCGTACCTTTTGCGAGAGAACTCTTTACCTTGCAGATATGGAACTTCCTACACTCATCTCACAAGTGTATAAGTAGGGGACTGTGTATAGAATAGGGCTTGCCTTTCATCATCCTGACACATCTCATTTTGCATTCTTAAATATTGATGTCACTCCATTGAGTTGTCGATCTTGACAAATCTCAAAATGAAATTGGTGAGCTAAATCAATATGAAAATTCTTTTTTTCAAAAGAGTCCAGCAACTTTAAGCATGAAAAGCGTTTATGACTTCAAAACAAACAATTTATCACACTCAAAACATGGTTTTAAGCATTCATTCAGGGGATTGTTCCACAAAGGGATTGCCTCAGCAATGGATGTCCTTGGATTGTCTCTATCAATCTAAAGTGAAAATCCGCTTTTTGATTTGATGAATACTTCATTCTTGCTTATACCCCTGCACCAAACAACGTGCATGAATAGGATACTATGCAACATCAAAGTAAATGCACATGGAATATCCATTTTGGTTTGAGTGGAGATTTTGTCTTAGTCGGGTCAGTACCAAAATCTGTCATTCCCCCAATTTGTCATCTGCAAAAAAAAAAAAAAATAGAGTGTCATCTCCCAAAATTAATTATGTTTAAGGACGAGATGTACCTCTTTCACCAAAGATGGATGGTCCTCTTTTTACTTGCCCCTCATTCCATTTTAGAAATGTGTTATCAACCTTGTTGACCAACAATTGAGCCAATTGATCTATCATTGCAACCTAATGCGCCTTTTCCAAATGCTTCCTCATCAAGCCAAGAAAATAATACTCTAAAACATGAAGTAAATGAGTCAGAAAATTAAACAGGGCTAACCTAATGCATGCTTTTGGAAATGGCTTAAAAAATGATTTTTTTTATTCTCATTTTTTTGGGAATTTTTTATGAGGAAGCATGAAGAAGCCCAGTCCTCAGATTTTCTCCATGGATAATATTTTCTTTTCATTGTTGGATATCATCACCGGGCTGGTTTGGTGTACCCCATCATGTTCTCAAAACAAAACTTGTAATTTTATTGATATTCATCAATCAAATTACATTTATTGGAATGTGATGTTCAAGCACAGAAGAAATTGAAATCAATCCCTAAAAAACGATAAAAATTCTCACGCAGGGGAAGGTGTATGCCCCTAAATAAATGAGGAAATCGAACTACTTAGGACCATGAATCATGTGTACTTGAATTCTTCACTCTTCTTGATCTTGTGATGCAAACCCTTTAGGTCAGATATTCTTCCATCTAGATATGTCGCTAGCCTCTTCATGATGGCATCAAATTCGACTACCTCAGAAAAATGAGACGGTTCAAAAGGTCTTCTTGGCTCTCTTCTTGGAGTAACAATTTCTCACCGAAGATAGATCGCAACACTTTTACTTGACGAGATAAACTCTTTTTGATCCGTCATTTTAGCTCTCGATCGTGAACGGATGGATGAGTGGGATCGTTCCATAATCACCTAAATCAAATGAACGGGAACACGTAAGAATGAGGTGTAAATAGAAAGTCAATCCATGACAATGACCTAATCGATTTTTCCATTTTTTTTTATTTATTCATGAAAAGTTTGTAGAAGAAGGGTGTTTCCTAAAGAGAGCTAGAAAAATAGACACCCTAGCAAGATCAAATTTCCTAAACATGAATTGAAAACAAATTCTCCAAAGTTTTTTTTTTCAAATGATTCATTGCATGACAATTTCCTCATTTCTTTTTTAATTGACAAATGGATTAGATCAAATGACTAACCTAGATTGTCATGGACGGACCAAAAGTAAATTGCATAGTATAGAGATAGAAGACTTACTTCACCAAGGAAAATCAATGGCAATCACATAGACGTGCGCATGGTAAGTGGCTCGATTTCTAGTCTATAAGGCTTAGCAAGGTGGAGCCACAAAGATGATCGAGACTAGCCACGGGCTTGTGGACAATGTCGGGTCCTCATGACTCCGGCTTGGTCAAAGAGGCGACCCGGTCGCGGGCATGCGGACCGAGGTGGGTACTCTTGACACCATGAAAGAAATTTCGGGATTGAGATGGGCGACTAGTACTGCGAGCATGCGGTCGGAGTGGTATCCATATCAATACCATTCTAAATGATCCTATGCGGCCCAGGTCCGGCGGCAGGTTGTGTGTGCAATAATGTAGTGCTAAATGCAAGGCATGCACGACAGTTTATATCAAACAACACTTCAATTATTTGAAAATAAACCATACATTCCTTCACCTCCCTACAAAACAGAGGTTAGCAAACACTTCCCCTTATACCTCCCATCCTGCAAGAACATTTAACACCTTAAATGTTAGGGGCGTACCTGGAATCCTCGCTACCAAACAAAAATATTTTTTCAAATAAAAGAGAAAATTGGCCTAAGTCCACTAAGAGTTTCAACTCAATTCCCCAGCGGAGTCGCCAAGCTGTGGCGATCTAAATTTCGGGTGCACCACCTAAAGTTTAGGCTAATGGATTACTAAGTTTTAAACTTAGCTCGGACTCTCCCAAGCCCATACCAATTCGCGACTTAGGTCTAAATATTTAGCATGCAAATGATTATTATCTAGGAGTCGCCACTAATCAGTTTATGGTAGGTCGATTAGACACCTAAGTAAAATAATGGGAGGATTATTTTACTCCTACGAACCAGAGACTATGGGTACGGGGACTTGATTACGTTAAATTTCTCTAACGCGCTTTCGGTACCTTTCTCTTTTATTTGGAAAAGATGTTTGGCAAGCAGCTTGAATTGATTTTAATTCACTTCCCTAACATATGAGGTTATCATGCGAGTGCGCAAACCACCAATTTAACACTCAAGAAAGCAAATAAAGAAAATGCAGGACTTACCTCATGGCAACGAAAGCATCTGCAGTGTTAGATTGAAATTCATATTGATAATCTTAGATATGATTTCTAATTAACACGCAATCACTCAATTTTGGTTTTCACTTTATTTAATGAGAATCATGCAATGCATGCTACCTATTTAACATGAGTTAATATGACATGGTAACATGACCTAAACTACATGACAGAATAAAATGCGTTTCTCCTAAAGCATGAAATTGATTTACTCGAAGATAATTTTTCTTGTATTTTTCATGAAATTCGAAATTAAGAAAAATGCAAAAATTATCTATCTAGATTAAAATTCTATCAATTTAAATTAAAGATTTGGGTCAGATTAAATCCTAATTTAAACTAAGATATTATCTTAACCTAGCAATCTCTAACCTAGGATGCAATCTATCTAAAAATCAATCTAAACTCAAAGTGAAACATGCAATTTTATTCTAATATGCAATGACGTACAAAGAATGCCCTAATTCTACATGATATATACATGATGATTTTTTTTTTTTTATAAAATTCGAAATTAAAGTTGACACATAATTAAACGTGCAATTTAAATTAAAGAAAACTAACATCCTAAATGAACGCATTTTTTTGGATTTTTTTATCTAAAAATCTGAAATAAGATTGCAATTCTAAATATGCAAGATAACCCTAAAAACAAGAAATATTCTAATCCTAACTCAAATATTTTTTGGATTTTTTTTTACGAAAATAAAATTGATTCAAACACCACGACAGCAAATCAAACAAGATAAGATTGATATCCAAAAATTGACGAACCATATCTCGCGCATGAGATCGGGTTGACCAATTTTAAATTAAATCGCGAATCGAATCTCGGGCGTGAGATCGGATTGACGATTTTGCAAGGGATTGCGAGTCGGATTTCGGGCACGAAAATCGGACTGACAACCCCTAATTTGAGGGGCACTTTCATGTTGGAATATCAATCATCAAATAAAGAAACAAAATGAATAATAAAAACTAAATAAATAAAAGAATAAAAATAAAATAAAATAAGAAATCTACCTAATTAGGGTTTTGGCCTCCTGAACTAAAGTTAGCCGGCTAGATGGGTTGCCGTTCGGAGCTCCGGCGAGGGCGACGGGCGGACCGGCGGCAGCAATATTGACCAGCGGGCGGGGGCCGCCGTCCGGCGTTTAGGAACAAGCCGCAGCTTGGTTTGTCGCTTGGCGTGCATCGGGTCGCCGAGCAGCAAAGCGTCGGGCCTCGAGCTGCAGGCGGCGCCGGTTCAGGTTTTTGCCGCCGGTGTCGGGTCGCTGGTCGGAGGCTCTACAAAGGCGTCGGTCTTCTTGTAGGGCGACGATCCGGCGAAGCAGCAGCGTCGCGGGAGTCGATGGAGGAGCTTCAAGCTACCGGAGTCTCAATAGCGCAGCGAAGGACTCGCGAAGGCGAGATCTGCGCCGGCGATTGCGGACGAGTGGCGGAAGCGGGGCGGGAACGGCTCCGGCGTCGGGCTTCACGGACCGGTGACCGGCGGGCGAGCTTCAAGCGGAAGAGCAACAACGGGCGAGCGGGGGCAGCAGCGGCATCACGGCCGAATCTTGAGCAGCGGAGACCGGCGAGGGGTTCGGCAGCCGAGGCGCGGACGGAACGGCGAGGTGGCGAGTCGCGAAGGCGGCTGGTGTCACGGTGGCGCGACGAGGGGTTGCAGGCAAAGCGGTGGTGGCCGGCGAGGGGCGCAGCAGCGCTGCGTAGGGGCAACGTCGACGCTCGGGCGGAGGGAGTCCGCGAAGAAGACGAAAGGCTCCCCTCTGTTTTCTTCTTTTTTTTTTCTTTCTGCTGCACAAGTCTTCTCTCTGTACGTTGCTGTCCACTTTCTGTCTCTTCTCTATTCTGCTCTTTGCTTTGCTTCCTTTTGCTTCTGACTTTTTTTTTTCTCTTTTTTTGTCTTGATTCTCCAAAGGAACGAAGGAAACTTCCCCAAAGAAAAACTCTCTTTTGTGCGGCCGTGTATTCAATTGTGTGGCCCCCTCCGAACCCTATGTGTTTTAATCTATTTATAAGCAATGAATTAGGGTTTCTAATCTTTCAAAATTGATATCCACAAAGATTTTTTCCGCAAACACAATATTTGCAATATTCGTTTTTTCCACTTGCCCTATCCAAAAATCTCATCATATCTCGAAAATTTTCAAATTCTTATTTTTTTACGAGATAATTTTCGATAATTAAGAAAAACGGGCTTGAGCCAATTTGCTCGCTTTGTGGGCTTAGCTCGGCCTGTCAATTTAAAACTCAGAACCACTAATTCAAACCCATCCACCACCGGTCCAATAAATAAATGCGAAACATACAAACTAAAAATAAATGCACCTAAATCTATATGCTATGCAATTGATATTTTTTTTTTCAGGAATAAAATTAATCCCTAATTTTCTATGCAATAAATAAATGACCAGATCGTCAAAATTTAGGTGTCAACACAATATCCGAGGAATTATAAATTATAAATAATATGATTGTTACTATAATAGAGCGCAGTGAGAGTTCTTAGAAAAGGTATTTTCTTTTCTAATGTGGTGGATGAACTTGAAATGCGAGAGTTTTAGATAAGAACCCAAAGAGCCTAGGCACTTTCTGGTTTTGCTTTTCTTTTCATTTTCAACAAAGAAGAAAAAAAACTCTCCACATGATCACGTTTAATGTTGCCAACATTAGTGTTTACAATATTTGAGCTTTTTATAAATGATATCAATTTTATTATGATAATGGGTAGTCGAATGTATTGTTTTTCTCATGTGGTCATTGAAATTGCTAAAAAATTCTAATTAAGTATCTTCACCCTAATTCCGAAAGATTTAAACCAAATGGGATGGGTACTCATCATGATACTAGATAGTCAACTCTATCAATAACTGGAACTACCGGAAAGTTCATGAATTGTACACCGGAAAATAGTCCAAGGAATTAATTCCCCAGAAAGGGCCGCTTGCGGCCGCGAGACCTAGGCGATGGTCTCTTGGGTTGCGCGGCCCCTGGGTCGAGCGACCCTCGCTGAGCGTCGCTCAAGGTCGGGCGACCTCTGACGGCCGTCGGTTGGGTCGTGCGACCCTCGCCGAAGGTCGCCTGACCTCAGGCGACCTCAGCCAACGACCGCCAGTGCCAGATCTGGCTCGCCGGCGGCCATAGCCCTTTGCCGGTTCGACGAAGGGTTTAGTTCAATTTAAAAAAAAAAGATATATATATGTATATATATATATACATATATTATACCCATCAAAGCCCATTGCGAAATTTTTTTACCAAACGCACATTCAACTTAAAGTCCATTTGCAAAAAATTTTTACCAAACACAATTGCATTTCCCCAAATAGCTTTGGGCTTTCAGCATTTGCATTGGACTCAAAACCCCTTGCAAATGTTGAACCAAACGTAGCCAGCGTCTTAATAGCTCTACGAACCGCATTGGCAATTTTTCCAGAGAGAGAGAGAGAGTTCTCTTGGTTTCGTGCATCAACATGGCGTTGAAGTTCCACTTACTATAAGACTATAACAAGAATGAGATAGTAACTAATAATGGGTGACATAATTCTAGTTAAGCAAATCATCTTCATATGAATTTATTAATTGTAGACTTGAAAGTTGAAAGGAAGTGTTTTAATTGCCGCTGGCAGATTCATGTGGATTGTTTTAGTCATGCTTAATTGTTAATTCAAGTGGAGCATCTAGCATTTTAAGCTCTTTCTTTTTTGGTCGAAAACATTCTAAATTCTTTGAACCAGCCAAATATCGTAAGATAAACATATTACGTTCTCATAAACATACTCTACAAATATGAAAAAAGTTCTTCCCGTACATTTAATATCTCATATTATGTGAAGCCACGCCCTTATTCAAGCCTTTTTGGGGTTAACTTTCCACTTTCTTAAAATTTTAATTTAAATAAATATTTTTATATTTTAAATCTTGGAAAGAAAGTCACAATTACCAGTTTTAAAAAACATAGTTAATACCACGAAAAACTCTTAACCGACATATATATGATAAAATTGATCACAAACTTTTTTTTTACCACCAAAAATTCAAATTAGTACACACCTATGATAAATCTACGTTAAAGTAATTTTTTGACTCCCAAAAACCTCAAATATCTAAGATAAATTTACCCTTAATTAGTTTCCTTTAAATTGGATTTATACCACAAAAATTTACAAAACAAGTACACCGTTAAAAATCCCAAAAGAATTTGATAGTAAAATTTAATAGAAACTAATAAAGGGTAAATTTGTCATAAGTAATTAGAATTTTTGGTGATAAAAAAATTAATTTTGACTAAATTTATTATAAGTGTACTAATTCATGGTTTCCCTAATATTAACTCTTTTAAAAAGGGAAAAAGCCACAAAATCCCTAAAATATGAATACTACAACACATTTGGTGACGTAAAAATCCTAAACTATGTCCGTGACTTATAACTTTTTCATGTGACATAAAAATATATTACTCCCTATCAAAGTCAAAGTTCTGCTAAATGAATTTTAAACATCATGTTTATTTCATGTTATGTCAACATTATTTGCTTTTTTGGCGTCTATGTAAATGGATTTTTAATAATTCTTATTGATAAAATTTTGACGGGAAGGTAAATGTTCACATGAGTATAAATTTGGAATTTTTTTGTGTAAAAAAAAACTTATAATTTTTGGTGGCTTTTGCCCATTAGAAGTAAAGGAATATGTTCGATAGATGGGATTCCTAATTTGCAATAATTGGTGAATTTTTTTTGTTTGTTTCACGCAGAAAGGAAATAATGGAACATGCACGATGGATGAGAGAGAGATTCTTAGTTTGATACATGAGAAAGGTGTTGATGTTCCACTTACTATAAAATTAAAACTAAAATGATTTAGTTACTAATAATATCCGACCAGATTCGCCTTCATCAAAGAACCTGCTTATGTTTTATTTATGTTTTATTAAAAGGTGTGCTATGGTAATCGTCTCCTTTATATTATAGAATAACCGAGACGAGTAGATCACAGATTTCTTTCCCAAGTCCACGGCAATTGGTTAGACTTTTGGATATATAAACATATATTTCATGAAATTCGCTTAAATTGATTAATCCAACAATAGAATCTGGAAAACCGAAAAAAAAAATATATATATATATATATATATATATATATATATATATATATATGATGAACATGACCTCTTGAGAACAATTCAATGCTTGTTTTCAAGGTGAAATATATATTGATGGCTTGTAAAATTACTTTGAGTGTGTTGATTTGGTGATGTAATTTATATTTAGTTGTGTTAATTTCAATTAGGGTTATTTTTTCAGTTAAACTTACCAAAAGTTAAAGTAACTGTTTTGCTTTCCGGTCAAATTTAAAATGTTATTCGAATTCGTAGTTTAAAATATCACACAAAAATCATATGTGAATATTGGTGTCAATATTTATCAATTAATTTGTA
Source organism: Eucalyptus tenuipes (assembly GCA_014182365.1). Lineage (NCBI taxonomy): Eukaryota > Viridiplantae > Streptophyta > Magnoliopsida > Myrtales > Myrtaceae > Eucalyptus > Eucalyptus tenuipes. The sequence goes on along the minus strand of CM024547.1, from coordinate 3,698,421 downwards.
ATTATTATTAAGTATCCTTGAGAATATATGTGGTGGGTGCAGCACCAGGACTCTCCTAGGTGGGTGTTGCGACCTATCCTCGGGAAGGCAATAGGTTTAGGGTATTGTAGTCTAAGGTCCATGCACAAACTCTCCAAACCCATACCGACCCTATTGGGGTCGGTTAGAAACCAAGTGAGGCATGAGAGTACACCTCACATTCCTATCTAGGTTCGATTGATTTTATACCTATCCACTATACAGTGCACAATCATTAAAATAATAACTAGCAGCCAAGGAATGCGATTAAATAAATTGCATGGAACAAAAATTTAACATAAAAAAAAAATAATAACTAAAAGAAGCCAAACTCAATATGTCAATACTGCCACTTGTCCGAAGGACAATTTGAAACCCTAACGACTTAGGGTGTACATGATAGAATTTATATTTCTCTATTTCTCTGTTGCCGAAACATGTTTGGAAGAGAAATCCCTTTGGTAACGCAATTTAATTTTTCTATTTCTAGAACAGATTCGGAAATATATTTGAAGAAGAAATGAGAAGCTAAAATTTTTATATTCTCAATTTCTATTTCAGAAAGAAATCAATTTCTGTTCCAAAATTTTGTCATGCACACCCTTAGTTAACCTTGAGAAAATTACTCCAAAGATTAATTTTAACCTTTTCAAAAAAATTTAAATTTTTTAGATTTTTTTCAGATTTTTCGATTTTCTTTTAAACGAAATTTTGAATTTTCCTAAAAATTGATTTTTGCAATTTTTAAATTTTTTAATAAAAAAATCGATTTTTTAATGTTTTCTGAGTTTTTGAATTTCTGAAATTTTTTTGAATTTTTATTATTTTTCGAAATTTTTGATTTTTTTTGAAATTTTTTGAATTTTTTAATATTTAATATTATTATATTCGATAAAATGGATTCGGACTGGGTAAATCCGATCTAGCCATTGACCCAACCCAAACCTAGATTCGATCCTATCGGAATGAAAAAGAAGATAAGATTTTTAATTAATTTTTTTAGTTTTTAAAATTTTTTCTATTTTTTCCCCCTTTTTTTTCTTTTTGAGTTCTTCTATGTTTTGTCTTTTCCCCTGCACTATCTGCTCGTTCGTCTTTCCATCCAAAGCCAACTTTTGCATGTTATAGTTTTCTATTTTTTTTTTTTTTTGGTTTTGCTTTTTCTATTCTTTATTCTTTTTTTTTTTCTTTACTTCGTCCCTTCCCCTACGCGTCTTCAACCCTCCCTTATTCAGTGCTATGAGCGCGCCACGTCATCTACTCACATGGTGCGCATCTGCCAATGAGATGACGACACGTGTCTCGTGACGGGCCCGCTGAAAGATGGAAGGGCCGCTCGTCGACTGGCTCGGCTCGGCTCCGCAAAGGACGGGTCGGGGTCAATAAGGGGGTGTTTGTTTGTGTTTCTTTTTTTTTTTTGGTTTATGAACACAAATCTTGTTTTTTTGTTCCGGGGAACAAAAAAAGAACAGAAAACGAGTTTGTTTGTGTTTTTGTTCCAAATCTATTTTTTTTGTTCCCGGAACAAAAACAGGAAATAAAAAAAAAACTTGTTTCTTGTTTCTAGAACACTTCCGAGAAACAAATTTTCTCTCTCCTATTTTTTTCTTCTCTTTCTTTTCTTCTTCTGTTTTCTTTGGCCGGTCGCCGACTTCGGTCATGACCAGCGAACGGTCGTTGAGGGCCGGCGACGCCGTCGAGGGCCGACGACCTTGCCGGAGCGTCTTGGCGGTGGCCCGGCGACAACGAGCCTCGTGAGCCTCGCCGGGGCCGGTGAGCCTTGCCGTGGCTGGGCGAGGTCACCGGTCGCCGGCCATGGCCGAGGTCGGCGACCGGCCAAAAGGAAGAAAAAAAGAAAAAGAAAAAAAAAAAATAAAGGAAAAATAAAATAAAAATATTAAAAAATTAAAAGAAACAAAAAAAGAACACAAATTTACCAAACGTGTTTCTGTTCTTTTTTATTCTAGAAGTAAGTTTACCAAACGCGTTCTTTTGTTCAAAAATTGTTCCCCGGAACAGAAATAGTTTTTTTCTATTTCTGTTCCCTAGAACAATTTTTTAACATAAACGTTACAAACGCACCCTAAATGCGCGCTCAAAATATTTCTCTCTCCTCACTTGAATTTTCTGCGTTCTCTCTCCTCTCCTTGTAAAAGAACAAAGAAGTTGAAAGAACGACTCGATTTCCATTGTTTCCTTCTCCGTGCATCCCGCCTTCGCCTCCGCCTCTACCTACCCAAAAGTCTTGCCGGTCATCTGCCTCTAGCATCCTCTCGTCTCTAGCATTTGCTCGTTCTCCCCGTCCCGCCGACCTCCGTTGTGAAGCCATCGGCCTCCGGCGGGAGGGAGGCGGCCTCGGTCTCGTTCCTGAGCAGCACCAAGCTCCCCACTGCTGACTGGGCATTGTTCCTGACGCCGGGCCGCTCGATTGCGAGGGAGATCTCGGTGGACCTCGGGGGGGTCGACGACGCGGAGAAGAAGGAGAGGTGCGGATTGGAGAAGGATTCCGCTTGCTGTGGAGGAGGTACGTGAACCGACTATACCAGCACCGGGAGCTAGGGCTTTTCTTGGACGTGAGCCGAATCGGCTTCACGGACGAGTTCATGGGGGAGATGGAGCCTTAGTTCCAGGCCGCGTTCAAGGCGATGGAGGAACTAGAGAAGGGTGCGATCCAAAAGCAAATGCTCATAATTCATTCTATTGAAGCCTAGACCTATGCATTCATCACTCGAAAATTTGAGGATATGTACCTCACTAAAAGCATCAGCCACCTTTATTCTTTGAAAATATTTTATAATGAAAGGGAATTTTTTGCTACAGACCAATTTCTTTGCCTCTGGATGTAACATTTATTGCTGTAATCATCTATACCTTGTGAAACCACCACACATCAATATATCAGCACTCTCCAAGAAAATGAACTTCTAGGCAAACTAGGTTGGTTGATTTGATTAAGATAGTAATAAACTCGCACGACATTGTCACCCGCTATATGTGGTTGACAACTAGAGACCAGGCAAACCAACTATTTGTAGTCATGTAATTTAGTATAATAAACCATGCTCTATCTTCTTTGTTCATCTCCTCTTCAGTGTGTTACAACATTAATACTCTTAAGCGTACTAGTATCTCTAAAGATTATGCACATTCATCATTTACCTCTCGTTGGGCTTACTGTATGTCTCCATGCAAGGGCCGTACTCTAGGCCATAATCCCGAAAGTTGAGAGGCAGATTCCTTCATCTCAGTAAAAATTATGGTACGGCCTCCACTAAAGAAAATCCAACTAGAGAAGAAAGTTTTAAAAGTGTATAGTGTCAAGTAAATCTTGTGACTAACAAAAGAGCACAGCATTGAAGAAATGAAAATGGAAACAACTAACCTGCTGTAATAACGTATTATGTCTGGGATAAGCTGAGGTCTAGCCGAGCTTGTACAAGGAATAACAATATGCCTAACATTGGTTCTAGCCTTCATTTTCTCATTACCTACTGAATCTATAGTTCTCTTGTTTTGTTTAAGGAACCTGGAAGAAATCTGGAAATGCAAAGTGGCGCCATCAGGAAAAGTTGGGTGAAGATGAGTTTGCACAATAGCAAATAAGTAAAACCAAGCATTGACAACCAAGATACAAATTCAAAACAACAAAACAATTTTGCCAGATTGAGTTACATACACCCTTCACCTATTCTGGTAAAGTAACACTAAAGAGCATCGTCTGAACTTTACTGTATCCTTCACCTTGCCTACAAGAACCATAAGAATTGAAGGATAAGTATATCCACATCTATCGCGATGTGGTTAGATTGAAAAAATCACATAAGTGAGACAAAAATTCTCCAAATATCTCATGTTACTATCGATTTTCAAACTGCAGCCTAGATAATGCCTTACCTAAACCTACTCAGACAAGCCTCAAGCAAGCCTCAAGCAGAGGAATAGCAATATTGGTTTGAGCCCTTCTTAATGTATGCACAATAAGAGGTATGTTACATATAGTAGAGCATTTAAAAGGCACAAAGAAAATAAAGATCTTGCTCTTAAAAAAAAAAATTCAAAAATCTCTTTTTTAAAAAGTTCTAAGCAGCTGCATGATGCTGAAACTGAAAGACCTGTTGTCAAATTTGAAAAAATAACATCACTAGCAATAATTGTAATTGCAATAGATAAGTAAAGCATATTTCCACCAACTCCATAGTGAAAAAAATTAGTACACACGCTAAGAATTAGCTCCACATCTTCAACAAAACCCATCCTTAGCATTTCATCAGCCTCATCAAGGACACGGAAGGTTAAAGAGCTCAAGTCAATATTTTCCCTCTCAATGTGGTCCTGCCACAAAATGTAACAACTGTGAACATGCATTATTCACAGTGGGTGAAAGAAAACCCAATAAGCTGCCAATTCAATGAATTACTTTCACACGGCTAGGTCTTCCAATCACTATATCCACCCGTCTCCTCAATCGGCTTTCCTGAGCATGATAGGGAGCTCCACCATACAAACAACATGATGTTAAGCCCACTGCTCCACCATAAACTTCAAAATCAGAGAACACCTAAAATAATAGGGTAAACGATGTTAGACATCTATCTCTATAAAAAGATGAGATTATTTCTATAAGCTTGATTCCAATACCTACTTGGCCAATTCCCTAGTAGGTAAAAGCACCAAAACACTTGGTGGCCTACCACATCCTGTCTCCCTTGAGGTTTTTGCAAGCCCATTCGTTAGAGATTCCAAAATGGGAAAGACAAAAGCCAGAGTTTTGCCTTGGTACAATTCGCACAGTGAACAAGGTGATAATCAATGCTAAAAAATTAAAACCCATCAACTACAGAAATGAGCAAGCAATTCGAAAACTCATGTTCCTTTAAAAAACTTGAAATGCAACTGCGGCCAAACAGTCTTCACGCCACTTTTGGTTTTTATATGTCAAATAACACCAATGAACTAATGTACAGATGACTCTGCCACAAACTAGAAGATTTATTTAGCTGTAGGTTTTTTGGTCGAATTACCAGCTATAGGTTCGAATGCCTGAAAAGATCGGTCGGAATTTGACTTTTGCAATGACAATCAGGGGCTGAAATACAGGGATTTAGGACCAGAAATGCACGAAAGACATTTCACGAACCAAGTGCACTGTGCTACACTCCAGACCATGATTGCTTTGTCGTGCTGTTAATTAAAACAACATTCACCAAGCTCATACATCAACCATTCACTACTTATAGAGCAGATAAAACCTGCTTCTCTTTTCATATATGTCAGCTTCGTGACCATTTTCCACATCACACACTACCATTACTCCAACGTCCAGACCATTCACTTCTCTAAAATTGTCAGTTAATTAGCAGATTTCAAACAAGCACGCGACCATTAACATGTCAATCCTGCGAAATTCAAATAAAAAGTTTTCATACCTGACTAGTGCGGGCACAACCGACCAAATCAGTCCCATCGAAGACGATATCAAACATCATGGCCTGAATGGGAAATAGCGCCTCGATACCATTGTCCTTCAACTTCAACCTCAAGCTGTCCGAGATCCTGAAATTCAACACAGCCTTTGGGTTCTCCTCCTGAACCACCTCTCATCATCGCCGTCGCTCAACCTTGCCTTATTCTTTTTCTTCTTCTTCCCCTTCAAGTTCTCGGGGTCGACCAGCTTGGAGCTGGTCTCGCTCTTGTCTTCCTCGTCATCCTCGCGCAGCTCCAGCGCCTTCCTCTTCTTCTCCTTCTTCGCATCCCCCTGATGCTCCGGGAGCTTCGGCTGCTTGGATTCGGAGCCTTTGCTGATGCTCTTCTTTTCCTTCTTGTGCTTCTTGTCCGACGCCGCCGGAGACTCGAAGCCGCCATCGGCCTCGAGTTGGACCTTCGCCTTCATCTTCTTCTCTTTGCTCTTGCTTTTGGAGTTCTCCGGGGTTGAGCTGAATCGGACACAACTATCTAAGGCATCGATGAAGCTGTCGGAACCGCGAGAGGAGTTTAGGGGACGGGAGGGGAGGGAGGGGGTGGTTTTGTCCTTCTCTTCTCTTCTCCTCCCGTGCTCAATCTCCGCGTTGAAAATAGTCGAAGGCGGAGACGGAGGCGAGGGGGGCTCGGGACCCAGCTGCGATTAGCGGGGCTCTCGGGGGCAATGTGCGAGCGGCAGATGACTGACGATGCTTTTGGGAGGCGAAGGAGGAGAAGAAGCACAAGGCCCTCAAGTCCCGACCATCGACCTCGAGGACATAGAGTCCAAAGACCTCGAGCTACTCAGAGTCGGAGTTGATGACGTATTCGTCGGAGGTCCAGAAGTTGCCGAGAAACCAATGCGAGCACAAACCTTGTGCTTGATCTCCGCGTTGGAACAGTTGGAGGCGGAGGGGGTGAGGACCCGATTGCGGTCGTTCTCTGTTTGTTCTCCTGCGAAAAGAGAGAGAAAACCAGGAAATTCAATTGAGGAGTGAGAAATTTTTTGGGCGGGAGCCTTAAATGCCTTGACCCATTGTCCCTTCTTTGGGCGACAGGAGCGTTAAGCATTTATTGACTTGAACTTAGTTCACAGACATTAGTGTACACATCGTCTCATTAACTCAACCATAACATAAATATAAATGATAAATAATACTAAATTAATATATATTCTATATATATATAATATCTAGAAATTTAAATAGGGAAATAAAATATAGGAAAAAAAATAAAAACGAAAATTATTTTGAATTTTCTTTTTATTAGAATTTCATGATTTTCCATAAAAGAAGAAAAAGACAAAGGAGAGAAAGGATAAGGTTCGGTCCGGCCTCTTCTCCTCCCATCTCCGGCCCCCATCTTTTCCTTCACCCTCTTGGTCTCTCTAGCCGCTTCTTCTTCTTCTTTCGCTCTCTGACCTCCGCTTGTCTCGCCGCCACTTGTCTTACTAAAGTTTCAATTTTTCCCAAAATTAGCAATCAAGTAGCCTCAGTTGTGTTTTATATTGTGTTGAGATTTTTTTTTTCTTCGGAGGTAGCTGCTTTTTACTTAACTCACCAGCATCATACAAAGGGAAGGGGAAATGAAATTTCGGATTGTGAATGGCTTGGCAAGACTATATCTCTTAGTAGTTTCAAATGCAATGTAAATGAGTTCCTCCACTAGGTGAGAATTAAGTCTTGAATAATTCTATTCAAGTCTACTTTGCTCATATTTTCTCTTAAAAAAAAAAGTTAATGATAACCCCGTCGTAAGTTCCTACGGTTTATTTAAGATGAAAAACTAATCGTCTATTTAGTTTAGTCTCTTGTTTTGTCTTGTTTAATCAAAATAAATCTCTCGAGTTTGTCCAATGCTCTATATAGCATTGGTCACCGGATGGGCATGTTTAGTCTCATGTTAAATTTAGCCACACTGCTTCTTCCTGTGAAACTATTATATACTTCAATCAAAATCAAAATGAATTCTTGAAACAAAACAAAATAATTATGGCATTTCCAATGCTTTACACGCTCTAAGCAAGCCCCACAAACCTAACCTCTAAAAAATATACATAACTTTGTATAATCTAAAGAAGATAGATAATGATGATACCTATCTAATAGTCTATTTAGCTTAGTCTCTTGGATTAGTCTCTTGTTTTTCCCTGTGGTCTTGGATCCATATTGTTTACTTAGAAAAAAAAAACTTGAGTTTATTAAAGGAAATTCAATTCTACACCTTAGAATTCAGGATGAAACTTTAAGTGGTACCCATCTAAAAAATCCTTCATTACATGTTGAGCTTGCAAGTTTTCACTTAAAGAGCAAAACAAGCTGGAAAGCAAATCACTAGCACCAAAGTAAAAAAAGGAAAAATCAGCTAGCCTAATGCTTGATAAACTAGATTGTTATTGCTCCTTTTCCCCCAACTACCCAACTACCCAGCTGCCACCAGTTACCTAACATATCTAGCTTACATATTTTGCTTTGAGATTTATAACATGCATTTGACCTTACTGGTATCACTTCTTGTGTTGGGATATAATATGCGGAATTACCGGGATCTTGCAATTTACGTCAACGCGAAATCACCAGAGAAATTAATGAGAAAAATAAGGACACCAGAAATTTACGTGGTTCGGTCCGAGTATCGGTACCTACGTCCACGGGGAGAGCCAGCAGCAAATAATCCACTAAAATCGGAGAATCAGAGTTTACAATCACTCACACGCTCAAGTGTTTCCCACACCTAAATTTAACCCAAAACCCAAAGTGTTTATAAATAAACAACTCACTTGGGTATAAACTCACGGCACAAAAATACCGCGCGTTCATGCTCAAAAACAATACACTCTACGTACGGCTTTGCTTATTTCTTCAAGCTTCGCGCGGAATCTGGCTTGCGGCTTCAAACGTTGGACGTGCGGCTTCTCTTTCCGTTTCGTAGGGTTTTTTATTTAGCCGCGCCGCGTGAGGAAGAGGGTCTTCTGATATATATGTGTGTGCCCAGGTCAAACTTTTGACCTAGGCCCACCAACGTTACTTTCCTTCTTTGTAATCCTTCATCGAGTTCAACTGGATTTCTTTTACTCAAGAAATCTTTATCAATAATTCGGTTTAACAAATCGTTATCCGAATTCAAACTCGAGATATTAATTTAACAATTCTCCACCTTGGCTCGATGTTTGAAACCAAGTTATAGTGCTCATCATCCATGCTACTCTCCCAACGCCCCGACGGGCGCTCACTCTCCACAGATGCCAATAGAGCTCAAGCAAAGCTTGAGCTTCGCCAAAGGAATAGATTTAGTCATCATGTCTGCCGGGTTATCTGCTGTAGCAATCTTTTTAACAATAACATTACCCTTAGCTAAGACATCTCGGATGAAGTGGTACCTGATGTTGATATGCTTCGTTCGCTCATGATAAACTGGATTATATGCCAAATATATTGCACCTTGGTTATCACAGTGTATATCCACACTTTTCTGATCTAACCCAAAGTTCGAGAGCAAACTTTGTAACCATATCGCTTCCTTCGCTACAAAGGTTAGTGCCATGTATTCTGCCTCAGTCGAAAACAAGGCAATGTGATCCTGTAAGGACGCTTTCCAACTAACTGCACCACCCGCTAGTGTAAATACGTACCCTGTTAAAGACCTGCAATCATCCAAGTCATCGGCGTGATCCGAATCCACAAAACCAGTGGTCTCACTGTCATTGATGTTCCTCCGGTACACTATATCCACGTCTGTTGTCCCCTTCAAATATCTGAGGATCCACTTCACAGCTTCCCAATGAGCTTTACCAGGACGCTTCATGTAGCAACTAACCACGCTCATAGCTTGTGAAATATCAGGCTTAGTGCACACAATAGCATACATAATACTACCCACAACACTAGAATAAGGAACACGGGACATATGCTCCTCCTCCTCCTCAGTATGCGGTGATAATTTATCTGAAAGTTTAAAGTGCTTTGCTAAAGGTGTACTTACGGATTTTGCTGACTGCATATTAAAACGTGCCACGATCTTCTCAATATATTTCTTTTGAGATAGACGTAAAACTCCTGCAGCCCTGTCACGCAAAATCTCCATACCCAAAATTTTCTTTGCAGCACCTAAATCTTTCATCTCAAATTCAGCATTTAACTGCCTCTTCAGGCACATCATTATCAGACATATCCTTAGCTTCTATCAGCATATCATCAACATATAAGAGTAGATAAATCAAAGAACCATTCTCCAATCTCCTATAGTAAACACAGCTATCCATCTGACTTTTTGAATAGTCGTGACTAGCCATAAAAGTATCAAAACGTCTATACCACTGCCTAGGAGATTGTTTCAGCTTATATAAAGATTTCTTTAACAAGCAAACATTATCTTCCTTACCCAAAATAGCAAATCCCTCCGGTTGCCTCATGTAAATCTGCTCCTCCAACTCACCGTGAAGAAACGCAGTTTTCACATCTAGCTGCTCTAACTCGAGATCCTGCGAAGCAACTAAGGCAAGTAAAACGCGAATAGAAGTATGTCTTACCACATGAGAGAACACCTCATTGTAGTCAATGCCTTCACGCTGTGTATACCCCTTCGCCACAAGTCTCGCCTTATACCTCGCCGCCTCGATTCCGGAATGCCCTCTTTCCGTTTAAAGACCCATTTACTTCCAACAATGTTTTGGCTCTTGGGTACTTTGATCAGCTCCCATGTCTGATTTCGATGGAGTGATTCCATCTCTTCACTTATAGCCCCTAGCCATTATGATGACTCCGAACTAGCCATCGCCTCAGAATAAGACGAAGGCTCATCTGTCTCCACCTCATCACCTACAGTCAATGCATAAGCAATATCTGTATAACCATAACGTACCGGTGATTTAATGTGCCTTCTCTGTCTATCTGCGGCTATAGTCTGCTGCGGCTTTGCTAGTTGTTCACTATCACCGACTTCAGGAACTACAGCTTCATCTGCAGTCTCAACTTATGTTACCTTTGAGGTCTCCGGAGTCTCCACCTGAAGCTCCACCTCACTAATGACACCATGATCTGTCTTCTCTGCTGGTTGTGTCTCAGAACTCCTCCATTGAAGCATTGCAGTCTCGTCGAAGATCACATCTCTGCTGATTAGAAAACCGGGTGATCTGGGATCAGTGCACCACAGCCGATAGCCTTTCACCCCATGTGCATAACCCAGAAATATGCACTTCTTCGACCTCGGCTCAAGCTTACCATCACTCGCATGAGCATACGTAGGACACCCGAATATATGTAATCCGGAATAATCAACAGGTTTCCCCGACCACACTTCCTCAGGAGTCTTCCACTCGATAGCAGATGATGGAGATATATTAACCAGCTAACATGACATGTTCACTGCTTCGGCCCAAAATTCCTTGCCAAGTCCTGCATGCGAAAGCATGCATCGAGCTCGCTCAAGCAAAGTTCTGTTCTTCCGTTCTGCCACGCCATTCTGCTGTGGTGTCCTAGGTACTGTGCGGTGTCTCACAATACCTTCTTTCTCGCAGAACTTAGTAAAATCTTTATCACAGAACTCCATGCCATTGTCCGTTCTCAGGCACTTGATTTGTTTATCTGACTGCTTCTCAATCAATGCCTTAAATTTCTTGAACCGATCAAACACATCATATTTGTGCTTCAGAAAGTAAACCCATACCTTCCTCGAATAGTTGTCGATAAATGTCAGCATATATCGGGCACCTCCTTTCGAAGGAACCGAAGACGGCCCTAGACGTCTGAGTGAATATATTCAACTGGTCGTTTGGTCGAATGAATAGCTGTTGTAAACTTAACTCGGTGCTGCTTCCCATAGATACAGTGCTCACATAAGTCCAGCTTTCCAGTCTTTTGACCATTCAATAACCCCCTTTCACTCAGCATCGTCATACCCGCCTCACTCATGTGCCCCAAACGCATATGCCATAATTGAGTCAAGTTAGAGTTTGACTCACCTGATGAAACTGCAGCGGTTCCGGTCACGGTCTCTCCCAGTAGATGATAGAGAGTATTTACTTTCTTCCCCTTCATCACTGTCATGGCACCTCGAGAGATCTTCGACTCTCCACCTTTAGCGGTGTACCTACACCCGATGTCATCGAGTGTCCCCGAGAAATAAGGTTCTTCGTGAGCTCTGGTACATGCCTCACATCTGTCAATGTGCGCACCACCCCATCGTGTATCCGGATTCGAATTGTCCCTATCCTCACAGCCTTACAGACTGCATTATTCCCCAAAAGAACCCTACCACCATCTGCAGCTTGGTAAGTAGTAAACCAGTTCTTATGAGGCGTCATATGATAAGAACACCCCGAATCTAGCACCCATTCGTCTCCTGACAAAGTAGCAGTCACACATAAGACAGCTTTAGCATCACTATTGCTCCCCTCGGCAACGTTTGCCACACTGCTTGTGGCATTCTGCCTATCAACTTTATTTCTCCGCTTTGGACAATCTCTCCTGATGTGCCCCTCCTCGTGACACTCAAAGCACTTCACGCGTCCCTTGGACTTTCTATGGCGTGATTTTGATCTGCGCTTTTACCTCTGCTGCTACTAGGCTCTCGATGTTGTTCTCTACCCCGAATCGTCAATGCTTGCGCTGCTCCTTTCGCCAGACCGTCATCTCGCAACTTTCTCTGCCACTCCTTAGAGAATAAGGCGGACTTTACCTCTTCTGAGGTAATAGTAATACTCCCCTGCAACAGTGAATCAGTAAAGTGCTCCCATGATTCTAGTAAAGAGGCTAACAACATCATGCCCTGCTCTTCATCATCAAGTAACTTACCGACGTTCTTCAGATCCAAAATGAGTTTATTAAATTCATCTAGGTGGGTTCTGATAGACGTACCTTCAATATATCTAAATTGAAACATCTTCTTCAGCATGTATAAGCGATTGTTCAAACCTTTCTTTACATAAAGTGCTTGAAGTTTTGCCCATAATGCTGCAGCATCCTTCTCCTCAGCGACCTCTAGTAAGACCTCATCTATCAAATTTAACAGGATTATACTCTTTTCTTTTTCCATCAGCTCTACCCTCTCTAAGGCTTTCATTATAATCGGCAACTCATCTTCGCCATCCAGTGCCTTGGCCAAACCTTGTGTTGTCAATAAAGCTCGCATCTTTATGCTCCATAACACAAAGTTGTTGCTTCCGTTGAACTTCTCAATTTCAGATTTCCTCTCAGACATAATTGCAATAACAAAATTTCCAGATAATAATCAGACAAGCAAAAACTCAAGATCACAATCAAGAAATCCAACCCCAAGCTCTGATACCAATTGTTGGGATATAATATGTGGAATTACCAGGATCTTGCAATTTACGTCAACGCAAAATCACCAGAGAAATTAACAAGAAAAATAAGGACACCAGAAATTTACGTGGTTCGGTCCAAGTATTGGTACCTACGTCCATGGGGAGAGCCAGCAGCAAATAATCCACTAAAATTGGAGAATCAGAGTTTACAATCACTCACACGCTCAAGTGTTTCCCACACCTAAATTTAACCCAAAACCCAAAGTGTTTATAAATAAACAACTCACCTGGGTATAAACTCACGGCACAAAAATACCGTGCATTCAAGCTCAAAAACAATACACTCTACGTACAGCTTTGCTTATTTCTTCAAGCTTCGCGTATTTCTTCAAGATTTGCACGGAATCTGGCTTGCGGCTTCAAACGTTGGACGTGCGGCTTCTCTTTCCATTTCGTAGGTTTTTTTATTTAGCCGCACCGCGTGAGGAAGAGAGTCTTCTGATATATATGTGTGTGCCCAGGTCAAACTTTTGACCTGGGCCCACCAACGTTACTTTCCTTCTTTGTAATCCTTCATCGAGTTCAACTGGATTTCTTTTACTCAAGAAATCTTTATCAATAAAATTCGGTTTAACAAATCGTTATCCAAATTCAAACTCGAAACATTAATTTAACATTTTGCATGCGGGCATGTCAGCTAATGGTGTCAAGATGAAATTGTCCTTTCCCAATGTTATTACTTTACCATTTAGCATTTATGATAATAAAACCTCACTGATATTTCTTGCCTTCCATGTTTGGAGATGCGGTTAACCAAGAGCATTTTAGAATTTTTGTGTCCATGCTCAATGTAGCAAGAATATTACCTGCATATTCTTTCTTTTGAAAATTAAATGTGGATAAAAGTAAATAGTGGTCCCTTGCCAAGTTTTTATAAAAGTAATGCCAATCGCGGTTATAAAGTAATCACTTGTATTGCATGAGTTCAAAAAATATATATATGTTAATTTCAAATGTGGCCTCATTTAGTGCGGTTTTATTTTTATTTTTTATTTTTTTTAAGGCTGTTTTGTAGCTATACCCGATGTTTTCTTATTTGGAACACTCCACACTCTTTTTTGGTAGCGGATTCTTGAGTTCGCTCACCTTGAGAGAGATAAGTACCTTCTTGAGTTGGCTCACCTTGAGAGAGAGATAAATACCTCCGAAGTTCTCTCAAACTACAAAAACATAGCCATTTGTCAACTAAATGAATTCAAATACAACAAATTAAATACATGAGGTCTACAATTTGAAGAAGAATAAAATTCTGTTGAAATTGCTAGAAGAATTTGGTTCGGTCAATTGTTCTTAAAATGGCACTTGAGCTATTAGACTCCAGGGAGCTATTTATAAATGTGAAGTACCAATAAGTTTCTGCATGAATTATTATTCCTTTAATAGGTTTATTCTTCATCTTTCATAATATAGTTAAAAAATTGCGTATAGTTTTATCTTACTTGTTATGACCTTGTCGTTTAGCTGGTTGTGGTTCTTTTTTTCTCTATAAGTAAAGAGAAATTCACAATGAGGCTTCAAGGGTTCCGACCTATATATAAAAATAGCTGAAAGCCAAAAGAAAGCTCATTTACTAGACTAGTGAGTTAGTTATGATCTCTGATTGTACTTCAAATTTGACCTCTCCCTATGTTTCCAACTCTTTAATGATCCTTCTAATCCTATCTTTCCTCTTCCTTTCCTCGTCCTTCACATGTTAGAGATATTTTCACTATCGACTGCTAATTTATTCTACTTGATTTCCTCTTGTCAAATGGACTAAGTATGATGAGCTAATAAATACTATAGTTTATTTCTTCTTTTCCCTGCAGAAAACAAATTTGCTGATGGAAGTAGGGCTAAGACAGTGTGCATATGCTACTATGAGAAAGAAAACAACTGGTATTAGCTTCTATTTCTGGGTTTTTCCCCTTCATTTTTTTTTCATTTTATTTTTCACAATCTTATGTTGGGTTGGACATGTATTCTTCTGATGTGCTTTTTAGTAAGTCATCACCGATCGATCAAGGATTTATGGGTGATAAGTTTTCCAAACTTGGGGGACAAGTTGGCTGTGTTCACTGCATTTGAACTCATTCTTTTATGGTGAAAGCTTTTAAATTCGGGTATGGACATTGGCCAAGCATTGTCTGCTTGAAGTTGGCGTAGGTCATTTCTGAGTATGCGATACTCATGGATGAGCCTTATGTAGTTGTGGAAGCACATATAAATGGAAAAACGCAGAAGTTCACGGTACAAGACAATGAAGAGGAACAAATAGTATTATGGCAAGATTGATGCTATTGTACTGCTCATTTCTTCAGTAGAGTTTGGAGTGCAAACTCCAATGGAGACTTCGAAGCAGTGCTGTTGCTACATATATGAATCAAATATCCCTCTTGCAGTTACTCCAACAGTTTAGCATTATGGCTGTTGCAAAAAAGGCGAGCGATCGAACAATAATATAGACAGAAGAAGAAAATAAATCGGACACCAGATTTATGTGGTTTAGTCGTAAAGACCTACGTCCACGGGGAGAGTAGCAGCGAATTTCACTATAGATCAAGCGATACAAGGAGATTACACACTCAAGTCACTCAAACACTCTCTTGGTGTTTTCCAAACCCCAATTTATCCCAAACCCAAAGTGTTTATAAATAAACAACTCACTTGGTATAAACTCACGCCACAAAGTTACCGCGCGTTCAAGCTCAACACAATACGCTCTACGTACGGCTTCGCGTACCTCTTCAAAGCTTCGCGCGGAGGACTTGCGGCTTCATGGATGTGCGGCTTCGTCCTTCTCTCAGCATGTACGTGCAGCGATCGAGAAGCGAAAAAAAACCCTCACTGTCGGCGTCCCTTTTATATGTGTGTGCCCAAGGTCAAAACTTTGACCTTGGGCCCCACTTTCCTTTTATTCTTCACGTGCAGGGCTTCTCCCTTGGGCGGCATCTTCCTAAAAGGAAAAGAAGACCTTCAATTGTTTCTATACGTGTGCCCTGACCTGGGCCCACCACGTTCTATTTGTCTTCTTCACGCGCGTGGACTTCATCTACATGCCTTTCGATTCTGCAAGCTTTCGCAAGAAGAAATTTTACTTCAATTTATTTTATATTTCTTCTACTTGGGAAATTTTATCGACAAATTCGGTTTAACAAATCGTTATCCGAATTCAAACTCGAGACATAATTTAACAATTCTCCACCTTGGCTCGATGTTTGAGCCAAGTCGTAATCGCTTCGCAAAAATTCAAACTCTACTACTACTCTTCCATAGCCCCCGATGGGCTCAACCGCCACAGATATTATCCAAGTCCAAACCTCGCTTGAACTTCGCCATAATCGAGGACCTCATCAGAATACCAACTCCATATGCACCTTTAACTGCTCCGCAAGGATTTTCCGACGCAACCTCCTTAACCGTAGATAAAACAAAACCATTGTTGCATCCATATTTGTGAGGAGATTGAATACATACCTTGTCAATATCAGCAGTTACAGCAACCATTGGCTCTATAGGCTCCACCTCGCTATGAGCACCATTTGTGTCAATTACTTTGCTAGTACTCATACTTGCTACCTCGGGAGTTTCGGTCGCAACTCCACCTCAAGCTGAACACCGTCTAGATCCGTATTAACACCGGCACAAACATTCCTAGCCAGAAGTATCGGAGATTTGTCAAGGGTAACTTTTCTACCGTCAACAGGTGAATTTATATCCGGGCAACACAACTGATTGACCCGCTCACCTTGTGCATAGCCATGGAATATGCACCTTGCCCTCTAATCAAGCTTACCATCACTCACTCGAAAATAACACGGGCAACCAAACATTCTAATAATATAATAACCAGCAACATTACCTGACCACACTTCTTCAGGAGTCCGCCATTCAATAGCAGTTGATGGGGATCTATTCACCAAGCAGCTTATCGTACTAAGCACATCGGCTAGGATTCTCCTAGCAATACCAAAGACTAGAGATAATTTTTCGGGTCGTCTCTAGTAATGTTCTTCTTGTCAATTCTGCAAATTGTTGTGATTTATTGGCACTAGTGCGGTGTTTCACTATGCTCTCTTTCATGCAGAATTTATTTGCCGCTTTGAGCAAACTCCATGCTATTGTCGAGTCCGCACATGCTTGATTGATTTACCGCTCCGTCTCAATCAAAGCTCTCAACCACGTGATCCCGACACCAAAGATCAAACTTGTGCATTGGCACAAACACCGGAGTCTTCCTCGAGCAGTCAAAAGACTCTCGAACGATGCATGCATCCGACGTCTCCGGGCGAAACCTATCATTGTCTCACCTTGAAGTTTATATAGGCCTCCGTGCTTGATTCCTTTCATTATCACCAGGGCACCTCGAACAACCTTCAGAACTCCACCTTTTGAAGAATACCTACAATTAGCTGAATCTAGGGCACCCAAGGAAATTAAGTTCTTTTTCAATTCTGGAACGTGTCTTACTCTAGTCAATGTCCTCACAATACCATCATGCATTCTTATTTTAACATCACCAACACCCACAACATCACACTCAGCGTTGTTCCCTAACTGGACTTTACCACTACCCGTGCACTGATAAGTGATAAACTAGTTTCTATTTGGTGTAGCATGAAAAGAACAACTAGAATCCAAAATCCATCCATCAAGCGATGAATCATTGGTGACAGACAAGACATAATCGGCATTATCGTTACAGCTGCAACATTATCTCGCAGAATCAACTATAATTCCCTTACCCTTCTCATTCTTCAGCTTAAGGCAATCCCTTCTAAGATGCCCCCTCTTGCCACTACTCCAATAGACAACATTAGCATTCCTAGATTGACTACGTCTGTTCATATTAGTACTATTGTTACCCACATGTGTTCTAGATCTTCCTCTATTTTCACCTACTAAAGCAACAGATACAGGTTCGCCAGATTCTCTTCTACGGATGTCCTCGCTCAAAATCAAATCTTGAACCCCATCAAACGTCAAACTTGTTGACCCAGAGGAATTACTAACAGTAGTAACAGTAGTATTCCAACTATCAGGCAATGAGGATAACAAAATCAAAGCACGTACCTCATCTTCAAAGTCAATCTCAACTGAACTCAATTGACTAACAATCACATTGAGTTCATTGATATGATCTCGCAATCGACGCACCTTCGCTCATCTTCAAATTAAATAGACGTCGCATCAAACAAACCTTGTTGATCGCGAGAGGGCTTCTCATACATATTCGACAGGGCTTGCATCAGATCAGCAATGGTCTTCTCCTTCAAGATGTTAAACGCGACGTTACGAGCCAATGTCAGTCGAATAACGCCCATAGCTCATCTATCTAGCAAATCCCAATCAGCTTGCTTCATCGCCTCTGGTCTCTCCCAACAAGGGCAAGTGCGGTTCATCGATAAAGATAATCTTCAATCTTCATCTTCCAGAAACTAAAATCCTTCCCATCAAATCTGTCGATTCTCACTTTTACTTCTTTTACCGCCATCGATTCGCTTCAACTTAGCCAAGCCTGGCTCTGATACCAATTGTTGCGAAAAAGGTGAGCGATCGAACAATAATATAGACAGAAGAAGAAAATAAATCGGACACCAGATTTACGTGGTTTAGTCGTAAAGACCTACGTCCACGGGGAGAGAAAGGCAAAAATTTCACTATATAGATCAGCGATCTGAGGAGATTCACACTCAGTCACTTTCAAACACTCTCTCGGTGTTTCCCAAACCCCAATTTATCCCAAACCCAAAGTGTTTATAAATAAACAACTCACTTGGTATAAACTCACGCCACAAAGTTACTGCGCGTTCAAGCTCAACACAATACGCTCTACGTACGGCTTCACGTATCTCTTCAAAGCTTCGCGCGGAGGACTTGCGGCTTCGTGGACGTGCGGCTTCGTCCTTCTCTCAGCATGTACGTGCAGCGGTCGAGAAGCGAAAAAAAACCCTCACTGTCGGCGTCCCTTTTATATGTGTGTGCCCAAGGTCAAAACTTTGACCTTGGGCCCCACTTTCCTTTTATTCTTCACGTGCAGGGCTTCTCCCTTGGGCGGCATCTTCCTAAAAGGAAAAGAAGACCTTCAATTGTTTCTATACGTGTGCCCTGACCTGGGCCCACCACGTTCTATTTGTCTTCTTCACGCGCGTGAACTTCATCTACACGCGTTTCGGATTCCGCAAGCAATTGAAGAAAAACTTTGCTTCAATTTATTTTATATTTCTTCTACTTGGGAAATTTTATCGACAAATTCGGTTTAACAAATCGTTATCCGAATTCAAACTCGAACATAATTTAACAATGGCAATGAAGACCTAGATTAGAAATTAACTAGTTACTAATATGCTCTATAACTTTGTAATGAAATGAGATGTTACATATAAAAAAGACAGGAGATTAGTCCACTTAGTTTCTAATTTTGGTAGCTCTTCAGGAGCAGTTATTAATGTATGTTCTGTTGTAGGTGGGTCAGTAAACTCATCGGGAAAGGACACAATTCATCGGTAACTAGTGTCGCTTGGCATCCTAACAATCTGAGTGTGTCCTCTTTCTCACATTTGTGTGGTGTTGGACACTAGCAACAAAGCTTTGTATCTTTTTACTGGCTGCACCCATGAATGCCCTTGTTATTTATGGTCATGCCTTCCGTTTACAATTTATTTGGGTTACTGATAGTCACTCTATTTGTTTGAGTGAGAGTTTATGAATTTTTTAGGGCAGAATATGATCTTATTCTCCATATACCAGCATATGAAAGCTGTGAAAGGGAATTATATCCTCGGTTGGTTGGGAGCTAGGCAAAATAATAACAAATTATCTTAATTAATTAAGCAAAAGGTCATCTTAATTAATTAACCACCAGGGTTCGAGGTGGAAAATAATAAGAAATTAAAAAGGTCCATATACCTGCATATGAAAGCTGTGAAAAGGAATTATATGCGCGAAGCACCATGGACTCCTCGGTTCGGTGGGTTGGGAGCTAGCCAAAATAATAACAAAGTATCTTAATTAATTAAGCAAAAGGTCATCTCAATTAATTAACAACGAAAAGGAATTATATGCGCGAAGCACTGTGGACTCCCTCGTGGGTTGGGAGCTAGCCAAAATAATAAGAAATCATCTTAATTAATTAACCACCAGGGTTCGAGGTGGAAAATAATAAGAAATTAAAAAGAAAATAATCGAGGTGGAAAATAATAATCGGTTCGGTGGGTTGGGAGCTAGCCAAAATAATAACAAATTATCTTAATTAATCAAGCAAAAGGTCATCTTAATTAATTAACCACGAAAAGGAATTATATGTGCGAAGCACCGTGGACTCCCTCGGTGGGTTTGGGAGCTAGCCAAAATAATAAGAAATCATCTTAATTAATTAACCACCAGGGTTCGAGGTGGAAAATAATCGAGGTGGAAAATAATAAGAAATTAAAAAGAAAATAATCGAGGTGGAAAATAATAAGAAATAATAAATCATCTTAATTAATTAACCACCAGGGTTCGAGGTGGAAAATAATCGAGGTGGAAAATAATAATAAATTAAAAAGAAAATAATCGAGGTGGAAAATAATAAGGTCATCTTAATTAATTAACCACGAAAAGGAATTATATGCGCGAAGCACCGTGGACTCCCTCCGTGGGTTGGGAGCTAGCCAAAATAATAAGAAATCATGGAAAATAATCGAGGTGGAAAATAATAAGAAATTAAAAGGGTTGGGAGCTAGCCAAAAAAATAACAAATTATCTTAATTAATTAAGCAAAAGGTCATCTTAATTAATTAACCACGAAAAGGAATTATATGCACGAAGCACCGTGGACTCCCTGGGTGGGTTTGGGAGCTAGCCAAAATAATAAGAAATCATCTTAATTAATTAACCACCAGGGTTCGAGGTGGAAAATAATCGAGGTGGAAAATAATAAGAAATTAAAAAGAAAATAATCGAGGTGGAAAATAATAAGAAATAAGAAATCATCTTAATTAATTAACCACCAGGGTTCGAGGTGGAAAATAATAAGAAATTAAAAAGAAAATAATCGAGGTGGAAAATTATAAGGTCATTTTAACTAATAAACCACGAAAAGGAATTATATGCGCGAAGCACCGTGGACTGCCTCCGTGGGTTGGGAGCTAGCCAAAATAATAAGAAATCATGGAAAATAATCGAGGTGGAAAATAATAAGAAATTAAAAGGGTTGGGAGCTAGCCAAAAAAATAACAAATTATCTTAATTAATTAAGCAAAAGGTCATCTTAATTAATTAACCACGAAAAGGAATTATATGCACGAAGCACCGTGGACTCCCTCGGTGGGTTTGGGAGCTAGCCAAAATAATAAGAAATAATCTTAATTAATTAACCACCGGGTTCGAGGTGGAAAATAATCGAGGTGGAAAATAATAAGAAATTAAAAAGAAAATAATAGAGGTGGAAAATAATAAGAAATAAGAAATCATCTTAATTAATTAACCACCAGGGTTCGAGGTGGAAAATAATAAAAATTAAAAGAAAATAATCGAGGTGGAAAATTATAAGGTCATTTTAATTAATAAACCACGAAAAGGAATTATATGCGCGAAACACCGTGGACTCCCTCCGTGGGTTGGGAGCTAGCCAAAATAATAAGAAATCATGGAAAATAATCGAGGTGGAAAATAATAAGAAATTAAAAGTGTTGGGAGCTAGCCAAAAAAATAACAAATTATCTTAATTAATTAAGCAAAAGGTCATCTTAATTAATTAACCACGAAAAGGAATTATATGCACGAAGCACCGTGGACTCCCTCGGTGGGTTTGGGAGCTAGCCAAAATAATAAGAAATAATCTTAATTAATTAACCACCAGGGTTCGAGGTGGAAAATAATCGAGGTGGAAAATAATAAGAAATTAAAAAGAAAATAATCGAGGTGGAAAATAATAAGAAATAAGAAATCATCTTAATTAATTAACCACCAGGGTTCAAGGTGGAAAATAATCGAGGTGGAAAATAATAAGAAATTAAAAAGAAAATAATCGAGGTGGAAAATAATAACAAATAAGAAATCATCTTAATTAATTAACCACCAGGGTTCGAGGTGGAAAATAATAAGAAATTAAAAAGAAAATAATCGAGGTGGAAAATTATAAGGTCATTTTAATTAATAAACCACGAAAAGGAATTATATGCGCGAAGCACCGTGGACTCCCTCCGTGGGTTGGGAGCTAGCCAAAATAATAAGAAATCATGGAAAATAATCGAGGTGGAAAATAATAAGAAATTAAAAGGGTTGGGAGCTAGCCAAAAAAATAACAAATTATCTTAATTAATTAAGCAAAAGGTCATCTTAATTAATTAACCACGAAAAGGAATTATATGCGCGAAGCACCGTGGACTCCCTGTGTGGGTTTGGGAGCTAGCCAAAATAATAAGAAATAATCTTAATTAATTAACCACCAGGGTTCGAGGTGGAAAATAATAAGAAATAAGAAATCATCTTAATTAAGTAACCACCGGGGTTCGAGGTGGAAAATAATCGAGGTGGAAAATGATAAGGTCATTTTAATTAATTAACCACGAAAAGGAATTATATGCGCGAAGCACTGTGGACTCCCTCCGTGGGTTGGGAGCTAGCCAAAATAATAAGAAATCATGGAAAATAATCGAGGTGGAAAATAATAAGAAATTAAAAGGGTTGGGAGCTAGCCAAAAATAATAACAAATTATCTTAATTAATTAAGTAAAAGGTCATCTTAATTAATTAACAACAAAAAGGAATTATATGCGCGAAGCACCGTGGACTCCTGGGTGGGTTTGAGAGCTAGCCAAAATAATAAGAAATCATCTTAATTAATTAACCACCAGGGTTCGAGGTGGAAAATAATCGAGGTGGAAAATAATAAGAAATAAGAAATCATCTTAATTAATTAACCACCAGGGTTCGAGGTGGAAAATAATAAGAAATTAAAAAGAAAATAATCGAGGTGGAAAATAATAAGGTCATCTTAATTAATTGACCACGAAAAGGAATTATATACGCAAAGCACCGTGGACTCCCTCCGTGGATTGGGAGCTAGCCAAAATAATAAGAAATCATGGAAAATAATCAAGGTGGAAAATAATAAGAAATTAAAAGGGTTGGGAGCTAGCCAAAATAATAACAAATTATCTTAATTAATTAAGCAAAAGGTCATCTTAATTAATTAACCACGAAAAGGAATTATATGCGTGAAGCACCGTGGACTCTGGGTGGGTTTGGGAGCTAGCCAAAATAATGAGAAATCATCTTAATTAATTAACCACTAGGGTTCGAGGTGGAAATTAATAAGAAATAAGAAATTATCTTAATTAATTAACCACCGGGTGGAAAATAATAAGAAATTAAAAAGAAAATAATTGAGGTGGAAAATAATAAGAAATTAAAAGGGTTGGGAGCTAGCCAAAATAATAACAAATTATCTTAATTAATTAAACAAAAGGTCATCTTAATTAATTAAACACGAAAGGGAATTATATGCGCGAAGCACCGTGGACTCCTTGAGTGGGTTTGGGAGCTAGCAAAAATAATAAGAAATCATATCACTAGGGTTTGAGGTGGAAAATAATAAGAAATTAAAAAGAAAATAATCGAGGTGGAAAATAATTAATTGGACTCCCTGGGTGGGTTTGGGAGCTAGCCAAAATAATAAGAAATCATACCACCAGGGTTTGAGGTGGAAAATAATAAGAAATTAAAAAGAAAATAATTGAGGTGAAAAATAATTAATTAACCATGAAAAAAATTGGGATTTCCCCCGCTCACCCCCCTTAATACTCCCACTTGGGTCACAAGCCCGCATTACCGGGCCCAGCAACTTGTCGCTCTTGCCGGTGGAGACAAAACATAAAGTCTTGGGTTGCACACTTTGTGGGCGATGTGGGATTGCTGGTGCGAGAAAAGGCGAGAGCTTAGAGGGAAAAAATTATGGTTCGGTGCTAGAGGGACTGTTGCGGCTAAATGCAAAAAATGGGTCGCATTAGCTCCACAAGAAGCTTGTCAACCATTGACAACAACAATCAAGGCATATACTTGCTAGGTTAACTTTATTTAGATTTAGCCAGAACAGTTAAGTTTTTAAAGAACAAGCAAGTAATAGTATATGCAAGGCAATAGTGTTAAATATTACTAACACACATGAAACACCTAATTGACAACAAAGTAACAATAACCATAAAAAGGGCAATAATTAGCATTAAAAAGTACGGATAACTTTTACTAACTACAAAGTGATTACACATCTTAGTAGAATCACAAAAAGATGATGTTCATATTTCATTTGCTCTAAGCAAATTAAGAACAGGAAGTTGTGGTGGATTCCAGGATGAAATATAAAATTAAACGTCATCCTTCTACTGTACCTATTTTTCTTCAAAATTTACTCCCTCATAACTCAGCACCTGGCACAAACACCATTGCCTTTGGTCACCCATTCAAATTTCAATACGTGTCTTACTGGTCAAGTGGGACATTTCATGGCCCAGTATTTATCTATCTAAGGTGGAGATCCTCATGAGCTGTTATAAGTTAGACGTGCCATTCAAAATGCATTTCATCTATCCGTAGTGGTTAGAATGCTTAGCTTAACTTCTCACACCGCAATCTATTACTTTGTTACTTGTTAGAAGTGCCTTCAAAAACCCGAATTTGGAATCCCTTTTTGGTCCATAACAGTTGATGAATACAAGGACTACAATACCATGATAGACACCGAATGATAGGAAAGACAGGACCACCAGGAAACACATCAAGCGAACATTTGCAACATTCAGGGGAAAGATATAGAGATTTGCACCCTCCAAAATGCGCACTTCGTCATACATTGCCCTCCATTTCATCGATCATTACCCTAGGCAAAGGCTTTCGTTATCTTCGATCGACTGTCTTAGTGCCAAGATCCCAAAAGTACACAAAAAATCAAAACACTCTCCCTCAACTCACTGAGGCGTTCTTTCGTAGACATCGAGTTGCAATCGCAGAAAAAAAGCAAAAAGAAACTCATCTAATTTCATAGCGCATTTCCAAAACAATCAAGCAACCCGAAACAAAATGCAAAATCGAGGGAAAAGCAGGATTAACGGAGCGGTCGGGACTCCAGGCGTGGCGAGTGATGTATGGAGCGAACTGGTGAACCGGGACCGCCCGCCATTCTCGCCCCTCTCGCCTCTCTCTCCTCTCCAATCAAAGCACCATCATCAAAGCAGGAAGAAGAGAGCAATCCCACATCGCCAGCCAGAAAGTGTGCAACCCCAAGACTTCATGTTCTGTCTGCACCGGAAGGCAGCGGTACGGAGGAGCGAGGCCTTCAAACATGTGCCAACGTCCACCTTTTGCTTAATTAAGATAATTTGTTATTATTTTGCCTTGCTCCCAACCGAGGAGTCCAATCATTTTGCCTCGCTCCCAACCCAGGTTGGGAGTCCAACCGAGAAGTCCATCCTGATGGTTCGCGATTCGCGGATATAATTCCTTTTTACATTTTTTGCTTAATTAATTAAGATAATTTGTTATTATTTTGCCTCCCTCTCCCAACGGAGGACTCCAGTGGCCCATATAATTCCTTTTCACATCTTTTTGCTTAATTAATTAAGATAATTTGCCTCCATCTTTTGCTTAATTAATTAAGATAATTTGTTATTATTTTGCCTAGCTCCCAACCCACCGAGGAGTCCATGGTGCTTTGTGCATATAATTCCTTTTCACATCTTTTTACTTAATTAATTAAGATAATTTGTTATTATATTATTTTGCCTCGCTCCCAATCCACGAGTCCAACTCCTTGGAGCCCAACTGAAGGAGTCCATGCTGGTGGTTGGCGCATATTATTCCTTTTCACATCTTTTACTGTCGAGTAAATATGCAAATATGCAGAGCATGTGGTAAATAGTAATCGATCAATTCTTCATAAAGTGGTGATGAACTTAGGCCGGATACTTAGAGCTAAGCTAGGCAAAACAATTGCAATAGTTGTAGATTCAATTGAAGCATCATGTTGTGGTAGAATAGTAGAATAGTGCGATATGTCTGCCAACGCCAAAGGGGCCAGGGCTAGGGCCACGAGGGATATAAGTTTGCAGACTACTTCTGCTGCAAATATCTCTCTATGGATTTCTGCGCTTTCTCATTCTGAGATGGACTATTTTTCCAAGTTGGTGGCACCATTCTTTGGGATTGCATGGTGCGTTACTATATATTTTTGGAAGAGTTTGTGTATTTTTGTATGATTTGTGGTATTTGTATGATTACATCTCATCCACACACAGTACCAAAGTTGTTAATTATATTTGGGAAACTTAATCCCCCGTATTTGTGGGCCCACATGGCCTCCCAGGTCAGTGCCTTCTCCTCCTCGCGATTCCAGACGCATTGCGCGATGACTTAACGGTGGATTTGGTCGGAATGGCGTCCTCGTCGGGAGTGATCCCTGGATCTTGCTTTAGCCTTCTTTAGGGTACATCCATCTCAACCTCAACGGCAACATACAATCGCTTCTTGTTTATCAAGATAATTTTTCTTGGGCTGGCCTTTCTCTTCTTTCCTTTTTTCCCCTCATCTTTTCTTTTGCCTTGCTAGGTTGAGGAGGCCTTTCTTTATTAAATTTATGTTTTCTATTGATTAGCTCTACAACTATTTCACGCCACTTTCAGTTCTCAATTTGCATCAACTTGGATTTCTTTCGGAAAGATTCACCATTTAAAAAATTATATTCCTAAATTTGATTGTTCACATCATTTGCAAAAAGTATGTTTTTTTTAATAGTATTTTCTCAAAAGACTATAAAAGCATCATCATTTGCATAAATATATGCTGAATTGATAAAAGAGTTTGTGTATTTTTTTTTCTTTCCTTCTCTCTCTCCTCTTTTTTTTTCTTCTTTCCCGAAGACTCTCCATCTCTCTCCTTCTTTCTTTTCGTTCCTTCCCTCTCTCTCCTCTTCTTTCTCCTTTTTATTTTTGACTGGGTCAAAACCCATATTTTACACCGAGTTCTTCGCCGGCGCTGCGAGCACGATGCTCTCTCCTCTCCTCCCCTCTCTTGTCCGGTGGTCGCGAGGCGCCGGTTTTCTTCTTAGACAGCAAGCTGAAAGATGCGGCCGAGCGGCGGCACCGGCTCCATGGCGAGGATCTGCGAGCGGAAAAGTATACAACTAATAGGAAGCGGGTTACTCTCTCTGTACTGCCTGATTGTTGACTCTGGGCCTTCGAGCTGCTCCTCGGGGGCTTCGAGTTCGTCCAAAGGGCTGATAGACTGTTGAAATGAAAAAACTTTAACTTTCCCATACAATTCCCTAATGTTTCGCACATCGTTTTTGCATCTTCTGTAGGAGGAAGTCCGGCGGCGACCTCTGCCGTCACACAATTCCTAGTCCAGGTTCGTACCAAGTGGTTGCACCTCCGCCAGTGGCGCTGCATGCGGTCGTCGGCCAGAAGAGGGACGGATCGGTCCTTGTCTTTTGTGACGAGGGTCCGGCGGAAGTCCCTTTGCCAGGTCGAATAATGGTCCGGTCCAGCAAGTTGAGGCGTGATTAACTTCAATTCTGACCTGTCAGTTAGTGAAGTATAAAGGGAGCGGTACGAACCCAGGTGAAGTATAAAGCCAGGTCGCCGGGTTCTGGACGGCCGGCGACGGTCGGAAAAGGGAGAGGTACGAACCCAGATGGAAAATTCGGGTAAGGGTTTCGAATCGGTTTCTCCGATCTCTT
The DNA here is from genome assembly GCA_014182365.1 of Eucalyptus tenuipes. Classification (NCBI taxonomy): domain Eukaryota; kingdom Viridiplantae; phylum Streptophyta; class Magnoliopsida; order Myrtales; family Myrtaceae; genus Eucalyptus; species Eucalyptus tenuipes. Next base: position 3,670,930 of record CM024547.1, on the reverse strand, counting down.
CTTTTGCCCTCTCCTTCGATCGCTGGCGAGCGTCGAATCCGTCTGTCTAGATCGCAAATCGCAGGCTAGCTAGCGATTTCAATAGCTCTGCTCCTGCCGCCGTGCCGCGTTGTCGGTCTTCCTCTTGTGGTTCTGCTGCAACTCTGTACTTTTGATTCCGTGCCTCACTTTTTCTATGCACGGTTACGCCTTAGCGGACCTTGTTTGGCGTTTGTTAGATGGTCGAGTTGATTGAGCGCGCTTGCCTTCGCTGATGTTTTATGTGTTGGGCTCTTAGTGTAGCGAGTCAGATTCAGGTATACACTCTGCAAATCATCTGAGAAATCATCGTTATTGAGTCTTTTAACACGTTTAGTCCCTTGAGCAAAGAACGAATGAGCATCCGAAGGAGGTGGGGATGATTTTTTAAATTTTATTTAATCGGTTGATGTAGAATTTTATGCTCGTGGGATTGTTTTCAAGTTTTGGGCTGCAGCGGCAGTTGTTGACTGAATACAAGTGATATATGGCGGATGATTTTGAGTTGATTGTTTGGAAGATGAAGTGTCTTTCTTTTTGTTTGTTCAGTATATGTTTATTCAAAAGGTTTAGAGAGGTTTTTCTTTTCTTGTTCAAAACAAGGTCTAGAGATGTTATGGAGCATATCTTTTTGGGGAAGGTCCCAAAGTTATCGTTTTTGCTTGTGACTTTCATCCCAGGTCATTAGAAGCTAACATGGGTTTTTTTGGTATTAGTGGCGAAAATTGCCATGAATGGCTGCATTACCACCGCTACATGCTATATTTTAGAAGGATTTTGTTGATGATAAGTGAGCATGATTGTTATGGGCTTAGTATTGGTGACTCTGGCAAGTAATGCATTAGGTGGTGGCAGAATTTTCTGTCGTGGTGGTTCTGGTTTTACTGTTGATTGGCAGAAGGTAAGTGATCTATATTATTCATTAGAATATGTTTGATTGTTCCGAAAATTGATTTGGTGCTTTCAAAAGGCGATCGGGGGTGACGTTTTATGGCAGCGAACACTTTCCCTTGAGCAGCTTTTCTCTATTTTCTGATGATAAGAAATGGTATAGTTTTTCTTTGCATTGCTTATTGTAGCGAAGCAACCCTTGGAAAGTTATTTTGATTTGTACAAGGTTATGGTATGGTATGTATGTTTATATCTTATAATGTGAGGGTTGAAGCAGAGACTGCAATGTGATGAATTTAGTCAAGAACTTGAATGATTAGCTGCTTTGCAAATTACATGAGTTCTTCTACTTTTCCCTCATCTACTCTTGCTGGTCTAGCATTCATCTTGTTATTTCTTGTTCTCTAGGGTTTTTGAGTTGTGAACAAAGATGTTGACGTCTTGTCTCAGGTACGGCCATTATATTTCTCTCCCTACTAATTATTAATTATTTTTTATTTGAAGAATTTATTTTGATTAATAACTACAAGCTAAATTATTTTGAATTAATTTTTTTGGGTAAATTTAAGAAGACTAAATGTCCATGCATGCCCAAGTATGCCATGCCCAAATGTTCTAAGTAGCACCGGGATTTCCTTTCCTTTCCATAAAACTCAAGTTTTTTTTTTTTTTCTAAGTAAAGAGATTTATTTTGATTAGAACTAAACTAAATTCTCTCCCTAATAATTATTAATTATTATTTTTATTTGATGAATGTAAATTATTTTGAATTAATTTTTTTGGGTAAATTTAAGTCATGCCGTGCCCAATGTTCTAAGTAGAGCAGTGGGATTTCATTTTTCTTGAGCACTAGGATTTCCTTCAAGTTTTTTTTTTCTAAGTAAAATATGATTTATTTTGATTAAAAGTAAACTAAATTATCATTAACTTTTTTTTTTTTTGAGGAACTTATGTGGGGGCTTCACAAACACTACAACAAAAAAATGCTTAGAATAAAAATGTTACAAAAAATTGTATGCATACATGTTATCATACATGTTATCGGTGCATCAATTGCCACATATGGGACTCGGTTGAGTAGCAATTGTATCCGACTCGGTATTTTGATGCCCTCAATAGGCTAATGAGAAACAATGTGATTATTTTGATGCCCTCAATAGGTGAAACAATTGATTAAAAAAAAAAAACAATAGAGTGGAATTTGATTTATATGTGGTTAGAAACTACTTATTACTACTTATGAGATACACAAAGTATATTACATCGTTATTATATGTGGTTTGAAACTAATAATAACCATTGATAAACATAAGTATTATAAACATAGGATAACACATATAATGGAGATAACAACTATATAGTATAATAGGGACAACTTATATTATTACATTACCGACTATTGATAACATATAAAACTCATGTAGCTAAAATAATAATAATCCAATAAAAATATTTATAATTTAATACTAATAATAAAATATTATTGCTATAATAACATACTAATAATAACTTATTCTGATATTAATGTAATATTATTATATTGTTTATAATGTCATAACTTATTGTTTCTAATAAATTAACAATTGTTAATAACATATTATACTATTTATTTACATTACCGTTTATGCTATTAATATTATTAATATGGTAACTTATTAACATAATGTCCTCAATTGATAAACATGTATTATAAACAATAGTATTTGGTTAGAAACATAAGTAACTAGAAGGATTTACATATAACAGAGTGTCTCATCAATAAATATTATTTATGAGTGCAATGTAATATGATTTACTATTTCATCAATTGTTTCTCATTAGCATTGTTATTAAGCAATGGTAAATCGAAATAACCATTTACATATCCACTAAACAATGTGATTTATAAAGAGTGGTTTTTTTTTTTCGTGGATTATTTACGCATTAAGAAAAAAAAAAAAAGGCTGATTAAAGCAAAAACTAGGCAGAAAGTAGCGGCAATGTACATTCATTTTCAGTTCAATTCCTATACATTTATTTCCTTACCTCATGGTCCTCTAAATCCCAAATCAGCTCAATTCATTTTAAGTGATCCGAACCTACAACTGCAACCATGCAAGCATAGTCTTTGGCAGCTTGTAGTATTCTCTTTGCCATGAACCTAAACACAATTTAATTTATCTTAGTAATTTTTTTTTCACCCAACCTTGAAAAAAACTAATACTTACACATCTCTTACATCCAGTATTGTTCCCTCCGTGCTTGGAAACTTCTTCTCAAATTGCAGGAAAAAATATAAAGGGTTCATCTAATGCAAAAAAAAAAAAATCAATATAAAAAACATCAATATAACCCAAATAATATCACATGGAGAACTAGGGGAAATCTTATCTTATTTTCCATAGCACATGACATAGCATGTAACATGTCTAGTTCGTTCCGTGTCAAATGTTTTAGGCACCTTCTATTTGTTTTCTACATCATAAGCATTATCATAATAAGCATTAGCATTGGAAAGGCAAACAAAGGCTAACAAAAGGCAAAGGCAAATACCTAACTCGGTAAATCCGCTAAAACTATTGGGATGTTATTTTTCTAAGCCTCATTTCATGCCGCACAAAATTCACTCCCGGGATGTCTAAGCAAACTCCTCCGCGATTTGCATAACTCCAAAAATATTTTTTGTAGTCAAACAATTATAATATACTTTCTCATACTTCAAGTAATAGTGTATAGTGTGTGTAATCAATAAAAAAAAAATGCACAAAAATGCACATAACCTGTGATTTTCGCAACCTAATCTCTTTTATAACTTTTATCTATGATTCCTGCAACCAAACAGTTTTATTTATAGCATTTATGGCACAAACCAGATATATATTATATCTTTAACAAATCTAGACTTTGAAACACTAACCATCTCAAAATGGGTCACGCCCACCATATATATCTCGCAGATGCCACCATCTACCAAGGATGGGCACTTAGGTAGGGAGGAAAGGGTGGGAGATGAGGTGTATAAAGTTCCTAAGTGCAGAGCGGAAATATTGTTAAATTCTAACAAAAAAACCTTTAACAATTGAATTTAGTGCATGAATATATTTTTTCTCTAATATAAGAATTAAAATCACACCTAGAGTTTGACCAAACCACCAAGCTTCGCAAAGGCAGCTTTCATACTGCTTGCATATGAGTTGCTATCAATTAATCTTGAACTGATTTACTGGGACCGCCGCCATTTACATCTGGTCATTCTTCTTCTTGTTCCTTTTTGTGGTGATCGGAGGAGAGGTGCGAAGAGAGGTGCGATCCGATCAGAAGCTTTCACTCCGCGTGACGAAGAGGAACAAGAAGAAGAATGGCCAACTGTGAATGGTGGCGGTCCCAGTAAATCAATTTAGGATTGATTAATAGCAACTCATATGCAGGCAGTATGAAAATTGCTTTTGCGAAACTTGGTGGCACTTTCAAGGGGTTTGGTCAAACTCTAGGTGTGATTTTAATTCTTATATTAGAAAAAGAATATATTCATGGCACTAAATTCAATTGTTAAAGTTTTTTTTGTTAGAATTTAACATTATTTCCGCTCTACACTCAAAACTTTATACACCTCATCTCCCATTCTTTCCTCCCTACTTAGGTGCCCATCCTCGGCAGATGGTGGTATCTGCAAGATAGATATGGTGGATATGGTGGGCGTGACCCATTTTGAGATGGTTTGGGTCTCAAAGTCTAAATTTGTTAAAGATATAATATCTATCTGGTTTGTGCCATAAATAAAACTGTTTGGTTGCAGGAATCAGGGATAAAAGTTATAAAAGAGATTAAGTTGCGAAAACCACAGGTTATGTGCATTTTTTTTTATTGATTACACACACTATTACTTGAGGAAGTATATTATAATTGTTTGACTACAAAAAATATTTTTGGAGTTATGCAAACCGCGGAGGAGTTTGCTTAGACATCTTGGGAGTGAATTTTGTGCGGCATGGAATGAAGCTCAGAAGAATAACATCCCAATAGTTTTAGGGAATTTACCAAGTTAGGTATTTTTGCCTTTGCCTTCTGTTTGCCTTTCCAATGCTAATGCTTATTATGATGTAGAAAATAAGGAGAAGGTGCCTAAAACATTTGACACGGAACGAACTAGACACGTTACATGCTATTTCCCCCTAGTTCTCCATGTGATATTATTTGGGTTATATTGATTTTTTTTGCATTAGGTGGACCCTTTATATTTTTTCCTGTGCAATTTGAGAAGAAGTTTCCAAGCACGAAGGGAACAATACTGGATGCAAGAGATATGTGAATATTTGTTTTTTTTTTCAAAAGTTGGGTGAAAAAAAAATTTACTAAGATAAATTAAATGGTGTTTAGGTTCATGGCAAAGAGAATGCTACAAGCTGCTAAAGACTGTGCTTGTATAGTTGCAGTTGTAGGTTCGGATCACCTAAATGAAATTGAGCTGATTTGGGATTTGTAGGACCATGAGGTAAGGAAATAAATGTATAGGAATTGAGCTGAAAATGAATGTATATTGCATCAGCCTTTTTTTAATGCGTAAGTAATCCACGAAAAAAAAAAAACCACTCTTTGTAAATCACATTGTTTAGTGGATATGTAAATGATTATTTTGATTTACCATTGCTTAATAACAATGCTAATGAGAAATAATTGATAAAATAGTAAATCATATTACATTGCACTCCTAAATAGTATTTGTTAATGAGATACGCTCTTATATGTAAATCTTTCTAGTTACTTATGTTTCTAATTGCTTCCGCATTTATCAAAATTTGAATATTTATTAGAATTTTCAACTTCCATGCATAATTTTTTTTCCTTTTTCTTATTTTGATGCGATTTTTATTTTATTTTCTTAGAGTCGTCAAAATTTAGGTGTTAACACATTGGCACAGTAGTGAATGAGTTGCATCACTCCAAGCAAGGCTTGTCAACTGCAAGAAACGGATCTGCCAACACAGCATGAAAAATAAGAAGAGGCTATTTGTAAACTCTAGCCAGGCAAAACAAATGCACTCAACACATGACATCCACCGTCAATGTTTTTCTAAGATGAAGTGCATGAAAGCAGAGAAGCTTAAAGTAACGTTCTAAGTGCAAATCAGTATCCACACAGCAAATCAACCATACTTATATAAAAGCTATTGGAATGGGGTTTCACTGTCCACTTTCAGCATGCTTGAACCTTGAAACCTAAATAAAGAGTTATTTGGGCGAAGATAGAATTGGTGCGCCATCAGAGGGAAACCTCACCTCACACCTAGACTTAGCAAAGACAGTCAAAACCGCCATTGCACTGGCTTTCTTATTTCAAATAGGCCTCAAGACAGTCAATCATTTGATAGAAATTGCACACATATGACTGCAGCTCAGGATAGGATTTATAGGAATCTCTGAGAACAGAGAAATCCTGCAATCGGTCCAAGAACTACACGTCTTCATGCTAAAAAGTCAAAAGGCAACTCATATAGTCATAGGGGGGAGACTTCATCGCATTTCTGCAAAATAGTTTATAAAATTTCACAGGGAAAACTTTCAAATCCTTAGATATCCCATAGAAAACGTTCTAAAGGAAGCCTAAGCAGAAGAACAATATAAGCATGCAATCATGTACTAAAGTGAGGGAGTGCTCTGTATCAATCTACAATTACAATAATCCTCCAATAGAATTGCAAAAATCCCATAAAAGCATTTTGTTAATGGAGAATATCCTACAAGAAGCAAAGAGAAAAATAACAGGTCAAGCCAGCCAGCATTTGACAAATCAAGTGATCAACTGGCACATAGAAGCGGTCCTGAAATGCCTAAAGAGCTGATTATTCAATCATCAGAGAATTCAAATGAGCCATATGTCTGCAATTGCTGTGCTTAACTGAGATCAACTAATAGAACAGCAAACTCTGCACCTTCCGTCCACAACGAAAATGAAGACGATATAAAGTAGGATATGAGTGGCTCTAAGTTCAAGGCATAGAAGGCATGAAGAATAGAAATTATGATCCCTCGTATGAGATGATTTCATGGGTGAGAAAAGAGTACCTTTTTCACTCAACAAGGAGCATTTTGCAAGTAACATTATTCTCAATCAGTTGATTTATTGCATCCCTGAACCTGAAATAATCGTCTTCAGTGTTGTAAACTTGATGAGAAATGCGAGCATATCCCGTTTTGCTCCCATCCTTGTCCCTAGGTCCATCAACACCATAGTGTATAGGCACTTCGATCCCATGATTCACCCGCAAATACGACCTTAGCCTCAGAGCATCCTCTCCGCCGAAAATACACAGCTTCGAAGGAAGACCAACCATGATCATACTAGCACACATTTCTGGTGGAGACCCGAGATTCGTCCCCCAAGATTCTGCCAGCATTCGTCCCATTTTCACAACTTGCTCGTGATTCCTCTTTATGATCCCCTGAATCCCTCCTTCGAATCTCTCCATGAATTCAAACGCCGCAGGGACAACAAGCTGAGAGCTATAATCCCTCTTTCCAACCCACGCGCTCTCTATCGGCAATCCATTCCCATATTCATGTGTAACCACAGGATGGTGCATGTTGCTCACCAAACCCGACGATTTCCGACAATTACAAGAATGCCACGGAAGGCGGGCAAAATAACCACTTATGCAAATTGCTCACGTAAAAATCAGTCCCAATGTCCTGCGCATCGACCTCAACGCTACCAATCGCGTGCGCCGCATCCACAAAAACCTGATCTACGCCCTCCTCCCTACAAACCTTAACTAATTCCTTCACCGGAATCAGCACCGACAGCCCCGAGGTAATATTATAGGTATGGTGACAAGATGGAGATGGCGAATGACGGAGATGATGAGACCAGAGACTATGGTTGCGTGAGCGTGAGCTAAAGAAAGTAAGTAGCGGCGGAGATGAGAGCGATAGAGCGAGCAGCTCCGGTAAAGTGTGAGTTGGAGATGGTGGAGTCGAAGGAGGGAGCTGTGGTGAGGGGGGCGTGGCGAGAGCTGGCTGGGAGGATGGAGAGATGGAAAAGGCCACGAGGACGTGCCGGCGAGAGGGTGGAGCTGAAAGGTAGCGGCGCAGCGACTGGAAGGAGGTGGTGGCCGTGGGTTGGTGAGTGACCGGGGGAGGATGCTGGGCCGGTGAGGACGAGCTGGAGGTGGCAATGATGAACCAGCGAGAGCAGCGGCTTGAGCTAATGGTGAGGGACGGAAATGGAGATGGCGGGGATGGAGGAAGGAACGACGAGAGCGAGCAGGAGGCGAGGTGGCGACTGGCGAGGCTCAGCAGCAGCCGAGTGGAAGAACGACCGGAAGTTGGATGAGGAAACGCCGGTTATGAAGAGAGAACGCGACGGGCAGAGGATTAGGTTCAAAAGCTTGATGGGCCGAAAATTTCAGCTTAAAGGGCTCGAATTGGGCCAAAAGGTCCAAATTCTGGTCGGGCCTCCAGAGAAGCCTATAAGAGAAGAGCGACCCTCAGGAGAGCAAGGAAGCTAGCGGCTATCATAGAGGACAGTTCATACCGAGCTTCGGCGCCCATCCCTTGTATCGGAAAGTATATTTCGATTTGAGTTTGTTCCGCCAAAAATAGCTTTCACCGCATGGATCCGATAGAGTCCTAGAGGTCCTGAAACTACAATGTTCCTTAGTCGCAACATGGAGAAGAAACTCGGTGGTAAAAAAAATGAGTGCAAGACGGTGAAATGATGACTGTCTTCGATTTAGGGTTGGATTCCTACATTACCGGCAAGTTTCATCCCTGAGATAGTTGACAGGCTCGTGAGCAAACTCGAGTGTCGACAAATAGGAATGAAAAAAGGTAGCCGATTTTATGCTAATGTCATTCTATATAGGATGTCGAATATCGAGTCATGTACACTTTCCTTCAGCCTTCTGTTGGTGGACTTGCACATGCAAAAGCAGTTACCTTTCTGCTCCCAAATTCTCACTAATTAATCTCCCACTAACTAATATTAATCCAAAAGTAACTTCGCCTCAACTTTTGACCAATAAATTTTGTGAAAGCTCGTTTATTTTATTTAGATGAATCGTGATCGTAGGAGATAAACTAAAGACAGATTGATATTACAAAAAGCAATTGAGATAATAACGATGCAATTTCTTAAACCTCCATCTTTTCAAATTCACATTGTAATCCAAATCTTCCTTATTTTGTAATTTTTAATTAAAGTAATAAATCCCAAATGTTTAGGTGCCATCAAGAACTTGACTCCATCGAGATAATTCGTGTACGCTGCAAAGTGAAGTGGAGTGCCATATCCTGCATCTTTCAATTGAAATAGCCACGGCTTCTTTTTCCACATCTCTCTTAGCATATCTATATCCAAGGCAAGAGTCTTATCATTTGGGATGAACACAATAGCTGGGATTCTCCAATAAGGGTTGATGCAGGTGACTCACAATCTTGCGCCTTAGGATGGTAAGCTATCATCCCATATGTGCATGTGCCTTAGTAAATTAGACTTTACTTGTGAAACGTGATTTTTGCACCGCTAAGGGAAACCAATATGAAGAAAACAAAAGACTGGCCAAGAAGATCGAAGAATAAGCAGGAGCAAAGCAGGGATTACCCGTTTTCTGGTACATAATGGCGAGATGAACAGGTGACATGCCGAAAACCCTTTTGACTCTCTGATCTCCTTTGGTCTTCGCCATCGTTTGGCGCTTCCAACAAGAGCTTGAGAACCTCCACGTCGCCTGTTTCAACAGCTATGCACCATGGAGACTTGCTTTCCTTGTTCTGACGATACAGTGGATTGGGATCTTCACTTACCAGCATGCGGATCACCTCGTAATGACGATTCCTCACGGCCTCATGAAGAGCGGAGTTGCCGGTGCGGTCAATGCATCTTGGCTTCCCTTGGGGAAGGAGAAGCTCTACCGCACCGGATTTCCTAACTCTAGCTACAATGTGTAGCGGTGTCTCTCGTCTGGAGTTCTTACATGAGATCAAATTCTCAGGGACGAAATCGATGACTGCTCTAACAATATCATCACTCTCTGTTTTCCATTCATGTCAGGTTAATTTGAGCACGCAAGTTTGTACATTTTTAAAAGGTGCAGAACAAAAAATAATATGTTACGGTTCCACCCTTCTCAATATACCTGCCGCAGCGTGAAGCAATGTATTCTTGGCGGGGCTGCGTAGCCCGAGAAGGATGGGCAACCACGCTTCTTCCATGACACAATGATCCTCTAGGGCTTTGATGAACTTGTCGACGCTCCCTTCCTTCGTGGCTTGGTATAGCAGAGGACTTATAAACTTGTCAGGTTGTGCAAGATCGTGCTGTCACTGGCCCCGGTCGGCTCCGATTAACGCCTCCAATCGCTGCCTTCTCTGCTTCCAAATCTCCTGGTCATTTACAGACACCTTCACATCCATCTCTCCGTGGGTGAGTCTACCTGTGACTTTTGAGTGAAATGCCCTCTGTCCTAGGAATCTAATTTAGCAGAGTTGCAGATACCAAGTCGAGTTCAACCGGATTGGCCTTGATGAACCTCCCTAGCCCACATTTTACCGTTGCGTTAAGTTGAGTCCTCGATTCACATATTCATCTGTTTTTCTCTTTAATAAATAAATGCACATCCGAATTTCTTTTTCCACCTAAAATTGATTGAATAGTAAAAGAGAATTGGAAGAAAGTAATGCATTTGACACGATGAACTTCACCGGACCAAAGTGACATGACAGACAAATTTCAAGATGGGTGACTTCCTCAAAAAGTGCCTATCTATAAGTCAAATGACAAAACCATGAGGCTCAGTATGGGACAAGTCAAAACGAACAATATTCCAAGTGAAATGATGCGAAGATATCACACCCGATGCTTCCACACCCAAACTCGGGTCTATAAAGGCCATGCTCAAGTCCCCTACCCTCAAGCTTTGGTCCTGAACCTCAAACCTGAGTCCACAAAAGCCACGCAAGTTCGGATACTCAGCTTAAAAAAAGTTTGAATTTTTAATTATTTTGAAAACTCAAATTTTTGTTATTTTAAATTTTTTCTTTTTTTCTTTTTCCTTTTTGCTTCTTCCTCGATAGGTTGCTAGCCACAACAACAGCCAGCGAGCTCACAACCTTTAGCATTGAGGCTCAAGCCTCACCAGATCCAGCAAGCTCACGGCCTCGCCTCTAGTGGCAAGGCTCGAGCTTGTCTAAGGCTACCAAGCTCGTGGCCTTTAGCAACAAGCCTCAATCTTGTTGGAATCTGGAAAGCTCAAGCCTTGCCAAACTTGGTCAAGGCTTGAGCTTGCTATTGGCCAAGGAAAAGCAAAAAGGGAAAATATATATGAATAAAAAAATACTTCAAAATAAATATTTAAAAAAATACGAATTGTTTTGATAATTTTCCATATTAGATTTTCCTTACGGATTGATATACAATACTTTCAATGTCTTTTTCAAGTTTCAGTCGAATACCAAAAAATAAAGTCATTTTCCCGTAAAATGACTTCTTGAACAATATTTTCCAGAAATGATACATTTTCGGCAAAACATATGGACTCTTAAACTGTTAGATGAATGCGTGACTCTTAATTTAAGGTCAAAAGTCACCAAAAACTCTAAACTATGCTCAAAATGACACATCTACCTCATACCCTCAATTTGTAACTATATGACATAGTTACCCCAAACTTGTAAAATGTGACACATTTGCCATAAACTTTTTTTACGACACCAAAAACCTTAAAATTGTATATGTATGACACATTTACATAAAAAAATTTGGTGTCACAATTATAGAATACAAGTTTCGAATCTTTTGAATCGTGAAAAAATAGTTTATGATAAATATGTCACAAATGGCAAATTTGGGATTCATTTGTGGTTTTTTCTCATTATTTAAATATTTTATCACTCCCGCTTACATTTAGTTTAGTCTTTTTGCCTAATATTAAGCGTGAACATATTTAATTAGAGAGACAAGTAAAATATTATGTGGTATTTTATAAGACGCATTACCAATTATTCTAAAAATTTAAGCTGTTAAATAAAACGTGATTCATTATTTAAATATTCTATCATATAGATCCTTGCGTGCGTGAGGGAGACCCTGCAAGCTGAACACATAACATGTGGCCACAATCTCCGATGAAGACTCAGAGATGCTAAAAAGTAGATATGCCATGCCTCCTCAAATCACAATCGCAGCTTCAGTTTTCTTTTTCTCTGTTTTTTAGGATCGGAATTTCAGTTCAACAGTTATGAGACGGGGTCTGCAAGGGCCGGGTCTCATGAAGCATTTGATCCTCGTCTCTCACCAGCACATAATCAGAGACGCTAGTCAATTCTGAGAAAATAGTGGCTGCAGCTCTCATTCCACAGTGTCATCATATTAGTTCACTCATCGCGCGACACGTGTCGCGCGGGCCCCACCATGCACAGCCCTCTGACACACCCTCTCTCCTCTCGTCTCTCTCTTGCCACTGGTCTCTGCTCGCGCTTTCCTCATTTTTTCTTTCTCCTTCGACTGCGTCATGGTCCTTCTTCGACCTCAGTCCTGCCTCCGGCACGTCACCTCATCTATACCTCCGCCCGCATGTTCCTTCTTCTTCTTCCCTCTGTCCTGTCTCTCTCCTCGGTTTGAATCTGAACTTTGCGTGCCAAATCTGTCTCCCTCCCTCTTCCAGACAAAAGCGAGGAGACAGAAGCACGACCCAGAAGAGTAAAATCAATCAAGGAACATTCTTTGAAGGAGAGAGAGGGAGGGAGATGGGAGTCGGGGTTTGCGAGGAAGATGGGGGCCTCAATTTGGAGGAGAGGAGAAACGTGCACGAGAGAATGGACTCCGGTTTCGCGGAGGAGGAAGATGACGACGGCGCCGACATCGGGTCCCATCGTCAACGAGAAATCAAGAGTCCCGATACCCAGATGTGGTGGTGGACGAACTCTGTTGTTGTCCCCGTGAGGCAAGCGGAAGAGAGAGATAATGAGGAAAGCCCGAGCAGAAGGAAGAGGAAGAAGAAATGAAGGAAAGAAGAGCAGTGGGAAGAGAGAGATGAGAGGAGAGAGGATGTGTCAGAGGGCTGTGCATGGTGGGACCCACGCGACATGTGTCGCCGATGAATGGACTAATATGATGATAACACGGTGGAATAAGAACTGCCGCCAATATTTTCTCGTCAATTCTCCGCTAGATCTCCACTATCAGGAGCATGCAACTGAAAGAACAGAATCATTCCATGGCAAATGGCAAATGATGCCCAGCACGGACAAGATACATGACAAAAGTAAAGACCACTTTCACGCAAAACAAGACCAGTAGCAACAAATTCTACAGCTGAACTACATCACCACGACTAGGAAAATAAAAACATAAATTGCATGGAAAGCAGATTGATCAAACCAAAACAAAGCCACTCACCAGCACGTCGAGCCACGGAACGCTCCGGCCTCTCCTAGGAACCAACACAATCTCTCTCTCTCTCTCTCTCTCTCTCTCCACGCTCGCTCTCTCTAGCTTGAAAGCCAGGCCAAGAAGGAAGAGGCTTCTTTTTCTTCTTGCGACGTTGACAAAGAAGCGAGAGAGAGAGAGAGAGAGAGGACTACTAAGTAGGAGACAAATAGGTAGAAATTAAAGGAGTGAAATTAATTGATGACATTGACTGGTTTAGGGGTTTAGAATAATGATGGGGGTGCTCCCCCAACGACAAGATTTTCAAGGAGGCCTTAAGAAAACCGTGAATCCCACTCAATGGGATTCTTTGGATTAAAAAATAAATTAAATAAAATAGAAAATAGAAAAAAATTTAAGGAATTGAAAAGAGTTTTATTGAAAGCATTATCAACATGAAATATCTTACATTCCATGTAGAAAGATCAATTCAAACATTTTTAATATATAACAAATGAAATTTTGATTTCTATTGACAACATTATTATGTGAAGCATTTTTCACACTTGCAGTCGTGAAAAAAGATATTTATCATTTAGCAAAATAAATACAATTACCAAAATTAACATCCAAATCTTTATTTATACAACTTAAAATATCGATAAGTTCAACTTGAGTCAAAGCAATCCAAGTTAACTCAAAAACCAAAATCATGGTCATTTAGTAAATATCCAAATTGAAATATATTTAAAAATCTATAGTATATTGAATTTGTTTGATTAAATTTTTTGCCTCACTTCCCTTTTTTTATATTTTGTATAGTCCAACTTTTTTACCATGCTAGTGAAATTTAATTGAACATATCTTAACTAGATAAGTATATATCGTGTCTAACTTCTACAAATACCACAACAACGCTCATTGTAGTGTAAATTTTTTTTCACTTGTTCGATAATGTTTAGGAATCTCATTCAATTAGTGAAACATACGTGTGGGTTACTAATATGACTTTCTTTATATAAAAAAAATGAAAATATTGTCGCAAGTACACTATTAAAAAATTACGTTTCACATTTAGATAATTATTTAAAGTTGTTTAAAAAGTTCACAACAATCAAATATATTTCCTTTTTGTTAAAAATATTGTCTATTTGAAAAAAGAATATTGTCCAAAATCTGAGAAACTTTTGTCAAGATTCTTTCTAAAATTTGCTTACATGTCCATTTTATGCTTCTGGTTGCCACTATCACTTCAATGGTAATTTGGTGGTTGAAAGGCACTGTTATTCACTGTACCATCAGCCTAGCAATGTCCTAGGGGTCACGGTGAGTGGAACACCTGTGCGGGAAGCTCTGCGTGAGCTTTTCCTAGAGAGAGGCAGAGTGAGTTGAGAGAGAGGGCTTTTTTTGGAGCAATTTGAAAAAATGAGTGTATATTTGAGGGAAAACTCGTTCAAGGCTTTAAGATTTTTTGTGTTTAATCTCCACTAGTAAATGTCTAATTGATCCTATAATTAATATCTTGGATTGGGAATAAAGGTGCACCCCCATTAGATCCACCGATGAGAGAAGAGAGGGAATGTTATATTATAATCTCCATTGGTTAGGCAATGATCGAAGAGAATTAGGGAGCATTTGTTAGATTGATGACATGAATTGGTTATTTTGTACCGTCAGTTATCTCAATAAAATGACAGCACTGTGAGTTAATCATATTCCCAAATAAGAAAGTGACAAAATTGGTCGGTGAAGAGACAAAATAGGAAGTTCTAGGAGGCGGCCATGTGGAGAGGGTGCCGGTTTTGTGTGAGGCCGAGCTTCCATCGGTCTTCCTCTTTCTCTCTTGATTATCTTGATGGGCCGAGAAATTAGGTTTAACAGGCTCGAATTGGGCCGAAAGGTCCGATTGGATTTACATGTTGCAATGCCGTGATATCCTCTACATATCTTTTTACTATGCTTACGCACGGGCTATGAAGCTAAGACACAAGCGTCAACGTCATCTGTGTAGGCCTATAAAGCTCATGGAGGAATGTATTTGATTTCTAATGCAAAAAGGAATTAATAAAACAACTAATTGTTTTTTTGCTTATGGTCGAGTCTCATAAGCCGAATAAATGGCTGACTTGTTTAGATAGTCTGAGGAGATACTGCCAAGTCTAGTAAAAGTTTTAACTTTTGGATAGAAGCTTACCACTCGATGATTGCAAGCATGCATCTGTTTTGTGCACTCAGTATGCTTCCAATTGCATCAAGATCCCTTGAATTCCAGGGTTTAGATAGATGTTTCTGGACATCATGACTTAGCCACTAGCCGAACATTCCCGTCCCGATCCCCCGGTTTAGATGGATGTTTCTGGACGTCATGCCTCGGCCACTAGCCGAACATTCCCGTCCCGATCCCCCGGTTTAGATGGATGTTTCGGACGTCATGCCTCGGCCACTAGCCGAACATTCTCGTCCCGATCCCCCTTTCTATAAACAGAGAGAGGTTGTAGTTGCACACCTTGCACAAACAGAGTTTGAGCCACTGACACCTAGAATCACTTGAAACACATAGCTAGCTAGCTGAACCAGCTCTCATTTCAATGAATTCGATGATATTATATATATATATATATATATATATATATATAAATCTTGTCTATTCCCGTTTGAATGGTATTTCTTCAGTAGACTAGACTTCCGGTATTCCACATTGTCGAAACTGGTGTGCAGAAGGTTTGGCCACGGGATCAATTCTCGATATAGAGAATTTCAAGATTTGGTTTTCATACTCTATTTTGATAAACCTAGGAATTAATTATATAATGTAATATTCTTTGTGTTAACTTGATTTTAGGATTAAATTGTTGGACTTTAGACAATATCCTAAGAAATTTCTTTGTGTTTCCGAATAATTCTCTATTTATATGTATTAAGTTATCTTTAGAAATTTTGGGTTATTTATATTTGTATTATTCTCTTTTGCAGCAAGCTTTTTCGCCTCCGTGTGCTTTCCGTGTATAGTGCGGGTGCTTAGTTTTTTTTAGGTTATATTTAGAATTTTTGTGTTTCATTTGTTTTTATGATGAAATGACTTAAAAACCAAATCAAGTAATTATGAGAATGCTATATGACAATTGAAGCCAACTGTACATTTGCTGCTCTCGATGATGGTCTTTGGTACACAGAATTGTAAATTACTAAGCACATGCAAAAGATGCAAATGTTCGTCGAATCATGGAAAATACTATCAGCATCAAAATGAAATGGAGTATAAAAACCAAATACATATATGCAAGATATCTCCTCAAAACAGTTTGAGAAATCTCAGTGAAACAATATAGCAGTGTAGACTAATAGTCAACATGATAACTGGACCATGACGCCTTATGAATAGTTCGCATAACTCATTTGGCCTCTAAATTGTCAGTCCACAAAAGCGGAAATATCAACTGGCGTTCACTGTGACGTGTCTAACGTTTTTCCCCGCTTCATTCCAACGTGTTTTTTTTTTTCTTTTTTCGTTTTGCGTCCTGTCTGTGAGAAAATGAAGGAGGGTGGGTGGACTTTTGAACGGTCTCGCCCTATCCTCGCCCTCCACGTTTCGCCGTCCGCGTCGTGGAAGGAGAGAAAAGTGCGCCCGGTCAACTGGACTTATTGAACGGGCGCCGAGATGGTCGGTGGGCCTTCGAGGGCTCGCTTGCTCGGGGAAAGTCAGGCCCAAACTCGGTTCACCCAACTCAGCTTTTCTGTTAAAGGCCCAATGGGCCATAAAAGTTAGGGGTGGTGGGCCGGTTTAACTGGGAACGGTCCACCTGGTCCTGATCCGAACCGGACCGGAATCGGTCCAGTCCGGTTCCCTGGTGGCCGAGAACCACCGGTCCGTTTCGGCTCTCTGGTGGATCCGGGAAGTGACGTTTTTCTTACTCTGTTTCTTCCTGTTTTTCATTTCGAAAGAGAAGAGGAGAAAAGACGATTTCATTCGTGATGGTGAAGGAGAGAACTGAGGGCGAGGATGAGCAGGATATGGACGGGGAGTTCGATTGGCGCGAGAGGTGTTGAGAGATCGTTTGCGACTCCCCTCCGTCTCCATCTGCATCTCCATTTCCATCTCCATCGCCCATTCTCAAGATTCCCTCTCTCAATCTCTCATCGCACCCCTCCACCCACCCTTCGATGTGCTGAATCTCTCACCGACTCAGTCTTTGATCTTTCTCCGTTGCGTACTGGTTGAGCAGTCCGGATGAGTGGCTTGGAGGTTTCGGAACCAGTCGTCGCCTGCCCTGCCGATTTGGCTTTTCTCCAGTTCTCTGGTCTCCCTCAATCTCCATTGTTCTCGATTCTTCTTCTGCTCGGTTTTAAATCCACTGCGTCCACGCTTTGATTCGCAACTTGGCCGCCTTCTGCTTTGTTGAAAAACAGGCTCTTTGTTTGTCGCATCGACTAATTAGGGTTTTACGGATAAAATATAACTAAGTTGGGTTTTCATTTTTGTAGTAATAAAAATTAGGGACAAAAAAGAAGCTATGGGTCCGGTCCGGTGGATGGGTCCACACCTGGAACCGGGACCGGACCGATATTTACGGTCAAACGCCCCCTCCTTCATCTCCAAAGACTCTCTGCGTTGCTAGGGTTTTGGAACGGCGGAGGCGTTCGTCGCGGTGGCGGAGGTCGGAGATCATGGTGGGATTCAAGAACCGGTACATGATGATGGAGGTTTTCCTGGATCCGAATCGAGAGCTCGGGGTGGATGACCCCATCATACTCACTCAATTCAACGTATCCAAAGCGATACGGGACAGCATCCTCGTGAACTTCGGGGAGTGTGGCCTCGCTTCGTCTCTCGGATCCTTTCAAGGTACTCTTCCTTCTTTATGGGATCCCTCGTATCCTGGAATCAGCAGGTGTCTGGAGGTTAAATTCTCTGTTATTTCGCTACCAAGTTCTGTGATTCGATCACTGGCCGCGGTGGCTTCGCTCGATAAGGCTCCGCTGATCCTTTGCGAGGAGGTGAGGAGTTCGAGTCTCAGAGGAGGCACTAGGTGTCTTAAGTGTGCTGTCGGGGGTGGTGGGTCATCTCGCTTACGAAGCACTGGGGGTTTATGCTTCGGCTACCGGATGAGGTGGTTGCTCCAGCACCAAAAAAAAAAAAAAGGTAAGTTCTGTGATTTGGTCATGGTCAACCCCTGTGGTTGTGATCTTTCGTGCAGTGAAGTATGTAAATCCCATCACGAAGCTTTGCATCATCAGAGCTTCTAGGGAGGAGCACCAGAAGGTCTGGGCTGCGATCACCTTGGTCACGAGCGTCGGAAATTGCCCGGTGCTGTTTAATTTACTCAACTTGAGCTGTGAGTCGAACGAGTGTCGAGCCGGATGCTGAATAGCACAAAAATTCATCCTTTACTTGTTGAAATTGAATCATGAAATTAGCGCTTTATTCTCCTACTGGCAATTGTAAGTAGGTTAGCTTAGTGGGATCGGCTTTTGTATCTCGATCCTTCTTAACAAAAGAACAATACCACCTGGATTCTTGAACTGTGTTTTCTTTTTTTTCTTTTTTTCTTTTTTTACACAAGTCGCATTAACTGAAGCTTGAACTTTGAAAGCATAATGGGTGTCGAATTTGCAGTGCTGTTATTGTGATACTAGCATGATTTTCTAGCAGATTGGGAAAAATTTCATGAGGTTATTAGCTCATATTTCTTTTCGTCTGACCATGGTGTGCAAAATTATTTGGTGGAAAGAGTGAGATCTTTTGCTGGAAGCTAATTGAATGAGATTTCTATTGGTGCCAGGAAGCATCAAGGCCTGTTAAAAAGCTGCCTGTTGAAATTTGAGCAGTACAAGCTTGTCTCCGGCTCTCGTCTCTCACCCTAGGTGGTTCAGCAGATGCACAACTGCCAAGAAAAGATTAAAATTTTGGAGCACTAGGAGCGCTGCCCTTGTATAGTGTACACACCTTTGGCTGGTATGATCTTGTGCAATTGTTGTATTCTTTTTTCCTTTTACATGATCTTTCAAGTTTCAATGCAGTAGCGTGTAATTCAAGCGCCTGAGCTGAATCTCTAAGTGGTGTATATGTTGGCTGTTGGCAAGAATCTTGTCCTTGTTTCTTTGGAGTGGTTATAAATGTCATGAATTATCACTGGACAGCACACGCACTTGATATTCCAAATTAAACTACGGTATGGTGACTGAGGTTTCAAAAGCAGTTGAATTTGGTATTCCCACTTCTTACAGAATCTGCTGATTGGCAACAGAAATCTAGCTGTATGCGTATGTATTATGTCTCATAAATTTTTTATATACAACTCTTCTCAGTGCATCTTTTGTTTGTCGATGTTACTATATCTTCTAGGCTTTATGTCTAATTTGATCTTGACGTTACGGTCTTTGCAGGTCTACCGAAGCAGGGCAATTGAGAAACCCTTTTCAACTTTCACCTTAAGATCATAACTTTCCTCTTCTTTCCCAAGCCCCCTCAACCATCTTCTCACTGGAGTTGATATCCTGTATATCAGACATGCCGGGTGAGCTTTACGGCTTCAACTGCCATGACTTGGAATGAGTGCCTACATGCCTACTCTTGTCCATGGGTTAAATCTCCATTACTGAAAGTAACTGATCCCATAGCCAGATGATCATATGGGTCTGGTCGATTCATGTGATTAGATTTACACCAAGGTTCAAGATGCAATGTGGAATATGAAGCTGAGAGAATATGGTTTGAGCGCAAGTACAAAAGAATTGCTGGTACAGTTTATGCCTTTTGCAGGCAGTGTGCACCAGAGTCTGATTGCGCTCTACTGCATGGGACAATTTTGGGGTATCTTCAAACAACCATCTTTTTCTTGTTTTTATTTATGTATTTATTTCCTCTTTTTTTAATTTGTTTGGGTGCGTCCCTGTTTTCTAACTTTGACATGTTGTATGCGAGTCTATTGATGTGGCACTTTAGAAAAATGGGGTCAAATTTGGCAAGGTCTATTTCAAGTATTAATTTCATATAATATCACCATGCTTGTGTGGTAAATATCATCATAATTCATGACATTGGATAAAGACGGTATCTATTAAGAATTTTTTTTTTTTTTTGGTAATCGAGGATCCGCCGAAGCCCCCTTTCGCTTACGCTAATCGGGGTCATACCGCCCTCCAACCGCGGATGGCATAGAGGACGTCATGCCGAGCACTATTTAGACGTCAGTACCTTGGGGGATTAGCCCAGGACCCCAACACCATGGCCTCCCACTTAAGACACTTTAGCAACGAGAGAGTTCGAATACTCGACCTCGGTGATGGGGAAGAGAACGCACACCAACTGTGCTGCTCATGATTGGGTTCTATTAAGAAAAGTTTATAAAAGTTTATAAAGGTGTCATTCATATTTATTGTCCTCATGAGTTGAGTCATTCATAATCAGGTGTAAGTTGATGATAGTCAAATTGGCTTTGGTTAATGTGATCTTAAGAGCGAGAATGCTGGTATCCTTAAATGTTTTTTGATTGTGCTTGCGTCTGAACTGTAAAGCTAAGAGACACCGAGTGTCAATGACATGTTTGTACGCCTTTAATGTCCATGGAGAAATATATTTGATTTCTAATGCAATAGGAATTAATGAAGGAGCTAATTTCTATGTTAATTGTGAGTCTAAGAATCTAAATAAATGACGTTTGCAAGCCTGCATCTGTTTTGGGCACTCCAGACGCTTCCCAATTGCATTGAGATCCCTTGAATCCAATGGTTTAGATGTTACAGGACACAACTTCCTTTACACACACAAGGGTTGAGCCACACCACAGGCAACAAGAATTTCTTGAATAGCATAGCTAGCTAAAGCGGCTCTCTTTTCATTGAATACAATGCAAGTAACGATCCATGATTGGGGCTAATGAAGGGTTTCTTAGTGTCACTGTTTATACCATGTCATCGAAATTTCTTCTTGCGTTCCAACTACTAAACTGGCATAGGTGAACTAATCTTTTAGAACTGAATAGTCCGTTGTCTATATCGATATGATTCAATAATAGAAGTAAGAACATGAAAATGCTAGAAAGAGTTCATGCCGATCGTACATCTGCTGCTCTCAATGACGGCCTTGGATGCACGGAGTTGCAAACTACTAAGCACGCGCAAAAAATGCAGTCGTTCCTTGAATTATGGAAAAGACTATCAGCATCAGAAGGAAAAAAGGAGCATAAAAACCAAATACAAAAAAATGCAAGATATCTCCTCAAAACAGTTTGAGAAATCTCAGTGAAACTATATAGTAATGTTGACCATAGTCATCATGATAACAGGACCACAGCACGTTATGAAAACTTCTCGCAACTGATTTGACCCCTCAGTTTTCAGTCCACAAAAGCAAATTAAAAGTAAAAATAGCATCTATAAGACATCTATAGAAATGAACTAATTAATGATCCTCATTTAGTGAACAAAACCCTCTTTCCTATATGAAAATGTATATAAATACATATGTTATATGTATATGACATCATATATCATAGGTGTACATCAATAAATTTATAGGTGAATTGATAACTTGAGGAAAGAAAAAAAAGAGAGTAGATATTACCTTACACAATTCTCTTGAACCGCATTTTTTTTTATAACTAGAAGCAACATACATCGATAAAGAGAGAAACATATAAAATCATCAATTGGTGAGTTTACATTTATTGACCAATACATCATTATTACATCCGAATTAACAAGTAAGGCAAACTGATGATGATATATTCTCCCGGAAACACTATATTAAATTGAACGAGATGATTCAATTTTCTTTTCTAATTAATGTAAAGGTACGTGCCTAACTAATGTTAAGGAAAGTGAAAGAAAATGGAACTTTATGATGATGCAATTTAACTACAAAACTCCATTCTGCCAAACTTTGCTATTATTTATAGCTATAGTTGAGTAGCTGATTACAAAGTATTTTTGGATCACACTAAAATTGCAGACAACACTAATTCTGACTGCAGACAGGTGGGCAAGCCAAATTGAAACAGCAGCAGCTAATGTAACTAAAAGGGCGCTAAAGGTACGGACATCGTTACACAATTAGCGAGAGATTAATAGATTCAAGGCTAGATCAGGCGCCACCTTTCTAGAATCAAGGCGCTAAATTATTTATTCAAGTTGGGGCGGGAGGGTATCGCCCCGAGTGGCCCGGACGGATGCACCCTCGCTGCCTGCAATCTCACTCTGTTGCAGTATTTTTCTTCAATATCACAAGAACCCTAAAAAGTATTGGGTCGGTGAAGAAACGCATGAGAGTATTTGTGCTCCCATGTGGAAGACTAAACAAAATGAAGAGACTCTAGATACCGGAGAGGGCGACGGATCCCAAGACCAGGAGAAAAATAGAGAACCAAGCAACTTTGGTTACGGTCACGTAGACGCCCGCTATGAATGCGAGAGGCATTGTGATAATAGTTATCATCAACGGGCAATATGATAGGACAAGGGCACGTGGCCTCATATATAGGCAAGTCTTAAGTACCATTCTATCAGTGGGGGAATTGGGGTTAAAGACTATATGGGCAAGTCTTAACTAAGACTATATAGGCAAGTCTTAACAACCATTTACTTACCTTCTAATTGTGTGTTTTGAATTATCAAATCTTCTTTTATTGGCTACAATGATAAGCACAATGTTCACAGTTGCTGACTAATTTGAAAAGGGTGAGTTGTCTCATTCCAAACTTGATGAAGATGACTTTAACCTAATTCAAATGTTCTATCGGGGAAACTTGTGTCATTCCAAACTTGATGATACAATTCAACTAGATTGGACTATCCCTTTGGTTAAATGATCTCATTCCAAACTTTGATGCTAGATTATTTGACTTTAAGGAATCGATAGAATCGTGACATTCCAAATTGAAACATAGAAACAATTGTTTACATAAGAAGCCTGCTGGTCTTGTTCTTAATTGAAACTTCATATTACATGACTAGGTTATTGTAAATGACTTGACTATTGGTCCTGTTCTTTGAAACTAGACAATAGTTACTCTCTTACAAATAAACTTAAGATGATGGCTCTTTGTAAATTACATTGTTTAGGTCTTGTTCATAATTTATGAAACGGCTTGATGCTTATGAACATGATATTATGATGCTTTATGACATCAATATATGTTCTTCTCTGCCTGATAGAATGGTACTAAGGTTTTAATTCAAATGATTGAATTCATGATAATATGAAATTCATATTTGACATTCTACAGGGGATGGCAGAGATGGAGGAGAGCTTAATGAGTGGGATCCTGACTAGGATGACCTACTTGATGAATGAATATGTATCGTTTAGAGCGTGTGGGGACTTGATAGTTTACCTGCTACTGCCTATTATGGTGGAGTCCATTTATTTCGAGACTTGCATTTTGCTATTTCTATTTTGTGAACATTATTTCTTATATTTGTAAGGCCTTGGACTATTTTGACTGGCCTACTTATACTTACTTGACTAGTATGCATATATTAGTTGTGAACTGAGTCTGAGATTTATTTTGGATGTTGGATTTGGATGAGTTTAGATTGAATCTAAAACTCCTAATACTTGCTTTTGATTTGTTGATCTCAGAACATATTCATGCTAAGAATGATTCACTTATTTAGATTGCAAATGATGATTGAGCTTAATACTTTACTGCTAAAAACTCTTTGACTGATCCGAGTTGATTGTCTTGGACTGAATGTGGATGATTCATGTTTATCTGAACATTACACTGACTACCTTATTGGATTGTGTTGTATGGTGAACATAGGAGGAGATTGTTGAATATATTGTTAATATAATCCAAAAATAATATGTTCACATACAAGCCCAATAGGTAAAAGTATGGTTATTTGGGTCCATATAAGCCGGAGCCCAATAACTTGCATATAAAAACTCTAGGGTTTCCCTACGCTAGAGGTAACACTGTTGAGCGTTCCAAACTTGACGTCTCTTGGTGTAATACTTCAAGCAACCGCTTCTTCTCTCTCAAACCTATTACCTCCAACATAAGGATCATTAACATTTGACCAGAAGAGGAGGACGAGTGCCATGATTGAGCTATACAGGGCGATGGCGTTGCAAGTCACAAAGACATTGTACATGGCTTTGTGAAGCAATATGGGGTTTCCAGCATCTCCGTCAGAACCATCATGTCCTCCGGGAACGGATAAACCAGAAGTGAAAGTGACAGAGGCCACAAGCGCCATTATGACTGAGCAAGTATTCACTTGGTCCCTAAATCTTTCAAATTCCGGCGGTTCCAATCATTTCGGTGGATTTCGATCGGTTGGCTTGCAGATAGCTAATTCTTTACTTGCCGGTGTTCCGGCACGTGCCACAGCCACCCACGTGAACCTCTGCAAGTAGTGAGTCGAAGAATAAACAAAGAAATGAATATATTATGATTTTGGCAACTAAATTGCAAATGTGGGTGAGAGCACACTAAATGACATGCCTCCCTAATTTATGTTCTAGTTCCGCCCCTGATTGGTATAACAAATGATTACCTGTGAGAAAAGTGTAAAAGGTCATACCTTCCCAAGTGGAGGAAAAAGTGTTTTAATTTCCTGCTCTACCACATCACGAGCGGTCATGTTATTCTTATTGACCAACTTAAGATTAACTCCTCCGTCTCGTGCAAGAAGCAAGACCGAAGGTTGGCAGTGCAATGCAGCCAGATGCAGAGATGTATTCCCATCGAAATCTCTTGCATTTATGAGGTGACCAGATTTGAGATTTTTCAGTATGTATTTGACAGTTGTAGTGCATCCGTGCGTCACTGACACGTGAAGAATATTTTGTCCCAGCCTAGTTAAGAACTCTGCAGGGTCTTGCCATTGACTAAGCAACGCCTCGACAATCTTGACTCTATTCATCATGCAGGCGACATGGATAGGGAGATAGTCCATGCTGTCTTGGTCCAAGGTGCTTGTTGGGCACTTCTCCATCAAGAACTTGACTCCATCAAGATAATTGTCATACGCTGCGAAGTGGAGTGGAGTACCGTGTCCCGCATCTCTCAACTGAAATAGCCATGGCTTCTTTTCCCACATCTCAATCAGCATATCTAAATATAACGTGAGAAGTTATCTATTGGGATGAATATGATGTCTGTAATTCTTAAACAGTAGTTTATCTTATTCAAGAAGATCCGAATTATCAAGAGTTGACTCACAATTTTGTCCCATAGGATAGCAAGCTATCATACCATATGTTCCACGTGCCCCATTAATCTAGACTTTGCTTGTGATACTTTATTTTTCCACCACCAGTGGAAATCAAAATGAAGAACACGAGAGTGATCAAGAAGATCAAAGAATAAGCAAGAGCACAAAAGCAGGGCTTACCCATTTTCGAGTGTATAAGGGCGACATGAACAGGTGACATGCCGAAGATCCTTTGACTCTCTGATTGACTCTCTAATCTCCTCCAGTATTCACCATCGTCTAGCGCATCCAACAAGAGCTCAAGAACATCCGAGTCCCCTGTTTCGACTGCTACGCACAATGGAGACTTGCTTTCGTTATTTTGACAATACAGTAGGCTAGGGTCTTTACTCACCAGATGATCGATCACCTCGCAATGGCGATTCCTCATGGCCTCATGCAGAGCAGAGTTGCCGCATCGGTCAGGGTCTATCAGCACCCCTTGGCGAAGGAGAAGCTCCACCGCAACAGCTTTCCCAGCTCTAGCTGCAATGTGAAGCGGCGTCTCTCCTCTGGAGTTCTCACAGTAGATCAAGTGCTTAGGGACGAACTCGATGATTGCTCTGACATTATCATCAGTCTCTGTATCCCATTCATGTCAGGTTAATTTGAGCGCGAAAGATCAGTAATTTTAAAAAATGCACGGTCCCACCATTTTTAATATACCTGTCGCAGCGTGAAGCAGGGTATTCCCTAAGGGGCTGCGTCGCCCGAGAAGGACAGGCAAGGATACTTTTTCCTCGGCACAATGATCCTTCAGGGCTTCGATGAACTTGTTGACGTCCTCTTTCTTTGCGACCGAGAATAGCTGGGGAGCCAAAATATTGTCGCGTTGTGGAGGATCGTGCCGTTGCTCGCTCGGGTCGGCCCCGATTTTTAATGCTTCTAGTTTCTGCCTTCTCCGCTCCCAAATCTCCTTCTGGTCACCTATAGACAGTAGCACATCCATGTCTCCGTGTGTGACTTTGTGTCTCTGACTTTTGAGTGAATTTGCCCTGGTGTCCTGCTACGACTCAAATTTAGCATATTTATAGCCACAAGTCGAGTTCAACCTGATTGGCCAATGGACCTCTGCAACCCGCATTTTACAGACATGTCCACTTTGTGCCACAAATATTCTCACTTAAGCCCCTATGTGGGGAAATTTCGTTATGTCACTGTAGTATATGGACTTGTTTGTTAGAATTACGTTTTTGCTAAAAAAATCAAATTTAAAAATTTCATCTGCATTTCAAAAGAAAAAAATTATACGAAATATATTTAATATAGATATAAATCTACACCTTAATATATATATATATATATATATATATAACATGAAATTTGGAGCATTTAGAATTGGAAACTATCAAAAAGTGTGCATTGCGAGATTTAGCTTTTTTTTTTTTTATAAGAATCATATCGTTTTTTTTCTCTTTTCTCGCATTAATGTTAGAGTAGAGGTGACGCACTTTGATTGGGCTTGCCTGCACGAGGTTTAGCTTGGGTCTTTCTACGAATAAAAGGAAATATTAAATATCTTTTGAATTGGGTTGGCGTAAGCTCGACACTAATTGGGTCTGGTCGAGCCTACCACCATCTGCTTGGCTGGCAGTCACGCGACAAACTCTAAGAAAGATTTGCCCAAGGTGATTTATAAATTTTCTTTGCTCCAATGTGGGACTTGAGGTGCTATTAAATTCCTTATTTAAAGTAGTTATAGCACTTTGGTTGGTACGGAGGATAGATCCCTTACTTAAGATAGTCATGGCATGTTTGATACGGGGATTGTCCTTTTTATCTTGTGTTACTTGCATCATCGTCGCCTCCTGCAAAAGCAAGGCATCTCAGCTTTTTGTTCATCTATCTATTAAAGAATAATAATGGCAATCGTGGAGGAAACGGAAAAGAGATAGAGAGAGCAGGAGGTTGTGCAAGGCAAGCTCAAAGAGCGGCAGATTATAAGCAAAAGCGGAAGAAATTAAAAGATTTAGGATTAAAGTATAACCCTCATGCATCACGGCGATTAATTTAGTCATAAATTTTTGATTTAGCAAATTCAATCTTAAACCTTTTAACAATTTGCGCAAATTATCAAAAAGTTTAGTACTTAATTGACCAAATAAAAAAATATCTATAAGAAAGCACATTGTGAAAAAATTTATGACTAAATTAACCAAATTTTTCCTAGGACGACCCGTAATAAGAAAGCAAAAAAGAAGAAAAATTAAATAAATATCATTTTTCCCCTAGAAGAGATCGAATATAGTAAAAGAGATTTGGAAAAAAAAATGCAATTGACACAATGAATTATTTCATCCGTGTTGATCATCATCCAATTCAGATTAAGGTTACTTGTCCCCCTTCCTCGTCAAAGTTTCCAATATATTTTCAAAATTGAAAAGTTTAGGAAATTGTCAATGTATGTGTCAATTTTTATATATTTTGAAAGGTTTAAGATATTCCACATTGAATAAACAACAAATTGAGAAGCAATAAACTCAAAAAAGTAAAATTCCTAGAGTTTTTTTCACTAGAATAATCGATTCCCTCAAGAAACTCTTAAAAAGAAAAAGCTTAAAGCAGTGGTCTGTTCATTGTTGCTTCTTCCGTCTTTTTAACGTTTATGTGTAACGTCCCTCAACCCCCTATGCGGGGAAAAATCGTTACCAAGTGCATTATATGGACTTGTTTGTTAGAATTATGTTTTTGCGAAAAATCAAATTTTTACTTTTCTGTACAACTTTAAACGGTAGTAAAAAATACCAAAAATACATACAAACTTACCTTTCAACCTTTGTATATTGTGAAAATTTTTAGTGTTTAGGAATTGAAAAACATGTCGATATGTGTGTACCTCAACATTCAAATTAAGAAAAAAAGCGAAAGTTTATCGAGACTCATCACAAATTGGAACCATTAAGGGGGCGTTTGGTAATGATTCTGTTCCCGGGAGTAGATTCTGATCAGAAATGATTCTTTTTTATTCTGTTCCCGAGAACAGATTCTAAGCATTTTAAGTCATTTGGGCGCGTTTGGTAACGATTCTGTTCTCGGGAACAACTTCTAATCAGAAATGATTCTTTTTTATTCTGTTCCCGGGAACTGATTCTGAGTAAAAGAACGCGTTTGGTAACTGTACAAAATTTCTGATTTTGGAATAGAATTGCGTTTGGTACCGTGCTCATTGATTCTGTTCAAAATCAATTTATTTTAATTTTAAATAATTTTTATAATTTATTCATTTTTTCTTTTCTTTTTTCTTTTTTTCTCCTATTCTTCTTCTTCTTTTTCGGGCCGGTCGCCGGGTGCGATCGACGGATGAAGGTGAAGACCTCATCGGAGTGTCGCCGGCCCTCGTCGGTCGAGCCTCGCCGGTGGCCGGCCGGCCTTACGGGGTTGGGTGAGCCTCGGCAAGGTGGGCGTTGCGAGGCTCGCCCGGCCGCCAAGCAAGTCTCGGCCTCGCCCGTTTGGCGAGGCCGAGCCTGCCGGTGGCCGAGGCGGGCCTCGCGGGGCTGGGCGAGGCCCGCTTGGCCACGGTCCGAGCCTCGTCGGTGGCTGGGCTTGCCTCCTGGCGAGCTCGCCGGATCGGTTGCCGGCGACCCGGTGGTGACAGACGGCGACGGGCGGCGGTCGCGGGATGGCGGTCGATGAAGAAGAAGAGTTTTGATTCTCGGTTTTGTTCTCGGAACAAGAATCAATTTTTTTTTTATTCTTGATTCTCCTCCAAATCTGTTCCCGGGAACAAAAATTTTATCAAACGCGATTTTGTTCCAAAACTACTCCCGGGAACAAAAAATCGAATCACAAGATCAAGTTAGGATGGTTACCAAACGGGCCCGGTAACTATCCAAAATTTCTGATTCTCGGAATAGAATTGCGTTTGGTACCGTGCTCATTGATTCTATTCCAAATCAATTTCTTTTAATTTTTAATTTTTTTTTTTTTACTTTTTTTCCTTTTTCTCCTATTCTTCTTCTTCTTGTTCTTGTAGCCGGTTCTTAGGACCGACGACCGGCCGGACGAGGGCCGCCGACCTCATCGGAGCGTCGCCGGCCCTCGTCGGCGAGCCTCCCGACAGTTGGGCGAGGCTCACCCAGCCCCCTAAGGCTCGGTCGGCCTCGGCTGGTGGCCGAGCAAGCCTCACCTGGGGCCGGGCGAGGCTGCTGGCCATTGGCGGGGCTGGGCTTGCCTCCGGCAAGCTCGCCGGACCGGTGGACAGCGGCGGCGGCGGCGGGCGGCCGCGGACGGCGGCGGGCGTGGTGGACAGCGGTCGCGGTATGGCGGAAGGAAGAAGAAGAAGAGTTGGTTTTGATTCTCAAATTTGTTTAGGAACAAGAATAAATTTTTTTTTTTATTCTTGATTCCACTCCAAATCTGTTCCCGAACAAAAATTTTACCAAACGCGATTCTGTTCTAAAACTACTCTCGGGAGCAAAAAATCGAATCGGGTCTTGTTTGGCACGTTACCAAACATCCCCTAAAAGTAGTAGATTCTCTATAGGTCCCATCAGCTCTTACAAGTTAGATTTATTTTAATGGATGTAGTAGGTTGACTAGAAAATTTCTACAAAAACTATCGAAAATGTCATAAATCCATTATATTAATATCAATTCGGTTGTAACATTTTAATTGAATCAATTTAGTCATAAAAATTTTTATGTTAGTATTAATTCAGTCTACCCACTAATTTAAGATGAAGATCACTGACATTAAGGTCATCTATCTTACATGACGGGATTTGCTAAGATGAACATTTTTTATAATTTATAATTTTTTTTCTTTTCCTTTCTTTTTGCAAATGGCCAATCGCCAGCCACTAACCACAGGCTATAGCCGGTGAGGGTGGGCCTTGCCTAGGCAATGGTTGCCCACGTGGGGCAAAGATGAGGGTCAGCCTCGGACCACACTTGGCAGGGGGAGCGTCAATGAGGCCCCGCTCACCAGATCTAGCAAAGGGGCCTAAGCGAGGGTTGGTGCTAGCCCTCGCTTAGGCAAGGCTAGCCCTCATCGGCCATGGCCTATAGCTTACGACTAGCCATCGACAATAAGAAAAGAGAAAGGGAAAAAAAATCAAAAAATTAAAAGAATATTATTATAAATGTCCACGTTAGCATTGGCCACACTATATAGAACAGCTAAAGTTGCTGACATGAACGTCAGTGATTTCTGACCTAAATTGATTGGATAAACTGAATTAATTCCAATATGAAACAAGTTTAGGACTGAAGCGATACAATTGAAAGATTTAAAACTGAATTGATATTAATTTAATAAGTTTATGATTTTTTTTATACTTTTTCCTAATTTCTAAGGTCTAAGGAGTCACAACTAAATATCTACTCCCAAAGATGGTTTTTAATGTAGTTGCAAAAAGAGTGTTATAGCATTTAAGAGAAGTTGAAACAAGTTCTTGTTGGGATAGTTCATACTTCATATCATATCTTTCTTTTCTTTTTTTCGTCTATATTATTTTAACTTTCAACTCACTTTCAAACTTTTACCCATGCCTCTTTGCACACCTAAAACTAAATGTCCCCACCCCTAACCCCCTTGATAAAGTGGGGATTCGAATTCCCCACCCCTCCATGGCTGCGTTTGGATTTGGCTTTTCCAAGCCACTTTAGGCCTCCAAAGCCCTTTGGGCTAAAAATGAGTGTTTGGCAAAAAAATTCGTAAAGATCCTTGGATTAAAGTTTGCCTTTTGATGGCTAAAAGCCCAAGGTAGGGATGACCCTGCCTTGGGCATTTCAGCTTTCTTGGTAAACTGGCTGGGGATTAATGAATTTTTGTTCGTTTGCCGTTGTTGCCCTCATAACTTAACGAAATTCCAAGTTTAACCCTTCTGAAAACCCTAGATCTGCACACGCTTTCCTCTTGCTTTCCTTACCCACCCGCAAGTTATCGTCTTTTCTTCTTCTCTCTCAAATCCACGAGCCTGACCCACCCGCAAGTTCTTGTCTTCTTCTTCTCTCTCAAATCCACGAGCACGAACCAAGAATCGTCATCAAACCGAGCTCCCCCATACAACCCAAAAGCCATCTTCTCACGCTCCTGTGGAACACGCCTCTGGTTTCGTTGTGCCTCTAGTTTCGTTGCGCCTTTGGTGTCACTACTCTTTTGCTAGGCTATTTGGTCACCGCTTGGTCATCTTCTGTCTTCG
Organism: Eucalyptus tenuipes; assembly: GCA_014182365.1. Lineage (NCBI taxonomy): Eukaryota > Viridiplantae > Streptophyta > Magnoliopsida > Myrtales > Myrtaceae > Eucalyptus > Eucalyptus tenuipes. The sequence goes on along the minus strand of CM024547.1, from coordinate 3,639,334 downwards.
CTCATCAATCGTCATCAAACTGAGCTCCCCCATACGACCCGAAAGCCATCTTCTCATTACGCTCCTGTGGAATACGCCTTTGGTTTCGCTGCGCCTTTGGTTTTGTTGGGCCTTTGGTGTCGCTGCTCTTTATTGCTCGGTTATTTGGTCACTGCTTGGTCATCCTCTGTCTTCGCTCATTAGTTTGCAGTGCTCGCCTCTCTCTTGGTGTCTACTTTCTTCGCTGAATCAAGTCGCTCGGATCTCTCGTGTTCGCCTCCCTCTTCATTGAGAACGTACTTGCTCATCTCGCCCAATCTAGGTTCTTTTGATTCGATTCTTTCTTGTTATGCTCTTTCTAGTTGTGATTGTTAAGTGTGTGGTGATTTTGTGAATGATACTTTTGATGCCATGCTTGATGAGTATATATATCGATGCTCGAGTAATAGAAACTTTTTCAGAAAGAGTTAGAGAGGATTGGGGAGATGAAAATCGAGCGAAATGTCGAAAATTCATTAGAGAAAACTGCAGATATAGATGGGAGAGAGACCATTATAGCGGAAGATTTCTTCGGCGTTTTCCCCTCTGGGACCTCATTAAATTCATTGGAATTTTAGCCATAGAGCAAGGGACCTAAGCAGTAATAGAAATTTGACAAGGCATCTTTTGATGAGTCTTTTCTCCTTCTATTTTTCTTTTTGCTTTTATTGGCTCTCACTCCCTTGCCATCTGCAGACGAACATGGTTACGTCTGCCTTCTGCTCCATTAATTGACAAAGAGTTGCTTTGGTTCATAATGTTTAACTTTCAGCTAAAAGGTTTCACTTGCCACAAGAGTCCCAATTCAAGGTCATGCGCATGTCATGAAATGAATGATTCTCCGCCTTAAATACCGCTTGCAGACTGTACAGATTCTCATCCAATGGTTAGCATTATTAAGGAACCTGTTCTGATGATAATTTATTTAAAGGCACCATACAATTAGAAGGTGTTTGTGGTTCCTTGATCACACAATACAATAGAAAATTGGTTTTCTCGTGTTAACTTCTATTCCAAAAATAAATGATTGGTGACTTTTTACTAGGCAAATTATTGGTAAATCACCGACGCTTCCATAGAATTACCAGTTCATTTATAGGTTACAAACTATAACTCCAATCTCATAAAGTAAGCTGTCCAACTAACTTTCGAATAGCCTCGGCCATAAAAGCATCAAGATAATAAGCATTGGGCAATGGAAGTTTTCAATCCCTTGGCTTCGGGAAAGTGATTGGAGCCGCTGTGAGGCAGGCCAGCATTTGTGACTGCATTTCTTGATGCATTTGTTATCCTAGACGATGTCCGTTAAATTAATGAAACCCGTTAAATTAATGAAACCAGAAAGTCATTTAACGCACTTAGGACACGATACTCTCTCAATACACTTTCAAATTTGTTGTGAGTAGCTGTTATGAGTAGTCGTTTGTTGTGAGTAGCTGTTATGAGTAGCTGTTATGCATAAGTCTATCTCAAAATCAAATTTAGTAATATAGTTATTTTAAATCTCATGATCGTTTATCTTACGGATTATTAAATCGCAATTTTAGACATGAAAACAGAGCACACAAAGTAAATATCCCCTTTTAGATTTTCACTCTCAACCCTTTTCACCATCTAGTGAAAAATCCCCAAAAGCCTAAAGAAAAAGAAACAAGAAACAGAAAGATCAGCTCATCTTTTCCTCTCTCGTTCTCGCTTCTCACTCTATCTGCCACTACCTCTCTCTATCTCCTGGGCTTCTTGTGCTTGTTTGGTATGGAAGTAAAATCTTAGACCGTCTAGCAAATATTTTTCTGTGCTATGCATAGTTCGTAGTTAATCTCATTTGTTTTCATGTTTCAAATGTGTTTGTGTTTCTTCTGTTGGAAGATGGCGAGTTCATAAAAAGAAAAGGCTTATTGGAGGCCGAAGATGTAGAAATGTTTTGTCGATTGTGCATTGAATAAATTGAAAAAGGAAATCGTCCTGCGAGCAACAAAAGAGATGGATGGACAGCTATAATTACCAAGTTCAAGGAGCTGAGGGGCAAAAAATATGATAAAAATCAAATGAAGAGTAAGTGGGATAATGTAAAGGAAGAATGGAAAAGATGGAAACAATTGATTCAAAATGAAACAGGACTAGGATGGGATCCAAGGAAGAAAACCATTGATGCGAGTGATGAATGGTGGGAGAGAAAGATTCAGGTGTTTATTTTTTTTTTTTTTGCCACATTTTTTTTATAAGTTCATCTTTTGTGATATAACTCATGAAAATATCTTATTATAACAGGCCAATCCTAAGCTTAAAGTCTTTCGAACGAAAGGCATACATCCGGATATGGAAGTTTTGTTGGACAGAATGTTCTAGGGTACGGTTGCCACTGGAAGTGTTACTTTGAATCCTGCACAAGGTTTATGCGATACTGAGAATCTTGAGGCCACACAATCTGATATTGGTGATTGTGCAGGATCTACTGATGATACTTTAGAGTGTGATGTAGGTGAAACGAATGCCCAAGTAAGTCAAAGTAAGAGCCATAAAAAACGGTACAAAGTTCCACGAAGGAAGCTAAAGGAAAGAGAGAGAAAAATTGACTGTACCTGCTAAGTTAGCATCGCAAATCGACAGACTTTGTTTAGCAGTTGAAAATAGGAGCAATGCAACATCGATTGCAAGGGAATTTGACCCTTACAAAGAGATTATGCAAACATTGAAAGCCATTCCTGAGATTAAGGAAGACATAAAGTTGTTCTTCTTTGCACTCTCTCATCTTTCTGAAAAGAAAGACAATAGGAAAATTTTTATGAACTTGGATGAAGATGAGGAGAAAGTCGAGTGGCTGAAGTATAAGTTGGAGGAGCATAATAGTCGTCGCTAGGATGTTAGTTACTTGTTTGAGCTTTTCATATTAATCTATGTTGTAATGTGAAACTTATTTTGGATTGGTGATTTGCACTACTTGTGAACTCTCTTTTTAATTATGTTTTTGAGACTTGTGTTTTTAGTTTGTGTTTTTTTGATTGGATGGAGTTTGCATATATATTATGGATGATAATTGTTTTGTTACTTTAAACAGATATGGACGACTCTCCTGAAAGAGAAATTCATGAAAAAGAGGACGAGGAATATTGGTAACTTGTGGAAATTACTCAAACCGCAATCGCTTATCAGGCAATATACAGTGACAAAAAACCTTGTAGGACATCATCATATACATGGGTAGGAGAGTTGATGGACGAAGATGCTAATCCGATAAGGTGTTATCAAATGTTTAGAATGGATAAGATTGTATTTAATAATTTAATGCATGATTTAGTAACACGTTATGGTCTTGAAGGAACTAGGAATATTGATGTTACAGAAATGCTTGGAATATTTCTTCATATTTTAGGACATGGTATAGGTAATAGGTTAATACAAGAGCGTTTTTAGCATTCTAGGGAAACCATAAGCAGGTACTTTAGCTTAGTATTAGATAAAGTATGCGAAATGGGAAAAGATTTGATCCAACTAGCTGATTGGCAATTTAGGGATGTTCTAGAGAAGATAAAAAATAATCGAAGATTTTCTCCATATTTTAAGGTATGTTTTGATTATACAATAGGAAGAAGGAATTAAAAGCAAATTTTGATTATACAATAATATTTACGTTTTTGTTTTAGGATTGTATTGGAGCTATTGATGGCACTCATATCCCAGCGGTAATACCTATAAAAGATCATATTCGTTTTATTGGTCGAAAAGGTACACCGACTCAAAATATCTTAGCAGTGTGTAATTTTAATATGGAATTCACTTATGTTTGGGCTGGTTGGGAGGGCCAAGCCTATGATACTCGTATTTTCTATGAAGCTTTAGGGAGACGTGATGTGCAATTTCCTCATAATCCTCCAGGTTTGTTAATTAATGGTTTTTGTACATTAATATGTATTAATGTAGTCTATGTTGATTAAATTTATATTATATTTGTGTAGGTAAATATTATTTAGTAGATGTTGAATATCCAAATCCGACGGTTTATTTGGGACCGTACAAAAGAAGTTAGATATCATTTGCCGAATTTCAACAAGGTCCCGCCCCTACGAGCTATCGAGAGGTATTTAATCGTGCTCATTCCTCGCTGCGATCAGAAATTGAGCGAGCTTTTGGTGTCTTGAGGAAGAAGTGGAAGATTCTAAAGCATATGCCAAGTTTTCCATTTGAGAAGCAAGTAAAAATTGTTATAGCAACAATGACTTTACATAATTATATACGACGAAACGCCGCCAATGATAGACATTTTGCAAGAGCAGATTTGGATCCCAATTATGGATATTCAGTTGACTTTGATAATACAAATGAGGGGGCCGGTACTTCAAATGACAATTTATCTTATGACATGGCACGTTTACGTGATCAAATAGCAATGAGTTTAGTAAATACTTAAGGATGTTTGTAATTTTCAATAAAAACCTATTTCTTTCTTCAATGCATATGTAATCATGTTTATTATAATGAAATTACTCTTTCTTTTTAATTGAGAAAAAGTCCACTTTGATGTATTTTTTAACTTATGAATTTGTTAATATATCTTTTTTATATATACATCTCAGTGCAAATATATATATATTTATAAATTCATTGAATTTGTTAATATATCTTTTTATATATACATCTCAGTGCAAATATATATATATATATAAATTCATTGAATTTGTTAATATATCTCTTTTATATATACATCTCAGTGCAAATATATATATAAAAAAAGTCATTGAATTTGTTAATATATCTCTTTTATATATACATCTCAGTGCAAATATATATATATATATATATAAAAGTCATTGAATTTGTTAATATATCTCCTTTACATATACATCTCAGTGCAAATATATATATATATATATATATATATATATAAGTCATTGAATTTGTTAATATATCTCCTTTATATATACATCTCGGTGTAAATATATATATAAAAAAAGTCATTGAATTTGTTAATATATCTCCTTTATATATACATCTCGGTGCAAATATATAGAAAAAGTCATCGAATTTGTTAATATATCTTTTTTATATATACATCTCAGTGCAAATATATATATAAAAAGTCATTGAATTTGTTAATATATCTCTTATATATATATATATCTCAGTGCAAATATATATTAAAAAAAGTCATTGAATTTGTTAATATATTTCTTTTATATATACATCTCAGTGCAAATATATATAAAAAAAGTCATTGAATTTGTTAATATATCTCTTTTATATATACATCTCAGTGCAAATATATATTAAAAAAAAGTCATTGAATTTGTTAATATATCTCTTTTATATATACATCTCAGTGCAAATATATATATAAAAAAAGTCATTGAATTTGTTAATATATCTCTTTTATATATACATCTCAATGCAAAAAAAAAAAAAGTAATTATTTTTTTCAATTTAAAAAAATAAAAAATAAAAACTTAAATTGGTTTCGCTAAAGGACTTCCCAAATATGTGTTTACCAAACAGCATTTCCCCAAAGTTGCTTCTCAAGGCGCTTTTCAATTATAGTTTATCAAACAGTTTTTGCATTTTATCAAAACCCTTTAGACCAAAGCCCTTTGCATTTCCTTAAAGGCTTTTCCCAAACAAGAAAATAAGCACCAACAATAATGATAACAATAACAGCAATAACAAGATAAGATGGAACACGATAAAGATATGCCAAGGTCATCGAATGTCCGGCCTCAAACACTACCGAATCTGAACGAAAGCGAGAGCCGTTTATTTTCCTGCCTCCAACAAAAATAAAATGAAAAGGAGACACCTTTAAGAGGGAGATTGCCGAGAGGAACCAAGAAACCGAGAGCTAAGACAGGACGAGGGAAAGACGGATTTGGAGAGTGAGTGACCGAGAGAGTATGGTGAGAAGATGGAGAAGACGAAAGATGGAGATGATAAGACCAAGAGACTATAATTGCGTGAGGGTGAGCTAAAGAAAGTAAGCAGCGGCAGAGATGGTAGCGATGGAGCGAGCAGCTACGGTACGGTGTGAGGTGGAGATGGTGGAGTCGAGGGAGTGAGCTATGGTGAGGAGGGGGTGGCGAGAACAGCGACTTGAGCTAATGGCAAGGGGCCGAGATGGGGATGGCGGTGACTAAGGTGAATGAGCGATAAGAGTGAGCAGGAGGCAAGGTGGTGAAGCTCGACAGCCGAGAGGAAGAGCGAGATGGAAGCAACGGTGGAAGGGAATGAGGAGGCGTCGGTGATGAAGAGGGAACGCGACGGACAGAGGAGGAGGGGAGATGGTGGGCTAAAGGTGATTGAGATCGAGGTGAGGCCGAGAGAGAGAGAGAGAGAGAGAGAGAGAGAGAGAGAGAGAGAGATTTCAGAGGGCGTATGTGCTTATGGAGGGAAAAAGAGAGCCAGCCCTGAGGGAGCTCCTGAATGAGCATTGTGGGTATGTCTTTTGTATGTGAGTGGCAGTGAGTGAAAAATGGAAAATTAAGCTCAAAGGCTGGAATTGGACCATTGGCATCAATTGGTTCTATCCATTAAAGAAGGTCACGAAGATGCTATTCATTTTTATTGTCCTCATGGGTTGAGTCATTCATCTTTATTGGCCCAAGCAAGGGTTGGCTTCACTAGGGCTTAACTGGCTAGGCCTTGCCTATGGCCAGTGATGGCAATCCTCGCCCAAGCAAGGTAGCCCCCTTGGCCATCGCCTATGGCCGGTGGCTAGTCACTAGCAAAAGGATGAAAGGAAGGCAAAAAATAAAGAAAATCATATTATTGAAAAATTTACGTTATTGCCAACCGTGCCATGAATGACAAGCAATATTACATGGGCGATTTCTGATCAAAATTAATCGGAATGATTTAATTAGTAAAATGTAAAAATGTTTAGATTTTAATTGACATAATTGAAAATTTTGGACTGAATTTATAAAAGTGCAATAAGTTTAAAACTTTTTGGATCTATTTTCCCCGTTAAAACGATTTAAGAACAATAAGATAAACTTAAGAATTCTAATCTGATAATGATTTTTCTTTACAAGATAATCTGATAATGATTAAGCAGAATAATATATCTTTGACTTGCAGGAGGATTGGCTATAATCTAATCATTTTTTTCTTTTGATTTAATTATGCCTAATATTGGATAAATAAATCCTCCGAATGTTATGGATGTGAGGATGCACATCAATCCGTCCATGGTTATCGATGCCCTTTGTAGAAAATCTTTAGTACTGCTATTCGACAACTTTTTGCAGCTAATGATACATAGGTTCTTGCTCATTTAGAAGGTTCTTGCAGATATGAATGCATTGAAAATTGATTTCCTGGCTCCTTTCCTGCTTGGCACCCTTACAAATCAAAGGGTATCAAGCGGGCTTTAAATGGAAGAGCTAATGGAGTCTGGTTAGGGCCTGTCTCCGAACTTTCCTCGAAGCTGGTAAGACTGATTGAGTTTTCGTATGTATTATGTCTCATAAATTTTTTATATATGACTGTTCTCAGTGCTTCCTTTGTTTGTTGATCTTACTATATCTTCTAGGCTTTATGTCTAATTTGATCTTGACGTCACGGTCTTTGCAGGTCTACCGAAGCAGGGCAATTGAGAAACCCTTTTCAACTTTCACCTTATCATAACTTTCCTCTTCTTTCCCAAGCCCCCCCAGCCCTCTTCTCACCGGAGTTGATATCCTGTATATCAGACATGCCGGGTGAGCTTTACGGCTTCTACTGCCATGACTTGAAATACATGCCTACATGCTTACTCTTGTCCATGGGTTAAATCTCCATTACTGAAAGTAACCGATCGCATAGCCAGATGATCATATGGGTTTGGTCGATTCATGTGATTAGATTTACACCAAGGTTCAAGATGCAATGTGGAATATGAAACTGAGAGAATATGGTTTGAGCGCAAGTGCAAAAGAATTGCTGGTACAGTTTATCTTTTGCAGGCAGTGTGCACCGGAGTCTGATTGTGCTCTACTCCATGGGACAATTTTGGGGTATCTTCAAACAACCATCTTTTTCTTGTTTTTATTGCTATGTTAATTGTGAGTCTCAGAATCTAAATAGATGACATTTGCAAGCCTGCATCTGTTTTGGGCACTCCGGACGCTTCCCAATTGCATTGAGATCCCTTGAATCCAATGGTTTAGATGTTACAATACTCAACTTCGTTCGCACACACAAGGGTTGAGCCACACCACAGGCAACAAGAATTTCTTGAAACGCTTAGCTAGCTGAAGCGGCTCTCTTTTCATTGAATACAATGCTTGTAACGATCCATGATTGGGGCTAATGAAGGGTTTCTTAGTGTCACTGTTAATGCCATGTCATCGAAATTTCTCCTTGCATTCCAACTACTAAACTGGCATAGGTGAACTAATCTTTTGGAGCTGAATAGTCCATTGTCTTTATCGATATGATTCAGTAATAGAAGTCAGAACATGAAAATGCTAGGAAGAATTCATGTCAGTCGTACATCTGCTACTCTCAATGATGGCCTTAAAAACACAGTGTTGTAAACTACTAAGCACGTGCAAAAAATGCAGTCGTTCCTTGAATTATGGAAAATACTATCAGCATCAGAATGCAAAAGGAGTGTAAAAACCAAATACAAAAAAAATGCAAGATATTTCCTCAAAACAGTTTGAGAAATCTCAGCGAAACTATATAATAATGTTGAACATAGTCATCATGATAACAAGACCACAACACGTTATGAATAGTTCTCGTAACTGATTTGACCCCTCAATTTTCAGTCCCCTAAAGCAAATTAAAAGTAAAAATAGCACCTATAAGACAACTATAGAAATGAACTAATTAATGATCCTCATTTGGTGAACAAAACCCTCTTTCCTATATGTATATGACATCATATATCATAGGTGTACATCAATAAATTTATAGATTTTTTTTTTTTTTTTGGTCAGAAATAATTTTATAGGTGAATTGATAGCTTGAGGAAAGAAAAAAAGAGAGTAGATATTACCTTACACAATTCTCTTAAACCGTATTTTTTTATAACTAGAAGCAACATACATCGATAAAGAGAGAAACAGATAAAATCATTAATCAGTGAGTTTAGATTTATTGACCAATACATCATTATTACATCCAAATTAACAAGTAAGGCAAACTGATGATGATATATTCTCCCGGAAACACTATATTAAATTGAATGAGATGATTCAATTTTCTTTTTTAATTAATGTAGAGGTACGTGCCTAACTAATGTTAAGGAAAGTGAAAGGAAATGAAATTTTGTGATGATGCAATTTAACTAGAAAGCTGCATTCTGCCAAACTTTGCTATTATTTATAGATATAATTGAGTAGCTGATCACAAAGTATTTTTGGATCACACTAAAATTGCAAACACACTAATTCTGACTGCAGACAGGTGGGCAAGCCAAATTGAAACAGCAGCAGCTAACGTAACTAAAAGGGCGCTGAAGGTATGGACATCGTTACACAATTAGCGAGAGATTAATAGATTCAAGGCTAGATCAGGCGCCATCTTTCTAGAATCTAGGCGCTAAATGATCTATTCAAGTTGGGGCGGGAGGGTATCGCCCTGAGTGGCCTGGACGGATGCAGCCTGGCTGCCTGCAATCTCACTCCTTGCAGTATTTTTCTTCGCTATCACAAGAAACCTAAAAAGTATTTTGTCGGTGAACCCACGAATGAGAGAATGTCTGTGCCCAAGTGGAAAATACAACAAAATGAGGAGACTCCAGATACTGAGGAGGGCGACGGATCCCAAGACCAAGACAAAAATAGATAACCAAGCGACTTTGGTTACGGTCACGTAGACGCCCGCCATGAATGCCAGAGGCATTGCGATGAGAGTTACCATCAATGAGAGATTTGCTAACCCAACAGCTTTTGGCCCCGCGTAAGGATCATTAACTTGTGTCCAGAGGAGGATCACGAGTGTCATGATCGAGCTATACATGGCGATGGAGTTGCAAGTCACAAACACACTGTACATGGCTTTGTGGAGCAATATGGGGATTCCAGCATCTCCTTCAGAAGCATTATATACTTCAGGAATGGAAAAACCAGAAGTGAAAGTGACAGAGGCCACGAGCGTCACCACGACTGAGCAAGTATTCGCATGTTCCTTAATTAACTCCCTTTCTGGCGGTTCCAATCGTTTCCTTGGGTGCCGACCGGTTGGCTTGCAGATAACTAATTCTCCACTTCTCGGTGTTCTGGCAGATGCCAGAGTTATCCACGTAAACCTCTACAAGCGGTGAGTCGAAGAAGCAAAAAACACATTATTATTTTGGCAACTAAATTACAGATTTGGGTGAGAGTACAATGATTGACAGGCCTCCCTAACTTATGTTCTAGTTCTGTCCTTGATTGGTATGATAAATGATTACTTGTGAGCAAAGTGTAAAAGGTCATACCTTTCCAAGTAGAGGAAAACCTGTTTTAATGTCCTGTTCTACTACGTCAAGAGCCGTCATGTTATTCTTATTGACCAGCATACGATCAACTCTTGAGTCTCGTGCCAGAAGCAAGACCGAAGGTTGGCAGTGCAATGCAGCCAGATGCAGAGGTGTATTCCCGTCAAAATCTCTTGCATTTATGAGGTGACCGAATTTGGGACTTTTCAATATGTATTTGACAGTTGCAATGCTTCCGAAATTGGCTGACACGTGAAGAATGTTTTGTCCTAGCGTAGCTAGAAACTCTGCAGGGTCTTGCCATTGACTAAGCAGCGCCTTGATGATCCTGACCTTATCCATCATGCAGGCAACATGGATGGGGAGATAGCCCATGCTGTCTTTCTCCAGGGCACTTAAAGGGAACTTCTCAATCAAGAACTCGACTCCATCGAGATAACCCTTGTATGCTGCAAAGTGAAGGGGAGTGCCGTCTCCCGCATCTCTCAATTGAAATAGGCATGGCTTTTTCTCCCACATCTTGGTCAGCATATCTAGATATAAAAGAAGTTATTCATTAGGATGAATACGACCTTTGTAATTCTTTAGTTGATCCCGTTCAAGATGATCCGAAGTATAGGGAGTTGACTCACAGTTTTGCCCCATAGGATAGTAAGCTATCATACCACATGTAAACGTGCCTCATTAAACTAGACTTTGCTTGTGACACTCGATTTTTCCACCACCGGTGGAAACCAAAATGAAGAACACAAGAGAGTGACGAAGAAGATCAAAGAACAATCGAGAGCACAAAAGTAGGGTTTACCCTTTTGCTCGCGTATAATGGCAACATGAACGGGTGACATGCGGAAGGTACCTTCACTCTCTGATCTCCTCCAGTCTTCGCCACTGTTTGGCACTTCCAACAAGCGCTTGAGAGCGTCCATGTTCCGTTTTTCTACAGCTACGCACAATGGAGACTTGCCTTCGTTATTGTGACAATACAGCAAACTGGGGTCTTCACTCACCAGCCGATCGATCACCTCCAGATGGCCTTCCCTCACGGCCTCATGTAGAGCAGAGTTGCCGCAGCAGTCAGGGTATATTGGCATCCCTTGGGGAAGGAGAAGCTCCACCATACCAACTTTCCCTGCTCTGGCTGCAATTTGCAGCGGCGTCTCTCCTCTGGAGTTCTCGCAGTAGATCAAGTGCTGAGGGACGAAATTGATGATCGCTTTGACATTATCATCAGTCTCTGTATTCCATTTATGCCAGGTTAGTTTGAGCGCGAAAGATATGAGAATTTTGAAATGTGTGGTCGCACCCTTTTTAATGTACCTGCCGCAGCGTGAAGCAGTGTACTCTTGGAGGGGCTGCGTTGCCCGAGAAGGACGAGCAATGACACTCTTTCCTCAGCGCAATGATTCGCCAGGGCATTGATGAACTTGTCGACGTCCCCCTCCTTCGCGGCCAAGAATAGCTGGGGATCCATAACCTTGTCGGCTTGTGCAAGATCGTGCTGTTGTCGGCTCGGGTCGGCCCTGGTTAACTCTTCCAGTTTCTGCCATCTCTCCTTCCAAACCCGGTCATCTATGGACAGCTCCATATCCATCTATGTATGTGTGAATGTCTGTGACTCTTGAGTGATTTGCCCTGGCGTCCTAGGAGTCAAATATAGCATATTTATAGCCCCAAATCGAGCTCAACGTGATTGGCCTTAATGAACCTCCCATCAACCCGCATTTTACTATCGGGTTAAATTGGGTCTCCAATTCACTTAATCGTCCCTCTTTTTCTTCTTTTTCGGATGGATACACCACAATTGATGGTCCCGCCATGTCCAACGGCGACATTTTTGCCACAAATATTTACTCGGACGATCAGTAATAAGAAACCAAAATAATAATAAAGAAATATTTTTCCCCTAAAAGTGATCAAATATGGTAAAAGAGATTTGGAACAAAAAATGCGATTGACATGATGAATTATTACATCCGTGTTGGTCACCATCCAATTCAGAATAAGGTTACTCATCAAAGTTCCCAATATATTTTCAAAATTGAAAAGAAAAAACAAAAGTTGTCATTGTATGGGTTGATTTTTATTCGTATATTTTGAAAGGCTTTAGATATTTCACATTGAATAGAAATCAAATTTCAAAGCAATAAAAAAAAGAAGTAGAAAGACCGGAGTTTTTCACCCAAACAATAGATTCCCTCATTAAACTCTTAAAAGGAAAAAGATTAAAGCCGCGGTCCGTTCATTATTGCTTCTTTGTCTTTTTTACAACGCGAACGTTCCTTAAGGCTTAAGCCCCTGTGTGGGGAAAAATCGCCACATAACCGTATGGACTTGTTTGTTAGTATTACGTTTTCATGAAAAAATAATTTTTTTTTTTTTACTTTTCTGTTCAAATTTAAAACAGTAGAAAAATGTACCAAAAATACATACAAACTTCCGTCTCAACCTTTTTGCATATTGTGAAAGTTTCTAGTGTTTAGAATTTGAAAAACATATCAAAGCGCAATGTTCAAATTAAGCAAAAAGCAAAAATTTATTTAGACATAGACAAATCCTAAATCTAAACCACTAAAAGTAGTAGATTTCCTATAATTCATATCGAATCTTATGGGTCGGATTTATCTTAATGGATGTATTAGGCTGACATGACAATTTGTAATGGGTCACAACTTAATATCTACCCCCAAAGATTGGTTTTTAATATAGTTGTGGAAAGGGGAAGTTATATCATTTGAGAGAAGTTGAAACAAGTTCTTATGGGCATGTTTCATTCTTCATATCATATCATTCAATAGTATCATATTTTTGTCTTTTTAAGTGGACCCCATATGCCAATAGGCATGCGACCCCACCGATAAAGGGATTGGAGGGATGGGGTTGGAGAGTAATAGGTCTGGGGTTCAATCCCCGTAAGCACCGCGCACACATGTAGATAAAATAATGAAGTAATACCAAAAAAAAAGTGGTCTCCTCTCTTTTTTATTTTTAAGATTGTCCAAGGTGACGTAGCTTGATGTAGGTCTCAACTTATGAATCACTTTACAAATCTTCTGTGCTCCAATGTGGGACTTGAGATGTTATAGGATTGCTCATTTAAAGTAGTTATGTCATGTTTGGTATGAAGGATAGATCCCTTAGAGTAGTAATGGCATGTTTGGTACGAAAAAAAGCAGTCCATCATTTTGTCTCGCATCTCTCTTTTTTTATTTTTTTAAGATTGTCTGAGGTGATGTAACTTGATGTAGGTCTTAACTTATGAATCACTTCACAAATCTTTTCTGCTCCGGTGTGAGACTTTAGGGGTTATGGGATTCCTTATTTAAAGTAGTTATGACATGTTTGGTACAAAAGATAGATACCTTACTTAGAGCGGTAACCGCATGTTTGGTACGAAAGAATCAGTCCATTATCCTTTTGTTGCAACTTGCATCATCATTGCCTTCCGCAAAGCGAGGCAATTATGGAGGTAATGGAAAAGAGACAGAGAGTGCGGGAGGATGAGCAAAGGATCCCAAGTTAAAACCAATAGCTGGGGAAAAACGGAACTATTTAAAGGCCAAAAAGGGGCAAAACAGGTCCCAGCTGCTCTCTAGATGTCTACTGGAAACCACTGCGAGAGAGAGAGAGAGAGAGAGAGAGAGAGAGAGAGAGAGAGTCTGTAAGCTGAACATGTAACATTTAGTCAAAATGTTAATTCCTCTGTGGAGAGTTAGAGAGGATAAAAGCAGATGGGTCAGTCATCCTCAAACCACAACCTTAGCTTTAGTTCAAAAGTTATTGTATCGTAAAGAACTTACGTTGAATGAAAGCTAGCATAAGCAAAGCCTAACGCAGGTCCTTCCTCGCTTTGGCTTTGCAACATTTTCGGAAAGCCATTTTGAAGGATTAATGAAACTTTTTTGGGTTGCCTTTCTTGCCCTTAGAGCTTACTAAAATTTCACTTTTACCCCTAAATGCTCTTTGACTGCATTTGGTAGAGTCCGAATTTAAATCCGGATAGGATATTAAATTATGTTATCCAGTGTTTGGTGACGTTCTCCAGACCGAACATACTTGGATGCATCCAGATAAAATATTAGATAAAAAATCTGATCGAGGGGGTGGGATAAAGCCAGATTGGATATGAAATTCTAAAAATTAACTCAACAATTATACCAATGAATGGACCTAAGCTTAGAACCATTAAAGACTAAGTCAGTTTCTGCTGATATGCCTTCCCACGATAGGCAAACATCTGGTTCAAGCCCTTCAGGGATGGCCTTTTAGTAGCAAACTACTTAGTAATTTAGTTCAGAACTTAGAAACACTCGGAGATGTCGGGATGATAACACTTCTAACTATCCGAACTGCATTTCTTAGAGGATCCTACCAGGCTGGAAAGGAGAAAGTGTTTAGAAAGACATTGAGAGTTTTCGCAAACACTCACTTTACTTCAAGAAATTCTGCCCAACACATTACATCATCTTTGCCTTTTATAAGCATTAAGAGGTCACAAACTAACAAGGACCAAGCTCACGGGTCCTAAAACAGACAAAGGCTCTGGAAAATCCGGTCGGGAATTATTCTAAATGATATGAACAGTGACAGTGAACAATGATTTCCCTAACCTATTGCTATAGTAACTTGCTACAGACCTTGCTGCAATGATCTAGCTACAGGCCTATTTCTTGTTATAGGTATTGTCTTTTAACTCATAAGAGTCAATAATCTCTTCTATCACGAGCATTGTAATCATAGTCCGAGTCATCAGAATTATGTGTTTTTACAAGAAGATGTTTTTCGTATTTCTATTCGAGTTCTGCAAGTCGGATATCAGAGGAGCTTGGAATGACTTGTGATATCCGAGTATTCCACATGTTTGTGTCACTTGACGAAGATGCTTCTTCATGAGTCCTGGAGGATTTTGGAGTATCTGCAAGCAGGTTTGGCTGAGGCTAATTGGATGGTTGAGCATAGTAAGATGTGTCAATCCCTAGGGATAAGGACAGAGGTCCTTGATCATAGGGGTCTTGAGAGAGAAGGCCCCCCATTGGGCATAGGGGTCTTGAGATGATTGTGTAGGGTCATCTGAATCTGTCATTTCTTGTTCATGTGATGGAGGTGTCCTTGCTTGCTTGAACTCTTTGAGCGCTTCCTTGGCTTATAGTGTAATGTCATAATGATCCCATTCAGTGGGTACAGTGTAATTTCATATGTCTTCAGGGATGGTCTTGTTTTCCTGACATAAGACTCTCTAAAGTTCTCGGTACCGGTGTTCACAACAACCAACATAGCCTGGAAATGACTTGTAAATGCTGGCTTCCTTAAGGTGTGGCTGAGGTTTATAGAATGTAGTTCCTATACTCTGTGGAGCATTGGCAATGGTGCCATTGTTTCGTACAAAAGCCCACGGTTGCCGAAGAAACAAAACAATGTGGATCTCTGGGTCCGGTCAGACAGTTCCCAGCTCTTGCTGTAGAAGGTGTTTCCAATGAGTGGGAAGATAGAACCAATTGAGGAAAGCCAAAAGGTTTATGTCACTTTCCTTTTCAATATTTCGGCCGAGCCCAAATATTCTAGTTAGAATAGCAATGAACCTTTTGGTTGGAATCTCAATAGCTATTAAATACTTATTGGTTAAGTACCATAACAACCATCGAGTTTATCGGAAAGTCATATTCCTTCTAGATTAAAGGGTGTATGAACGGATAGCTGGAATTTAATTCAAAAGGATAAAGGATTGAGACTCCATGGAGTCTGAATAGATCTGTGTGACATTGCCACATAAGGTTTTCCAGGTTTTCAGTGAGGTTGTCATTCCGTATTTGTTCAACAGTCTCTTGGGAGTATTGCCAGCTTGGCCAATTTTGTATTTTTTCAATTTTATACCTTTCATTGTGGTGAAAAATATGGAAAGCATGTCTCATGATGTACATGTTGATCTTTGCTGGTGCCTTAGGTTTGGATGGGAAATCAGCCAGCACATTTTTTTTTCCCAGCAATATGTTTTGTTTCAAAAGAATATTTTGAAAACATTCAGCCCATCGAAGCGCTTGGGAATGCGGAATCTACATCTGTTTGAATTTGGTCATCTGGGAAAGATGACATGCCCAATTCCACTTGGAAGTGATGGCCGATGAGATGGAACTCGAACTTTTTTATTCCATTTTTTACCGTCAAAATTTCTTTGAAAGTGGAATGATAATGCATTTCAGCCCGAGAGAATTTTTCACTTTTGTAAGCACATAGGTGTCGCTTACCATCGGTTTCTTCAAACAGGATGGCTACCCAAAGTATTCATCATTAGTATCAGTAGAATTCTCTTTCCCGTCGATAAGATTTGTAACAGAGGAAGAGTTGGCATGATCTCCTTAAGTTCAACGACTACTTTAGTTGTGGAGGATTCTTCTTCATCATCGATTGTAGTGAGATCAACAATTTGGCAATGTTAGGAACAAAGTCTCTGAGATAATTAATCATCCCAAAAAATTGCTATACTTTGTCGTGAAGTTCTCTTCTAGAAACTTTAGTAATTCCTGAGTAATGTGCAACCCTGGATAGTATGTTCCTTTATTAAGGTGCATACCGAAAAATTCGATTTATGTTTGGGCAATATTCATCTTTCTTTGAGAAAGCATAATTACATGCTCCTTTACAATGTCCACAAACTGGCTAAGAGGTTGGCGGTGGGACTCCTCATCAGAACTGTAAAGCAAGATGTCATCAATGTGTACTGTTGCGCTTGACAAGATTAATTGGAAAATTCGACACACGACTTTTTGGAATAAGGATGAAACCACCTTTAGGCCAAAAGGAAGAACCTTGCATTGAAAATGTTGGTTTAGAATACAGAATCCTATTCTGGGCCTGTCTTTAGGATAAATGCCCAGTTACCAAAATATGACCTCAAGATCGAATTTGGAATAGATATGGATTTTGGATAATCCAACAAAAAGGGAATTTCTCGAGGGTAAAGGGAATTTGTCATCTTGAAGGAAAAGATTAAGAGGCTGATAGTTTATTACCAGTCGCATATTTTCTCTATTTTGCTTAGCACGCTTGTTAACATAAAAAGCTTGGCAAGCCCATTGAGAATATGACATTTCAATAAGTCCTTATTGCAGCAGTTCTGAGCATTCCTTTTGAGCAGAGACTAGGTTTTATGGCTTCATTCCCATGTGACTCGCCTTGGTCAGATTGATGTCTTCATTTTTTTAAGGGAAGGCGAACAAAGAATTCCGAATTTTTCCATAAAGGATGAGGACATTGTTGAGAAAATTCAGAATGGGATTCAGAACGAGATTTTAACAATTTTTGCATGATCGGATCTAACAGATTCATTTGAATAGAAAAAAGTCTTTGCATATTGATGAATTTAGAGAATTGGTCCTTATACTTAAGACCTTTTCCAGGAATGATACAAAGTTGAGAAATTTGAGTTATGGTATCCCAGCCAATGATTAAATTTTTGTTGGGGAGACTGGATTTAAAAATTTTTGTGGTTATGGAACATTAAGGAAAAAATTGAATAGTTACTGGGGTAGTTCTTAAATTCGTAAAAAAAAATGTATATACTGAAGCAGAATTGAAATATCGAATACAAGAAGTCCAATATTCTTCAGGAAAAACTTTAGTGTCTAGGATTGAAGAACTTGCACCAATATCTATGAGAGCAATGACTGTGATGAGTTTGGCAAACTTCGAGGTGAAGATTTTTACAGAAAAATATGGACAATGGATCTAGCTTGAAAATATATTAGTGTCACACCCCAAACCCCGAGCGTGCGAACATCCCTCGATGGTCGACTGAAAAATTTTGTGACGTCCCAGGACGCATCGCCAACCCTTTCTTTTTATGCACATGCGTAAGCGAATTAAACATATACCTGGACAACAACGAACAGGGATAGTCTAGAAACATGCCAACGCTTTCATATCACAAACTGCACTTTATGTACATATCAAGTTGGTCCTACCAGTCTATACATGCAAGTCTTGTTTCAAAAAGAAACTACCAGGCCATCTACACATCGGACCCTTCCGTCTCGGGCTTTAGGTTCTCCACACTACGAACCTGAAAATATTTAACCACGATGGGGTGAACAAAGTCTCAGCGAGTCAATATCCTAAACCCTGATTAGGATGAGAATTCACCTAGATGCAGCCTAAACATACACCATATAGGACTTACCTCGCCTTAGCAATCTCATATACATATATAAATGCAGCAAGCGTACTCAATAATTGGAACACTTCATTTTCATATATCAATCAATCACAGAGGTCCCGATTATAAGGCCAAATCGTTATGACATGTCTCATTCCGTGCCACACAGTTTCGTCCCATAATCAGGCCCAGCTATTTCAATCACTCAAGCGTGTCCCAATTATTTATGACCCAATGGTCATAGCCAACTCATTAGTCGGCAATCATCCGGCATAACCAGGCGTCATCTCACATCATCGAGTACGACAACATCTACATCTATACGGCATTCCTGAAGAAGCATCGGCCCAACCTCCATTGCGACCAGCATCCATTGTCAAGGGCATTCCCGAAGGAGTATCACCTCCCCGACTTTCATCGGGTGACGGTTTCCAATAGCGATCACACGTACATCCAAACTCGACCAAGAATATCGTGCTTTGTACTGAAATACTTCCATTTCAAATAATGAATTTGGCCATTTTTCTTCGTATTAAAAATACCCGGTAAAATAATTGTGCATGGTCACACAGTCAAATCGAACCCTAAAACGTGATACTCTCTCATTTCAAAATCCCACGATTTTATATAGTACATAAAATATTTTTGGGGTCAAAACCCGACACCCGGTATTTTTCTATTTGAATACCAAAATCCAATTTTGCAATAATAGTCCATAACAACAATCAAGCACTCATTTGCACAATCAATCCATCAATTTCAAATATTATCAAGCATAAACTCTAAGCATGCCAAAAGTCAACCACATCACCAAAAATGCATTGCCTAGCAAGCACAACATCAAGAATAATCCCAAAACCACTACCGGTCTGAACCGGCAGAAACCGGTCCACTCCAAGTTTAAATCCAGAAACCTAATCAAACGAGTTCGGAAAATTCTCAAATTTTAATATGTTATAAAGAACACATAAAAGAACATTTTCATGGAGACACGTTGACCCAGATCTTGCTATATTAAGAGCAGTAAATTGCTCAAATCGTTACAAAAACTGTATCTGCGTCCAGAATGTCTGTTTTCCGAAATCAGTTTGGTTCGAGGTCCAAAATTTGTCCGTTTGATCTGAAATTTGACTATGTTAAATTACAAGCTGTGATGAAAACCTTTTCTGAAGAAACCATTTTGAAAATCGAACCCTAAAAGTTGATAAAAATCCAGTAAACACCAAAAAGTCACTGGTTCCAGCACAAACAGAGGTTCTGTTTTGTTTTTAATGAAGTTGAAATATTATTCTTTTAAACCCATAAAATCTTGGGTAAACTATATGTCATAGCTGAAGATTTCTAAAACATTTATCAAGAAGGAATCAACTTCAAAATCGTAGCACATTTTGATCCACAAAAATGGCAAACGACGAGTGTCTAGTAAACTGATCCGGGAGAAATCCACTAAATTAGGCTAAACCACCCTCATTAGTGCTAATCTAACCACTTAGATTAACACTAATCAATATCAAGACTAATCTAATCAAATTAGATTAACACTAATCCATCTTAAGGCTAATCTCACTTAATACTAATTTAACTAAGCTAATTAGCACTAATTTAACCCCTAAGTGCAATTGACAATATAATCAAGGATTAAGGAGTTAACTCACCGGATTAGAGAGCCAGCAGGTTCACGGTGACGGCGGCGCGACGGCGGTGAAGACCCGTTATTACGGCACCATCAACGGAGGACCGACCAAGGCCGAAAACAATCCAACAAGCTCACGGCTTGAGGGACGATTCCCGAGGAGAGGCTGCTGGAATTTCAGTTCTGCTTGCTGCTAGTTCGGTTGCTGGGCACGGGCTGAGCGGCGGATGGAAGACGGCTAAACAGTGGCTATTGGCGAGGCTGTTCTGTGATGGACATGTGGGCTGATACAAGGTGGCAGTGCTGTTTTGGACATGAGGACTTCTAGTGGTGGGCTGTTGAAGATGATGCTGGCGGTAGATGGAGCAAGAGCAAAACAAAAGGGAATGAAGAACAAAATGAAAAGAAAATGGGGGTCAATGGCAGGGTGAGGGAGGGGAAAGGAAGAAGAGGGGTGGGTTGTTCGTTGGTTGGGGGGGGATGAGTAGAGAGGGGGAAGGAAGAACATGCGTAAAGAGAGAGGGGGAAGTCGGCTGAACAAGAACAGGGAACACGAGAGAGAGAGAGAGAGAGAGGTGAAAATTAAGGGGAAATATCCTAAACACTCATCACATTGCCACAAAAGTCCTCTTATGCTCATCCCTTGTCTTCCAAATACTTTCTTAACTTTAATTTCCCAAAATTAAACCAAATAGGGCGGCCAAATAACACACGCCTCTCCCATCCGAATTTCCACTAATTTTCCATTTTGTCCGAAAACCGATTTTTCCGTAAAATTCCAGACTCGAAGAAATTTCTCCGAAAGATGAGATGACGTCCTAAAAATAAATCGTGACATGCTCAAATATTCGATTCCCGAAATCAATTTCAATTTCGTGGTTAAAATCGACCGAACACGATTTTAGCTTGACCTAACCTACCGGGTAGCTTTTAGGGATTTTATCGCATTTGACCCGTGGTCGATAATTTTTTATCCACGTTTGTGCATCTTCGACTCGTCAGCGACTCTCAGTTATCATAAAGATCACAAGGTTTCAATTACGAGTACCGAGTACAGAATTGACAGAAAATGGGGTTAGTACTGTTCGACGCGAATTTTGCAATCATGCGGAATCACCCGCAATTCAATTACGCCATTCCATTGACCTATATCTGATCACTAATCGATTATAACGGTATCGTATTGACCATTGCCGATTATCACGGTCGAGCAGTCGATTTCTAATCGAATTCTCAAGTCTGTCGCATTTATATCCCTTAACGGCTTCACCTGATAGATTAGTTAACTCATGAGTGGCCAACTTAGAGAAAATGACTATAGGCGCGTCGACGAATTGCCTATTTCATATTATCAGGACGAGGTCGAAAATTCAAGATGTGACAGTTAGGGTCTTGTTTTGAAGAAGTAATAGATATATGGAAAATATCTTCAGAATCTGAGTCATAATCAATTTCACTAGGAGTCTGATAACAAGGAATGACACAAAGAGTTTGTTCGGATGATTCTTCATCCGTAGAAAACAATGATTCAATATCATCATTTTTGAGTGAAACACTAGCTTCATCTCTATGTGATGTATCAAATGGTTCTAACATTTTCTCACCTGGGGGCAATTTTTGGCAAAGTGACTCTTTTGGTTGCAGAAAAAGTATCGAGTTGATTTCTTGGGACTTGATCGATCTTTTCCTTTGCAAAGGAATCATTATTTCTTCTTTCTCCGGGAGTGCTTAGATCCATACCTGGATTTTCTTATCTAGAACTTCTTAAAGTGCTTTTTTTTTTTGGAAGACTTTTTGCAAGAATCGTCACAATCTTTTTTGGAGCATTTGATCTTCAACTTTTGATCAGAACAGGTTCCATCTAGTTCTCTGTTATCCGTAAGGTAGGTTTTCACCATATGACGTTTTAAGCACGGATCATCTAGGCACAGATGGATCTCTTGTTGTATTTCTCCTAAAGGAATGTCCACTATTCTTCTTTGTCTGTTGAGAAATTATCTCTCAACTTACTAAGATAACATCTTTGGGGATGGAGGTCAAGAGGACTTGTTTTAGGTTTGAATCAGCTCCAATACCATTGAAGAGTTTAAGCATTTCTTGATAGTGCTTGTCGAGGTGTCTTTTCTAGAGAAAGTAACATTTTCTCTAAAAAAAACTCTATTCTTTTGAGCTCATGAAGGTCAAAAAGTTTACCAATGAAAAAATGGTAGAGGAGGGCAATGGCTTGGCCAAAGTCAAGTGAAAGTAGAAACTGAACTTGGTCTTGTTCTGTCACCAATTGCTACCAATGTTTAAGGCTACTTGTAAATTTTGTGACGAACCCAAAAAGGACATCATACTTATCCTGATTATTGAAATGGCTAGTATAGACACCTAGAGGGGGTGAATAGGTGTGAAGACAAATTTTGCGAAATGCAGTAAAAATACTTTATTTTTAAACTGAGTCTGATGAACAACAGACTTTGAAGAAAACTTCAGATTTTAACAACTATTTAAAAATGCAGAAAGATATCACAGCAAATAAAGTAAAGGAGTTCAGGGAAGAGAAAAAGAACACAAGATTTATAGTGGTTCGGCTTTAGATTAAGCCTACGTCCACTCTCCCACACGACAGCCTTTTGGCTGGTTTCCACTATAAATCAAAAAATAGTGTTACAGCCTTATATCAACAACTTCTCGGTGAAGAGTCTCTACTGCTCTCACAATGTCACTCTTTTAGGTTTCTCTCTTTTTCAAATACAAGTTTGAGCACTGTATGAGGAAGAATAAGAGATTTAGAAAGCTTCATATTTTGGAATTCTTCTTTCACACTCTCTCTCGAATGACTTGAAAAATCTCCTTAAATACTCATGTATGCCTTTTCGACCGTTGGCACTTTCCAAATGGATTCTTCCAATCAACCCGTTGGAAAGAATCAATCAAGGAGATCTCGAGTCGTTTGAAGATTGAGATGATAGTCCGTCAATCTGGTCGCCCATACAATCAGGATCTTGGTTTCCATAAGTAGATTCTTTCCAAATAAGCTTGCCTTCCATAATTATATTACCGTTCTTGATTGATTTTCGTTCTTGATTGATTTTGATAATAATATCCAAAGAAGATAAGTAAGATTTCCATCCAGAAAGCCATAAATATCCTATTTGTACTAAAGGAAGAGAAATAATCTTGAGTCTCGATTAAGTCTTCATTCTTCTTTTGCGTTTAGTCTGGGTCTTCGTCAGAGTGGACAGACTTCTGATGAAATGTAGACTTTGACAAAATTTCACAGAAGTCTCATATTCTTCAGAATAGAACTAGAAAAGTTTTGTCAACTTTGAAACCTAATAAGAGTTTTCTCCAACAATCTCCCCCTTTTTTATGATGACAAAACTTTCTTGCAGATTTAAGACTTATAACCAGCAAAACACACTTTAGCAATACATGATAGCTTATAACAACAAATAATTATAGAACTGAATGTCATTGATTCTGCATCCATAGAAAACATATTAGTCATGACAATTTAGAGTTCAAGGATTCAAAAACTACAAAAGTAAGTTCAATCCAAATTCAATCCAAATATACAACCACAAAAGTTAACTGCAAAACACAAACATTCACAACAGTTAATATTGCAAAGTTAAAACAAAGTCCAAACAAAAACAAATAGAAACTTTTAAATCTGCTCTCTTTTCTCTCCCTTTTTGTCAACAGCAAAAAGAAAGAGAAAGTCAAAAAGATGTGATTAAAAATGAGATAAAAAGATGGAGTCATTCAGGATTGTCTTGAAACATGAACAAGTTGGAAATTCTCCAGCAACTGCACTGCCTCCTCAAGCTTCTCTTGGCACTGATGATAGACATTCTCGACTTTGGCGACAGTCTGTGAAACCTGTTGATTCAGAGTTTGGACTTGAGTATCGAGAGACTGTACCTTGCCAATTAGAAACTCTGAGGTTGACCTTAAGGCAGTATGTAGCTTCTGAATTTCAACCTCCATGGCATATTGCTGAGCTTTAACCTCCAAAAAAAGCTCTACTATCCTTGGATAGTTTGCATCAGGTTCTGTTTGAGCACTAGCTTTAGTGAAGTTAATCTATGGAGTGTTCAGAAATGGAGGGACATCAACTTGAGCACGTTATTTTAGAATCAATGAAAGTGCTAGTACGAACACCTAGAGGGGGTGAATAGGTGTTTAAAATAAACCTTGGCAAACAAATGCGGAATAAAATAAATTTCGAACAAAGTCTGAATAAGGATCAGAGTCTGATAAGCGAGCCACCAGACTTCTGGTAGATGTTCAGAATCTGTTATGCGATGGAACGGACTTCTGAAATAACCTGTAAGTATGCAACAAGCTTAAATATGAAGAATTAATGAAAGAGAATGTTGCATACAAAATTTATAGTGGTTCGGCTTAGATCAAGCCTATGTCTACTTTCCCACACTAACAGCCTTCTAGTTGGCTTCCACTATGTGATCAATAAGAGATTACGACTTTGAGTGCAAATACTTAGTGATAAATTACACTATCTCACTAAGTCACTCTTTTGGTATTTCTCTCACAATCACAAACGTTTAAACTCACGAAAGACAAATGTATGATCGAAGGTCGCTCGGACTTTGAAATTATAAATTATACGCTCCATCTCTTACTTGCTCATCAATCCTTAGTCTCCTTAAATACTCCTCCACTTCCAAACTAGCCGTTGGATAGTATCTAGAGGATCATCTTCCACTCTACCCATTGGACAGATCTATATCTAGAAGATTTGGTAGCCATTGAGTGACAAAAGTAGAATCTCAAGTTGATTCTGATTGCCCATACAAACAGAATCTTAGTTTCTATAAGTAGAGCTTCTTCATTTGGAAAGTTCTTGTCTTCAATATCCAATTGTCAATAATTAGATTGAGTCAATCAAATCTATATTGATGTAGAATCCAAACCAGATCACTAGCCGTTATATGTTTGGGGCTTGTGTTACGTTCTGTCAAGTTGTCTTGTTCTGAACATGCTTCGTTCTGAATCTGTTACGTTCTGAACTTGTGTATCATTCTGGACCTTGTCATGTTCTGGACTTGTGTCTCGTTCTGGATGTAAAGTCTGAGGGTGTTCCGTTTGAAGTAGAGTCTGAGTGTCTTCTATCTGAAGTAGACTTTACAATCTGGACGTAAATCTAAACATATTCTGTTTCGAACATATTTAGCCTTAAGGTCTGGACACAGTCTGAATAAGTTCAACTTCAATATAAAATCTATCTTCTGGTTCTTCCAAGTATAAACTTCGATAATATCCTTTACATGTTCTATCATCTGCATAGTCTATTACTCAACCATTAAACGCGTTAGTAGCCTTTGATTTATTTTGTTATCTTCAAAATATCATAAGGGATTTCCTTAACAGGTGAGAGCTTGGGCGTTTTGCCAAGTATGAAATTCTTCGAATCTTTCTGGCCATTTGGAGTAGGGGACATCATTAAAAAAAAAAAAAAAAAAAAACTGTTTAGAATAGGAAGTTAGATTCTAAGATGAATTGCTTGGTTGGACAACCTCTGATTCTGAAGGGTAGGATTCCATCTTTCGATATGAGGGATCGGCCATGAATATTGATGAAGTTGCTGATATAATAGGAAATGATTCAATGGCAAGGATTGAAAATGATGAAAAAGATACCGAATCTGATTCTGTATTAGAATTGATCGGAAAAACCGGTTCTAATGAAAATCGAATCTGGTCTTTCAAAGTAACAGGAGCAGGTTGTTCTTCCTGATTGCTCAGATCTCTTAGGAAAGATTCTAACGGATTGGATAGCATCATTTGATTTGGCTTTTCCCTTATAGAGATCGAAGGTTCTTCAAGTATCTTCAATTTTTCTTTTTCTTTCCTTATTCAATCTAGTTCTTTGAGGTGACTTCGCATTTCTACCACATCAATCTTATCCCTTCTGGTGGGGGCTTCTGTGAGGGCAGCAAAGATGGACATATTTTGAGGTGGTGGTGGAAGCGAACACTTAGTTCGCAAAACGGTTGGAAATGGGTCGGTAGGCTTGAATTTTTCTTCTTCAAGAAGCTGGAATTGCCTATTGAGCTTCTCTATTTCCACCTTTGGGCTTTCAAGATTGTGGTATCCCAAATGTTGTCCAGATTCCAAGGTGTGAAGCCTTTTTTGGAAATCTGAAAGCATTTTCTTGTTGGTTTCATCATATCTCTTAAGATTTCTTTGCACATCCACATTGGAATCAATCAATTTGAAAGCATTGTTGTGTGCTCGGAGAGTCTCTGATTGCTAATTCAGGACGGCTTTAGCAAAGAGAATTTTTTTTTGTCGTCCGTGTTCATCCATGTCAATGGGGGCATGTACCTTTGGAACATGACAATATCTCTCTTGTGGGTCGATGAATTCTTCTAGAGTGGGGAACGAAAATTTTGAACTTTCTCGAGTAAGACGAGGAAAATCTGCCTCTTGGAACATAGTAATGGAAGAACTGGGTGATGCTTTTTCTAGAGCCTCAAGTGGGTATGAGTGTTTATTTGCCCACTTTAAGATTGGTTTGTAAAATAGGGAAATAGCTTGTTTTTTGTGAGGATGGGGTAATGTTAGTGGGATGGAAGGTGGAGAGGTGAACTCTGGTGATGGAGTTGGAGCATAAGAAACCATGAACTGAAACTTATCACATTCACGAAGAGTATTAACGGAAGGGTCTCCGTTCAGGTGCCTTTGGTACATAGTATCTTTCCGCTTCTTGGATTTTTGTCTGGGTCTCGTATTTGGGTCCACTTTATCGGGAGAATTTGTACAGTAAGAACACTGACAAAAAGGGTTCCAAAAACAATGACCATATCGGTCCTTATTGTAATGGATTGGATTTCCATTACTTTGAAAGTATTGAACAAGCTTTTTGGGATCTGATTTGGAGATTAACTCTGGAACACATGGTTCAATCATGAACAAAGTTTGGAAGATAGAATGATTCTCTTCAATTTCCTTGCCAAATTTGATGGCAACAGTGCCATCTTTCTTCCCCGACAAATTCGAGTCCGAGGACCGAAGAGGCTTGTTGTTCTGGTGTAGCTTTCCGTAGTTGGTAATCTAGGTCTCTGGAATGAGCTTGGCCAACTTTTCCTTTGAAATCTGTCTGGAAACATAAATACAAGATGCCTGATCATTATGCATGGAGATGAATAGAGCATCTTCATTTCCATTTTGGAAATTTAGATCAAGAGCATGGTTCTGCACTCGATAAACCATCTGGTAGTGTAGTGTCACTGCAATAGAGTCGGCAGCCTGGGGAGCTCCAGTGAGCTGGATCTAAACTTTCAAAAAAGAGAGTAGTTGGGGGTCTGAAAGAGTGACATTGAAATCTGGATATAAGGTTACAAAGATTGTTCCAGCATTCATAGTGGTTTGGACTATACCAATACAAGCATGCTGGTATTCTAAGAACCAAGTATCCAATAAAACCATTCTAGCCACAACTAGCAAGCCTTTATGGCCATGGAAAGTGAGAGCAAGACGAATAGCTCCATAATTGACATAAGAGTATCCTTGTTAGGTCCACTGTTTGGAAAATTCCTATGGAATTTGGAAAGTAACAAAATACTCCTTTTCAGTGGCTGGAATGGGGGTGTTGATCAATCTTGGAGGACTGTACATACTCCTTTACTTCCTTGGGAGTCTGACAAATAAATTGTCGAATAGAGTGGATGGGAGAAAACGATAAAGTAGGTTTAGCAAAGGCAGAATAGGGATTCATAAGAGGAAGTTGAGTTTTAGAGATCTTGGTTTCATTACTAAAAGAGACTTCATAAAAATAATCAATCTTAGAAACATTTGACACACGAAAGTCTGAAAGAGATGAAGAAGATGGGGAGGAAACAAGAGTAACTAGGGCTTCTAGTATCTCAGGGTCAGTCACGGTGGAGAACATGGAACAGATCATGTTATAAACGCAACCATGGCTCTGATACCAATGAATGGACCTAAGCATTTCTCACCAGCAGCACCCCATTACCACTCCGATGGCTGTCCACCGTGACGGTTCCTTACTCCAACATCCTTGAGTATCCTTGTCAATGTCCTTACTCACAGCTCACTTGGAAGGCCAGAGCTCACCATCATGGCTCCCTCTCCTTCTTAGTCGATTTTCTAGCTTTTCCATCATCACCAAATCATCTCTTAGTTCCTCTGTCTATTTGACCTTTGATTACTCATTCTCGGCCTCCATTGTTCAGGATCTCTCTCTTGGTGGACTCTCAAATAGGCGTTCATCAAGTTTTTGATGAAACGCCGGAGAGAGATCCTCCTCACCTTCGATTCACAATTTTGCTTAATGGAAGAGGTCATGTTTGTAGAAAGTCATCAAGCTTCCAAGGTCAATTTCCTAGAAATTGCTTGTTAACGACAGTGGTCGAGAGGGCTTGTGATTTGGGATATTCAAAGATTTTGAAAGATTTTCAACAAGAAGGATTTTAAAAGATTTTCAATTTTATCGGGAAAAGTATCAAAATAGTCATAAACATTTTGCATTGGTACCAATTTAATCCTAAACTTTTTAATTGGACCATTTTAGTCATAAACCTTTTTACATTTGTACCAATTTAGTCAATCCGGCTAATTTAAGCCAGAAATTGTTGACGTGGCCGCGGCGGTCTTATGTGGCACCACGTGGATAAATTTTATAATTTTTTTATATATTTTTAGATTTTTTAAATTATTTTTTTCTTTTTTTTTTTTTTTTTTTCTTTTTTTTTTTTTTTCTTTTCTCCTTACCCTTGGCCAGCGAGGTCGCCGGCCGGCCATCCATCGCCAGCCATAGGCTGGTCGGGCGAGGGCCCCGCGCCCGCCGGCCAATGGGTAAGGAGAAAAGAAAAAGAAAAAAAAAAAGAGAAAAAAAATAAAAATAATTAAAAAAATATGAAAAATATATATAATTATAAAATTTGTCCACGTGGCGCCATATAAGACCGCCGGTAGCCACATCAGCAATTTCTGGCTTAAATTAACCGGATGGACTGAATTGGTACCAATGTAAAAAGGTTTAGAACTAAATTGATCCAATTGAAAAATTTAGGACTGAATTGGTACCAATACAAAATATTTAGGACTATTTTAGTACTTTTCCCCAATTTTATCTTACATTGCATTTTCAAACATTTCGAAACCTATCTTAGGTTGCACCAAACATTTGATAAGATATTTCTACAATCTAAAGGATATTTGAAGGATTTCTTATTCTATCACAATCCGAATATGGATGATCGAATGCAGCTTTTGGGTACTGCAAACGCAAATAGTTAGAGGCGACCTCATACCAATGGTCAACATCGCTGTGACCACCCTAATGGCCGTCAACTTAGCTGCCGAAGTTGTTGAGGGTTGCACAAGATCTGGTTGCTGAGGTTGGGATAATATGTAAGGAGGGTCAATTGACGAAGATGTTTAGAGAGAGACAGAGAGAGTATGAGGCTTTCTCAATCTCCTCGTGGGCATCGTCGCCATACCTGGAGGTCATTCTCTCTCTCTCTCTCTCTCTCTCTCTCTCTCTCTCTCCCCCCCTCCTCGTTGGCAACGTCGCCATGCCAAGAGGCTTCTATGGATACACTAGAGATGGATACACTAGACAAGGTTACTTTGTGTAGCCTCTAATGAGGTGAGAGAGTGACTGAGTATTTAGAGCATGCTCACAACTCTTTGTAAATCCAGCTTCCATTTCAAATTATCCACCCTCTTTTTGCATATACACTTACCCACGATATTCATGGATTGCAATTTCATGTTCGACACGTGCATTATAATAGTGTAGCAATTATAATGTTCAAACTTATGCGTTAATTCATTGGATGAAGGATATTGCGTCCAGTATTAATTTTGTTATCGAATTTTTCACATGTCAATAATTCAACGGCGGGTGAAACAAATAATAGTTCATTAATGATTATTTATCAAGATGTAGGTTCATGTTCTTTGACTCTGATGTGGTGCATGCAGAGTCCTTCCAATTTGGCCACGGCGGAAAGACAGGAGTCGAATTTTATTAGCAAATTGGGTTTATACTAAAGGGTATAATTGTCATCGTATTGTTTTAGCCCTAAACCCTATGTATATATTGTAAATTACTTCATCAATGCAAGTAAGTTCGCCCAATCTCTACATGGTATTAGAGCGGCGATTCTTGGAGCCCATATCCCATCAAAGCTTCGACATGGCGAAGAATTTCGTGGCGGCATTTCTAGTGATCTGCCTATCTCCATCTGAATCAGCGAAGTGAAACCACTCCTGATATAGATCCGCTGGTGATCCTTGGACCAGGAGCCCAGCGCCCCCGACTTGATCTCCATCAGAGGAATTCGAAAGCTTCGGAGAGGAATCCGCTGGTGGTCCTTGGAACGCGAGCTTCGGAGAGGAATTTGAAAGCACAAACCAACGACCAGCACAACGTTATTAATTTTTTAAAAGCTTCGGAGAGGAATTCTTGAAGGCACGGGGGTCTGCAGAATACTTGCTTCTCGGATGTGAGCTCGAACAATTTGGCCGCAAGTAATCATGGCAACTGATTATCAAAACTCTTCAGCCACTGTTCCCGCACATGAGCGGGTGGGCAGCCCTTATATTTTGCATCACTCTGATAACCCAGGATCTAATCTCGTTGGCATGGTCCTTACGGGTGACAATTACAACAATTGGTCTCGTGCCATGGAGATTGCCCTTTCCGCCAAGAACAAGATGGTGTTTGTTACTGGAGAAATAAAAAAGCTAGCTACAACAGATCCTGCCTATGCGTCTTGGATTCGTGTGAACAATATGATTCTATCTTGGATCCTTAATTCCATCCATCCAGATTTGGTGCCGACAGTTCTCTACACAGAGTCAGTTGCGGATGTTTAGGCCAATCTTCGTGAACGTTTTTCGCCATCAAATGGTCCTAGGATTTTTCATCTTGAGCAAAAGATATGCACCCTTGCTCAATGTGACGATGCCGTGACTAAGTATTACAACAATTAGCGAAGCTGCTGGGATAAATTGAACAATTTGGATCCGTTACCGCCTTGCTCTTGTTCGGCTCATTCTATCATCACCACACAACAAGAGAATCGGCGCTTGTTTCAATTTCTCATGAGTCTCAATCTAAGGTACGCTAATGTTATTAGTCAGATTTTACTAATGAATCCGTTACCTAGTGTTGCACGTGCATATGCGCTAGTTCTTCAAGATGAGTCACATCGTCATATCCAATTGGACCGCCCACTATCCGACCAAACCAGCACTTTGCTTAGCACTCACAGAAATAATGCTCTACGACCGTACACGAATTCCTCATACCATGGACAACCCAACTCTCTTGGTGCCCCCGCTCCATCCGCTAACCTAGCTAAACGGACGAACACGTCTCGCAGCCGAGAAAGATGTGCCCATTGTGGCATCCCGGGACATACGCGGGATATGTGTTATCGACTTCATGGCTTCCCTCCTAACCACAAGCAACGCCGTGGACAGCCATCTACTTCCTCCCGACTCGCGGATAACAAGTCCAGTCATACTTCTAATGCGGCATCTCCACCATTCACAAATGATCAGTATAAGCAGTTGATGCGCTTGTTGCAAGAGGCAAACATCCCAAAAGCCAACCTCTCAGGTAATGTTCTTGGCTTAATTTTGAATTCATTTAATTCTAATACTTGGGTCATTGACACTGGCGCCACCAATCACATCACATTTGAACCCCATTACCTTGCAAATCCGACATACTATTCCTCTCCACATCCCACCGTTGGAATTCCGAATGGTGTTGGTGTTCCCGTGACATCACACGGGTCAGTCCCCCTTACCTCAACTATCTCCCTTGATAATGTCCTTTGCGCTCCCTCTTTCAAATATAACTTATTGTCAGTCTCCAAACTCACTCAAACTTTAAACTGCTCAGTCATTTTTTTTCCTAATTACTGTCTTTTTCAGGACCTCTTGACGAAGAAGATCATTGGTCGGGGCCATGAGCGTGGTGGTCTCTATTATCTGGAAATTCCTACCGAACCTGCCGTTCTTTCTACTACAACCTTTTCATCTCATCTTTGGCATGCCCGCTTAGGACATCCATTTGAGTCAGTTTTATCTACCTTGCAACAAACTTTATGTTTTAGTCCAACAAAACAATTCAGTCCATGTGATGCTTGTCATTTATCCAAGCAAACGCGTCTGTCTTTTGCGTCTAGCACTATTACTACTTCACGTCCTTTTAAGCTTATTCATGTTGACATTTGGGGACCTTATTCTCATTTTACACATAAGACATGTCGTTATTTTTTGTCTATTGTTGATGATTATTCGCGCTATACTTGGATTTTTTTGCTTACGTTTAAGTCTGATGCAATTGACTCTATGATTCGCTTCTTTGCTCTTGTTGAGACTCAATATCAAACCAAAATCCAAAAAGTTCAATCTGATAACGGGACTGAATTTCTTTCCTCTTGCTTACAAGAGTTTTTTTACGCACACGGTGTTCACCACCAACGTAGTTGTCCTCACACTCCTCAACAAAATGGAGTTGTTGAGCGTAAGCATCGTCACTTGCTCAATGTTGCTCGTGCATTGCTTTTTCATTCTAGCATACCTCTTCATTTTTGGGGGGATTGTGTCTTAACTGCTACTCATCTCATAAATAGACTACCTAGTCATCTCCTACACAATAAAACCCCGTATGAACTTCTTTATGGCAAACCACCTTCCTATTCTCATCTTCGTGTCTTTGGCTCATTATGCTATGCTTCCACCGGTCATCTTCACTCCGATAAATTTGGTCCCCAATCTCGCCGATGTGTTCTAATTAGTTATCCCACAAATCACAAAGGTTACCGTCTCTATGACCTTCAAGACCAAACAATTTTTACCAGTCGCGATGTCATTTTCTATGAACAAGATTTTCCTTTCCGTCAAACCACCAAACACACTATAACCGAACAGACCTCAGTACTTCCATTACCTATACCTGACCTTGGTGAAACGTACCCACCTCCCTTCACCCCAGTCGTTGCACCGACCTCAACTCCTCAATCTCCTGCACCCACGATCGCACCATCACCAATTGAACCCGAAGCCATGCCTCGGCCATCTCGACAACATCATCCACTCGGATATCTTCAGGACTACCACTACGCTATTGTGGCCTCCGACCAATCCTCTTCGGACTCTAAGGTAACTGAATCAGGTACTCTTTACCATTTATCCCATTGTTTATCATACTCGCATTTTTCACCCACTCACCGTGCCTTTTTAGCCTCCATATCCTCTGAACAGGAACCTGAAACTTATGACGCTGCGTGTCAATCTCCCAAGTGGCGGGAGGCAATGTCTTTTGAGATACAGACTCTTGAACAAAATGGCACTTGGGAAATTGTTCATCTTCCTCCTAACAAACATCCCATTGGATGTAAATGGGTTTACCGAATCAAATATAATTCTGATGGCACCATTGAGCGTTACAAGGCTCGGCTCGTTGCAAAGGGTTGCACTCAAACAGAGGGGATGGATTACCATGACACATTTGCGCCTGTTGCTAAAATGGTAACTGTTCGCACTTTATTAGCCCTTGCTTCAATTCGTCATTGGCCTCTCTACCAATTTGATGTGAATAACACTTTTCTGCATGGTGATCTTGACGAAGAGGTCTACATGAGGTTTCCACCGGGTTTTCATACTAAGGGGGAGAATTTAGTTTGTCGACTTAAGAAATCACTCTATGGCCTTAAACAGGCATCGAGGCAATGGTTTGCTAAATTCTCTTCTGCATTACTTGATGTTGGTTTTCAACAGTC
The DNA here is from genome assembly GCA_014182365.1 of Eucalyptus tenuipes. Lineage (NCBI taxonomy): Eukaryota > Viridiplantae > Streptophyta > Magnoliopsida > Myrtales > Myrtaceae > Eucalyptus > Eucalyptus tenuipes. Next base: position 3,605,358 of record CM024547.1, on the reverse strand, counting down.
AAAGGCGGACTATTCACTTTTTACATTAGTCCGTGGCTCTCTCTTGACCATTGTCCTTGTTTATGTTGATGATTTGGTTATAACGGGTGATGATGAAGTTATGATTCAACTTCTCAAACGATTTCTCGACACACAATTTCGTATTAAGGACTTGGGCACTCTCAAATATTTCTTGGGCATTGAAGTTTCTCGTTCCAAGTCTGGGATTTTCTTGTCACAAAGGAAATACGCTCTTGATATTTTGTCTGACATTGGTCTTTTTGGTGGACGTCCTATTGATACTCCGATGGAACCCAATTTACAATTTTCAAACTCCTCTCCAACTCTTAAGGATCTAGGTTCATATCGACGACTTATTGGTAGATTATTATATCTTACAGTAACTCGTCCAGATTCACTCTTTGCAGTGCAACATCTTAGTCAATTTATGCACTCTCCTCATGAAGACCATTGGAATGCGGCTTTTCGCATAGTGCGGTATCTCAAGCATGATCCTGGCACTGGTTTATTTTTCCCATCTAATTCAACTCTCCAACTTAATGGTTATACAGATTCTGATTGGGCATCCCGTTCTACATCCCAACGATCTGTTTCTCTCTTGCATGTTTCTTGGTTCTTGTCCTATCTCATGGCGTTCCAAAAAACAAACCACCGTTGCCCGTTCCTCGGCGAGGCCGAATATCGTGCCATGGCATCTGCGCGCATGCGAAATCACATGGCTTCACATGCTTCTCTTGGATCTCCATGTCAACACTACCACTGCCAATCTTTTTTGTGATAATAAGGCGGACATCCACATCGCCACTGTTGACACCTAAATTTTTGCGGCCCGTTTATTTATTTATTGCATAGAAAATTAGGGGTTAATTTTATCCCTAAAAAAATATTAATTGCATAACATATAGTTTTAGGAGCATTTTTTTTATTCTATTTGCATTGGACCGGCGACAGATGGGTTTGACTTAATGATTCTGAGCTTAAATTTAACTAGTTGAGCTAAGCCCACGATGATGAAAATTCGGCTGAACTTGTTGCTCATGTAAGCCCATTATTCCTTTAATGAGGTTGAAATCGACGTATGCTCTCCACGTGCGATACTTCAAGTTAGGAAATATAATGAGCAATATTATGATGATCTTGAGAATTCGTATATGTTCACATGGTTGAATGAAAAAAAAAAAGAAAAGGAAAGAAAAGGTCGGCTAGAGAAAGTGGGTCGTTTGGAAAGTATAAGGAAATAACAAAGTGGGGAAAGAAAATAGTAAAGTATCGTTGATTTGGTGAGTCACAAGGAAACAAAATAAAAAGGGTAGATTGGCAAAGAGCAGGAGGCGTGCGCATCATGAAATAAAATAAAGACGAAACTTGATTCTGACGATTCGAAGTTGGAGCAATATTCAGTCAATAAAAGAAACATGAAATAAAGAAGAATCGGCTTATGCATGCATGATATGCAAGGATCGGAAGAAGGAAAGTGGATGTTGGGCTTTCCTTTTACCAGCCCTAGTCGTTCCCTATAAAAGAAGAGGACCCTTTTGGTCAGCAGAGGGGAGGATCGCAGAGAACACACTAGAGAAAACACGTGAGAATCGAGAGAGGAGAGGGAGCTCCCCCAAAAGCTCTTCACAGCCGTGACTTTGCTAAGTTCGTGGCCGCACCTTGACAACGACCTTGCTGCCGATCGTCCGTTGCATTGGCAATGACCAGCTTTCCAGTGATCCTCCCCGATGATAGAGCAACAGCGTTCACTTCCTGTCAAGCCGTGATCAACAACCACGAAGTTTTGGTGGCTTCACAGAATACATATACGGCCATTGAGAGAGCGACGTAACTAGAGAGTGTGAGAGGAAGAGAGAATTTGTCATCATCCGCAGGGAGCTTTTGACCCAAAAAGAGAAAAAAGAAAAAAAAAAAAAAAAAGAACTTGAGGGGGAGCAGCAAAGAAAAGACACGAAGAAGAAAAAATAGAAAAAGACAAAAGAGGCTGTTCATGTTCTGAAATTCATGATCTTTGTCTTTGCTTTTTGACCACCGAACAAAGGACTCTGCAGGTTATCCCCGACGGTGTTGATCTTCCTCGTTGTCACCTTGAACGCCGTCTTGCTCCAACCGGCCACTATGAGTTGCACTAGCGAACCCTCATCGCTAAACCTGCAATTCCACTGAAGCACCTTCACTGACGCACCAGATCAGTCGCTCCTTCGTCCAGCGACGTCGCTCACCACAACCAGCAACCTCAGCAGCTTCCTGGGGAGCCTCAAAATTCACATAATTACGGCAACAAACCGAAGGATTCTCGGCAAAGGCCTGGCTTTAAATTTGAAGATTTCTTTTCCACTGCTTGCAATGTGGAATTTGCGTGCGTGCAGGTTACTTGGGTCAGAGGGACACGTGAACCCGGTCAAAAGGACCATGTCAGTTTGAAGCCCCAGAGAGCCTTCGTGAGCCAGGCCCATCTCCTGGAACTTCAGGCACCCATCAAAATTTCTTGACCCATCATCATTGCTCGGCACCAGGAGATCGGTCCAGCAATACTGACGACCCCCGATGCTCCGGCGAGTCCTCCACCGAGCTCAGAGCCATCACCACGGCAATCGCATGACTTGTTGTCCGTCTTGAGTTTGGAAACAGTATCTGAGCGATATTGCAATTTAGGTAATAATTTTCATCAAATCGATCTTCATATATTTTTATTGCCTAATTTGTGAAATCGCTATCTCGTATGAATCTTTAAATGATGCTATCATATCCACAAATATCAAGTATCTTTTAGGGATTTATTCACTAATTTCATAACGTGCATACGATTAACAGTTCAATTTCACGCCCGAAATATGACTCGCAATCGCACGGAAAAATTGCCAATCCGATCTCACGCCCGAGATACGTTTCGCAATTTTGTTAAAAATTGGTCAACCCGATCTCATGCGCGAGATATGGTTTGCCAATTTATGGATATCAATCCTATCTTGCTTGATTTACTGTCGTGTCACTTAAGTTAATTTTCTTTAAAAAAATCAAAAAATGTAGGTTAAAATTAGGTTTATTTCTTGTTTTAGGGTTTGCATGTTTAGAATAGAAATTTTATTCTGAATTTTAAAAAATAAAAATAAATAAAAAAATCAAATCAGTCAATTTAGGTTGCTAGTTTTTTAACTTAGGTTGCATGTTTAATTATTTGTCAATTTTAATTTCGAAATTAATAAAATGAAAACATAAAAATCATCATGCATATGTTATGTAGAGTTAGGGCATATTTTGTACGTCATGACATATTAGGATAAAATTGCATGTTTCTTTTTAGGTTTAGATTGATTTTTTAGATAGACTACATCTTAGGTTAGAGATTGCTAGGTTAAGATAATATCTTAGTTTAAATTAGGATTTAGTCTGACCTGATCCTTAATATAAGCTGGATAGAATCTTAATCTAGATAGATACTTTTTGCATTTTTCTTAATTTCGAATTTCATGAAAAATACAAAAAAAAAAATGTCTTAGAATAACTTCATTTCATTCTCTAGGATAGATTTCATTTTTTAGGAGAATAGAAATATTATGTGCACGTCATATAGAATTAGGCCTATGAAATGCACGTTATTTAGAGATTGTTATTAGGTCCATTTAATTAGAAATTGCATGTCATTAGAATTAGGTCATTTAGTTATATTGCATTGCATATTGCATGATTTCCATTAATTAAGTGAAAACAAAAAAAGAAATTGCGTGTTAATTAGAAATCATAGTTAGGACTGTTGATGTGAATTCTGATCTAACAACGCAGATGCTTTCGTTGCTACGAGGTAAGTCCTGCAATGTATTTATTGCTTTACTTGGGTGTTAAATTGGTAGTTTGCGCACCCGCATGATCACCTCACTTGTTAGGGAAATAGATTTAAAATAAATTTGAGCTGCCTGCCAAAAACATTTTTGAAAATAAAAGAATGGTACCGAAAGGGCATTAGAGAAATCTAGTGTAGCCAAGTCCCCGTATCCACAATCTCTGGTCCGTAGGAGTAAAGTAAAACTCCCGTTACTTTACTTGGGCTTCTAATCGACCCACCAAAAAATAGATTAGTGGCGACTCCTAATTGAAAAATCAATTGCATGTTAAAAATTTGAACCTAAGTCGCGAATTGGTATGGGTTTGGGAGAGCCCGAGTTAAGACTAGGCTTAACAATGCATTAGCCAAACCCTAGGTGGTACACCCAAAAATTTGGTCGTGACAGCCACTAATCCTGTCTTCCACGAACGAACCAAACACATCGAGATTGACTGTCACTTGGTTCGTGAAAAAATTCAAGATGGCACTTTGCGTACTCTTTATGTTCCCAGTCACTCCCAACTCGCTGACTTGTTCACGAAACCGGTTGCACGTGATTTATTTTGTAATTTTAAGAACAAGTTGTTGACATGTTTACATTCACCAACTTGAGGGGGAGTATTAGCAAATTGGGTTTATACTAAAGGGTATAATTGTCATGGTATTGTTTTAGCCCTAAACCCTATGTATATATTGTAAATTACTTCATCAATGCAAGTAAGTTCGCCCAATCTCTACAAATTTAGCAAGTTCTATTTCAAGTATTAATTGTTCACGACACCACTGTTGTTGGGTTATAATTATCATCGTAAATCATGTCACCTGATTAAGTTCCCACTTAGTACTTATTAAGAAAGGTTATTAGGTGTTATTCATCATTATCATCCTCATGCATCATGTCATTGGCATAATTGTTCAAAAAGTCATAAATCTACTGTACAACGGTTAATTCGATCTTAAATTTTTTGATTTAACCCTCAAATAGTCAAAAGATTAGGATTAAATTGACCAAATTGAAAAGCTTGAAAGTAAATTTACTGTCGTACAATATGTTTAGGACTTTTTTGGACAATTTTCTCTCTACCAATTTATAATGAAATATGAGTTAAATATGATCAGATTGGGTTTGCTTAATGTGACTTTTCTCATTTATTTAACACAGTCAAGAGCGAGAATTTGTTTTTTTTTTTTGATACCCAGGGAACCCCGTACAGCCGGCAGCCGGCGGGTAAACCCTTGAGCGACGCTAGCGGAGGACCCACCACCCTGACGTCGCACTTAAGATCCTGTGCGACCAGCGGGATTCGAACTCCTCCATCCTAGGTAGACATCATGGGAGCACTTATCCAACTGGGCCACCGCAGGTGGTGGTGTCAAGAGCGAGAATTTGTTATTGCACTATAAAACCAAAATTAATATGGATGATGGTTACATGTCTTTGTTGTAGCATGTTATAATGTTGTTGTCCTTTAGATGTTTTTTTATCGGTGCTTACAAGCTATAAAGCCGAGAGCCATCAAGTATCAACGTCATCTTCGTACTCCTTTAAAGTTACATGGAGAAATGTATTTGATTATCAATGCAATACTGTCGCCTCAAGGCAAGTGACGATTTCCAAGTAAATGCGGACGATTCCTTATATAAGGTGGCGCTAGCACTTAGCTTATGTTCTCCCAAACCCTACCCCTAAGGACGTTGGTGGATTTGGTTTTGTGAATAATTTCTTCTTTCTTTAAGTTGTAGATCGATTAGAAGTCGAGTGAAACGCTGAAGATCGTTTCCTTTCTGGGAACGAATATCCAGGAATGAGAGTTGATACCTTTTCTCGTTGTTTCATAAACGTGGTCATGCAATCTTGATCGTTTTTTAATTCTTAGACACATCCATTTGGGGACCATGCATGGTGAATTTGCAGGAATTATATCTACAACCCACGTAATCACGTAACAAAATGACTATCCAACGTCAAACAAAAAAAAAGGTAGATAAAGTATGTAAAATAACCGACCCGAGAAGCATCGGGCAAAATCAGACGAGGCCTTATTATTATGCCTTGGGATAAGACTCCGTGAATGATACCTGAAACTAAACAAGAAAATACTTTAAACTTGTTGAGAAAATTTCCCAAATTGATTTTGACGATTGACAAAACTTCTCCGGAATAAAAATTTTGATTCTGATAATAAGTATTTTCCGGGTGAAAAGTCTAATAGGATGTGATCAAACGTTATCAATAAGAACTAGAATTGTGACTTAATTATTTCCTTCCTTATGTGTTCTATCGAAAGGTTAGGAAGGAGATAATATCCTAGTGCAACGATTAATGGCGATTGGCTGGATTCCTTACCATATATATAATGAGTTTCAAAAGGAAAGTCTTCCTAATATTTATCAGAAATTCAACCTTCCTGTAACAACTTATTTGGGCAAAAGTACTTGACTTATGGAAACCCAAACTGCTGTATGGCGGCAGAAATTATGGGAAGCATCAATCTCGACGATTATGAAGTAATCAGATATTCTCGACGAGATTCGGGCCAATTGGCTAGATAAGTCCTCCTGGAGATATATCCAACAGTTAGTTTGGACTAGGAAGAATATAAGAGGAGTTTTCGAAGCTGAAGGGATTAAGAATTCATATTAACGAGAATTGAAGTTTTTAATTCCAAAGTCTGAAGAGTATTCTGTGATCTCACACATTCATCTCTGTGAGCGAAATTGTATAACCATTTAGAGGTTGAGCGGGAGTGAGGAGTTACACACACGAGCTTAAGTGTTCAGAGCTCAGATCTTGTAACCTCTTATCGGCTCTAATCAATGGATTCCAACCAATAAATTGTAGTGCGGGAGAGTAGACGTAGGCTTGCAAAAGCCAAACCACTACAAACATTTATGTGCAATTCTCTATCATTTGCTCCTTTTTATTAATTGTAATAGAATTATATATTGGTAATATCCGACCACTTTATCGAAGTTGTCTTGCTACAATATTTGTTTAAACTCTTTTATTTCTGCATAATCACCTATTCACCTTTCTCTAGGTAAAAGATCTAATCATAACAAAACTAAATAATCCAAATTTCCGAACAAACTGATAACAATGAGACATTAATCAAGCATGAACTAAACCAAGCCTAATATACAATATTAATCTAAAAATAATTCTGTGAATGCTAGTACGAGCACCTAGAGGGGGTGAATAGGTGTGAAAACAATTTTTGCAAAGTCAAATATGAAATTTTACTTTTAACTCGAGTCTCCGTTTGGCAATAGACTTTGAAAAGGAAATTGGACTCTAACAATCAAATGGAGTTACGATCAAAGTAAAAGAGTTTAGGGAAGAGAATGAGAACACAAGGTTTATAGTGGTTCGGCTTAATCCAAGCCTACGTCCACTCTCCCGCACCGACCCCACCGACTAGATTCCACTATAAATCAAAAGAGTTGTTACAAGTATCACTTCCTTGATTCCACAAAGTGTAGAGACTCTACTACACTTCCTCAAGGCTTCACAAATGTATAAAATCTCTTTTGAGTACAACTTTATGCTCAACAATTGAATCGACAAAGAACAAGAAACTTCAGACTTTGGAATTTATCTATCGCGCACACACTCAAATAACCAGAACATCTTCCTTATATACTCCTCCATGCCTTCATAACCGTTGGCACCTTCCAAAGGAGTTCTTCCAATCTACCCGTTGGACAGAATCAATTAGGAGATCTCGAGTTACTTAAGAAATGTGAAGATAGCCCACCAATCCTCGCCGCCCATACAATCGGGATCTAGGTTTTCATAAGTAGAACCTTCCAAGTATACTTCGCCAATCAACGGATCCAAATTACTCGAATTAAATTCAAAACGAATAATAGATCTTGAGATGCTATCTCCAGCCGTGAGATCTTCTTCAACTGCTCGAATAAAATCCTTAAAGAAATACTCGAATCTGGATAAATCTTCTTCGTCGGTCTAGAAATCACAATGAGGGCAGACTTTATATCGTGAGTCTGCGGTGCCGGCGGTCTTCGACTTTGTCGAAAGAGTCTACAAATCTTCGACTTTGTCGAAAGAGTCTCGCAAGTCTTCGACTAGACTGTTGAAAACGCTTTGTCAGCATCAAAACAAATAAGGAAGTTTTCTCCAACAAATTCCACTTTTCATTTATCACTTTTTGATCTTCATCTTTTGATTGAAACATGAACTAACTTCTATTCTACCCAAATACTACTAAAATATCATTCTATCACTAAAATGTCACTTGGTAATTAAAGTACTAACTTTTTATACTTCATAATTTTATCCAATTTTTGGGTCATTTTCATCTCTATTCTAAAGAAAATGTGATTAAAAACTCAACTCACTATAAACATGCTAATTAACCACAAGTAAACCACAATAACACAAATGCGACCATAACAACGTCTGGGAATACGATTTTGACCTCGAACATAATAAAATGTGTAGGAGATACCCTCGAGGAGCAAGATTGCCGTAAGCGATGATGTGCAACAGAGACCGAGGGAGCAAGAAATCGAGGGTAAAGGAGATGAGGGAACGACGGATTTGGAGAGTGACTGACGGAGAGAGTATGGTGACAAGACGGAGATGGAGAATGACGGAGATGATGAGACCAGAGACTATGGTTGCGTGAGCGTGAGAGAAAGAAAGTGAGTAGCGGCAGAGATGATAACGGTAGAGCGAGCAGCCACAGTATGGTGTGAGTTGGAGATGGTCGAGTCGAAGGAGGGAGCTGTGGTGAGGGGGGCGTGGCGAGAGCTGGCTGGGAGGATGGAGAGATGGAAAAGGCCACGAGGACGTGCCGGCGAGAGGGTGGAGCTGAAAGGTAGTGACGCAGAGACTGGAAGGAGGTGGTGGCGGCTGTGGGTTGGCGAGTGACGGGAGGAGGATGCTGGGCCGGTGAGGACGAGCTGGAGGTGGCGACGATGAACCGGCGGAGCAGCGGCTTGAGCTAATGGTGAGGGGCCGAAATGGAGAAGGCGGGGATGGAGGAAGGAACGACGAGAGCGAGCAGGAGGCGAGGTGGCGAGGCTCAGCAGCAGCCGAGAGGAAGAACGAGATGGAAGCAACGACCAGAAGGGGAATGAGGAGGCGCCGGTAATGAAGGGAGAGACGGGCGGGCAGAGGATTAGGGTCAAAAGCTTGATGGGCCGAAAATTTAAGCTTAAAGGGCTCGAATTGGGCCAAAAGGTCCAAATTCTGTTCGGGCCTAAAGAGAAGCCTATAAGAGGAGTGATTGTCAGGAGAGCAAGGAAGCTAGCGGTTATTATAAAGGACAGTTCATACCGAGCTTCGGCGCCCATCTCTTGTATCGGAAAGTATATTTCGATTTGAGTTTGTTCCGCCAAAAATAGCTTTCACCGCATGGATCGGATAGAGTCCTAGAGGTCCTGAAACTACAATGTTCCTTAGTCGCAACATGGAGAAGAAACTCGGTGGTAAAAAAAATGAGTGCAAGACGGTGAAATGATGACTGTCTTCGATTTAGGGTTGGATTCCGACATTGCCGGCAAGTTTCATCCCAGAGATAGTTAACAGACTCATGAGAAAACTCGGGTGTCGACAAATAGGAATGAAAAAAGGTAGCCGATTTTATGCTAATGTCATTCTATATAGGATGTCAAATATCGAGTCATGTACACTTTCCTTCAGCCTTCTGTTGGTGGACTTGCACATGCAAAAGCAGGTACCTTTCTGCTCCCAAATTCTCACTAATTAATCTCCCACTAACTAATATTAATCCAAAAATAACTTCACCTCAACTTTTGACCAATTAATTTTGTGAAAGCTCATGTATTTTATTTAGATGAATCACGATCGTAGGAGATAAACTAAAGATAGATTGATATTGCAAAAAGTGATTGAGATGATAACAATGTGATTTCTTAAACCTCGGTCTTTTCAAATTCACATTGTCATCCAAATCTTCCTTATTTTGTAGTTTTTAATTGAAGTAATAAATCCCAAATGTTTAGGTGCAGAAATTGATTTCTCGCATAGAAATATATTTTTCTATTTCTATTTCTAGATGAGTTTCTAAGCAAAAATACCCGTTTGATAACGATATAAAATTTGTGCACTCCAGTTGCTTCCTAATTGCATCGAGATCCCTTAAATTCGACGGGATTAGATGTTTCTTGGCGTCATGTCTCTGCCGGTAGTCGAACACTCCCATCTCAATTCCCCTTTATATAAACGAAGAGAGGGAATGCAAACTTCTAGCTTATGATGAAAGTGAGAGGGAATGCAGCTTTGTGATGATGTGACTCAATTACTGAACTCTTTTGCTATTGTTTATGGATATCATTGAGTAGCTAATGACAAAATATTTCGGATCACTAAATCGAAACAGCAGCAACTAATGAACTAAGAAGGAGCCAAAGGTACAGAAATCGATACATAATTAGCGAGAAGATAGTAAATTCAAGGCTGGATCAGACGCCATCTTTCTGGAACATATAGGTTTATATCATCCATTCAAGCGGGGGTGGAGGATGTAGCTGCGCGTCCCGCGGTCCTACTCCCTGCAGCCTCCCTCCTCGCTATCAAAAGGCCTACAAAAATAATTCTGTCAGTGAAGCCACGGATGAGAGGATGTCTGCACCCAAGCGGCAGATACAGCAAAATGAAGAGACCCAAGGTGATGAAGAGGGCGACAGATCCCAAGACCAAGAAAATAATTGATAGCCAAGTGAGGTTGGATATGGTCACGTAGACGCTCACCATGAATGCCAGAGGCATTGCAGCAAGAGTGACGAACAATGGTACATTTGATAGGAGAATGGCCAATAGCATCGTGTAAGGATCATTAACATGTGACCAGAAGAGAATCACGATCGCCATGATCGAGCTATACATGGCGATGGAGTTGCACATCACGAAGACTTTGTACATGGCTTTGTGGAGCAATATGGGGATTCCTGCATCTAGGTTAGAGCCATTAAATCCTCCAGGAACGGAAAAACCAGAAGTGAAAGTGACAGAGGCCACAAGCGCCACCACAACAGTGCGAGTATTAGCTTGGTCCTTGTATCTAGGGGTGATCAGGTCCAGGGTGGGTAGGGTCTAGACCTGGACCCTGTACCAGACCCTGTTATAACCGGTTCTCTTTTTTTGGACCCTGTACCCGACCCTGTTTGCATTGGACCCTGTTCCCGACCTACCCTATTTTTCCGGTCCGGGAACAGGGTTAACCCTGTTTATATTGGAACCTGTTTTGCATAAAAATTGAAATATGACAGGAACTGAGCTGCAATTATTGAAGTACCATGGCTTTTTAACAACAAGTGGAGGCTTTTCTTCCTAACTAGCTTGATAAACATTATTAGATGGAGGATAGAAGTATGCATAAGCATTTTGACCACGAACTTCAGTTGGAAATTCAATCGCCTCGGCAAGCTGAAATAAGACTCGGTACTTCAAACTGTCCGGTGAAGAGGACCATATAATCCGAAAATCAATGACTTCGACTTCTCGTCATTGAAAGTCACCTGCAGACAATAAACAAAAGGAAATTATAACAACAATGAGAAACACTAATTACTGCAGCATAGTCCACACTTCACTAAATATGAGGAGATTACTACGGTAAAGTATTGTAAGCACCTTAGCCACAGATATTGGAAGTACTCCTGATGCTCCCTCAACATATAGGCAATTGTTTCCTGAAGTCTGCAAAAGAAGAATGTGCACAATATACCAATCCATCAGCTTAAAAAAATTAGTGACAGCAATTCGTCACAAAGAAGGTATTGAACATACTATGTCTTGTATGTCTGTGAATGGAATGTCAAGCAATGATAATGAGCTCTGAAGAATGTCAATAATTGCAAGATGAGACCTTCCCCTCTGCCTGCAAGCAGATTCTAAATAATTGATATGAAGAATTATACAATAATTTGTATTTCGATAATGTTAACACCTTAGATCATCACATGGAAGAAAGCTCACCTGTAGCTGCAAGCAATCAGGGTCTTCTGTTTGTCGCTCTGGATAACTTCATAAGAGTTCATATCGAAAACCCATAATGGCCTAGCAAACTCAGCATTTGATGGATAAAGAGGCAGGACCTCATTTGTCGATTCAATCTGTTGAATCATGAAGCATATATGCAGACTTCGGACCAAAAAAAACAAAACAAAAAAAGAAAAAACCATCTAGCTTCACAGGATAGAAAGAAATGAAGCAAACCTTTTGAACATTTAGGTCATGCAAGAGAATGCATAAGTCTTAATCTTTATGAGATGTTCAGAAGCAAAATCAGGCGAATATAACGCACAACTTTGTCAACTCATTCCTGAAGTTGATTTTATATGCAGAGGCAACCCTGTTCACATTATAAACCAGTCCAACAACCAAAAAAAATTCGACAATTGAAAGTCTTGACCAGCAACTGCATCATATCAATTTTGAAGCACCGTGGTGCTGCATCATTTTTAAATTTCTGGAATTCCACAGAACTGAACCTTTAAACCTAAACATCGGATTCACCGATTGTATAATTTGAAAAAAATAATAATCATGGCCATGAGCCGACACCAGAGCAGCTTTTAGATGGTCCTAGGACTCATAGTAGTTAATTAAATTCCAACATCATGCACGGCACATATCAGCATCAACGAGCTGCAGAAGCCGACCATCAATAACAAGAATCAACGTGTTCTTGCCAAAATGCTCGCGAAAGATGCCATTGTCGTGCCCTAGTTCTGGACAGCAGACTCCTACACAAGCCCAAAGCAAACTCCAAAAAACTCGACACAAGTCGGAAGCACCCGAGAGAGAGAGAGACCTTGGAACCGGGTGCGGAGTCTGCGGACGACGCCGAGGGGTGCGCAGTGGCAATGGTGGCGAACCCGGCGACGGCTCCGACGGTGGCGTTCTCCCACCGACGGATCATCCCTATCAGCCCAAAACAAACGCCAAAAACTCGATACAAGCCGGAAGCACCCGAGAGAGAGAGAGAGAGAGAGACCTTGGAACCAGGTGCGGAAGACGTCGAGGGGGTGCGCAGCGGCGACGGTGGCGAACCCGGCGACGACTCCGGCGGTGGCGTTCTCCCACCGATGGATCTCGGCGATGGGGCGCGACAAAGGAAAAGCAAGTCTGCGGGTGTGAGTCGTGACCGTGTGAGAGGTAAAGAAGATAGAAACAAATTAGGGTTTTGATTTGGGGCTGCCTTAAAACCGGTTCTCAAACCGGTTCCCAAACCGGTCCGGTCGATCAGGTTCCCGAGTGGGTAATCCCTCGGAACCGATTCCCGGACCGATTTAAACAGGGTCTGAATTTTGGGAACCGGTTCCCGGACCGGTTTCAACCGGAACCTGTTCCCGACCCTGTTTTCCGGGTGGGCCGGAACGGGAACCGGGTAAACCCGGTCCGGTTGCACATCCCTTGTATCTATCCAATTCCGGTGGTTCCAGTCGTTTCCTTGGGCTCCGACCGGCTGGCTTGCAAATAGCCAAGTCTCCACTTCTTGGTATTCCGACAGATACCAAAATTATCCGTGTTAACCTCTGCAAGTAGCAGCGAGTGGAGCAATAAACAACTAAACCAACACTACATGATTGTGGCAACTATGTTACAGATGTGGGTGAGAGCACACTAAATGACATGACTTCACTAATTGATGTTTTAAATCTGAATCTGATAGGTATAATAAATGATTACCCGTGAGAAAAGTGTGAAAGGTCGTACCTCCCGAAGTGGAGCATCAACCACTTTAATCTCCTACTCTACCACGTCAAGAGCTGTCATGTTATTCATGTTTACCAGCTTAAGATCAACTCTTCTATGTCGTGCAAGAAGCACTACCGAAGGTTGGCAATGCAACGCAGCCAGATGCAGAGGCGTATTCCCATTGAAATCTCTCGCATTTATGAGGTGACCGAATAATTTGGGACTTTTTAGTATGTACGTCACCGTTGCAATGCTTCCGTGCCTAGCTGACACATGGAGAATATTTTGTCCTAGCCTAGCTGGAAACTCTGCGGGGTCTGGCCATTGCCGAAGTAACTCCTTGACGATCCTTACATGATGCATCATGCAAGCAACATGGATAGGAAGATAGCCATCCTTGTTGTCTTGCTCTAGGGCGCTTGTTGGGAGCTTCTCGATCAAGAACTTTACTCCATCGAGATAATTCGTGTACACTGCAAAGTGAAGTGGAGTGCCGTATCCTGCATCTTTCAATTGAAATAGCCACGGCTTCTTTTTCCATATCTCTCTCAGCATATCTATATCCAAGGCAAGAGTCTAATCATTTGGGATGAACACAATAGCTGGGATTCTCCAGTAAGGGTTGATGCAGGTGACTCACAATCTTGTGCCTTAGGATGGTAAGCTATCATCCCATATGTGCATGTGCCTCAGTAAATTAGACTTTACTTGTGAAACGTGATTTTTGCATCGCTAAGGGAAACCAATATGAAGAAAACAAAAGACTGGCCAAGAAGATCAAAGAATAAGCAGGAGCATGAAAGCAGGGATTACCCGTTTTCTAGTACATAATGGCGAGATGAACAAGTGACATGCTGAAAACCCTTTGACTCTCTGATCTCGTTTGGTCTTTGCCATCGTTTGGCGCTTCCAACAAGAGCTTGAGAACCTCCACGTCGCCTGTTTCGACAGCTATGCACCATGGAGACTTGCTTTCCTTGTTCTGACGATACAGTGGATTGGGATCTTCACTCACCAGCATGCGGATGACCTCGTAATGACGATTCCTCACGGCCTCGTGAAGAGCGGAGTTGCCGGTGCAGTCAATGCATCTTGGCTTCCCTTGGGGAAGGAGAAGCTCTACCGCACTGGATTTCCTAGCTCTAGCTGCAATGTGTAGCGGTGTCTCTCGTCTGGAGTTCTTACATGAGATCAAGTTCTCAGGGACGAAATCGATGACTGCTCTGACAATATCATCACTCTCTGTTTTCCATTCATGTCAGGTTAATTTGAGCACGCAAGTTTGTACATTTTTAAAAGGTGCAGAACAAAAAATAATATGTTACGGTCCCACCCTTTTCAATATACCTGCCGCAGCGTGAAGCAATGTATTCTTGGCGGGGCTGCGTAGCCCGAGAAGGATGGGCAACGACACTTCTTCCATGACACAATGATCCTCTAGGGCTTTGATGAACTTGTCGACGCCCCCTTCCATCGCGGCCTGGTATAGCAGAGGACTTATAAACTTGTCAGGTTGTGCAGGATCGTGCTGTCGCTGGCCCCGGTCGGCCCTGATTAACACCTCCAATCGCCGCCTTCTCTGCTTCCAGATCTCCTGGTCATTTATAGACACCTTCACATCCATCTCTCCGTGGGTGAGTCTGCCTGTGACTTTTGAGTGAAATGCCCTCTATCCTAGGAATCTAATTCAGCAAAGTTGTAGAGACCAAGTCGAGTTCAACCGGATTGGCCTTGATGAACCTCCCTAGCCCACATTTTACCATTGCGTTAAGTTGGGTCCTCGATTCACATATTCATCTCGTTTTCTCTTTGATAAATAAATGCACATCCGAATTTCTTTTTCCGCCTAAAATTGATTGAATAGTAAAAGAGAATTGGAAGAAAGTAATGCGTTTGACACGATGAACTTCACCGGACCAAAGTGACATGATAGACAAATTTCATGATGGGTGACTTCCTCAAAAGTGCCTATCTATAAGTCAAATGGCAAAACCATGAGGCTTAGTATGGGACAAGCCAAAGCGAACAATATTCCAAGTGAATTGATCCAAAAATATCACACCCGATGCTTCCACACCCAAACTCAGGTCTATAAAGGCCGTGCTGAAGTCCCCTACCCTCAAGCCGTGGTCCCGAACCTCAAACCCGAGTCCACAAAAGCCATGCGCAAGTTCTCGATCCTCGCCTTAAAAAAGTTTGAATTTTTAATTATTTTGAAAACTCAAATTTTTATTATTTTAATTTTTTTTTCTTTTTCTTTTTCCTTTTTGCTTCTTCCTTGATAGGTTGCTAGCCACAACAACGGCCGGCTAGCTCACAGCCTCTAGCGTTGAGGCTCAAGCCTCACCAAATCAAGCAAGCTCACGACCTCGCCTCTGGTGGCAAGGCTCGAGCTTGCCTAAGGCTAGCAAGCTCGTGGCCTTTAGCAACAAGCCTCGATCTTGCTAGAATCTGGCAAGCTCAAGCCTTGCCAACCGTGGCCAACAATCGGCCAAGGAAAAGCAAAAGGGAAAATATATATGAATAAAAAATACTTCAAAATAAATATTTAAAAAGAAATACGAATTGTTTTGATAATTTTTCATATTAGATTTTCCTTACCGAATGATAAAAAATACTTTCAAGGTCTTTTTCAAGTTGAAGTCAAATACTAGAAAATAAAGTCATTTTCCCATAAAATGACTTCTTGGACAATATTTTCCAGAAATGATACATTTTCGACAAAACATATGGACTCTTAAGCTGTTAGATGAATGCGTGACTCTTAATTTAAGGATAAAAGTTACTCAAAACTCTAAACTATGCTCATTATGACACATCTACCTCATACCCTAGATTTGTACTTATATGACATAGTTACCCCAAACTTGTAAAATGTGATACATTTGCCACAAACTTTTTTTACGACACCAAAAATCCTAAAATTGTATATGTATGACACCTTTACATAAAAAAATTTGGTGTCACAAGTATAGAATACAAGTTTCGAGTCTTTTGTATCACGAAAAAAAAGTTCATGATGAATATGTCACAAATGGCAAATTTGGGGTTCATTTGTGGTTTTTTCTCATTATTTAAATATTTTATCACTCACGCTTACATTTAGTTTAGTCTTTTTGCCTAATATTAAGCGTGGACCTATTTAGTTAGAGAGACAAGTGAAACATTATGTGATATTTTATAAGATCATTTTACCAACTGTTCTAAAAATTTAAGCTGTTAAATAAAACGTGATTTGTTATTTAAATATTCTATCACAGAGACCATTGTGCGTGAGGGAGACCCTGCAAGCTGAACACATAACATGTGGCCACAATCTCCGATGAAGACTCAGAGATGCTAAAAAGCAGATATGCCATGCCTCCTCAAATCACAATCGCAGCTTCAGTTTTCTTTTTCTTTGTTTTTTAGGGTTGGAATTTCAGCTTCAGTTCAACAGTTATGAGACGGGGTCTGCAAGGACCGGGTCTCGTGAAGCATTTGATCCTCGTCTCTCACCAGCACATAATCAGAGACGCTAGTCATTTCTCCGCTAGATCTTCACTATCAGGAGCATGCAACTGAAAGAACAGAATCATTCCATGGCAGATGATGCCCAGCACGGACAAGATACATGACAAAAATAAAGACCACTTTCACGCAAAACAAGACCAGTAGCAACAAATTCTACAGCTGAACTACATCACCACGACTAGGAAAATAAAAACATAAATTGCATGGAAAGCAGATTGATCAAACCAAAACAAAGCCACTCACCAGCACGTCGAGCCACGGAACGCTCCGGCCTCTCCTAGGAACCAACACAAATCCTCTCTCTCTCTCTCTCTCTCTCTCTCTCTCTCCACGCTCGCTCTCTCTAGCTTGAAAGTCAGGCCAAGAAGGAAGAGGCTTCTTTTTCTTCTTGCGACGTTGACGAAGAAGTGAGAGAGAGAGAGAGAGAGAGAGTGGACTAATAAGTAGGAGACAAGTAGCTAGAAATTAAAGGAGTGAAATTAATTGATGACATTGACTGGTTTAGGGGTTTAGAATAATGATGGGGTGCTCCCCCGACGACAAGATTTTCAAGGAAACCTTAAGAAAACCGTGAATCCCACTCAATGGGATTCTCTAGATTAAAAAATAAATTAAATAAAATAGAAAATAGAAAAAGTTTAAGGAATTGAAAAGAGTTTTATTGAAAGCATTATCAACATGAAATATCTTCCATTCCATGTAGAAAGATCAATTCAAACATTTTTAATATAAGACAAATGAATTTTTTATTTCTATTGACAACATTATTATGTGAAACATTTTTAACACTTGCAGTCATGAAAACAAAATAATCATTTAGAAAAATGAATACAATTACCAAAATTAACATCCAAGTTTTTATTTATACAACTTAAAATATCGATAAATTCAACTTGAGTCAAAGCAATCCAAGTTAATTCAAAAACCAAAATCACGATCATTTTGTAACTATCTAGATTGAAATATATTTAAAAATCTATGTTATATTGAATTTGTTTGATTAAATTTTTTTGCCTCACTTCCCTTTTTTATATTTTGTATAGCCCAACTTTTTCACCATGCTAGTGAAATTTTAATTTGATATATCTTAACTAGATAAGTATATATCGTGTCTAACTTCTACAAATACCACAACAAGACTCATTGTAGTGTACAAAATTTTTCACTTGTTCGATAATATTTAGGAATCTCATTCAATTAGTGAAACATATGTGTGGGTTACTAATATGACTTTCTTTATATCAAAAAATATGAAAATATTGTTGCAAGTACACTATTAAAAAATTGCGTTTCACATTTAGATAATTATTCAAAGTTGTTTAAAAAATCAAATATATTTCCTTTTTGTTAAAAATATTATCTATTTGAAAAAGAACATTGTCCAAAATCTGAGAAACTTTTGTCAAGATTCTTTCCAAAATTTGCTACATGTCCATTTTATGCTTCTGGTTGCCAATATCACTTCAATGGTAATTTGGTGGTTGAAAAGGCACTGTTATTCACTGTGCCATCAGCCTAGCAATGTCCTAGGGGTCACAGTGAGTGGAACACCTGTGCGGGAAGCTCTGCTTGAGCTTTTCCTAGAGAGAGGCAGAGTGAGTTGAGAGAGAGGGCTTTCTTGGAGCAATTTGAAGAAATGAGTGTATATTTGAGGGAAAACTCGTTCAAGGCTTTAAGATTTTTTTGTGTTTAATCCCCACTATTAAATGTCTAATTGATCCTATGGTTAATATCTTGGATTGGGAATCAAGGTGCACCCCCATTAGATCCACCAATTAGAGAAGAGAGGGAATGTTATATTATAATCTCCATTGGTTAGGCAATGATTGAAGAGAATCAGGGAGCATTTGTTAGATTGACGACGTGAATTGGTTATTTTGTACCGTTAGTTATCTCGATAAAATGACAGCACCGTGAGTTAATCATATTCCCAAATAAGAAAGTGACAAAATTGGTCAGGGAAGAGACAAATTAGGAAGTTCTAGGAGGCGGTCATGTGGGAGGGTGCCGGTTTTGCGTGAGGCTGAGCTTCCATTGGTCTTCTTCTTTCTCTCTTGATTATCTTGATGGGCCGAGAAATTAGGTTTAACAGGCTCGAATTGGGCCGAAAGGTCCGATTGGATTTACATGTTGCAATGCTGTGATATCCTCTACATATCTTTTTACTGTGCTTACGCACGGGCTATGAAGCTAAGACACAAGTGTCAACGTCATCTGTGTAGGCCTATAAAGCTCATGGAGAAGTGTATTTGATTTCTAATGCAAAAAGGAATTAATAAAACAACTAATTTTTTTGCTTATGGTCAAGTCTCAGAAGCCGAATAAATGGCTGATTTGTTTAGATAGTCTGAGGAGATACTGCCAAGTCTAGTAAAAGCTTTAACTTTTGGATGGAAGCTTACCACTCGACGATTGGAAGCATGCATCTGTTTTGTGCACTCAGTATGCTTCCAATTGCATCAAGATCCCTTGAATTCCATGGTTTAGATAGATGTATTTGGACGTCATGCCTCGGCCACTAGCCGAACATTCCCGTTCCGATCCCCCTTTCTATAACGGAGAGAGGTTGTAGCTGCACACCTTGCACAGACAAAGTTTGACCATTGACACCTAGAATCACTTGAAACACATAGCTAGCTAGCTGAACCAGCTCTCATTTCATTGAATTCGATGCTATTTTTTATGATATAAATCTTGCCTATTCCCGTTTGAATGGTATTTCTTCAGTAGATTGGACTTCCGGTATTCCACATTGCCGAAACCGGTGTGCAAAAGGTTTGGCCATGGGATCAATTCCTGATATAGAGAATTTCAAGATTTAGTTTTCATACTCTATTTTGATAAACCTAGGAATTAATTATACAATGTAATACTTCTTTATGTTAACTTGATTTTAGGATTAAATTGTTGGACATTAGACAATATCCTAAGAAATTTCTTTGTGTTTCCGAATAATTCTCTATTTATATTTATTAGGTTATCTTTAGAAATTTTGGGTTATTTATATTTGTATTATTCTCTTTTGCAACAAGCTTTTTCGCCTCCGCGCGCTTTCCGTGTATAGGGCACGTGCTTAGTAATTTTTTTAGGTTTTATTTAGAATTTTTGTGTTTCATTTGTTTCTATGATGAAATGACTTAAAAACCAAATCAAGTAATTATGAGAATGCTATATGACAATTGGAGCCAACTGTACATTTGCTGTTCTCGATGATGGTCTTTGGAACATAGAATTGTAAACTCCTAAGCACATGCAAAAGATGCAAATGTTGGTCGAATAATGGAAAATACTATCAGCATCAAAATGAAATGGAGTGTAAAAACCAAATGCATATATGCAAGATATCTCCTCAAAACAGTTTGAGAAATCTCAGTGAAACAATATAACAATGTAGACTAATAGTCAACATGATAACTGGACCACGACGCCTTATGAATAGTTCGCATAACTCATCTCACCTCTAAAATGTCAGTCCACAAAATCGGAAATATCAACCGGCGTTCACTGTGACGTGGCTAACGTCTCTCCCCCGCTTTATTCCAGCGTGTTTTCTTTTTCTTTTTCTTTTTTTTTTTTTCGTTTTGCGTCCTGATTGGGAGAAAATGAAGGGGGCGCGGGTGGACTTTTGAACGGTCTCGCCCCATCCGCGCCCTCCGCGTGTCGCCGTCCGCGTCATGGACGGAGAGGAAAGTGCGCCCGGTCAACTGGACTTATTGAACCGCCGCCGAGATGGTCGGTGGGCCTTTCGAGGGCTCGCTCGCTCGGGGGAAAGTCAGGCCCAAACTCGCTTCACCCAATTGAGCTTTTCTGTAAAAGGCCCAATGGGCCGTAAAAATTAGGGGTAGTGGGCCGGTTTAACCGGGAACGGTCCACCTGGTCCTGATCCGAACCGGACCGGAATCGGTCCTGTCCGGTTCCCTGGTGGCCGGGAAACCGCCGGTCCGTTTCGGCTCCCTGGTGGGTCCGGGAACTGGCGTTCTTCTTACTCTGTTTCTTCCTGTTTTCCAGTTCGAAAGAAAAGAGAAGAAAAGACGATTTCATCCGTGACGGTGAAGAAGAGAACTGCGGGCGAGGATCAGCAGGATATGGACGGCAAGTTCGATCGGCGCGAGAGGTGTTGAGAGATCGTTTGTGACTCCCCTCCATCTCCATCTCCATCGCCCATTCTCGAGGTTCCCTCTCTCAATCTCTCATCGCACCCCTCCACCCACCCTTCGATCTGCTGACTCTCTCACCGACCCAGTCTTTGATCTTTCTCCGTTGCGTACTGGTTGAGCAGTCCGGATGAGTGGCTTGGAGGTTTCGGAACCTGTCGTCGCCTGCCCTGCCGATTTGGGGTTTTCTCCAGTTCTCTGGTCTCCCTCAACCTCCACTGTTCTCCATTCTTCTTTTGCTCGGTTATAAATCCACTGCGTCCACGCTTCGATTCGCAACTTGGCCGTCTTCTGCTTTGTCGAAAAACAGGCTCTTTGTTTGTCGCATCGACTAATTAGGGTTTTTAGGATATAATATAACTAATTTGGGTTTTCATTTTTGTAATAATAAAAATTAGAAAAAAAAGAAGAAGCTATCAGCCCGGTCCGGTGGATGGGCCCACACCTGGAACCGGGACCGGACCGATATTTACCGGCTCCGGTTCGGTCCGGTTCTTCTTGCTCATAGGACGGTCAAACGCCCCCTCCTTCATCTCCAAAGACTCTCTCTGCGTTGCTAGGGTTTTGGAACGGCGGAGGCGGTCGTCGCGGTGGCGGAGGCCGGAGATCATGGTGGGATTCAAGAACCGGTACATGGTGATGGAGCTTTTCCTGGATCCGAATCGAGAGCTCGGGGTGGATGACCCCATCATACTCACTCAGTTCAACGTATCCAAAGCGATACGAGACAGCATCCTCGTGAACTTCGGGGAGTGCGGCCTCGCTTCGTCTCTCGGATCCTTTCAAGGTACTCTTCCTTCTTTATGGGATCCCTCGTATCCTGGAATCAGCAGGTGTCTGGAGGTTAAATTCTCTGTTATTTCGCTACCAAGTTCTGTGATTCGGTCATGGTCAACCCCTGTGGTTGTGATCTTTCGTGCAGTGAAGTATGTAAATCCCATCACGAAGCTTTGCATCATCAGAGCTTCTAGGGAGGAGCACCAGAAAGTTTGGGCTGCGATCACCTTGGTCACAAGCGTCGGAAATTGCCCGGTGCTTTTTAATTTACTCGACTTGAGCAGTGAGTCGAACGAGTGTCGAGCGGGATGCTGAATAGCACAAAAATTCATCCTTTTTGTTGAATTGAATCATCCAATTAACGCTGTATTCTGCTACTAGTGATTGTAAGTAGGTTGGCTTACTGTGATCGGCTTTTGTAAATGTATCTTGTCTCAATTCTTCTTGACAAGAGAACAATAGCACCTGGATTATCGAACTGTGTTTTTTTAAATGAGTCGCATTAACTGAAGCTTAAACTCTGAAAGCATAATGGGTGCTAAATTTGCAGTGTTGTTATTGTGAAACTGGCATGGTTTTCTGGCAGATTGGGAAAAATTTCATGTGAGGTTATTAGCTCGCATTTCTTTTTGTCTGACCATGGCATGATGCATTATTATTTGGTGGAAAGAGTGAGATCTTTTTTCTGGAAGCTAATTGAGTGAGATTTCTGTTGTTGCCAGGAAGCATCAAGGCCTGTAAAAAAGCTGCCTTGAAGTGTGATGAGTTGAAATTTGAGCAGTACAAGCTTGCCTCTGGATCTCGTCTCTCACCTGAGGTGATTCAGCAGATGCACAACTGCCAAGAAAAGATTAAAATTTTGGAGCACTAGGAGCTCCGCACTTGTACAGTGTACACACCTTTGGCTGGTATGATCTTGAGCAATTTTTATTTTCTTTCTTCCTTTTATATGATCTTTCAAGTTTCAATGCAGTAGCATGTAATTTAAGCACCTGAGCTGAATCTCTAAATGGTGTATATGTTGGCTGTTGGCAAGAATCTTGTCCTTGTTTCTTGGGAGTGCTTATAAATGTCATGAATTTTTCCTGGACAGCACGTGCATTTGATATTCCAAATTAAACTATGGTGACTGAGATTTCAAAAGCAGTTGAATTTGGTATTTCCACTTCTTACAGAATCTGCCGATTGGTAACAGAAATCTATCTGTATGCGTATGTATTATGTCTCCTAAATTTTTATATATGACTCTTCTCAGTGCATCCTCTGTTTGTCAATCTTACGATATCTTCTAGGCTTTATGTCTAATTTGATCTTGACGTCACTGTCTTTGCAGGCTTACGGAAGCAGGGCAAGTAAGAAACCCTTTTCAACTTTCACCTTAAGGATGATAACTTTCCTTTTCTTCCTCAAGCCCCCTCAGCTCTCTTCTCACTGGAGTTGATATCCCGTATATCAGACATGCCAGGTGAGCTTTACTGCTTCTACTGCCGTGACTTGATAGACATGCCTACACCTCATCTCGTCCATGGGTTAAATCTCCATTACTGAAAGTGGCTGATCGCATGGCGAGATGATCATATGGGTTTGGTCGATTCATTTGATCAGATTTACACGAAGGTTCAAGATGCAATGTGGAATATGTAGCCGAAAGATTATCATTTGAGCGCAAGTACAAAAGAATTGCTGGTACCGGTTATGTTTTTTGAAGGCAGTGTGCAGCGGTCTTGACTTGAGTCTGATTGCCCTCTACTCCATGGGATAAATTTGGGGTATCTTCAAACAACCATCTTTTTCTTGTTTTTATTTATGTATTTATTTCCTCTTT
The DNA here is from genome assembly GCA_014182365.1 of Eucalyptus tenuipes. Lineage (NCBI taxonomy): Eukaryota > Viridiplantae > Streptophyta > Magnoliopsida > Myrtales > Myrtaceae > Eucalyptus > Eucalyptus tenuipes. The sequence goes on along the minus strand of CM024547.1, from coordinate 3,581,572 downwards.
TTCTTTTTTTTTTTTTTTTTTTGGTTTGGGCACGTTCGTGTTCTCTAACTCTTGACATGTCGTATGCGAGTCTATTGATTTGGCACTCCAGAAAAATGGAATCAAATTTAGCAAGGTCTATTTCAAGTATTAATTTCATAAAATATCACTGTGCTTTTGTGATAAATATCATCATAATTCATGACACCCGATAAAGATCATATCAATAAAAGAAGGTCCATTCATCTTCATTGTCTTCATGGGTCGAGTCATTCATACTCAGATGTAAGTTGATGAAAGTCAGATCAGGCTTGCTTAATGTGATCTTTAGAGTGAGAATGCTGGTGTCTTTTAGATGTTTATGTGCTGTGCTACATCCGAACTATAAAGCTAAGAGACACCGAGTGTCAACGTCATCTTTGTACGCCCTTAAAATTCATGGAGGTATTTGATATCTAATGCAATAGTAATTAATAAAACTGCTAATTTTTATGCTAATTGTCGAGTCTCCGATGCTGAATAAATGATGATTGCAAGCCTGCGTCTGTTTTGTGCACTCCGGATGCTTCCAAATTGCATCGAGATCCCTTGATGTCGATGGTTTAGATGTATTTGGACATCGTGTCTCTGCCAGTAGCTTAACATTACTGTCTCAATCCCCCTTTATATGAACTGAGAGGGACTGTACAAGTACACAACTTCCTTGCACACACAAAGTTTGAGCCAAACCACAGGCACCAAGAATCTCTGAAAACACATAGCCAGCTGAAGCAGCTCTCTTTTCATTGAATTCAATGAAAGTAGCGATCCATGATTGGGGCTAATGAAGCGTTTTTAAGTGTCACTGTACCATGTCATCTATATCCTCTTTACGTTTTAACTACTAAACTGGCGTAGACAAACCAATCTTTGAAAGCTGAATAATCTGTTACCAGTATCAATATAATTCAGTAATAGAAGTCATTATGGTATGTTGTACTGAATTCTCTATTTGTTTCATTGGTTGTTGTCATGTAACGTGACTTGAAACCAAATCAAGAGAACATGAAAATGCTAGAAAGAATTCGTGCCGATTGAACATTTGCTGCTCTCAATGATGGTCTTTGATACATGGAGTTGTAAACTACTAACCACGTGCAAAAATGCAGTTGTTCCTTGAATTATGGAAAAGACTATCAACATCATAATGAAAAGGAGTATAAAAACCAAATATAGAAAAATGCAAGATATTTCCTCAAACAGGTTGAGAAATTCACTGAAACTATATAGTAATTAGACTAATGGTCATCATGATAACTGGATCACAGCTCGTTATAAATGGTTCTCGTAACGCATTTGACCTCTCAATTTTCTGTCCACAAAAGCAAATTAAAAGTTAAAATAGCACCCATAAGACAAGCTATAGAAATAAATTATTAATGATCCTCATTTAGCGAACAAAACCCTCTTTCCTATATGTAAATATATGTGTGTCTATATATATATATATATATATATATATATATATATTATACATGAGATCATATATCATAGGTGTACATCTATAATTTTATAGGTAAATAGATAGCTTAAAAAAAAGGAGCTGATATTACCCTACACTTTCGTAACCCTTACTTTATTATAACGAGAAGCACTGTATGTCAATATTAGACAAGAGAAAAGTTGGAGAATAACAATAAAAAAAATCGTATATCTATTACAATTATATGAATTTGATTTTAAACTTGTTTTTGATCATTTAGTCCCAAATTTTTATAATTGTCTAATTCATTCATCCAGTCAATTTTGATTGACCGGTGTTGACGTAGACATTGGCCTTCCGATCGACGCCGACGTGAACATTTTTAATAATATTTTATTTTTCGAATTTTTTATAAAGTTTTTCTTTTTCCTTTTTCTTTTCTTCCTTTTTTTGCTTTTTTTTGGCCGCTTTTTTTCCCTGTTGGCCATTATGGGAACAGAAAAAAAGAAGGAAGAAAAAAAGAAAAAAAAAATAAAAATTAATAAAAATTAATAAAAAAAATTGATTGAAAAATAAAATATTATTTAAAATTATCTACGTTGCATCATCGGATTAAATCATTAATTGGTGAGTTTAGATTTATGGGAAAATGTCACAATGCCCACGTGCGCTAACTAGGCAAAATTGGGCAGATTGATTGAATTGGCACAATACATAAAATTTAAAACTGAATTTTTAAAAAGTGTAGAACTACATTAGTCCAATTGCAATAGGATTATGATTTTTTTTTTTGTAATTTTCCCGGGAAAAAAAAAATATAAAATCATTAATTGGTGAGTTTAGATTTATTGACCAATACATCATTATCATATCCAAATTAATAAGGAAACAAATCCATGCTGATATATTTTTCTGAAAACATTATATTAAATTGAATGATATGATTCATTTTCTGATCTATTTAATGTAAAGGTATGTATCTAACTAATCTTAAGGAAAGTGAAAGGGAATGCAACTTTGTGATGATACGATTCAATTATAGAACTCCATTTTGCCAAACCTTTCTATTATTTATAGATATCATTGAGGAGTTGATCACATTCACTAAATTACAAACATCACTAATTCTCGACTACAGACAGGTAGGTAGCCTAGCCAACTTGAAAGGGCCGCAACTAATATAACTAAGAGTGCATTTGTTTCGTAAAAGATAAATTGCTTAAAAATTATTTTTTGAAAATGATTACTTGCATCGCAAATTGAAGAAACAAATAAAAATTTTATAATTCATAGATATTTAAATATAAATTATTGTTAATAATTAAAATATTTTTATTAACTAGTTATTTCAACTCATATATAAACGATTATTTAGACAAATAACTTTCAAATCATTACTTTTCTCTGAAATAAATATAACCTAAAAAAGGAGCTGAAGGTACAGATGTTGGTACATGATTGGTGAGAAGATAATAGATTCGAGAAGAAAAGGGATCGGACGCCATCTTTCTGGAACCTATAGGCTAAATCATCTATCTCGCGGTCCCACCCTCTAGAGTCTTCCTCTTCGCTATCAAAAGCATCCAATAAATGATCTGCTCGCTGAAGGGATGTATGAGAGGATTTCTGGACGAAAGCGGCGGCAAAAACAACCAAACGGCGACGGAGACGACACTCAAGAGAGCAAAGAGGGCGAGGAATCCAAGGACCAAGACAAATATCAAGAGCCAATGCAGTTTGGTTACGGTCCCGTAGACGCCTGCCGTGAATGCCAGAGTCAATGCGGTAAGAGCTACCGACAATGGCATAGTTGATTGGAGAACGACCCCTACCGTCACTTTAGGATTATAAACAATTGTCCACAAGAGAATCGCGAGTGCCATGATCGAGCTGTACATGGCTATGAAGTTGCTAATCACAAAGACATGGTACATGGCTTTGTCGATCAATGCGGGGACTCCAGCATTTGTGTCACCATAATATCCTCCGGGAACGGTAAAACCAGAAGCGAAAGCGACAGAGGCTGTAAGTGCCGCCACGACCAAGAGATTACTCACGTGCTCCTTGAACTCTTTCGCTCCCAATCGTTTCGGTGGGCTCTGACCAGTACCAGGAGGCTTGCAGATAAATCCCCAACTTCTTCGTTGTCCATTAGAAATCAAAATTGTCCGTAATAACCTCTGCAAGCAGCAAGTCAAAGAATAAACGAAGAAATCAAAACATTATGATTTTGGCGACTAAATTATAGATCTGGCTAATTGACATGCCTCACTAATTATTTATTCTAGTTTTGTCTCTGATTGGTATAACAATTTGCAATGAATAATTATCCGTGAAAAAAGTGTAAAAGGTCGTACCTTCGAGATTGAATCATCATGTTCTATAATGTGTTCATCTATCACGTCGACAGCCGTCATGTTATTATGATTGACCAAACTAGGAACAATTCTTCTGTCTCGTGCAAGAAGCAAGACTGAAGGTTGGTAATGCGACACCGCCACATGCAGAGGCGTATTCCCTTCTAAATCTCTTGCATTTATGAGGTGACCGAAATTGGGATTATTCAGTGTGTATCTGACAGTTGCAGTGCGTCCATACTGCGCTGACACGTGAAGAATGTTTTGTCCCAGCCCAGTTAGAAACTCTGCAGGGTCTGACCATCGTCGAAGTAGCTCGTCGACGATCTGGGCGTGACCCATCATGCAGGCAACATGAATAGGAAGATAACCAAACGTGAAGGCTTGCTCCAGGGCATCTGTTCGGTAATGTTGCATCAAGAATCTGACTCCTTCAAGATAATTGGCGTGCGCGGCTAAGTGGAGTAGATTGCCCTGTTTTGGGTATCTCACTTGAAATAGCCACGGTTTCTTTTCCTGCATCTCTTCCAGCATATCTAAAACCAATACAAAAATATAATCATATGGGATGAACACAAGTTTGTAATTTTTCAATAGGGGTTGATCCTGCTCTAGATGATCCCAAGTATCGGGAGTTGTCTCACGATCTTGCCCAGAGTAGTCAGCTATCAAACCATGTGAGCACGTAACTCATTAAACTAGACTTTCTTTGTGAAAATCCTTTTTTTTCATCAAGAAGGGAAATGTACACGCAAACATTTCCTTGTCCCTTTGTCGTCTATGCCAAATATATCCCACACACAGACACTTGCACATCAATACCAAGAACTAAGCCACGCTTCCACAATCCAACGGGGTATCAGAACTCCAAAAATCATCGGGAAACCGAATTGAAAAAACAAAAGAGTGACCAAGTAGATGAAAGAATTAGCGAGAGCACGACAGTAGGGTTTACCCTTTCTCCGGTATATAATGGCAACGCGAACGGGTGACATGCCGAAGACATCTTTAGTCTTTGATCTCCTCTCTTCTTCACCGTCGTTTGGTACTGCCAACAAGATCTTGAGAACCTTTATGTCCACTGTTTCGATTGCTACGCACCATGGTGACTTGCTTTCCTTATTCTGACGATACAGCGGATTGGGGTCTTCATTAACCAGTTGACGGATCACCTCATAACGACGGTTCCTCATAGCCTCGTGCAGAGCGGAGTTGCCGTTTTCGTCAGCGCATGTTGGGTCCCCCTCGTGAAGGAGAAGTTCCACCGCTTTGGCAATCCCGGCTCTAGCTGCAATGTGCAGCGGCGTCTCTCCTTTGGAATTCTTACAAGAGATCAAGTGCTTAGGGATAAAATCGATGATTGCACTGACATTATCACCATTCTTTGTATTCCAATGATGATGGCAGGTTAATTTGAGCGCGAAAGTTTGAGAATTGTAAAATGCACGGCCACAACCTTTTTAATATACCTGCCGCAGCGTGAAGCAATGTATTCTTGGCGGGGCTGCATCGCCGGAGAAGGACAGGCAAGGACACTCTTTCCTTGACGCAATGATCCTCCAGGGCTTTGATGAACTTGTCCACGTCAAGTCCCTTCGCGGCCGAGATTAGCTGGGGATCCAAAATATTGTCGGGTTGTGGAGGATCGTGCTATTGCTGGTTCAGGTCGGCCCTGGTTAATAATTCTTCCAGTCTCTGCCTTCTCTGCCTCCACATCTCCTGGTGCAGGCGGTCAGCCATCTCTCCGTGGGTGACTATGCCCTGTGACTTTGAGTCAAATGCACTGGTGTCCTGCTAGGAATCAAATTCAGCAGAGTTATAGCGACCAAGTCAAGTCCAACGAGATTCGCCTTATGAATCTTCCCAATCCACATTTTACTGTTGTGTTAAATTGGTCTCCAATGCGCATTTTCATCTCTTTTTCTCTCTTTATGGATAAATACTTGACTGATGGTGAAGGACGGGTCCACTTTCTGCCACAAATGTTTCTTAGGACGACCAGAAATAAGAAGGAAAATATTTTTTTACGAATGGCAAAATACACTTTGCCCATGTGAAAATTGCATTGAATTAATTTTATCCCCTAACAGTGATTGGATAGTAAAGGAGATCTAAGCAAACTAACGCGTTGGACACATAGAATATTTTACATCTACGTTGGTACTGGGGTAAATCTGTTTTTTTTTTTTTTAAAAAAACAAAAAGTTACTTTTCCACTTTCTCGTGAAATTTTTAAAATTATTTCAAAATATAAAAATTAGGAAAAAAATTATGCCGTTATATGTGTCAATATTTGTATTTCAAAATTTTTTAGATATTTTACACTGAATAAAATCAAATAGCGAAGAAAAAATGAAAAAAAGTAAGTTAAAATGCTACTAATAACCCTAAACTATGCCTATTATGACAACCATATCCAAAAAAAAAAAAAATTGTGTCACAAAAATCTTTAAACTTACATCAGTATGACAAAAGTACCCCCAACATTTACTAAAAATTCTAAACTTCATCCTAAATCCACCAAAAAAATAAAATAAAATTGGGGTATTGATACATTGGGTATAGTTTAAGAGTTTCGATGGCACAAAAATTGTTTTAGGGTATTTTGTTACAGGTGGTGGAGTTCAGAATTTTCTGTGATACAAAAAAAAAAAATTAAGACATTTATAAGTTTAGGATTTAATTTCAAAAGTAAAAATGACACCCCAACAATCCGTTGCCCCATAAAACTAAGGACTAATATCCTAAAAAACCCTAAACGGGTACACTCCGTGACAAATTTACCCCAAACTATTTTTTTGACCATGAAAAACCCTAAACTGGTACACATGTGACAAATTTACCCCGACTGACCATAAAAACCCCAAACTGGTACATTTATGACAAATTTACCCCAAACTAATTTATTCGACCGCAAAAAACCCAAAACTGGTAAATTTGTGACAAATATACTCTCCGCTAAATTGGATTAATACCACAAAAAAATCACAAAAATTGTAAACTGTGACAAGCGGATCGTAAAATCTCAAATTAGTATACCAATCAACCTGTCACATATCATTTAACTTAAAATTTGACGGTAAAATTTAACAAAAATTAATAGAGGGTAAATTTGTCACAAGTGTACTAGTTTGGGGTAAATTTGTCAAAGGCATACCAGTTTGGGGTTTTTGGTGGTCAAAAAATAGTTTGGGGTAAATTTATCACAGGTGTACCAATTTGGGGTTTTTCAGGTATTATCCCTAAAACTATTGAAAGAAAATGCATAAAGCAGTGGTCCGTTCATTGTTGCTTCTTTGTTTTTTTTTTATTTACGGGTGACGTCACTTAAGCCCCCCGTGAGAAAAAAATTGTTACACAGCTGTGGTAAAGGCTCGTTTGTTCAGAATTACGTCTTCTTTAAAACTTTCTTTTTTACCTTTTTACTGAATTTTAAATTTCAAAAAGTTATATAACAAGAATATGAATTTATATTTTCATATTTATATGATGTGCAAATTTTAAGTGATAAATTTTTAAAAAAATAAAATAAAATATGTCAGTTGCAAGATTTATGGTCCATTTATTTCATGGAAATTCTTTAGAAAATATTTCTTTTAAATGAATGATTATATTTCTTACAAAAATGAATGAAGGAAAAATATTTTCATTTTTCACGTAAATATTTAGGCATAAATTGTTGTTGATGATGGAAATATTTTTTTGTTGGCTAGTTATTTCAAGCGATAAGAATAATTAATTTTAGGAAATTAGTTTTCAAATAATTTATTTTTTCCGAAACAAACAGAGCCTTAAATTAAATATACAACTAAAAGCACATAACCATCCCACGGCAAATGATGCCCAAAAAGTATGGCACGGACAAGAATACACAACAAAAATGAAGACCTTCACGCCAACAAGACCAGCACTACCATCTACAGCTGAAATACTTAGCCATGACCAGAAAGAGAACTCATAAATCACAAGAAAAAAGCTGATCGAACCAAAACAAAGCCACTCACCACCCTCTTCGGAACGAGCACAACGCCTTCTCTCCCCCTCTCTCTCGCTCTGTGATCTCTCTCTCTATCCTGAAAGCAAAGCCATGAGGGATGGGAGTGAAGGGAAGGGGAGTATTCATTGACGAGGAGAGGGCCCACGGGCTTGTCGTCCTCTTTCTTCGCGTGGGATTTGAATTAGCGTAGACATATTGCCAACGAGGGAGGGGAGTATTTATTGACGGGGAGAGGGCCCACGGGCTTGTCGTCCTCTTTCTTCGCGTGGAAGATGACGAAGAAGTGAGTGAGAGAGAGGGACCACTAAGGGTGCGCGTGGTAAAATTTCTACGGTAGGGAAGAGTTTTTTTTTCAAAATAGTTTTTTATATTTCTATTCCGAGAACCATTTTCGAGTAAAAGAACCCGTTTGTAACTACACAAAATTTCTACTCTTGGAATAGAAAAAGAATAGAAATGCGTTTGGTAACGCAACAATTTCTCTTTTGTATTTATTTGTTTTTTATTCTTGCCCGCGGATTGCCGCGGCCACCGGTCGCCGCCGATCGCCGTCCGCCGCCGACCGTTGCCGCAGACGTCCCGCGCGGCCGCTGCCTCCATCGCCGACCGCCGCCGCCTGCCCATCGGCCGCCCGACGCAACCGCCGGCCGCCGGAGGCGACGTGTGGTTGCGACGGTTAGCGACGGTGGGCGGCGACCGCGGGCGGGCGGCGAGCGGCCGGCGAGCGGCGGCAGCGGCGGCCGACGATTGGCGACTGCGAGGGCAGCGGCGGTAGGCGGTGGAGGCGGCGGCCGGAGGGCGTGCGCGCGGCGGTCGGGCGGACGGCGATCGCCCGGCGGCGGGAGCGGCGATCGGCGCGGCGGCGGCGACGGCGACCGGCGGCAGCGGCGGCGGCGGCCGCTGCGGCCGGCCTCTGGCGGTTGGAGGTGGCCGCGGCAAGAGAAAGAAATAAAACAAAAATAAAAAGAAATTTTGCTTATTTCTAGAAATTGTTCCTAGAACAAGAAGCAACTTTTTTGTTTCTCATTTCCATTCCCGGGCTAACTTTTCTATTCCAGGGAATAAAAATCAACTTTAACGTTACCAAACGGGTTTTACATTCTTTTTTTTGTTCCAGGAACAAAAGAACAGAAATGGGAGAATGAGAAATGTTCTCATGCAGCCCCTAATTAGTAGGAGAGAAGTAGACATAAATGAAATGCGAGTGAAATTCGCGTGAAATTAAGGTTGGGTTTCTTGGATTTTAATTTTCAAACACTTTCTTTGCCCAACCCACTTCGTTCTCGTCCGTAAACTCAAGAAAGTAATCCATTCCACGTAACCTCAAAATGTCACGTCCAGGCGTGCAGTTTTGAGCAGCACCCAATGCCCAGTACTCGGACATAACTATTTGTTACATTTTAGATCACTCACGAATTTCTTCATCAATGGATCCACAAGTGATACACGCATCGCCATTTTGGAGAAATTTCCCTTGCCCTCGGTCCTCAAGATAGAATAGGATTGCCTGTTGTCACAAAGATGCACTACTAGATACTTGTTTTCTTGATCATCAGTACGCTTGAATTGGTACTATCGTTATGACTTAAATTCTGGAATTGTATCCGTAACATTATTTCCAGATTTTCACATAGCTCTTTTAGACCCCAAACTCTTATTGGCGTTGAAGGTCCAGCGGATTACTGGTGCTCTTTAAACTCCAAATCTTACAATGTTGATAATAATACATCATGAATATGAGCCTGTAAAGATTCGAGATGAGCCTGTAAGGGAAATCTTATCCATGTGAATTTCCTAATACAGGTAGATTTCTTAAAAGGGTATATGATGGAGTTTCATGGTCATTACAAATTAGGGCAAACATGAGGAGATTTACAATTTAATTTTTGTGAGTTTTCTGTGAGAGATATACATTTATGGGCTTCCTTTGAGTAATATGGGGTTAGGATACTGTTAAGTGATTGAGCGATTGTAAACTTCGTATTCTCTAGATTCATAAAGGTTGCGCTTGGCGATCAAGATGGAATTTTGGACAGAATATGACAAAATCTACATTTAGTGCTTACTTATGATAGGACAAAGTCAGATATAATATAAGAGGATATAGACCGGATCAAATTATTCGATAGGGAAGGTGGGCTAAGGAGGACAGGATTTGTAATATCCGTAAAAGGAAAATTATTTTTCTCAAATAATAAACCTCTTAAATTAACAAATTTAAAATTATATTTCAACATAAATAATATTTAAATTCTAATGTAAGAAATTCAAAATAACAAAAAATAAAATTGATTTTTTAAATATAATCTTATTTTTATTTATATATTCAAATTTAATTTTACCTTATAATATAAATTCAACATATAAATATATATTTATCACATATTTTAAGTGTTTTGGTGTTTTAGGTATATTAGTAGAGTTTTATATTTAATAAAAATTTATTAGAGAATGATGGAAGGAGAAAAAGCAAATAAAAAAAGAAATTAATTAAAAAGAGTGGAATATAAAATAAAAAAGCAAATAAAAAAAAAGTAAAGAAGAGTGTCGTAAGAGATTTCTACCATCTCCATTTATAAAATTTATGGTTTATTATATTGATAGACCACCCAACAATATATGTCATGTGATGTGAATATATTCAACTTTATTACTGCAATCATCAAACAGTAGATAGGATATATCAAAATCCTTTGGATTTCATATTTGATCCTTTCATGTGCTATCTCGATTAGAAATCTAGACGATAAAACATACGTTGGGGTTTTTTTCGTTGTTGACTGCCCCAATGACCCTAATGCTTGGACCAAAACCCAAATCTCTAGTGTCCTTAGTTGATTCCTCTAGTGATTTATTTTTCTTGTTTTAGCTTTAAATTATGAAATCTGTTAACTTTAGCATTATTTTCACAGCAATTGATATTAAGAGTTAAAGTTATAGTTTCTATAGTTGATTTGGAGTTTTGATAGTGTAATCACTATTTGGAAACCTTCTGCTTGCAATTATGTATAAAGTAAGGGTTGAAATTGAGAATTTCAACAAAAGTGACTACTTTGGGCTATAGATCATTAAGATGCATAGCTATCAACAACTTAGGATTTGGCAAAGATTGTGGGATGGCAAAGATAAATTGCCAAAAACGAAGAAAGAGGTTGATAAGGTAGTGTTGTTTAATAAGACGAATATCATAATATTGTTGAATATGTTGGATAAGGTCTAAATTGTGGTTGAAGAGAAGAGGTTAGAACATTGTGGACAAAACTTGAGGCACTTTATCTAATTAAGGATTTGAATAATCGAGTGGATACACTAAAAATGATATTTTGACAAGGTGGTTGAAAGCACGTTCAGAAGAGTTTAACAAACTCATGATTGACTTGAAGAACATTAATAAGGTGTTGCCTAATGAGAAATAAGCATATGTAGTTGGCATCACTACCATATTCTTTTGAGCAATTTACCAATTCACTACTACTAAGGCGCACAAAAATTATTTTGGAAGAGGTAAAGTCCCCCTTATTTCTAAGGAATGGCAAAAAAGGTATGAGAATATAACTTAGCGCAAGATATATGTTTGGTTATTTGGTGTAGAGATGCATGACAAGAGTCCAAAAGTAACACATGAAATAACAGGTCTAAACCGAGGTCCAATGTTGGAACTTGTCGATCATATGGCACTAAAAGAGAGATTGTTTGAAGTATGAGGGCAAAGGATTTAAGGTAAGAGTCTGCATGCGATTGGTAATATAGTTACTATAATAGATAATAGTTCCAATGATGCTGATGAAGTGTTAGCATTCACCATGAGTTCATCAAGTGATAATTGAGTGCTTGACTCTGAATGTTCTTATCATGTGACTTTCTCATAGACACTAGTTTACCACCTATCATTGCACAAAGGGTGATAAGGTGTTTAATGGGAAACTATGCTGCTTGTGAAATGGTACGTATTGGAATGGTTCAGATTAAGTTGCACAATGGAGTAGTGAGAGCGTTGATTGACATGAGGCGTGTATAAAATCTAAGAAGGAAACTTATCTCATTAAATGCTCTTAACTAGTTTGAATATTGGATCTATGCTGAAGGTATGAGATTTGAGTGTCTCTCGAGTTGTGCTTACAGTGATGTAGGGAGATAGACTACTGGTCTTATCTCCACTAGGGAAAGACAATGATTAGCTCATTTGTTAAATTCTTTGAGACTTCAAGTCAAGACCTGACATAGTTGTGACACATGCGACTTGGACATATGAGGTCACCAAATTGAGAAGCTGGACTTTCGCAAACACTGCAACATTGTAGTCAAGAGAGAGTGAAGTTCAATACAGCAATTCATCAAATCTCAAAGATTATAGGCGGCAGATTAGTTATAAACGTGAATAATGTTGGAATTCCTTCCAAATGTTGTTCACTATTGTTACAACGTTCTTCAGTAGCTGGAACAACACTTGTTGACGTAGATGATGGAACAATTATGGATAAAAGAGATTCTACCCTAATTTCCTTAATGTCCATATTATGTCGTTCATTCTCCCACTAATTTGATTATTTTATCTGAAGTATGCATTATTAGTAATGATGGAACCTGAAATTAGTTTGTTGTTCCATATATTTCATATATTCACATTGGGGATCCAGAGATGCCTTCTTGTGGTTCTCGACATATACTCCCTTAGTGGCTTCAACAACCGGCCCACTATTCCTATTGGCTCTGAAGAGTTATCATTTCTTCAATGAATAACAACGATGAAATAGAATAATTGATATTATTAGAAAAATAAAATAGTTCATTAACCTGGACTGTTCGTTAACCTGTATTTAGCAAAGCGCTTGGTTGTTGCCTTCCAGGCATTTATGCGGTGAAGGATCGTTCCATTCACTACTTCGTTGTCCCTTCTAGATATTCTGCGTGCTTCGTCGTGGTCTTCTGGGCATCGTCTGTCGGGCGTTCTATCTTGATGCTGAACGGAGTCAACCCACATGAGCTGATATTATTTTAATTCATGCACCGGCAATTTAGTTTGCCCGTGCTTCACATGGAAGTATCTTTAACGTTCATATTGTTGTCTTTTTTGGCCAAGACATTAGTATTGTATCTTAAAACAAGGAAAAAGAAGGAAAGAAAACATGATAGACTTGTGAAATAGATTACAGGAGATAATTGATCTAGAAATATACCTGATCACAATGAGAATAAGAGATTTTCGTAACATTGAAAGTAATTGGTCTAAAAAAATTTTAGTACAATTAAAGTGGAAAACAATATGGAATAAAGGAAGGGAAAATGTCTCTGTGACATCCTGAAATTCGAGCCCTCTGAGGGATGAATGAATGTGAATTTTGTCAATGCATTGTTGGTTGATCTCACTCGGAATTGATCAGTCTTGAGATACTGACCTTGAGGGGAAATGCTAATGAGGACATAACTCGTATGACTAAAGGACTCGACCTAGGAAAATGACTTGAACGTGAGACTTGCGTGAGGACGATCATGTAGATAGGCAGGCTGATTCCAAGGACGACTAGAAGTCGATTCATGGATAGAACATAATAAAACAACGAGTGATTCCGTTTACTATTATCGAACCTGCAAACGACCCTATGTCGATCATCAGTAATCATGTACTTTGAAATAAGAATCTATTCTCTGCAATTTCATCTAGTCAAGGACGTCCATGTGTCGAGATGTCTTGAACATGGTTTGGCACGAGTCGGTTACGCGTGAATCCTCGAAGCCACCTATTAGTCTGAGTTGTACCCAAAATGACATTAGGGGGAAATTAACATGGCATGAGAACTAAAGATTGGACTTCGAATTATCAGGAACGTCTGGGACGGAGTTTGGATGAAGCTACTTTGTCAGTCGATAGCGTCAGTTGAGTGAGTCCATGAGGAAGTGGGCTGGGCCAAGCCAGTGTGGGCCTTAGGCCCAAGGTGGGACAGCCACCATGATGGGCTCAAAGCGAGCAAGTGAGCCCATTGAGCCCAAGCCAGTATTTTCTCTTCCAAGCCCATTACCTAGACTTAAGCCCATTTGAGCCCAATCAATTCCCAAGCTCGCTCCTATTCATTTCCAAGCCCATTTCTTAGGCCCGCCCATCAATTTTGGCCCAAGGGCAAATTGGAAATTTGTGCAAGGTGGAAATGACCATTTTGCCCCTAAAAGTAAGTGGATAAGACAAAAGGAAGAGAGAGAAAATGATGTCATTGCATGGGGACTTGAGGCAAGCTTTTATGGCCTTCTTGGAGAGTGCACCAGCTCTCATTTCACTCTCTCTCTCCTCCTTCAGCTCTCTCTCTCAACCGGACCCCTCTCTCTCCCTCGTTTTTTCCCTTTCTTCTTCCTTATGCTCAAGCAAACCTTCTTGTGAAAAGTTGAGTTTATTGTTGCCTTTCTGTGCGAATTAACTCTCGTGCCACCCACCACTGTGCTCAAGACACCCAGACCGTTCGCCTTGACTTGGCCGTTCGCCGATCGGAGCCGTCAGGTGACCCACCGACTGGCCAAAACCCAGCGCCAGTCTGACCGTCTGGCCCTATTCTGCTCTAGCTGACCTTTCTTTGAAAACCCGAGTTAAAAGTTGTCTTCCTGTAAGAATCAGCCTTTGTGCCACCCACCACCGTGTCCAGGAGGTCCAATTTGTACGTAAGGACCCCACCGCTCGTCGAATGAGGCCACCGGCCGACTCGCTCGCCCGCCTTGAAACCGTCGCTCGCCGAACCGCCCGGAGTTCGCTCGGTTTCGCCTGTTTTGCGATTTCCACCTGTTTCCTCCCCTTTCGACCCGCTTCCCCCGGCCTAGCCACCGGCGTCCCCCGACCCCGTGTACCACCGGTCGTCGGCCAACCCCTCACCAAAGCTCCGACAGCCGCCCATCTCCTTCTCCTCCTCTATAGTCTAGTTTTTGGGAGTTTGAGTGGGAGTCCGAGCTGTGGTTGCTGTTCTGAGCGTGGGACCGCCTTAGATCGTCATGGTAGAGGTCCCGATGCGTAGCCACCGTCGTTGCCACTGCGTCCGTGTCTCCGGCCCATTTAACAAGTGGGTTTAGCTCCTAATCCTTCAATTAGTACCTAAACTTGCTTAGGAGGTTAATGATGCTTAAGGGTTGTTTAGATTAGGCTAAGCATGGTTTAGGTGGTTAGATTAGTCTAATTAGAAGTTAATTAGATTATATGGTTGATTAGCTTAATAGATGATTAATTGAGGCTAATTAGGCAATTAGATTAGTGTAAGCTTAATTAGCCATTAATTAATTATTAAATTATTTCGAATTTATATTAATTTATATTATTTAATTAATTTAGTAATTTATTTAATTATTAATTATTTTCCGAAAATTACATCGGGATAGCCGATTGTTAGAATGTCGTGGCCGATTGCTTGATGTGGTTGGATTATATAATTGATTGTTGGATTGTGAAATTGAGTGGTGATTGTGAAAATATGGTATTTATTTAGAAAATACCGGGTGTCGGGTGGGCGATGCTCTTATGTGAAATGTTGTCACTGATGTGTGTCGGGTAGATTGTGCCTGTGTGGCCATAGTCATAGAAGCGCATGATAAGCTGTGCCTGTGTGGCCGTATTGCTGTGTGTCGGGTAATCATGCCTGTGTGGCAGTAATCGTGCTTGTGTGGCGTAGATCGTGCATGTGTGGCAATATTAATGTGTGGCGGTAATCATGCTTGTGTGGCGATAATCAGATCGTGCCTGTGTGGCCGTATTATTGTGTGGCGGTAATCGTGCCTGTGTGACGGTAATCAATTGGAACACATGATAAGTCGTGCCTTTGTGGCCGCATTTCTATGTGTCGAGTATCGTGCCTGTGTAGCCTAAATTAATTGGAATGCATGAGTGGATCACATTGTTTATGGCACACACGCATGAATTGATAACATGCAGGGTGTGGCAATGGCCAGGTGAGATTGCTTGTGACGCGACTCGTATGTGATTGATGAACTGCATCATCTAATGGCCATGTGCATCGCGTGTATCGTGCTAAGTGATATCGTGCAGGGTATGGCATATCGGGTAAGATTGCATGCGAATCGATTTATTGATTGTTGGTTGTTGGGTATTGGACTTGTTTGTGGGGTGGTTTTGAAGAGATACCCCGAGTTGAGTTGGTGTCCTAATCGGGGGACTAGGGGGAGGACTCACTAAGATTTATATCTCATTGGTTATTATATAACCATTTTCAGGTCCCTAATGTGAGGAACCAAGAGCTTGAAGCAGAAGGGTCAGGAGCATAGGTAGCTCAATAGTTCTTTTGAGATAGACCTTATGTATAAGAACCTGAGGCATTTATAAAAGTGTATTTGATTTGAAATTGGTTGTCCTGCTTTTCTATCCCATGTATGTTGTTGTCAGGGGATTAGTTAATACGCTTCCGCATGTGCAATAAAATGAATGAATTAGCGATGCATCCTGGGGACGTTGTAAAATTTTATCGACCAAGGAAGGGAATGTTGCGCGCTCGAGATTTGGGGCGTGACAGTCTCTTTACCCATAATTGCTTCTTGATCCACGTCTACAAGTGCTGTTCCAGATACTGAAGAACGTTGCAACTATATTGAACAACATTTGGAAGAAATTCCAACGATATTCACACATATAGCTTAGATTTGTTTTATTTGTGCTCTTCATCATTGATTGTGCTCGTCTCACGTATGTACGGGCACTGAATATGATCGGCGTTAAGGACCTGTGACTTGACTTTTGGATCAGACCATAATTGCCCGCATATTTCTTCATACAGCATCAGCATGATTAAAATTTCCACGACTCTTCCATTCACACATGTAGCTTTGATCCGACCTCGATACAGCTCAAGATTTCGAGGGATGACAGTGAAGTTTAAAGTGATGCTAATTGAATGAAAACAAAACGCTAAATGCCAACTGCCAACTACCTATAGTGGGCCCTGGGATATGAAATTATAGAAAGAATTGAGTCAATCTTTCCGCATTGACTCAAACATAGAAGCGAAAATGTATGATGGCTCATATTCACATTAGAACCAAGATTCTGCTGGATCAATTGACATTTAGGAGCCAAAATGACGAGAGTTAATTTAGGGTCCGTTCATTTTGCGAAAAATATCACATTTTCAAAAATGTTTTCGAGATAGCCAATTTTCAAAAAAATGACTATATTTTCCAATGTTCGACTGAAATTTAAAAATGGAATGGAAAATATTTTCCACCGTTCGTTATCTAACTTGACTTTTGGAAAAAAAACTTACCAAATTTTTTTTGATTGACCAAAAATATATTAATTTTAATTATATATATTTTTAAAAAATAATTTTTAATAATTTTTATTTTTAAAGGGAAAGAAAAGCTTCACTGCACCAGTTTTCTCGGCTCAAGCCGCAATGTGCAGCGGGGTCTCTCCTCTGGAATTCTCACAGGAGATCAAGTGCTTAGGGACGAAATCGATGATCGCCCTGACATTATCATCACTCTCTGTATTCCTTTCCTGTCAGGTTAATTTGAGCGCAAAAGATTGGAATTTTAAAATGCATGGTTGCACCTTTTTTAATATACCTGCGGCAGCGTGAAGCAGTGTATTATTGGATGGGCTGCATAGCCCTAGAAGGACAGGCAATGACACTCTTTCCTTGGCACAATGGTCCTCAAGGGCTTTGATGAACTGCGACGTTCGCATCCTTTGTGACCGAGAAAAGCGGGGGATCCATAATCTTGTCGGGTTGTGCAGGATCGTGCTTTCGCTGGCTTGGATCGGCCCCGGTTAACGCTTCCAGTCTCTGCCTTCTCTGCTTCCAAATCTCCTCCTGGTCACCTATCGTGACTTTGAGTGAGTTGCCCAGGTGTCGTGGGACTCAAATTTAGCAGATTTATAGCCACGAGTCGAGTTCAATTTGACTGGCTTTAACGGACCACCCAGCCACATTTTACCGACAGGACCACTTTTTGCTACAAATATTTCCTTAGGACGACCAGTAATAAGAAAGAAAGAAAAAATTCCACTTAATAATATTATTACTATGTTGCTCATCAATCGAATCAGAAAAAAGAAATTAAAGCTAAGTCGGATTTCTTTTCATTTTCTCTTTTGAATCGAAAGTTATTTGTCCATTTTCTCGTCATAGTTTCAAATATTATTTCAAAAATTAAGGAACTGGCAAGACAATTCAATCGTTGTATGCGTCAATATTTGTATATTTGAAAACTGTTTTAGATACTTCACATTCAATAAAAATCATATTGCAAAGCAACAATTAAAAAGAACCGTTAAAAGACCAGAGTTCGTTTACCCAAACAACCAAATTCCCTCATAAAACTTTCAAAAGAAAAGGCTTAAAGCAGCGGTCCATCCATTAGTGCTCGAAGAAAGATTGTCCAAGGTAATGCACTTCGATGTAGGTCTCGACTAAGCAATCACTGTACAAATTCTCTGCTCCAACCTTGACTTGTGGTGGTATAAATTCTTTAGTTAAAATAGTCATGGCGTGTTTGGTACAAAGGAATCAATCCGTTATCCTTTAAACTTGCTATGTGCATCATCCTCGCGTTCTGCAGAAGCGACGCGTCTCAGTCTTCTGTTCATTTATCAAAGAATAATGTTGGCGATTATGGTGGTAACCGAAATCTAGACACAAAGAAGGGGGGCTCGAAGGGAAAACAGAACTATTTAGGGTGCGCATGAAAATGCTTCTTGGCTGGGGAATAGTTTTTTTTTTCAGAAATAGTTCTTTTCTATTTCTATTCCGGAGAACAATTTCCGAGTAAAAGAACGCGTTTGGTAACTACACAAAATTTCTACTCTTGGAATAGAAAAGAATAGAAATGCGTTTGGTAACGCAACAATTTCTTTTTTTGTATTTATTCGTTTTTTATTCTTGCTCACGGCGCGGGCGGCGGTGGTGTCGGCGGGCGGTGGCGGCGGCGGCGACCGGTGGCGGTGGCCGGCGGTTGGTAGTGGCTTTGGGCGGTTGGAGGTGGCCTCAACAAGAGAGAGAATAAAAAAAAAAATTAGCTTATTTCTAGAAATTGTTCTCGGGAAGAGAAGCAATTTATTTTTTGTTTCTCGTTTCTGCTCCAAATCTATTCTTGGGCTAACTTTCTATTCCAGGGAATAGAAAAACAACTTGGCGTTACCAAACAGGTTTCTGTTCTTTTTTTGTTTCGGGGAACAAAAGAACAAAAATTTGGAGAAATAGAAACGTTACCATGCACAGGCCTTAAAGGCTAAAAAAGGGCCAACAAAAAAAAAAGGCCAAAAAGGGCGATACAGGTTTATAATTTTCCAAATGCTATTTGCATTTCATCAAGACCTTTTATCCCAAAAGCCTCTTGCGTAAAATGCAGCGGCAATTTCCAAAACCTCTCCGAAAAGCACCCGGACGGGCAAACAAATAAGTAGGAAAGAAGCAAATGCCAGTGAATTCGAGTGAAATAAATAATTGATGATACTGACTAGATTGAACGTGGTCTCTCGCCGGCAATTACTTGGCTTTTGAAATTTTTTAAAGCCCCCTAGCAACTATGAGTATGTGCATCTCTGGATGACCGGGTCCAATTCTCGCATTTGAAATTTTTTAAAAATCATCACAGACCTTATAGTCAGAGACCACAATCTCATTGAATTAAATAATCGCCTTTGTGGGCTCAATGAGCGGTGATAATAACATGTTTCCGTTGACAAAATAACAAGCGATTGATGCATAAAATAAAAAGAACAAGAAATTCATATAACATTATATTTTCGTTTCTCGATCGGTGTGATTGATTTTACAAGGAAAGTAACACGTGATTGATGCATAAAATAACACACCCAGACGGGGCAAACAAATAAGTAGGAAAGAAGCAAATGCCATTGAATTTGAATGAAATAAATAATTGATGATACTGACTGGGTTGAACGTGGTCTCTCGCCGGCAATTACTTGGCTTTTGAATTTTTTTAAAGCCCCCTAGGGACTATCAGTATGTGCATCTCTAGATGACCGGGTCCAGTTCTCGCATTTGAAATTTTGAAAAAAATAATCAGACCTTATTGTCAGAGAGTCAGAGACCACAATCTCATTGAATTAAATAATCGCCTTTGTGGGCTCAATGAGCGGTGACAATAACATGTTTCCATTGACAAAATGACAAGCGATTGATGCATAAAATAAAAAGAACAAGAAATTCATGTAATATTATATTTTCGTTTCTCGATCGGTGTGATCTATTCTACAAGGAAAGTAACACGCGATTGATGCATAAAATAATGCACCCAGACGGAGCAAACAAATAAGTAGGAAAGAAGCAAATGCCAGTGAATTCGAGTGAAATAACTAATTGATGATACTGACTAGGTTGGACGTGGTCTCTCGCCGGTAATTACCTGGCTTTTGAATTTTTAAAAGCCCCCTAGCGACTATGAGTATGTGCATCTCTAGATGACCGGGTCCAGTTCTTGCATTTGAAATTTTGAAAAAAATCATCACAAACCTTATTGTCAGAGACCACAATCTCATTGAATTAAATAATCGCTTTTGTGGGCTCAATGAGCAGTGATAATAACATGTTTCCGTTGACAAAATAACAAGCGATTGATGCATAAAATAAAAAGAACAAGAAATTCATATAAAATTATATTTTCATTTCTCGATCGGTGTGATATATTTTACAAGGAAAGTAACACGTGATTGTACAGTTTTACATAATATTTTCAAAAAAATTTAAATAATATTTTCAAAATTTTTATTTTTTCCTAGCTTTTTTTCTTCTTCCTTCTACCATGGTCATCCACCAGACATGGCCGAGTGAGGCTAGTCCTCACCTAGGCTAAGGTGACCTCACCAGATCTTAGCTTAGGCGAGGTCAATCCTTGCTAGGCATTACCTAGGAGAAGGCCATGCTTGGTGATGGTTAGCTCCACCAATGGCGATCAACGGCGACTCTCACCCAGCCATGGCTAGCCCACCTGGCCATTGCTTGTGCCTGATCCTAACAAAAGAAAAAAGAATGAAGGAAAAAATAATGAAAAATAATAAAAAATAAAAATAATAATTTTTTGAAAAAATTATTAAAATATTATTGAAAATTATCTACGTCATCGTTAATCGTCGGTCGTATCACGGATGACAATTGATATCCATATTAGCAATTTCCGATCAAAATTAAATAAATGGACTTAATTGGCAAGAGGTAAAAAGATTTAGAACTTAATTGGTAAAATTAAAAGGTTTTAGATTGAATTGACAAAAATGTAATAAATTTAGAACTTTTTGGATAATCTTCCCCATTATTGTGATCTAAGCAAAAATAATATATGTTTGACTTGTAGGAGGATTGGCTATAATCTAGTATGTTTTTTTTTTCCTTTTGCTTTAATTATGCCTAATGTTATTTTAAAGGAACGCCACGTCAATGGAAACCGGATGAATAAGTCATCCCGCCCCCAGGAAATGCTTTTGTGGCCGAGAGTTGGACCGTCAACCTCCATAAAATGATAGCACCATAAGTTAATCATTTTCCAGATAAAAATAAAAGAAAACAAAATAATAAAGTGACAAAATTGGTTGGGTAAGAGACAAAATAGAAAGTTCTAGGAAGTGGCCGTGGCGGGAGGGTGCCGGCCTTGCGTGTGAGGCCGAGCTTGCAGGCCGAGCCGGCTTATTCGTTCCCGAGCTTGCAATGATTTTCTTCTTTTGCTCTTGATCATCTTGATGGGCCGAGAAACATTAGGTTTAACAGGCTCGAATTGGGCCAAAAGGTCCAATTGGATTTTACCTTGAAAAGCCCATTGGACCGTTGGCATCAATTGGTTCTATCTATTAAAAAAGGTAATGAAGTCGTCATGCATCTTTGTTGTCGTCATGGGTCAATTATAATTAGATATGAGTTAATAATAGTCAGATTGGGCTTCCTTAATGTGATCTCTGTCATTTAAGCAACACAGTCGGTCGCACTAGGAAACCGAGTGTTACATACCAATCTTAAGGAAAAGTTCAAAGCTTACAATATCCGAGTGAGAGACTCGCCTTTCCCCAGTTACACAACCCACGGGCATGTGCGGGTGCGGATTGTCTCGGGTAATAATGAAAAGGCATGCTCGAAAGTAACATGGATGACCATGGCATGTTGTAATGCTGGGATATCCTTTTCATATATATATTTTTTTTACTATGTTTATGTACGAGCTATAAAGCTAAGAGACATCAAGTGTTAACGTCATTCTGTACACCCTTAAAGCTCATATAGAAACGTATTTGTTTTCTAATGTAATAGGAAATAAAGCAGCTAATCTTTATGCCAATAGTCGAGTTTTAGTAACTGAATAAATAGTTGACTCGTTTAGACGGGATGCTGCCAAGTCTAGCAAAAGTTTAACTTTTGGATGGAAGCTTGCCACTCGACGATTGCAGGCCTGCATCTGTTTTGTGTGCTCCGGATGCTTCCAATTGCATCGCGATTCCTTGAATTCCATGGTTTAGATGTTTTTGACGTTATGTCTTGACCAGTAGCCAAACATTCTCGTCCTAATGCTTCTTTCTATAAACAAAGAGACGCTGTAGCTGCACAAAGCACACACCTACCTTGCACATACAGAGTTTGAGCCACAGGCACCAAGTATCACTTAAACACATAGCTAGCTGAGCCAGCTCTCATTTCATTGAATCCAATGACATTTTCTCCAATATCGGTCTTGCCTATTCCCGTTTGAATGGTATTTCTTCGGTAGATTAGGCTTCCGACATTCCACATTGCTGAAACCGGTGTACCCAAAAACATTTGGCCACAGGTTGATCCCTGATATAAGGGAATATCAAGATTTGGTTTTCATGTGCTATTTGATAAATTTAGAAATCAATTATATAATGTAATCTTTCTTTGTGTTAACTTGATTTTAGGATTAAATTAGATTAAATCAGAATCTTAGATAGTTTTGTTTGATTTTATTAGTTATCCAGTCAGACTTTAGACAATATGCTAAAAAATTTCTTTCTGTTTTCGAATTATTCTCTATATATAATTTATCAGGTTATTCTCTTTTGCAACAAGCTTTTTCGCTTCCGTGCGCTTTCCATTTATAGCCCACGTGCCTAGTATTTTATTATGTTATCTTTAGAATCTTTGTGTTTCATTTGTTTTTATGACGTAACGACTTAAAACCAAATCAAGTAATTATGAGAATGCTAGATAGAATTCGTGCTACCGACGGTACATTTACTGCTGTCGATGATGGTCTCTGGTATGCGGAGTTGCAAACTACAAAGCACGTGCAAAAGGTGCAGATGTTCCTCGGATCATGCAAAACACTGTTAGCATCCGAATGAAATGGAGTATAAAAACCAAATACAGATATTACCCTGCACAATTCTCTTAGATCTTATTTTCTTATAACTAGTAGCATTATACATAAATAATATAAAAGAGAAAAACAGATAAAATCATTAATTGGTGAGTTTAGATTTATATCATTATTACATCCGAATTAATAAGTAAGACACACCGATGCTAATATATTCTCCTTGGAAACATTATATTAAATTGAATGAGACGATTCAATTTTCCTTTCTAATTAATGTAAAGGTATGCGTCTAAGTAATGTTAAGGAAAGTGAAAGGGAATGGAACTTTGTGATGATGCAATACAATTACAAAACTCCATTCTGCCAAACTTTTCTATTATTTATAGATATAATCGAGTAGAGCTAATCACAAAGCATTTTGGATACATTAAAATTGCAGACATCACTGGTTCTCACCGTTGACAGGCAGGCTAATTAAATCGAAACAGCGGCAGCTAATGTAAACTAGGAGGAGCTAACGGTACGGACATCGGTACATAATTAGCTAGAAGATAAGATAGATTCGAGGCTGGATCAGACGCCATCTTTCTGAAACATGTAAGCTCAAATCATCTGTTCAAGTGGGGGCGGAGGCGTCGCGAGTGCTTCGGACGGATGTAGCTGCAGGTCCTGCTGTCTCATTCTCTACAAGGTCTCCCCCAAATTTTTGAAGGACGAAAATAAGCAGTTGGTCGACGAAGCGACCAACGAGAGGAGGTTTGTACTTAAATATCAAAACTACATAAATCAACATGAAGAAAATCAAGAAAATGAAGAGGGCGACGGATCCCATGACAATGACAAAAATAGAAAGCCAAGTAAATTTGGTTACGGTCACGTAGACGCCCGCCATGAATGCCAGAGGCATCGTGGCACAAGTTACGAGGAGTGGGACATTTGATAGGAAAAAGGCAAATGGCGCCACGTAAGGATCATTAATATAGGACCAGAGGAGGATCCCGAGTGACGTGATGGAGCTGTACATGGCGAGGGAGTTGTTAATCACACAGATATTGTACATGGCTTTGTGGAGTAATATGGGGATACCAGCATCTCTTTCGGCTCCATTATATCCTCCTGGAACGGAAAAACCAGATGTGTAAGTGACAGAAGCCACAAGCGCCAACACGACTGCGTGAGAATCTTTTAGGCTCCTATGTCCCTCCCAGGCCCTCAGCACTACACGTCGTTTCTGTGGGCTCCGACCGGTTGACTTGTAGATAGCTAAATCTCCACTTCTCGGTGCTCCAGCACATTTCATAGTTATCCACGTATATGACTGCAAGCGGCGAGTCAAAGTAAAAAAAAAAAAAAAAAAAAAAAAAGAGAGAGAGAGAGATAAAAAATATTATGATTTTGGCAACTAAATTACAGATCACCAAATGACATGCCTCACTAATTTATGATCTAGTTATGTCCCTAATTGGCATTACAAATAATTAGTCGTGAGAAAAGTGTAAAAGGTCGTACCTTCCCAAAAGAAAACCCTTTAATGTCCTGCTCTACAACGTCGAGAGCCGCCATGTTATTTTTATTGACCAGCTTATGATCAACTCTCTGGTCTCGTGCAAGAAGCACGACCGAAGGTTGGTAGTGCAACGCAGCTTGATGTAGTGGGGTATTCCCGTTGAAATCTCTTGCATTTATGAGGTGATCAAATTCGGGACTTTTCAGTATGTCTTTGACAATTTTAATGCTTCCGTACCTCGCTGACACGTGAAGAATATTTTGTCCCAGCCTAGTTAAGAACTCTGCAGGGTCTTGCCATTGACTAAGCAACGCTCCTCGACAATCTTGACTCTATTCATCATGCAGGCGACATGGATAGGGAGATAGCCCATGTTGTCTTGCTCCAAGGCGCTTGTTGGGCACTTCTCCATCAAAAACTTGACTCCAGGGAGAAAATTCTTGTACGCTGCCATGTGGAGTGGAGTGCCGTATCCCGCATCTCTCAATTGAAATAGCCGTGGCCTCTTTTCCCACATCTCAATCAGCATATCTAAATATAACGTGAGAAGTTATTTATTGGGATGAATATGATGTCTGGAATTCTTAAACAGTAGTTTATCTTATTCAAGAAGATCCGAATTATCAAGAGTTGACTCACAATTTTGTCCCATAGGATAGCAAGCTATCATACCATATGTTTCATGTGCCCCATTAATCTAGACTTTGCTTGTGATACTTGATTTTTCCACCACCAGTGGAAATCAAAATGAAGACACGAGAGTGACCAAGAAGATCAAAGAATAAGCAAGAGAACAAAAGTAGGGTTTACCCTTTTTCGCGTGTATAATGGCGACATGGACGGGTGACATGCCGAAGATCCTTTGACTCTCTGATTGACTCTCTGATCTCCTCCAGTCTTCGCCATCTTTTGGCGCATCCAACAAGAGTTGGAGAACCTTCAAGTCCCCTATTTCGACTGCTATGCACAATGGAGACTTGCTTTCATTATTCTGACAATACAGCAGGCTGGGGTCTTTACTCACCAGCTGATCGATCACCTTGCGATGGCGATTCCTCACAGCCTCATGCAGAGCAGAGTTGCCGCAGCGGTCAGTGTCTCCTGGCATATCTCGGAGAAGGAGACAGTGTACCGCAACAGCTTTCCCGGCTCTAGCCGCAATGTGTAGCGGCGTCTCTCCTCTGGAGTTCTTACGGGAGATCAAGTGCTCGGGGACGAAATTGATGACCGCTTTGACATTATCATCGCTCTCTGTATTCCAATGGTGTCGGGTTAATTTGAGCGCAAGAGTTTGAGAATTTTAAAAAGCGCATCATCCCACCATTTTTAATATACCCGCCGCAGCGTGAAGCAGTGTATTATTGGATGGGCTGCGTAGCTCGAGAAGGACGGGCAATGACACTCTTTCCTTGGTAAAATGGTCCTCTAGGGCTTTAATGAACTCGTCGACGTTCCCTTCCTTTGCGAGCGAGAATAGGTGGGGATCCATAATCTTGTCAAGTTGTGCAGGATCAAGCGGTCGCTGGCTCTGGTCGGCCCCGATTTTTAACGCTTGCAATCTCTGCCTTCTCCGCTCCCAAATCTCCTCCTGGTCACCTATAGACAGCTTCACATCCATCTCTCTGCGCGTGACTATGACCATGTCCGTGACTTTCGAGGGAACTTGCCCGGTGTCGCGGGGACTCAAATTTAGCATATTTATAACCACAAGTCGAGCTCGACCTGATTAGTGATTGGCTTTACTGGACCTCCCGCAACCCACATTTTACGCATTTTACTCTTCTTTATGGATGTCCACTTTGTGCCACAAATATTCTCACTTAAGCCCCTATGTGGGGAAAATTGTTATGTCACTGTAGTATATGGACTTGTTTGTTAAAATTACGTTTTTTGCCAAAAAAAATCAATTTTAAAAATTTCATCTGCATTTCAAAAAAAAAAATTATACGAAATATATTTAATATAGATAAGAATCTACACCTTAATATTTATACAACATGAAATTTGGAGCATTTAGAATTGGAAACTATCAAAAAGTGTGCATTGCGAGATTTAGCTTTTTTTTTTTTCTTTTTTTTTTTATAAGAATCATATCGTTTTTTTTTCTCTTTCTCACATTAATGTTAGAGTAGAGGTGACATTGGGGGCGCCCTCCACCAGGTTTAGCTTGGGTCTTTCTATGAATAAAAGGAAATATTAAATATCTTTTAAATTGGGTTGGTGTAAGCTCGACACTAATTGGGTCTGGTCGAGCCTGCCACCATCCGCTTGGCTAGATCACACGACAAGCTCTAAGAAAGATTTGTCCAAGGTGATTTATAAATTTTCTTTGCTCCAATGTGGGACTTGAGGTGCTATTAAATTCCTTATCTAAAGTAGTTACAGCACTTTGGTTGGTACGGAGGATAGATCCCTTACTTAAGATAGTCATGGCATGTTTGGTACGGGGGATTGTCCTTTTTATCTTGTGCCACTTGCATCATCGTCGCCTCCTGCAAAAGCAAGGCAAGGCATCTCAGCTTTTTGTTCATCTATCTATTAACGAATAATAATGGCAATCATGGAGGTCACGGAAAAGAGAGAGAGAGAGCGGGAGGTTGAGCAAGGCAAGCTCAAAGAGTGGCGGATTATAAGCAAAAGCGGAAGAAATTAAAAAAGTTAAAATTAAATTATTATCCTCATACATCACATCGGTGATTAATTTAATCATAAATTTTCGATTTAGCAAATTCAATCTTAAACCTTTTAACAATTTGCGCAAATTATCAAAAAGTTTAGTACTAAATTGACCAAATAAAAATAACTATAAGAAAGCAAATTACAAAAAGTTTATGACTAAATTAACCAAATTTTTCCTAGGAGGACCCATAATAAGAAAGCAAAAAAGAAGAAAAATTAAATAAATATCTTTTTTCCCCTAGAAGAGATCAAATATAGTAAAAGAGATTTGGAAAAAAAAATGCAATTGACACAATGAATTATTTCATCCGTGTTGATCATCATCCAATTCAAATTAAGGTTACTTGTCCCCCTTTCTCGTCAAAGTTTCCAATATATTTTCAAAATTGAAAAATTTTAGGAAATTGTCAATGTATGTGTCAATTTTTATATGTTTGAAAGGTTTAAGATATTCCACATTGATAAAAAACAAATTGAGAAGCAATAAACTCAAAAAAGTAAAATTCCCAGAGTTTTTTTCACTAAAATAATTGATTCCCTCAGGAAACTCTTAAAAAGAAAAAGCTTAAAGCAGTGGTCCGTTCATTGTTGCTTCTTTCGTCATTTTTACGTTTACGTGTAACGTCCCTCAACCCCCTATGCAGGGAAAAATCGTTACCAGGTGCATTATATGGACTTGTTTGTTAGAATTATGTTTTTGCGAAAAATTAAATTTTTACTTTTCTGTACAAATTTAAACAGTAGTAAAAAATACCAAAAATACATACAAACTACCTTTCAACCTTCGTATATTGTGAAATTTTTTAGTGTTTAGGAATTGAAAAACATGTCGATATGCGTGTACCACAACATTCAAATTAAGAAAAAGCAAAGTTTATTGAGACTCATCACAAATTGGAACCATTAAAAGTAGTAGATTCTCTATAAGTCCCATCAGCTCTTATGGTTCAGATTTATTTTAATGGATGTAGTAGTTTGACTAGAAAATTTCTAAAAAACTATCAAAAAAATCATAAACCCATTATATTAATATCAATTCAGTTGTAACATTTTAATTGGAACAATTTAGTCATAAAATTATTTATGTTAATATTAATTCAGTCTATTCCAGCCAATTTAAGAAGAAAATCATTGACGTTAAGACCATCTATCTTACATGATGGGACAAGATAAGATGAACATTTTTTTAAATTTTTTTCTTTTGCTTTCTTTTTGCATATGGCCAATCGCCAACCACCAACCATAGGCTATGGCCGATGAGGGTGGGCCTTGCCTAGGCAATGGTCGCCCACATGGGGCACAGACGAGGGTCAGCCTCGGACCACTCCTAGGCAGGGGGAGTGTCGATGAGGCCCCCCTCACCAGATTTGGTGAAGGGGCTTGAGCGAGGGGAGGTGCTAGCCTCGTCAACTTGGCGAGGCTCGATTTCCCCAAATTTGCCCCTCATCGGCCATGGCCTATAGGGGAGGCCAGCCCTATGACCAGCCATCGGCAACTAAGCAAAAAAAGAAAAGGAAAGGAAAAAAATTAAAAATTTTTTGATAAATTGATGAAATATTATTAAAAATGTCCACGTCAATGCCATAGGACGGTCGACATCCACGTTTGTAATTTTTCAACCTAAATATGTTAAATGAACTGAATTAATACCAATATGAAAAAGGTTTAGGACTAAATTAGTCCAATTAATAGGTTTATAATTGAATTAGGTTTTATTACTTCTTTTTTTTTTATACTTTTTCCCAATTTCTAAGGAGTCATAGCTAAATATCTACTCCCAAAGATGGTTTTTAATATAGTTGTAGGAAGGTGGTGTTATAGCATGAGAAGTTGAAACAAGTTCTTGGAGGCATGGTTCATACTTCATATCAAATCTTTCTTTTCTTTTTTTGGTCTATATTATTTTAACTTTTAAGATTGTCTGACTTTTAATGCCATTTTGCATGTAAATGTCTCCACCCCTAGCCCCACTTGATAAATTACTCTACAAATTTTCTCTGCCCATTCCCAAATGGAAAGACTTGAGGTGTTAACTCACAATGGTTATATCTTGCTTAAAGTATCATATTTCTGTCTTTTAAAGTGGACCCCGCATCTCTTTTCTTTTTAAGATTGTCTGTTGATGGTTCAATTTAGTAGGTCTCGAATCTTATGAATCACTTTACAAATTTTCTTGCTTCAACGAGGGCTTATTATTCCTTGCATTGAAATAGTTTGCATGTTTGGTATGAAGGAATCAGTCCATTATCCTTTTCCTCTTGCCACTTGCATCATCATCGCCTTCCGCAAAGCAAGGCAATTAGGGAGGTAATGGAAAAGGGACAAGAAGAGTGTGTTGGATGAGCAAAAGATCGGAAATTATAAGCGATGGCTGGAGAAAACAGAACTATCCAAAGGCCAAAAAAGGCAAATACAGGTCCCAGCTGCCCTCTTTATTTGTATTGCAGACCATTGCGAGAGAGAGGGAGGGAAGGAGGGAGGAGGTCCCTGTGAGCTGAACACACAACATTTAACCAAAACATTAATTCCTCTATAGAGACTCAGAGAGGGTAAAAAGCAGATGGGTCAGTCCTCAAACCACAATCTTAGCTTTTAGTTCAATGGTTAATGTCTCATAAAAGACTTACGTTGGATGAAAGCCAGCATAAGGCAAAGCCCAAGGCAAGTCCTTCCTTGCCCTGGCTTTGCAACATTTTCGAAAGCTTTTCTTGCCCTTAGAACTTACTAACATTTGTGGTTTTACCTCAAAATGCCCCTTGAGAACTACAAACTCAAACAGTCAATTATGCTTTTACCCCGAAATGCCCCTTGAAACCTCAAACAGGAAAATTATTAAAAAATGTTCTAAATCTATTACACTTTTACCAAATCAATCCTTAATCTTTTAATTTTGTTAATTTTTTTTTTTTAGTAATTTTATCAATCGAGTCCTACGTATTAACATATTAAAATATTAAGAAATCGAAAAATTTTAAAAATAATTAGCATTAAAAACCCAATCAAATAAAATAGCTAACATCAATGTCAGTGATTTGCAATCAAAATTGATTAGACATACTCAATTGACTCAAATGTAAAAATATTTATAACTCAATTGGTAAAATTAAAAAGTTTATAACTAAATAGGTTTAGGACTTTCTGGACAATTTCTCCACTTTAGGCTTGGTCAGTGACTTTGCCGTGACCACCGAAGTGGCCTTCAACTTAGCTGCCGAAGTTGCCAAGATCGCACAAGATTTGGCTGAGGAGGTTGAGATTTGATTCGAAAAGTGTCAACTAGCGGGATGGGAGAGAGAGACAATATGAGGCGCTCTCAATCTCCTCGTCGGGAATGCCATCGTCCTTGGAGGCTCCTACGGATACGCTAGAGAAGGTTACTTTTTTGTTTTTGGTTACATAAGAGGAGGTTACTTTGTTAGCTGTGCGAGAGTGACCAAGTATTTAGAGCATGCTCATGATTCTTTGTAAATTCAATTTCAATTTTTTTTTTGTCGAAACTTCCATTTCAAATTATCGACCCTCCTTTTGCATGTACACTTACCCACGATATTCACGAATGGCAGTTTCATATTGGACACATGCATTATAATAATGTGGCGATTATAATGTCCAACTCACATGTTCATTCATTTGATGAATGATATCGTTTTTAGTAGTGTTTTTGTAACCGAATTTTTCATGTGTCAATAAACCAACAGAAAGTCCGCAGTGAAACTAATAATATTCTGTTAATAATTATTTATCAGGATACAGGTTCACGTTCTTGTTCTTCGAGTCTGACATGGTGCACATGAGTCTATCCAATTTGGCCACGCCCGAAAGAAGGGAGTCGAATTCAGCAAGTTCTATTTCAAGCATTAATTTTTCATGACACCCCCCTTGTTGCGTCATATTTATTGTCATAAGTCATGGCACCCGATAAAGATCTTACTTATTAAGGAAGCTTACTAAGGTGTCATTCACCTTTATTGTCCTTATGCATCAAGTCACTGGCATAATTTTGTAAAAACTCTTAAACCTATTATACAATAGTTAATATAATCATTCATAATCAAATATGAGTTAATAATGATCTTACTGTGTTTGATTAATGTGACTTTTCTCATTTACGCAACACAATCATAGCCGAAATCTGTTATTACACTATGAAAATCAAAATTAACATGGATTATGGTTTAATACATCTCTTTATTGTGGCATGTCATGACGCTAGTGTCCTTTAGATTTATCTGTTTTATCTGTGCTTACGAGCCATAAAGCCGAGAGATATCAAGTATCAACGTCATATTCGTACTCCCTTAAAGTTACATGGTGAAATGCATTTGATTTTTAATGCAATAGGGTCTTGGCCCCTCTCGAAGGGTGAGGGGTGCACGCTTTAGGTGTGTGTCGCCTTGTGGCGAGCGGCGATTTCCAAGTGAATGCGGACAATCCCCTTATAAGGTGGCACTAGCACTTAGCTTGTGCTCTCCCAAACCCTTCCTTCGGAACATTGATGGACTCGGTTAGTTATGGATATTTTCTTTTCTTTTCTTTTCTTTTCTTTTAAGAGTCTCCACTAACTTATTGGAAGCTGATTAGAAGTCATGTAAAATGTGGAAAACCATTTCATTTATGAGAACGAATATCCAAGAAGGGGAATTGATAAATTTGCTCATTGTTTTGAAAAGGTTTGATCATGCGATCATTTCTTAATTCTTAGGCACATCCATCTAGGTGACCATGTATGGCGAATTTGCAGAATTATATCTACCAACCAAGTAATTTCATAACAACATAACTATCCAACATCAAACAAAAAAATGCAGATAAAATGGGTACAATATCGACTCGAGACGTGTTGGGCAAAATTAGACAAGGCCTTATTATTATGTCTCGCGATAAGACCGTTGTAAATGATACTTGTAACTAAACCTGGAAATACTTAAACTAAATAATGCGAATTTCCTAACTAATGATTACAATCAGGCATTAATCAAGCAAGAACTAAACCTGGCCTCATATACAATTCTAAGCTAAAAGTAATTCTACTCTTCATTTATCATTTTTTATCTTCATCTTTTAATTGAAACAAAATTCTATTCTACCTAAATACTACTAAAATGTCATTCGATCACTAAAATGTCACTTGATTATTAAGATACTAACTTTTTTTTTTTTTATTTTTTATTAATTTTATTATTTTTATTTTTATTTTTTTCCATGTCTATTTTAAAGAAAATGTGATTACACATCAAATGACAATAAACATGCTAAGACAAATATGACCAAAATAAATCACAATTACACAAATATGACCATAACCATGCCTAAAAATACAATTTTGACTTCATTACCTATACTAAAGCAAAAGGGCAACCTAGGGCCGCCCCCGGCCACTTCGAGAATCCCCCTCTACACAGCCGACCAGCCATGGTCCAATATGGATGGGACAAAACCGAGAATTCCAAGGATCAACCAAGTTGCGAAATTGCATACATATGTTAATTTGATGTCAGCACTAGCACTTCTACCATACATTCCTCTTGTTTTTCTTTTTTCTTTTTTTAATGTTCACATAAGATGATTAAAATCTAATCTATGCTGAGAATGTTCCAATAAATGAAAAATCAACAACCAAAATGTTTGATAACAATATGATATAAACATACAAAAAAAATGCCCGGGAATGATGTGATAATGCAATAGGACCACCCGGGACTCATTAGAGGACCAAGGCGAGGCCGAATTGGCACCACCATGAGCTGGATGGTGGCGGCCAGCAAGTCCACAGCGGCTCGCACGACATGGAACACGTTAAAATGACAAGAAATCAACGGAAATCAACACTCTATTGAGGTCAAGGTCTTCCTAGTTCAAGTTCAACAAGGCGTGACCAGCAAGGGATACAAAGTAAACCAGCGAGCCAAGGATGACAAACGATGCGTTTAGAGGCACAAAAATAAGCAAATAATCCACTAGATGCAAAGAAATGAGACTAAAGGTTTTTTTAATGCTTAAGAGGGATCAAACAAGGAAATAAACACCAACAATAATGATAGCAATAACGGCAATAACAAGATAAGATGGAACACGATAAAGATATGCCGAGATCATCCGAATGTCCGGCCTCAAACACCACCAGATCTGAACTGGCGAAAGCGAGAGCCGTTTATTTTCCTGCCCCCAACAAAAATCAAATGGAAAGGAGATACCTTTAGGGAGGGAGATTGCCGAGAGGAACCAACAGAAACCAAGAAACTAAGACAGACGAGGGAACGACGGATTTGGAGAGTGAGTGAACGAGAGAGTATGGTGAGAAGACGGAGATGGCAAACGGTGGAGAAGATAAGACCAAGAGACTCTGGATGCATGAGGGTGAGCTAAATAAAGTGAGCAGCGGCGGAGATGGTAGCGATAGAGTGAGCAGCGATGGTATGGCGTGAACTGGAGATGGTTGAATCGAAGGAGTGAACTGTGGTGAGTAGGGGGTGGCGAGAACAGCGACTTGAGCTAATGGCGAGGGGCCGAGATGGGGAAGGCAGTGACTGAGGTGAATGAGCGACGAGAGTGAGCAGGAGGCAAGGTGGTGAAGCTCGGCAGCCGAGAGGAAGAGCGAGATGGAAGCAACGGCTGGAAGGGAATGAGGAGGCGCCGGTGATGAAGAAAGAACGCAACGGGCAGAGGAGGGTGGTGGCGAGATGGTGAGTGAAGGTGAGTGAGAACGAGGTGAGGCCAAGAAAGAGACAGAAAGAGCTGATTTCATGGTGTGTATGTGCTCTTGGAAGGAAAAAAGAGCCATGAGGGAGCTGCTGAATGAGCATCTTGCGTACGTGTACTGTATATGAGTGGAAGTGAGTGAAAAACGGAAAATTAAGCTTAAAGGCTGGAATTGGACCATTGGCATCAATTGATTCTATCCATTAAAGAAGGTCACGAAGATGTTATTCATTTTTATTGTCCTCATGGGTCGAGTCATTCATCTTTATTGGCTTAGGCAAGGGTCAACCTCCTCGGGCTTAACGGCTAGGCCTTGCCTACGGCGGGTGATGGCGATCCTCGCCCAAGCAAGGCCAGCCCCTTGGCCATCGCCTATGGCCAGTGGCTAGTCACTAGCAAAAGGATGAAAGGAAGGCAAAAAATAAAGAAAATCATAAAAAATAATAAAAAAAGTCAATAATATTGAAATATTATTGAAAAATATTTACGTTATTGCCAGCCTTGTGCCATGAATGACAAGAAATATCGTGTGGGCGATTTCCGATCAAAATTGATCAGAATGACTTAATTAGCAAAAGGTAAAAATGTTTAAAACTTAATTGACATAATTGAAAGATTTTGGACTGAATTTATAAAAGTGCAACAAGTTTAAAACTTTTTGGATCAATTTTCCCCATTAAAAAGATTTAAGAACAATAAGATAAACTTAAGAATTCTAATCCGATAATGATTGAGTAGAATAACATATCCTTGACTTGAAGGAGGATTGGCTATAATATAATAATTTTTTTCTTTTGATTTAATTATGCCTAATATTGGATAAATAAATCCTCCGAATGTTATGGATGTGAGGATGCACATCAATCCGTCCGTGGTTATCGATGCCCTTTGTAGAAAATCTTTAGTACTGCTATTCGACAACTTTTTGCAGCTAATGATACATAGGTTCTTGCTCATTTAGAAGGTTCTTGCAGGTATGAATGCATTGAAAATTGATTTTTCTGGCTCCTTTCCAGCTTGGCACCCTTACAAATCAAAGGGTATCAAGCGGGCTTTAAATGGAAGAGCTAATGGAGTCTGGTTAGGGCCCGTCTCTGGACTTTCCTCGAAGCTGGTAAGACTGATTGAGTTTTCTTTGCCGATTCCAATTTTATCTTTCCACACACATTCGTAGTGCTAAATAACAACTGACGCGACTATCTTAGAGCCTTTTTCATTGCTCACTTCAGAGAGAAATCATCCTTAGATTCCAAGGACTGTGTTTAGTTTAGCCTGAAAAGATCCGTGATCTGTCTTCGGCATTCTTGATCACGGTATCCTTCCGGACTTTTCGTCTTGCTTCCTCCAAAGGGCTTCCTTTTCCAGCAAAAAATCTGCATATCTTCCGTGTTGTCATCATCGCAAGCTTTTCATAGGAGGAACATGATTTATCTGGACCATGTCGATGCCCTTGTTGGTGAAGCTTTTCATAGGAGGAACAAGACAACGACCGCCTTATTCCAACGTGTATTTTTTTTTTTTTTGCCCCCTCTTCTGCCTTTTTGCCTTACCCTTTTTTTTTTTTTTTTTTTCCGTCCTGATTGGGAGAAAATGAAGGGGGATGGGTGGACTTTTGAACGGTCTCGCCCTATCCTCGGCCTCCACGTGTTTTTCTCACTCTGTTTCTCCCTGTTTCCCATTTCGAAAGAGGAGAAGAAAATACGATTTCATCTGTGATGGTGACGGAGAGAACTGCGGGCGAGGATCAGCAGGATATGGACGGTGAGTTCGATTCGGCGCGAGAGGTGTTGAGAGATCGTCTCCGACTCTCCTCCATCTCCAACTCCATCTCCATCGCCCATGCTCAAGGTTCCCTTTCCTTCTCCCTCTCCATCTCTCATCGCGGCCCCACCACCCTTCGATCTGCTGAATCTATCACCGACTCCGTCTTCGATCTTTCTCCGTTGCCTACTGGCTGAGCAGCCCGGAGAAGTGGCTTGGAGATTTCGGAACCTGCTGTTGCCTGCCCTGCCGATTTGGCTTTTCTCCAATTCTCTTGCCTCCCTCGACCTCCACTGCGTCCTCGCTTCGACCCGCAACCTGGCCGTCTTCTGCTTTGTCAAAGAATAGGCTCTTTCTTTGTCGGATCGACTAATTACGGTTTTCTGGATAAAATTAACTAATTTGGGTTTTCATTTTTGTAATAATAATTTTTTTTTTAAAAAAAAAGGCTATCGGTCCGGTCCGGTGAATGGGTCCTCACCTGGAACCGGGACCGGACCGATATTTGCCGGCTCCGGTTCGGTCCGGTTCTTCTTGCTTAGAACCGTCAAACGCCCCCTCCATCTCCAAAGATTCTCCGCGTAGCTAGGGTTTTGAAACGGCGGACGCGGCCGTCGCGGTGGGGCCGAAGATCATGGTGGGATTCAAATCGAGAGCTCGGGGTGGATGACCCCATCATACTCACTCAGTTCAACGTATCCAAAGCGATACGGGACAGCATCCTCGTGAACTTCGGGGAGTGCGGCCTCGCTTCGTCTCTCGGATCCTTTCAAGGTACTCTTCCTTCTTCTTGGGATCCCTCGTATCCTGGAATCAGTAGGTGTTTGGAGGTAAAATTCTCTTGTTATTTCGCTACCAAGTTCTGTGATTCGGTCATGATCAACCCTGTGATTGCACCACCGCCCGCGGTGTCGCAGCCCTTTGGGCTCCCTCCCTCACGAAGGGGAGGAGTTCGAATCCCAGAGGCATCGCGTTCGCGCGACTCCTTCTGTTTACGCAGTCAAAAAAAAAAAAAAAAAAAAACCCTGTGATTGCGATCCTTCGTGCAGTGAAGTATCTAAATCCCATCACGAAGCTTTGCATCATCAGAGCTTCTAGGGAGGAGCACCAGAAGGTCTGGGCTGCGATCACCTTGGTCACAAGTGTCGGAAATTGCCCGGTGCTGTTTAATTTACTCGACTTGAGCGGTGAGTCGAACGAGTGTCGAGCGGGATGCTGAATAGCACAAAAATTCATCCTTTACTTGTTGAGTTGAATCATGTAATTTCCGCTGTATTCTGCTACTAGTGATTGTAACTAGTGATTGTAAATAGGTTAGCTTAGCGTGATCGGCTTTTGTTATTGTTGAGCCTAGACAAATGTGTGCAGCACATAATTTTTCTCGCAATCATCTTTGTAAAAATATCTTGTCTTGATCCTTCTTGACAAGTGAACAATTGCACTGGATTATTAAACTGTGGGTTTTTAACCGAATCGCATTAACTGAAGCTTAAACTTTAAAAGCATCATTTTCTAGCAGATTGTGAAAATATCATGTGCGGTTATTAGTTTGCTTTTCTTTTCAACTGGCAATGGCATCATGCATAATTATTTGGTGGAAAGAGTAAGATCTTTTCATGGAAGCTAATTGAGTGAGATTTCTATTGGTGGCAGGAAGCATCAAGGCCTGTAAAAAAGATGCCTTGAAGTGTGATGAGTTGAAATTTGAGCAGTACAAGCTTGCCTTCGGGTCTCGTCTTTCACCTGAGGTGATTCAGCAGATGCACAACTGCCAAGAAAAGATTAAAATTTTGGAGCACTAGGAGCTCTGCACTTGTACAGTGTACACACCTTTGGCTGGTATGATCTCGAGCAATTTCTTGTTTTCTTTCTTCCTTTTATATGATCTTTCAAGTTTCAATGCAGTAGCATGTAATTTAAGCACCTGAGCTGAATCTCTAAATGGTGTATATGTTGGCTGTTGGCAAGAATCTTGTCCTTGTTTCTTGAGAGTGCTTATAAATGTCATGAATTTTTACTGGACAGCACGTGCATTTGATATTCCAAATTAAACTATGGTGACTGAGATTTCAAAAGCAGTTGAATTTGGTATTTCCACTTCTTACAGAATCTGCCGATTGGTAACAGAAATCTATCTGTATGCGTATGTATCATGTCTCCTAAATTTTTTATATATGACTCTTCTCAGTGCATCCTGTGTTTGTCGATCTTACTATATCTTCTAGGCTTTATGTCTAATTTGATCTTGACGTCACTTTCTTTTCAGGTTTACGGAAGCAGGGCAAGTAAGAAACCCTTTTCAACTTTCACCTTAGGGATGATAACTTTCCTTTTCTTCCTCAAGCCCCCTCAGCTCTCCTCACTGGAGTTGATATCCCGTATATCAGACATGCCAGGTGAGTTTTACTGCTTCTACTGTCGTGACTTGATAGACATGCCTACACCTCATCTCGTCCATGGGTTAAATCTCCATTACTGAAAGTGGCTGATCGCATGGCGAGATGATCATATGGGTTTGGTCAATTCATTTGATCAGATTTACACCAATGTTCAAGATGCAATGTGGAATATGAAGCCGAAAGATTATCGTTTGAGCGCAAGTACAAAAGAATTGCTGGTACTAGTTCTGATTGCCCGGTCTACTCTGACTGCGTGGGATAATTTTGGGGTATCTTCAAACAACCATCCTTTTCTTGTTTTTATTTATGCATTTATTTCCTCTTTTTTTCTTTTTTTTTTCCTTTGGTTTGGGCACGTTCGTGTTCTCTAACTCTGACATGTCATATGCGAGTCTATTGATTTGGCACTCCAGAAAAATGGAATCAAATTTAGCAAGGTCTATTTCAAGTATTAATTTCATAAAATATCACCGTGCTTCTGTGATAAATATCATCATAATTCATGACACCCGATAAAGATCGTATCAATAAAAGAAGGTCCATTCATCTTTATTGTGTTCATGGGTCGAGTCATTCATACTCAGATGTAAGTTGATGAAAGTCATATCAGGTTTGCTTAATGTGATCTTTAGAGCGAGAATGCTGGTGTCTTTTAGATGTTTCTGTACTATGCTTACATCCGAACTATAAAGCTAAGAGACACCGAGTGTCAACGTCATCTTCGTACGCCCTTAAAATTCATGGAGGTATTTGATTTCTAATGTAATAGGAATTAATAAAAGTGCTAATTTTTATGCTAATTGTCGAGTCTCAGATGCTGAATAAATGATGATTGCAAGCCTGCATCTGTTTTGTGCACTCCGGATGCTTCTAAATTGCATCGAGATCCCTTGATGTTGATGGTTTAGATGTATTTGGACGTCGTGTCTCTGCCGGTAGCTGAATATTACCGTCTCAATCCCCGTTTATATAAACTGAGAGGGACTGTACAAGTACACAACTTCCTTGCACCCACCAAATTTGAGCCAAACCACAGGCACCAAGAATCTCTGGAAACACATAGCCAGCTGAAGCAGCTCTCTTTTCATAGAATTCAATGAAAGTAGCGATCCATGATTGGGGCTAATGAAGCGTTTCCAAGTGTCACTGTACCATGTTATCTATATCCTCTTTACGTTTTAACTACTAAACTGGCATAGACGAACCATTCTCTTAAAGCTGAATAATCTATTACCAGTATCAATATAATTCAGTAATAGAAGTCATTATGGTACGTTGTACTGAATTCTCTATTTGTTTCATTGGTTGTTGTGATGTAATGTGACTTAAAACCAAATCAAAAGAACATGAAAATGCTAGAAAAAATTCGTGCCAATTGAACATTTGCTGCTCTCAATGATGGTCTTTGATGCATGGAGTTGTAAACTACTAAGCACGTGCAAAAATGCAGTTGTTCCTTGAACTATTGAAAAGACTATCAACATCATAATGAAAAGGAGTATAAAAACCAAATACAGAAAAATGCAAGATATTTCCTCTTTGATGCATGGAGTTGTAAACTACTAAGCATGTGCAAAAATGCAGTTGTTCCTTGAACTATTGAAAAGACTATCAACATCATAATGAAAAGGAGTATAAAAACCAAATACAGAAAAATGCAAGATATTTCCTCAAACAGGTTGAGAAATTTCACTGAAACTATATAGTAATATAGACTAATGGTCATCATGATAACTGGATCACAGCTCGTTATGAATGGTTCTCATAACTCATTTGACCTCTCAATTTTCAGTCCACAAAAGCAAATTAAAAGTTAAAATAGCACCCATAAGACAAGCTATAGAAATAAATTATTAATGATCCTCATTTAGCGAACAAAACCCTCTTTCCTATATGTAAATATATGTGTGTGTCTATATATATATATGTATGCTATATGTACATGAGATCATATATCATAGGTGTACATCTATAATTTTATAGGTAAATAGATAGCTTAAAAAAGGGAGCAGATATTACCCTACACTTTCGTAACCCTTACTTTATTATAACGAGAAGCACTATACGTCAATATTATAAAAGAGAAAAGTAGGAGAATAACAAAAAAAAAAAAAAGTCATAAATCTATTACAATTATATCAATTTGGTTTTAAACTTTTTTTTTTATCAATTTAGTCCCAAACCTTTTATAATTGTGCTAATTCAGTTCATTCAGTCAATTTTGACTAATCGGCGTTGACGTAGACATTGGCCATCCGACCGACGCTAACGTGGACATTTTTAATAATCTTCTATTTTTCAAAATTTTTATTAAGTTTTATCTTTTTATCTTTTTCCTTTTTCTTTTCTTTCTTTTTTGCTTTTTTTCCCCGTTGGCCATTATGGGAACATAAGCGAATAAGGAAGAAAAGAAAAAAGAAAAAAAGACAAAAATTAATGAAAATTTTGAAAAAATAAAATATTATTTAAAATGATCTACGTCATCGTCGGCCGGACAGTC
The DNA here is from genome assembly GCA_014182365.1 of Eucalyptus tenuipes. NCBI lineage: Eukaryota > Viridiplantae > Streptophyta > Magnoliopsida > Myrtales > Myrtaceae > Eucalyptus > Eucalyptus tenuipes. Next base: position 3,540,968 of record CM024547.1, on the reverse strand, counting down.
CATGTCCACAACTAGTCAAAATTGGGCAAATTAATTGAATTGACATAATTACAAAATGTTTAAAACTGAATATGCTAAAAAAAAATGTAGAACTACATTGGTTCAATTGCAATTGATGATTTTTTTTCTTTGTAATTTTCCCTAGAAAAAGAAGAAGATAAAATCATTAATTGGTGAGTTTAGATTTATTGACCAATACATCATTATCAAATCCAAATTAATAAGAAAGACAAAACCATGCTAATATATTTTTCTGAAACATTATATTAAATTGAATGATATGATTCATTTTCTGATCTAATTAATGTAAAGGTATGTATCTAACTAATCTTAAGGAAAGTGAAAGGGAATGCAACTTTGTGATGATACAATTCAATTACAGAACTCCATTTTGCCAAAATTTTCTATTATTTATAGATATCATTGAGGAGTTGATCACAATCACTAAATTACAAACATCACTAATTCGACCGCAGACAAGTAGGTAGCCTAGCCAACTTGAAAGAGCCGCGACTAATATTACTAAGAGTGCATTTGTTTCGTAAAAGATATATTAGTTACAAAATATTTTCTTAAAAATGATTACTTTGTATCATGCAAAATGAATAAATAAATAAAAAATTTATCATTCATAGATATTTAAATATAAATTATTGTTAATAATTAAAATATTTTTCATTAACTAGTTATCATATAAACGATTATTTTAGAAAAATAACTTTCAAATCATCACTTTTCTATGGAGTAAATATAACCTGAAAAGGAGCTGAAGGTACAGATGTTGGTACATGATTGGTGAGAAGATAATAGATTAGAGAAGAGAAGGGATCGGACGCCATCTTTCTGGAACCTATGGGCTAAAACATCTTTTTCGGTGGGGAAGGGGGAGGGGGAAGTCTCGTCTTCCTCCACGCTATCCAAAGAATACAATAAATGAACCGGTCGCTGAAGAAACGTATGAGAGGATTTCCGCACGTAAGCGGAAAATACAACCAAACGACGATACTCAAGAGAGTGAAGAGGGCGAGAAATCCATGTAACACGACAAAATTCGAGAGCCAATACAGTTTGGTTACGGTCCCGTAGACGCCTGCCATGAATGCCAGAGTCATTGCGGTAAGAGCTACCAACAATGGGATAATTGATAGGAAAATGACCATTCCCGTCACGTTAGGATCATTAATAAGTGTCCAGAAGAGCATCACGATTGCCATGATCGCGCTGTACATGGCTACGGAGTTGCTAATCACAAAGACATTGTACATGGCTTTGTGGAGCAATGCGGGAGTCCAGCATTTGTGTCACCATAATATCCTCCAGGAACGGAAAAACCAGAAGCGAAAGCGACAGAGGCTGTAAGTGTCGCCACGACCAAGAGAATACTCACGGGGTCCTTGACCACACCCGTTCCCGATGGTCCCAATCGTTTTGGTGGGCTCTGACCAGTACCAGGAGGCTTGCAGATACGTAATCCCCAACTTCTTTGATGTTTACCAGAAATCAAAATTATCCGTATTAACCTCTGCAAGCAGCAAGTCAAAGAATAAATGAAGAAATCAAAACATTATGATTTTGGCGACTAAATTATAGATCTGGCTAATTGACATGCCTCATCAATTATTTATTCTAGTTCCGTCTCTGATTGGTATAACAATTTGCGATAAATGATTATCCGTGAAAAAAGTGTAAAAGGTCGTACCTACGAGAATGAATGACTATGTGCTAGGTCTTGCTCTATCATGTCGAGAGCCGTCATGTTACTATAATTGACCGAACTATGATTAATTCTTCTATCTCGTGCAAGAAGCAAGACTGAAGGATGGCGATGCGACACGGCCACATGCAGAGGCGTATTCCTTTCTAAATCTCTTGCATATATGAGGTGACTGAAATGGGGATTATTCAGTATGTGTTTGACAGTTGCAGGGTGTCCATACTGCGCTGACACGTGAAGAATGTTTTGTCCCAGCCCAGTTAGAAACTCTGCAGGGTCTGACCATCGTCGAAGTAGCTCGTCGACGATCTGGGCGTGACCCATCATGCAGGCAACATGAATAGGAAGATAACCAAACGTGAAGGCTTGCTCCAGGGCATCTGTTCGGTAATGTTGCATCAAGAATTTGACTCCTTCAAGATAATTGGTGTGCGCTGCTAAGTGGAGTGGAGTGCCCTGTTCCGAGTCTCTCAATTGAAATAGCCACGGCTTTCTTCCCTGCATCTCTTTCAGCATATCTAAAACCAATACAAAAATTTAGTCATATGGGATGAACACAAGTTTGTAATTTTTCAATAGGGGTTGATCCTGCTCTAGATGATCCCAAGTATCGGGAGTTGTCTCACGATCTTGCCCAGAGTAGTCAGCTATCAAACCATGTGAGCACGTGACTCATTAAACTAGACTTTCTTTGTGAAAATCGTTTTTTCCATCAAGAAGGGAAATGTACACGCAACCATTTCCTTGTCCCTTTGTCGTCTATGCCAAATATACCCCACACACAGACATTTGCACATCAATACCAAGAACTAAGCCACGCTTCCACAATCCAACGGGGTATCAGAACTCCAAAAATTATCGGGAAACCAAATTGAAAATACGAAAGAGTGACCAAGTAGATCAAAGAATTAGCGAGAGCACGACAGTAGGGTTTACCCATTCTCCGGTACACAATGGCAACGTGAACGGGTGACATGCCGAAGTCATCTTTAGTCTCTAATATCCTCTTGTCTTCACCGTCGTTTGGTACTGTCAACAAGACCTTGAGAACCTCTATGTCCTCTGTTTCGATTGCTACGCACCATGGTGACTTGCTTTCCTTATTCTGACGATACAGCGGATTGGGGTCTTCTTTAAGCAGTTTACGGATCACCGTATAATGACGGTTCCTCACAGCCTCGTGCAGAGCGGAGTTGCCGTTTTGGTCAGCGCATGTTAGGTCCCCCCCCGTGAAGGAGAAGTTCCACCGCTTTGGCAATCCCGGCTCTAGCTGCAATGTGCATTGGCGTCTCTCCTTTGGAATTCTTACAATAGATCAAGTGCTTAGGGACAAAATTGATGATTGCTCTGACATTATCACCATTCTCTGTATTCCAATGATGGTAGGTTAATTTGAGCGCGAAAGTTTGAGAATTGTAAAATGCACTACCACAACCTTTTTGATATACCTGCTGCAGCAGCATGAAGCAGTGTATTCTTGGCGGGGCTGCATCGCCGGAGAAGGAAGGCAACGAAACTCTTTCATTGTCGCAATGATCCTCCAGGGCTTTGATGAACTTGTCCACGTCCCTTCCCGCGGCCAAGTATAGCTGGGGATCCAAAATATTGTCGGGTTGTTGCTGGTCCAGGTTGGTCCTGTTTAATAATGCTTCCAGTCTCTGCCTTCTCTGCCTCCACATCTCCTGGTGCAGGCCATCAGCCATCTCTCCGTGGGTGATTATGGCCTGTGACTTTGAGCGAAATGCCCTGGTGCGTCCTAGGAATCAAATTCAGCAGAGTTACAGCGACCAAGTCGAGTACAACCAGATTGGCCTTAATGAACCTACCCAACCCACATTTTACTGTTGTGTTAAATTGGTCTCCAATGCGCATATTCATCTCTTTTTTCTCTCTTTATGGATAAATAATTGACTGATGGTGAAGGACGGGTCCACTTTCTGCCACAAATGTTTCTTAGGACGACCAGAAATAAGAAGGAAAATATCTTTTTAGGAATGGCAAAATACACTTTGCCCATGTGAAAATTGCATTGAATTAATTTTATCCCTTAACAGTGATTGGATAGTAAAGGAGATCTGGAACAAACTAACGCGTTGGACACAGAGAATATTTTACATCTACATTGGTACTGGGGGTAAATCTGTTTTTTTTTTTTTTTTAACAAAGTTACTTTTCCACTTTCTCGTGAAATTTTTAAAATTATTTCAAAATATAAAAATTAGAAAAAATTATGCCGTTATATGTGTCAATATTTGTATTTCAAATTTTTTTAGATATTTTACACTGATAAAATCAAATAGCAAAGGAAAAAAAATGAAAAAAGTAAGTTAAAATACTACTAATAACTCTAAACTATGCCTATTATGACAACCATATCCCAAAAAAAAATTGTGTCACAAAAACCTCTAAACTTACATCAGTATGACAAAAGTACCCCCAACATTTACTGAAAATTCTAAACTTCATCCTAAATCCACCAAAAAAAAAATTTGGGGTATTGATACATTGGGTATAGTTTAAGAGTTTCGATGGCACAAAAATTGTTTTAGGGTATTTTGTTACAGGTGGTGGAGTTCAAAATGTTTTGTGATACTAAAAAAAAAATTAAGATATTTATAAGTTTAGGATTTAATTTCAAAAGTAAAAATATTTATAAGTTTAGGATTTAATTTCAAAAGTAAAAATGACACCCCAACAATCCGTTGCCCCATAAAACTATTGAAAGAAAATGCATAAAGCAGTGGTCCGCTCATTGTTGCTTCTTTGTTTTTTTTATTTACGGGTGACGTCACTTAAGCCGCCCGTGAGAAAAAAATTGTTACATAGCTGTGGTAAAGGCTCGTTTGTTCAGAATTACGTCTTCTTTAAAACTTTCTTTTTTACCTTTTTACTGAATTTTAAATTTCAAAAAGTTATATAACAAGAATATGAATTTATATTTCAATATTTATATGATGTGCAAATTTTAAGTGATAAAAAATTTTAAAAAAAAAAACTCAAAATATGTCAGTTGCAAGATTTATGGTCCATTTATTTCATAGAAATTCTTTAGAAAATATTTTTTTAAAAATGATTGATTATATTGCTTACAAAAATGAATGAAGGAAAAATATTTTCATTTTTCACATAAATATCTAGGCATAAATTGTTGTTGATAATGAACTTTTTTTTTTTGGCTAGTTATTTCAAGCGATAATAATAATCAATTTTAGGAAATTATTTTTAAATAATTTATTTTTTCCAAAACAAACAGAGCCTTAAATTAAATATACAACTAAAAGCACATAGTCATCCCACGGCAAATGATGCCCAAAAAGTATGGCCCGCACAAGAATACACAACAAAAATGAAGACCTTCACGCCAACAAGACCAGAACTACCATCTACAGCTGAAATACTTAGCCATGACCAGAAAGAGAACTCATAAATCACAAGAAAAAAGCTGATCGAACCAAAACAAAGCCGCTCACTACCCTCTTCGGAACGAACACAATGTCTTCTCTCCCCCTCTCTCTCTCGCTCTGTGATCTCTCTCTCTCTATCCTGAAAGCAAAGCCGTGAGGAAGGGGAGTGGAGGGAAGGGAAGTATTTATTGACGAGGAGAGGGCCCACGGGCCTGTCGTCCTCTTTCTTCACGTGGGATTTGAACCAGCGTAGACATATTGCCAACGAGGGAGGGGAGTATCTATTGACGAGGAGAGGGCCCACGGGCTTGTCGTCCTCTTTCTTCGCGTGGAAGATGACGACGGAGTGAGAGAGAGAGACGACTAATTAGTAGAAGAGAAGTAGATACAAATGAAATGCGAGTGAAATTCGCGTGAAATTAAGGGTGGGTTTGTTGGATTTTAATTTTCAAACACTTTCTTTGCCAAACCCACTTCGTTCTCGTCCGTAAACTCAAAAAAGTAATCCATTCGACATAACCTTAAAATGTCACGAAGTATGTCCAGGCGTGTAGTTTTGATCAGCGCCCAATGCCCAGTACTCGGACATAACTATTTGTTACATTTTAGATCACTCACGAATTTCCTCATCAATGGATCCACAAGTGACACACACATCGCCATTTTGGAGAAATTTGCCTTGCCCTCGGTCCTCAAGACAGAATAGGATTGCCTGTTGTCACAAAGATGCACTACTAGATACTTGTTTTCTTGATCATCAGTACGCTTGAATTGGTAATATCGCTATGACTTAAATTCTGGAATTGTATCCGTAACATTATTTCCAGATTTTCACATAGCTCTTTTAGACCCCAAACTCTTATTGGCGTTGAAGGTCCAGCCGATTACTGGTGCTCTTTAAACTCCAAATTTTACAATGTTGATAATAATACATCGCGAATATGAGCCTGTAAAGATTCGAGATGAGCCTGTAAAGGAAATCTTATCCATGTGAATTTCCTAATACAGGTAGGTTTCTTAAAAGGGTATATGATGGAGTTTTATTCGGTTATTACAAATTAGGGCAAACATGAGGAGATTTACAATTTAATTTTTGTGAGTTTTCTGCGAGAGATATACATTTATGGGCTTCCTTTGAGTAATATGGGGTTGGGATACTGTTAAGTGATTGAGCGATTGTAAACTTCGTATTCTCTATATTCATAAAGGCTGGGCTTGGCGATCAAGATGGAATTTTGGACAGGATATGACAAAATCTACATTTAGTGCTTACTTATGATAGGATAAAGTCAAATATAATATAAGAGAATATAGACTTGGATCAAATTATTCGATAGGGAAGGTGGAATAAGGTGGACATGATTTGTAATATCCGTAAAAAGGAAAATTATTTTTCTCAAATAATAAACCTCTTAAATTAACAAACTTAAAATTATATTTCAACATAAATAATATTTAAATTCTAATGTAAGAAATTCAAAATAACAAGAAATAAAATTTATTTTTTAAATATAATCTTATTTTTATTTATATATTCAAATTTAATTTTACCTTATAATATAAATTCAATATATAAATATATATTTATCACATATTTTAGGTGTTTTGGTGTTTTAGGTATATTAGTAGAGTTTTCTATTTAATAAAATTTTATTAGAGAATGATGGAAGGAGAAGAAGCAAATAAAAAAGAAATTAATTAAAAAAGAGTGGAATATAAAATAAAAAAGCAAATAAAATAAAAAGTAAACAAGAGTGTTGTAAGAGATTTCTACCATCTCCATTTATAAAATTTATGGTTTATTATATTGATAGACCACCCAACAATATATATGATGTGATGTGAATATATTCAACTTTATTACTGTAATCATCAAACAAGTAGATGGGATAAATCAAATTCCTCTGGATTTCATATTTGATCCTTTCATGTGCTATCTCGATTAGAAATCTAGACGATAGAACATACGCTGGGGTTTTTTTCGTTGTTGACTGCCCCCATGACCCCGATGCTTGGACCAAAACCTAAATCTCTAGTGTCCTTAGTTGATTCCTCTAGTGATCTCTTTTTCTTGTTTTAGCGTTAAATTATGAATCTGTTAACTTTAGCATTATTTTCACAGCAATTGATATAAGAGTTAAAGTTATGGTTTCTATAGTTGATTTGGAGTTTTGTTAGTGTAATCACTATTTGGAAACCTTCTGCTTGCAATTATGTATAAAGTAAGGGTTGAAATTGAGAATTTCAACAAAAGTGACTACTTTGGGCTATAGATCATTAAGATGCGTAGCTATCAACAACTTAGGATTTGGCAAAGATTGTGGGATGGCAAAGATAAATTGCCAAAAACGAAGAAAGAGGTTGATAAGGTAGTGTTGTTTAATAAGGCGAATGTCATAATATTGTTGAATATGTTGGATAAGGTATTGATTGTGGCTGAAGAGAAGAGGCTACAACATTGTGGACAAAACTTGAGGCACTTTATCTAATTAAGGATTTGAATAATCAAGTGCATACACTGAAAATGATATTTTGACAAGGTGGTTGAAAGCACGTTCACAAGAGTTTAACAAACTCATGATTGACTTGAAGAACATTAATAAGGTGTTGCCTAATGAGAAATAAGCATATGTAGTTGGCATCACTACCATATTCTTTTGAGCAATTTACCAATTCATTACTACTAAGGCACACAAAAATTATTTGGGAAGAGGTAAAGTCCTCCTTATTTCTAAGGAATGGCAAAAAAAGGTATGAGAAGATAACTTAGCGCAAGATATATGTTTGGTTATCCGGTGTAGAGATGCATGACAAGAGTCCAAAAGTAACACATGAAATAACAGGTCTAAATCGAGGTCCAATGTTGGAACTTTTCGATCATATGGCACTAAAAGAGAGATTGTTTGAAGTATGAGGGCAAAGGATTTAAGGTGGAGTTTGCATGCGATTGGTAATATTGTTACTACAATAGATAATAGTTCCAATGATGCCGATGAAGTGTTAGCATTCACCATGAGTTCATCAAGTGATAATTGAGTGCTTGACTCTGAATGTTCTTATCATGTGACTTTCTCATAGAAACTAGTTTACCACCTATCATTGCACAAAGGGTGATAAGGCGTTTAATGGGAAACTATGCTGCTTGTGAAATGGTACGTATTGGAATGGTTTAGATTAAGATGCACAATGGAATAGTGAGAGCGTTGACTGACATGAGGCATTTATAAGATCTAAGAAGGAAACTTATCTCATTAAGTGCTCTTAACTAGTTTGAATAGTGGATCTTTGTTGAAGGTATGAGATTTGAGTGTCTCTCGAGTTGTTCTTACAGTGATGTAGGGAGATAGACTACTGGTCTTATCTCCACTAGGGAAAGACAATGGTTAGCTCATTTGTTAAATTCTTTGAGACTTCAAGTCAAGACCTGACATAGTTGTGACACATGCGACTTGGACATATGAGGTCACCAAATTGAGAAGTTGGACTTTGGCAAAAACTGCAACATCGTAGTCAAGAGAGAGTGAAGTTCAATACGGCAATTCATCAAATCTCAGAGATTATAGGCGGCAGATTAGTTATAAATGTGAATAATGTTGGAATTCCTTCCAAATGTTGGTCACTATTGTTACAACGTTCTTCAGTAGCGGGAACAACACTTGTTGACGTGGATGAAGGAACAGTTATGGATAAGAGAGATTCTACCCTAATTTCCTTAATGTCCATATTATGTCGTTCATTCTCCCACTAATTTGATTATTTTATCTGAAGAATGCATTATTAGTAATGATGGAACCTGAAGTTAGTTTGTTGTTTCATATATTTCATATATTCACATTGGGGATCTAGAGATGCCTTCTTGTGGTTCCCGACATATACTCCCTTAGTGGCCTCAACAACCGGCCCACTATTCCTATTGGCTCTCAAGAGTTATCATTTCTTCAATGAATAAAAATGATGAAATAAAATAATTGATATTATTAGAAAAATAAAATAGTTCATTAACCTGGATTCTTCGTTAACCTGGATTTAGCAAAGCGCTTGGTTGTTGCCTTCCAGGCATTATGCGGTGAAGGATCGTTCTATTCACTACTTCGCTGTCCCTTCTAGATATTCTGCGTGCTTCGTTGTTGTCTTCTGGGCATCGTCTGTCGGGCGTTCTATCTTGATGTTGAATGGAGTCAACCCACATGAGCTGATATTATTTTAATTCATGCACCGGCAATTTAGTTCGCCCGTGCTTCACATGGAAGTATCTTTAACGTTCATATTGTTGTCTTTTTTGGCCAAGACATTAGTATTGTATCTTAAACCAAGGAAAAAGAAGGAAAGAAAACATGATAGACTTGCGAAATAGATTACAGGAGATAATTGATCTAGAAATATACCTGATCACCATGAGAATAAGAGATTTTCGTAATATTGAAAGTAATTGGTCTAAAAAAATTTTAGTCCAATTAAAGTGGAAAACAATATGGAATAAAGGAAGGGTAAATGTCTCTGTGACAACCTAAAATTCGAGCCCTCTGAGGGATGAATGAATGTAAATTTTGTTAATACATTGTTGGTTGATCTCACTCGGAATTGATGACTCCTAAGATACTGACCTTGAGGGGAAAGGATAATGAGGACAGAACTCGTACGACTAAGGGACTTGACCTGGGAAAACGACTTGACCATGAGACTTGCGTGAGGACGATCCTGTAGATAGGTAAGCCGATTCCAAGGACGACTAGAAGTCGATTCGCGGACAGAAGAACATAATGGAACGACGGGTGATTTCGTTTACTGTTATCGAACTCGCGAACGACCCTATGTCGATCATCAGTAATCGTGTACTTTGAAATAAGAATCTATTCTCCGCAATTTCATGTAGTCAAGGATGTCCATGTATCGAGATGTCTTGAACGTGGTTTGATACGAGTCGGTTACGCGTGAATCCTCGAAGTCACCTGTCAGTCTAAGTTGTACCCAAAATGGCATTAACGCGAAATTGACATGGCATGAGAACTAAAGATTGGACTTCAAATTATCAAGAACGTCCGGGACAGAGTTTGGATGAAGCTACTTCGTCAGTCGACAGCGCCAGTTAAGCCGAGTTTTTGGAAAAGGGAATTTTCGGACCAAGGAAGCGAGCCCATGAGGAAGTGGGCCGGGCCAAGCCAGCGTGGGCCTTAGGCCTAAGGTGGGACAGCCACCATGATGGGCCCAAAGCGAGCAAGTGAGCCCATTGGACCCAATCCACTATTTTCTCTTCCAAGTCCATTACCTAGCCTTAAGCCCATTTGAGCCCAATCAATTCCCAAGCCTGTTCCTATTTATTTCCAAGTCCATTTCTTAGGCCCGCCCATCAATTTTGGCCCAAGGGCAAATTGAGAATTTGCGCAAGGTGGAAATGACCATTTTGCCCCTAAAAGCAAGTGGATAAGGCAAAAGGAAGAGAGAGAAGATGATGTCATTGCATGGGGACTTGGGGCAAGCCTTTATGGCCTTCTTGGAGAGTGCACCAGCCCTCACTTCACTCTCTCTCTCCTCCTTCAGCTCTCTCTCTTGATTGGACCCCTCTCTCTCCCTCGTTTTTTTCCTTTCTTCTTCCTTCTGCTCCAGCAGACCTTCTTGTGAAAAGCTGAGTTGATTGTTGTCTTTCTGTGCGAATCAATTCTCGTGCCACCCACCATTGTGCTCAAGACACCCGATCATCCGCCCGACTTGGCCATTCGCTGGTCGGAGCCGCCGAATGACCCGCCGGCCGGCCAAAAGCCAATGCCAGTCTGACCATCTGGCCCTGTTCTGCTCCAACTAACCTTTCTCCGAAAACCCGAGTTAAAATTTGTCTTCCTGTGAGAATCAGCCTCTGTGCCACCCACCACAAAGGTGTCCGGGAGGTCCAGATCCGTACGGAAGGACTTTGCCGCTCGCCTAATGGAGCCGCCGACCGACCCGCCTGCCGGCCAGAAGCCGTCACTTGTCGGACTGCCTAGAGTCCGCCCGGTTTTGCCCATTTTGCGATTTCCGCATGTTTCCTCCCCTTTTGACCTAGCTTCCACCCAGCCCAGCCACTAGTAGGTCCCCCTCGACCCCCAAGTGCCGCCGATCGTCGGCCAACCCCTCGCCGAAGCTCCGATCAGCCGCCCATCTCCTTCTCCTCCTCTGCAGTCCAGTTTTTGGGAGTTTCAGTGGGAGTCCAAACTGTGGTTGCTGTTCTGAGCTTGGGACCGCCTTGGATTGTCGTGGTAGAGGTCCCATACGTAGCCACCGTTGTTACCATCGTGTCCGTGTCTCCGGCCCATTTAACGGGTGAGTTTAGCTCCTAATCCTTTGATTAGTGCCTAAACTTGCTTAGGAGGTTAATGATATTTAAGGGTTGCTTAGATTAGGCTAAGTATGGTTGAGATGGTTAGATTAGTCTAATTAGAAGTTAATTAGATTATGTGGTTGATTAGCTTAGTAGATGATTAATTAATGCTAATTAGCAATTAGATTAGTGTAAGCTTAATTCGGCACTTAATTAATTATTAAATTATTAAATTATTAAATTATTTCGAATTTATACTAATTTATATTATTTAATTAATTTAGTAATTTATTTAATTATTAATTATTTTTCGGAAATTACACCTGGATAGCCGATTGTTAGAATGTCGTGATGATTGTTGTGATGTGGTTGGATTATACAATTGATTGTTGGATTGTGAAATTGAGTGGTGATTGTGAAAATATGGTATTTATTTAGAAAATACCGGGTATCGGGTGGACGATACTCCTATGTGAAATGCCGTCACCGATGCGTGTCGGGTAGATTATGCCTGTGTGGCCATAGTTAATAGGAGTGCATGATAAGCGGTGCCTGTGTGACCGTATTGCTGTGTGTCGGGTAATCGTGCATGTGTGGCGTAGATCGTGCATGTGTGGCCGTATTATTGTATGGCGGTAATCGTGCATGTGTGGCAGTAATCAATTGGAACGCATGATAAGTCGTGCCTGTGTGGCCATATTTCTGTGTGTCAAGTATCATGCCTGTGTGGCCGAAATTAATTGGAATGCATGAGTGGATCACATTGTTTATGGCACACACGCATGAATCGATAACGTGCAGGGTGTGGCAATGGCCAGGTGAGATCGCTTGTGACGCGACTCGTATGTGATTGATGAACTGTATCATCTAATGGCCATGTGCATCACGTGTATCGTGCTGAGTGATATCGTGTAGGGTATGGCATACCGGGTAAGGTTGCATGTGAATCGATTTATTGATTGTTGGTTGTCAGGTATTGGACTTATTTGTGGGGTGGTTCTAAAGAGATACCCCGAGTTGAGTTGGTGTCCTAATCGAGGGACTAGGGGGAGGACTCACTGAGATTTATATCTCACTAGTTATTGTATAACCATTTTCAGGTCCCTAGCGTAAAGAACCAGGAGCTTGAAGCAGAAGGGTCAGGAGCATAGGTGGCTTAGTAGTTCTTTTGAGATAGACCTTCTGTATAAGAACCTGAGGCGTTTATAAAAGTATATTTGACTTGAAATTGGTTGTCCTACTTTTCTATCCCATGTATGTTGTTGTCAGGGGATTAGTTAATACGCTTCCGCATGTGCAATAAAATGAATGGGTCGGCGACGCGTCCTGGGAAAGTCGCAAAATTTTATTGACCAAGGAAGGGGATATTGTGTGTTCGAGGTTCAGGGCGTGACAGTCTCTTTATCCATAATTGCTCCTTGATCCACGTCTACGAGTGCTGTTCCAGATACTGAAGAACGTTGCAACTATATTGAACAACATTTGGAAGAAATTCCAACGATATTCACACATATAGCTTGGATTTGTTTTATTTGTGCTCTTCATCATTGATTGTGCTCGTCTCACGTATGTACGGGCACTGAATATGATCGGTGTTATCTCACGTATGTACGGGCAGTGAATATGATCGGTGTTAAGGACCTGTGACTTGACTTTTGGATCAGACCATAATTGCCCGCATATTTCTTCATACAGCATCAGCATGATTAAAATTTCCACGACTCTTCCATTCACACATGTAGCTTTGATCCGACCTCAATACAGCTCAAGATTTCGAGGGATGACAGTGAATTTTAAAGTGATGCTAATTGAATGAAAACAAAACGCTAAATGCCAACTGCCAACTACCTATAGTGGGCCTAGGATATGAAATTATAGAAAGAATTGAGTCAATCTTTCCGCATTGACTCAAACATAGAAGCGAAAATGTATGATGGCTCGTATTCACATTAGAACCAAGATTCTGCCGAATCAATTGACATTTAGGAGCCAAAATGATGAGGAGAGTTGATTTAGGGTCCGTTCGTTTTGCGAAAAATATCACATTTTCAAAAAATGTTTTCGAGATAGCCAATTTAAAAAAAAAAAAGACTATATTTTTCAATATTCGACTGAAATTTAAAAATGGAATGGAAAATATTTTCCACTGTTCGTTATCTAACTTGATTTTTGGAAAAAAACTTACCAAAATTTTTTTTGATTGACCAAAAATATATTAATTTTAATTTATATATTTTTAAAAAAAATAATTTTTAATAATTTTTATTTTTGAAGGGAAAGAAAAGCTTCACTACACCAGTTTTCCCGACTCAAGCCGCAATGTGCAGCGGGGTCTCTCCTCTGGAATTCTCACAGGAGATCAAGTGCTTAGGGACGAAATCAATGATCGCCCTGACATTATCATCACCCTCTGTATTCCTTTCCTTTCAGGTTAATTTGAAAGATCGGAATTTTAAAATGCATGGTCGCACCCTTTTTAATATACCTGTGGCAGCGTGAAGCAGTGTATTATTGAATGGGCTGCATAGCCCTAGAAGGACAGGCAATGACACTCTTTCCTTGGCACAATGATCCTGGAGGGCTTTGATGAACCTGTTGACGTTCGCATCCTTTGCGACCGAGAAAAGCGGGAGATCCATAATCTTGTCGGGTTGTGCAGGATCGTGCTTTCACTGGCTTGGATCGGCCCCGTTAACGCTTCCGTCTCTGCCTTCTCTGCTTCCAAATCTCCTCCTGGTCACCTATTGACAACTCCACATCCATCACTCTGTATGTGACTTTGAGTGAGTTGCCCTGGTGTCTTGCTGGGACTCAAATTTAGCAGATTTATAGCCACAAGTCGAGTTCAACCTAACTAGCTTTAACGGACCACCCAGCCACATTTTACCGACAGGTCCACTTTCTGCTACAAATATTTCTTTAGGACGACCAGTAATAAGAAAGAAAAAAAAATTCCACTTAATAATATTATTACTATCTCTCTCATTTTGTAGAGTTGTCTTCTACCGCCATGGTAGTTCCTGTCATCAAACCCTAATAGCAAAGTTTACTTTCCTTCTCCATTTCCGTGTTCCTGACTGATTTGGAAATGGAATTCGACTTTGTTGATCGCCCATCTACTCCCTTCCCCCCGCAATTTCAGTCCACGGTTACAATCCATAATCTCATCTGTTAATCCCTTGTTTTTTCTAGAATTGGCAAGGTCGGTGGCTTTCTTCAACCGCCCAATTTCCATTATCAAGAACTCCATCTTTCTCCTTTTGTTTGCGACTAAAACCCAATTACACTCCTGTTCGGGCATCTATGTCATCTTTACATTTTGGGTTCGGGATAAAGCATAAGATGGAACTTCTTCCCGACTGGTTTGCCCTTCGCATGTCCCTTTGACACTGGTTTTTCTGTTGATCTAGGAGTCTTTCTGCTTTCCCACAAGTAAGTGGTGCAATTGGACTGTTCCTATTTAGCCTCTGCTTTTCCATCTCTCTCTGTCGTGTGTGGCTGCTTCTCGCCTTGGAATGGCTTGTAGTGAGCTGGATGAATCTACGCGTCTGGCTGCTTTATGTGCTCAACTGGGTCGCCTCAATACGGAGCATCAACTGGAAGTCTGGGATGACGATCCTTCCCCTGAATTATTAGAAGAATGTCGACCCACATTAGTACGTAAAATCTTTTCTAATCCGACTATCAACTTTCAAGCATTCCAGAGTACTTTGAAGAGGGCGTAGCGGACTGAACAAGTTGAAATATCCCAGAGAGAAACAGGCCTATATGTGGCAAAATTTAAATCCTATTCGGACAAAGAGCGGGTCCTCAAGGGAGGCCCTTGGCTGTTTTCAGGCCACCTTGTCATGTTAAAGCCGTGGCAGCCCAATACCCCTTTACACTGTTATGATTTTTCAACCTGTGCTTTCTAGGTACGAGATATTTGGTTTACCATTAGAATGGACCACGAACAAATGATCAAAAAAACAGTTTAGGATATGAGACGAGTTGTAGAAGTTAGAATTGACTCTAAAGAAGGGACTATGTTACGGGCTGGTCGAGCTCGAGTTGAGTTAAATCTCCAAGCACCTTTGAGAACAGGGAAATTGATTCGGCTAGATGGCAAAATTCTATGGCTTGATTTCTGCTATGAGCGCCTATCTCAATTCTGTTACTCTTGTGGAAAATTGGGTCATTATGCTATGTCTTGCAAGGATATTCCATATGTCGATGCTAAATTCGAAGGACGGGACAAAATGACTTACGGACAATGGCTTAGGGCTGAGGTAAAAGAATGCAGTCCTTACTGGTGCACTTTTTACTCACCACAAAAAACTACCGAACAGGATGCAGCAAGTATACTTGAAACGCCTCCATCACAATTTTCAGAACCTGCCCCTGCTGTAGCTTCGAAGACATGAGGCAGCAGATACTACTAGTAGTCCAGACTCATTGGCAGCTCTCCAGGTCAAGGACACTTCTCAACGACCTGTTAAAGAGACAACAGTGAAAGAGACATCCCTCCACACTGCACTCATTCCTATAGCAGTTAAACAGAAGGGTATTCAGAATCCTTCCACAGATACTCATCAAAATAAGAAGCTGAAAAGTTCCAGATTGACACCGAAAGTGGTTGTCACCAAAAAACAGAAGCGACATTGTTCTTATAACACTACAGGTTTAATACTGGAGAACCTAGATGACTCTAACCTTATGGAGACCCCTGTTTTTGTTGCAGGTGAAGTTGGACATTGGGCTTCGGTGGCTGGCCCTCAACAGCCACCACCTCACAAATGAAGATGATCTGCTGGAACTGTCAGGGATTGGGTAACTCCTTGACAGTTCACACTCTTAAGGCCATGACGGCCAAGGAAAAGCCCTGTATAGTTTTTTTGTCGAAAACCAAGAATACTGAGGTGATGGTCCGAAGGCTTCAACGTCGCCTTAATTTTCCTAACTCTTATATCATCAATCCTAGAGGCCTGGCGGGAGGGATGGCGTTATTCTGGAATAGTCAGGTAACTTTAAATGTGCTCCGCTCAACGTAGGGCTATTTGGATATGCTCTACACAGATTTCCAAGATGATCGGACTATGCGTATAACTTGAATTCATGCTCCATATGTGTAGTACAATCACCAACTATTTTGGGATGAACTTCGGGAGATAAGCTATGTTAACACATTACCTTGGTTATGTGTGGGGGACTTCAATGAAGTCCTCTATCCCTGGGAAAAGATCGGAAAGAGACAAGTAGATCCCAATAGAATGTTATCTTTTCGAGCTGTTCTTAATGATTGTTCTATTATGGAGTTACCGAGTAAGGGCTGTAAGTTTACCTGGATGAACAATCGTACAGGTGTCGGGCGATGTGTACGATGGACTGGCGAGTCTTATTTCCTGCCGCTGAGGTTTATGTGTTGCCTGCTGTTGGGTCTGACCACAACCCATTGATTCTCAACTCTTCAGCATCCTATAAAGCCCAAAGGAAATCTTTTACTTTTGAAGTTTTCTGGGATGAAGATGAAGAATGCAGCGAAATAATATCAGCAGCATGGAACTCAGTAAGGGTTCATGGATCCAACATGATTTCAAAGTTACAGCATGTTTCTGCAGTCCTAACTAAGTGGAGCCGTTTAAAATTCTCCAGAGGTGATCTTAAAATTGCTTATTTACAGCAACAGCTTCACCAAATTACAAATCAGCAGCATGCACATTATAATAGAGAGGACGTAACTAAGATCAAAGAGGAAATAAGACAGATTTGGAAGCAAGAAGATCAATACTAGGCCATGCGATCTAGAATCCAATGGTTAAGGTGGGGCGATAAAAACACAAGATTTTTTCATGCGACTACTCTTCAGAGAAGGCAAAGAAATCGAATTAGCATGCTTCAAGATGATCGCCATCAATGGATCCGAGATCCTAGTACTTTACAGGTAATGACATGCAATTTCTTCTCTGGCTTATATACAACAGTGGGTTATCGAAATTACAATCCAATCATTCAACAATGCCCACAGGTGGTTACCAGCGAAATGAACATTGCTTTACTGGAAGAGGTTAATTTAGAGGAGATTCGTCAGGCTACTTTTCAGCTAGGGTCCACTAAGGCCCTAGGCCCTGATGGTTTCAATGGAATATTTTATCAAACTCATTGGGAGGTTATCAAAGACGATCTTGTTCTTCTAGTTAAAAAAATTTTTCAGACAAGACAGATGCCGGCTAATCTGAACCGCACTATTCTAGCTTTGATTCCCAAGACCTCTCATCCAGAAAGACTAGAGCACTACAGACCAATCAGTCTCTGTAATTTTGCATACAAAGTCATTTCGAAGGTGATCGCCAACCGCCTCAAACCTTGGTTACCTAAGCTGATCTCTATGGAACAAACTGCCTTTGTCAGTGGCCGACAGATCTAAGACAACATCTTAATCTTTCAAGAAGTTCTTCATCAATTTAAAACACGAAAGGGGACAACAAAATTCAATGCAATTCTCAAGACTGATATGCAAAAGGCATATGACAGAGTCGAATGGGATTTTCTTCGGGACTATTTTCTACAAATAGGCTTCCATCCAGTGTGGGTACAATGGCTAATGCAATGCATCACTACTACGTCTTATAGTATCAGGTTTAATGGTGAGCAACTTCCTTATATCTATCCTACACGTGGCCTAAGACAAGGTGACCCTCAATCACCATATATATTCATTCTGGTAGCGAATGTTCTGTCAATGTTGATCAGCCAAGCTGTCACTATGGGACAAATAAAGGGTATAAGATTGAATAGATGGTGTCCTACCCTTTCCCATCTATTTTTTGCTGACGATGCAATTTTTTTCCTCGACGGCAGCATTCGAGAGTGTCAAAACCTTGCTAACATTTTAAATCAGTATTGTGTAGCTACGGGCCAAAGGTCTGGTATCTGGGCATCCCCTCTGACTGGGGTCGTTCCAAGAAGGACATGTTTTCGTGGATTCTAGCGCGCATTCACTCTAAACTAGAAGGATGGAAAGAAAAGCTCATTTCCAAGGGAGGTAAGGAAACTCTTATCAAGTCTGTCATTCAGGCGATCCCGCAATATGCTATGTCGGTATTCAAGTTACCCTTGTCGCTTTGTAAATCTATAGAGAAGAGCATTGCAAGATTTTGGTGGAAAAATGATATGCATAGAGCAGGAATACATTGGAAGAACTGGGATATCATCAAAGGCAGTAAGGATCAAGGCGGGCTTGGCTTTCGTGATCTCATTGATTTTAATAAAGCCATGCTTGGCAAGCAAGTATGGTGGTTACTTCAACAACCTGAAGCTTTATGGAGTCAACTACTTAAAGGTCTGTTTTTTCATTCTACAGAATTCAAATCAGCGACTAAAGGAAGTCGATCGTCGTGGGTTTGGCAGAGCATTCTTACGGGTAGGGATGCTATTCTCCCACACACTAGATGGTCAGTCGGCAATGGGAGGCAAATCAGTATCCGAGAGGATCCGTGGTTACCAAGTGGAATTCTAGGTGGTCCCGCCAATCGAGAGGAACCGAATCTAGTGGCTGATCTAATAGATCCCATCCAAAACAACTGGAACTCACCTTTGCTTCATCGTTTTCTAGATGAGCAGACTGTTCAAGAAATTCTAACCATCCCAACCTCTCTATGTAGAAGATAAGTTACTCTCGCCAGCTACAAAGGATGGTAGACACACAGTAAAGAGCAGCTATCGGATTTTAACAGCCATTTCCAGCAACAACAACAATCAGATGGAATCTACCTCTTATCAGATCCCTAGAATTCTATGGCGCAAAATCTGGTCAATGCGAACGGTCCCCAAATAAGGACCTTTCTCTGGTCTATTTGTCAAAATGCGTAGCTTCCAGAGACAATTTGTTCTGCCGACACATTATTCCTGATCCTTACTGTCAACTATGTAACCAGCAAATTCCAGAAACTTTAGAACATGTGTTCCTACTCTGTTCTTGGACTCGACCTATATGGGCTCATCCACAAATTAATATTGATATTCAGCCTCATCATCTCCATCGACTAGATGCACGGTTCGCAACAAAAATGGTCTCGACAAACAACTCACCTTCTTTAGAAGTCCTTGCCAACGTCTGTTGGCAAATCTGGAAAATGAGGAATGGCTACATCTTCCGCAATCAACGGCTGAATCCATCCCTTGCGGTGGAGGCTGCTTTGACTGAGACTCGCCTCCTCCAGATCGCATCCCCTTCCTCTTCGAGACAAGCTGGTGTAAACCTGAATCCCGCTCACCTCTGGAGACCACCTGATCCGGGTACCTTAAAATGCAATATTGACGCCTCCTTTCAACCAGGAAGTACAGAAGGTGCGATGGCTTCAATATTTAGAGATCATCAAGGAAGACTCACCGAGATCTATACCAGCAGATTCCCAGCCGCCTCAGCTCTGCTTGCGGAGTTCCGGGCCTTCTCCTTCACGATCCAAAGCATTTGCTACGGCAAAGGTATGCATCGGGCGTGGCTTGTGATCGAATCTAATCGTAGAACTATAGTCGACGCCATCACAGGAGGGCGATCGTCGCCATGGGAACTTCGTCCTTTGCTTGCGGAGGCCGTCGATTTGCTGTCTCTTTTCCCTAATCTAACAGTTCGGTGGTGTCCAAGAGAAGCCAATGTAGTTGCCGACTGGGCCATTAAGGCCCAGCGAGTGGAAACTTGGGCCCAAAATTGGAATATCTTCCCTCCTTACATTTTGATGAATCTTGTGTATGCTGATGCCCTTTGCGGCAGGTTGTAAAATGACGCTTCACTGAATATAATGTTTCCTTTGACCAAAAAAAAATATATATATTATTACTATGTTGCTCATCATCCGAATCAGAACAAAGAAATTAAAGCTAAGTCGGATTTCTTTTCATTTTCTCTTTTGAATCGAAAGTTATTTGTCCACTTTCTCGTCATAGTTTCAAATATTATTTCGAAAATTAAGAAATTGGCAAGACAATTCAATCATTATATGCGTCAATATTTGTATATTTGAAAACTGTTTTAGATACTTCACATTCAATAAAAATCATATTGCAAAGCAACAATTAAAAAGAACCGTTAAAAGACCAGAGTTCGTTTACCCAAACAACCAAATTCCCTCATAAAACTTTCAAAAGAAAAGGCTTAAAGCAGCGGTCCGTCCATTAGTGTTCGAAGAAAGATTGTCCAAGGTAATGCACTTCGATGTAGGTCTCGACTAGTCAATCACTGTACAAATTCTCTGCTCCAACCTTGACTTGTGGTGGTATAAATTCTTTAGTTAAAATAGTCATGGCGTGTTTGGTACAAAGGAATCAATCCGTTATCCTTTAAACTTGCTATGTGCATCATCCTCGCGTTCTGCAGAAGCGACGCGTCTCAGTCTTCTTTTCATTTATCAAAGAATAATGTGGGCAATTATGGTGGTAACCGAAATTTAGACACAGAGAGGGGGGCTCGAAGGATCGCAGATTATAAGCAATAGCGGGAGAAAACAGAACTATTTAAAGTCAAAAAAAGGGCCGACCAAAAAAAGAGGCCAAAAAGGGCGATACAGGTTCATAATTTTTCCAAATGCTATTTGCATTTCATCAAAACCTTTTATCCCAAAGCCTCTTGCGTAAAATGCAGCTGCAATTTCCAAAACCTCTCCAAAAAGCACCCAGACGGGGCAAACAAATAAGTAGGAAAGAAGCAAATGCCAGTGAATTCGAGTGAAATAAATAATTGATGATACTGATTGGATTGAACGTGGTCTCACGCCGACAATTACTTGGCTTTTGAATTTTTTTTAAAGCCCCCTAGCAACTATGAGTATGTGCATCTCTAGATGACCGGGTCCAATTCTCGCATTTGAAATTTTTAAAAAAATCATCACAGACCTTATTGTCGGAGACCACAATCTCATTGAATTAAATAATCGCCTTTGTGGGCTCAATGAGCGGTGATAATAACATGTTTCCATTGACAAAATGACAAGCGATTGATGCAAAAAGAACAAGAAATTCATGTAATATTATATTTTCGTTTCTCGATCGGTGTGATGCATTTTACAAGGAAAGTAACACGCGATTGATGCATAATATAACGCACCCAGACGGGGCGAACAAATAAGTAGGAAAGAAGCAAATGCCAGTGAATTCGAGTGAAATAAATAATTGATGATACTGACTGGGTTGAACGTGGTCTCTCGCCGGCAATTACTTGGCTTTTGAATTTTTTTAAAGCCCCCTAGCGACGATGAGTATGTGCATCTCTAGATGACCGGGTCCAGTTCTCGCATTTGAAATTTTGAAAAAATAATCACAGACCTTATTGTCGGAGACCACAATCTCATTGAATTAAATAATCGCCTTTGTGGGCTCAATGAGCGGTGATAATAACATGTTTCCATCGACAAAATGACAAGCGATTGATGCATAAAATAAAAAGAACAAGAAATTCATGTAAAATTATATTTTCGTTTCTCGATCGGTGTGATGTATTTTACAAGGAAAGTAACACGCGATTGATGCATAATATAACGCACCCAGACGGGGCAAACAAATAAGTAGGAAAGAAGCAAATGCCAGTGAATTCGAGTTTAATAAATAATTGATGATACTGACTGGGTTGAACGTGGTCTCTCGCCGGCAATTACTTGGCTTTTGAATTTTTTTAAAGCGCCCTAGCGACTATGAGTATGTGCATCTCTAGATGACCGGGTCCAGTTCTCGCATTTGAAATTTTGAAAAAAATAATCACAGACCTTATTGTCGGAGACCACAATCTCATTGAATTAAATAATCGCCTTTGTGGGCTCAATGAGCGGTGATAATAACATGTTTCCATTGACAAAATGACAAGCGATTGATGCATAAAATAAAAAGGACAAGAAATTCATGTAATATTATATTTTCGTTTCTCGATCGGTGTGATCTATTTTACAAGGAAAGTAACACGCGATTGATGCATAAAATAACGCACCCAGACGGGGCAAACAAATAAGTAGGAAAGAAGCAAATGCCAGTGAATTCGAGTGAAATAAATAATTGATGATACTGATTGGGTTGAACGTGGTCTCTCGCCGGTAATTACCTGGCTTTTGAATTTTTTAAAGCCCCTAGCGACTATGAGTATGTGCATCTCTAGATGACCGGGTACAGTTCTCGCATTTGAAATCTTGAAAAAAACATCACAAACCTTATTGTCAGAGACCACAATCTCATTGAATTAAATAATCGCCTTTGTGGGCTCAATGAGCAGTGATAATAACATGTTTCCATTGACAAAATAACAAGCGATTGATGCATAAAATAAAAAGAACAAGAAATTCATGTAAAATTATATTTTCATTTCTCGATTGGTGTGATATATTTTACAAGGAAACTAACACGTGATTGTACAGTTTTACATAATATTTTAAAAAAAAATTAGATAATAGTTTCAAAAATTTTATTTTTTCCTAGCTTTTTTTCTTCTTCCTTCTACCATGGTCATCCACCAAACATGGCCGAGTGAGGCTAGTCCTCACCTAGGCTGAGGCGACCTCGCCAGATCTTAGCTTAGGCGAGGCCAACCCTTGCTAGGCATTACCTAGGAGAAGGCCATGCTTGGTGATGGCTAGCTCCACCAATGGCGATCAACGGTGACTCTCACCCAGCCATGGCTAACCCGCTTGGCCATTGCTTGTGCCTGATCCCAACAAAAGAAAGAAGAATGAAGGAAAAAATAATGAAAAATAGAGAAAACAAAAAAGTTATAAAATTTTTGAAAAACTATTAAAATATTATTGAAAATTATATACGTCATCGTCGCCGTATCACGGATGACAATTGATATCCATATTAGTGATTTGCAGTCAAAATTAAGTAAATGGACTTAATTGGCAAAATGTGAAAAAATTTAAAACCTAATTACCAAAATTGAAAGGTTTTAAACTGAATTGACAAAAATATAATAAATTTAGAACTTTTTGGATAGTCTTCCCCATTATTGTGATCTAAGCAAAAATAATATATGTTTGACTTGTAGGAGGATTGACTATAATCTAGTATGTTTTTTTTTTCCTTTTGCTTTAATTATGCCTAATGTTATTTTAAAGGAACGCCACGTCAATGGAAACCGGATGAATAAGGGTGTGTATGACAAAATTTCTAGAACGTAAATTGATTTCGGGCCAAAAATTGATTTCTCAATTTATATTTCGAAACGAAGTTAAAAATTTTAGCTTTCCGATTTCTTCTTCAAATCTATTTATGGAATAGAAATCTGTTCCTAAAATAGAAAAATCAAATCGCATTACCAAACTGTTTACATTCCAAACCTCGTTCTAACGCAGAAAACGAAGAAATATAGAAGTAGAAATTTTATCATGCGCGTCCTAAGTCATCCCGCCCCAGGAAATGCTTTTGTGGCCGAAAGTTGGACCGTCAACCTCCATAAAATGATAGCACCATAAGTTAATCATTTTCCAGATAAAAATAAAAGAAAAAAAATAAGAAAGTGACAAAATTGGTTGGGTAAGAGACAAAATAGAAAGTTCTAGGAAGTGGCCGTGGCAGGAGGGTGCCGGCCTCGCGTGTAAGGCCGAGCTTGCAGGCCGAGCCGGCTTATTCGTTCCCGAGCTTGCAATGGTTTTCTTCTTTTGCTCTTGATTATCTTGATGGGCCGAGAAACATTAAGTTTAACAGGCTCAAATTGGGCCAAAAGGTCCAATTGGATTTTACCTTGAAAAGCCCATTGGACCGTTGGCATCAATTGGTTCTATCTATTAAAAAAGGTGGTGAAGGTGTCGTTCATCTTTGTTGTCGTCATGGGTCAATTATATTTAGATATGAGTTAATAATAGTCAGATTGGGCTTCCTTAATGTGATCTCTGTCATTTAAGCAACACAGTCGGTTGCTCCAGGAAACCGAGAGTTACATATCAATCTTAAGCAAAAGTTCAAAGCTTACAATATCCGAGTGAGAGACTCGACTTTCCCCAATTACACAAACCACGGGGATGTGCGGGTGCGGATTGTCTCGGGTAATAATGAAAAGGCATGCTCGAAAGTAACGTGGACGATGATTCAATACGTCTCTTGACCATGGCATGTTGTAATGCTGTGATATCCTTTTCATATTTATTTATTTTTTACTATGTTTATGTACGAGCTACAAAGCTGAGAGATATCAAGTGTTAACGTCATTCTGTACACCCTTAACGCTTATAGAGAAACGTATTTGTTTTCTAATGTAATAGGAATTAATAAAGCAGCTAATTTTTTATGTCAATAGTCGAGTTTCAGTAACTGAATAAATAGTGGACTCGTTTAGATGGGATGCTGCCCAGTCTAGCAAAAGTTTAACTTTTGGATGGAAGCTTTACCACTCGACGATTGCAGGGCTGCATCTGTTTTGTGCGCTCCGGATGCTTCCAATTGCATTGAGATTCCTTGGATTCCATGGTTTAGATGTTTTTGGACGTTATGTCTCGACCAGTAGCCAAACATTCCCATCCTAATGCTTCTTTCTATAAACAAAGAGACGCTGTAGCTACACAAAGTACACACCTACCTTGCACATACAGAGTTTGAGCCACAGGCACCAAGAATCACTTGAAACACATAGCTAGCTGAGCCAGCTCTCATTTCATTATATCCAATGACATTTTCTCCGATATCGGTCTTGCCTATTCCCGTTTGAATGGTATTTCTTCGGTAGACTAGGCTTCCAACATTCCACATTGCTGAAACCGGTGTACCGAAAAACATTCGGCCACGGGGTTGATCCCTGATTTAGGGAATATCAAGATTTGGTTTTCATGTGCTATTTGATAAATTTAGAAATCAATTATATAATGTAATCTTTCTTTGTGTTAACTTGATTTTAGGATTAAATTAGATTAAATCAGAATCTTAGATAGTTTTGTTTGATTTTATTAGTTATCCAGTTAGACTTTAGACAATATGCTAAGAAATTTCTTTCTGTTTTCGAATTATTCTCTATATATAATTTATCAGGTTATTCTCTTTTGCAACAAGCTTTTTCGCTTCCGTGCGCTTTTCGTGTATAGCCCACGTGCCTAGTATTTTATTATGTTATCTTTAGAATTTTTGTGTTTCATTTGTTTTTATGATGTAACGACTTAAAACCAAATCAAGTAATTATGAGAATGCTAGATAGAATTCGTGCCGACGGTACGTTTGCTGCTGTCGATGATGGTCTCTGGTCTGCGGAGTTGCGAACTACTAAGCACGTGCAAAAGGTGTAGATGTTCCTTGGATCATGCAAAACACTGTTAGCATCCGAATGAAATAGAGTATAAAAACCAAATACATATAAATGGAAGATATCTCCTCAAAACAGTTTGAGGAATCTCACTGTAACTATTTAGCAATGTAGACTAATAGTCAGCATGACCACAACACGTGATGAGTAGTTCTTATAACTCATTTGACCTCTCAATTCTTAGTCCAGCAAAGCAAATTAAACATAAAACTTGCACCCATAAGACAGCTATAGAAATTAACTAATTAACGAACCTCATTTAGTGAACAAAACCCTCTTTCCTATATATAAATATATATGTTATAAGTATCCGAGATCATATATCATAAGTGTACATCAATAAATTTATAGGAAACTAGATACCTTGAGAAGAGAGAGAGAGAGTGGATATTACCCTGCACAATTCTCTTAGACCTTATTTTCTCATAACTAGTAGCATTATACATCAATAATATAAAAGAGAAAAACAGACAAAATCATTAATTGGTGAGTTTAGATTTATATCATTATTACATCCGAATTAATAAGTAAGACACACCGATGCTAATGTATTTTCCTGGAAACATTATAGTAAATTGAATGAGACGATTCAATTTTCCTTTCTAATTAATGTAAAGGTATGCGTCTAAGTAATGTTAAGGAAAGTGAAAGGGAATGGAACTTTGTGATGATGCGATACAATTACAAAACTCCACTCTGCCAAACTGTGCTGTTATTTATAGATATAATCGAGTAGAGCTAATCACAAAGCATTTTGGATACACTAAAATTGTAGACATCACTGGTTCTCACCGCTGACAGGCATGCTAGTTAAATCGAAATAGCGACAACTAATGTAACCTAGAAGGAGCTAACGGTACGGACATCGGTACATAATTAGCTAGAAGATAAGATAGATTCGAGGCTGGATCGACGCCATCTTTCTAAAACATGTAAGCTCAAATCATCCGTTCAAGTGGGGGTGGAGGCGTCGTGAGTGCCCCAGACGGATGTAGGTGCAGGTCCTGCAGTCCCACTCTCTGCAAGGTCTCCCCCAAAATATCAAAGGACGAAAATATCCTGTTGGTCGAAGAGGCGACCAATGAGAGGAGGCTTGCACTTAAACAACAAAACTGTTGGAACTCAAGTCGGCGGAAGACGACTTACCTCTATCCAATGCGCAAACAATAATTAACCTCGGGAACAAACATTGATTTGCGGATGAAACACGAACAATATTAACAACTTTTGGTCTGAATGTAATCACAAGGAAAACATCCGATTTCCACAGCGTAAATGCCGATTGTTCTTGTAAAAGAGAAATGGAACGCCTTCTCTTTCCTTTGATGGAAATGGGACAAGAAAATTGTAACACTTTCTTTCTGAGCGTACATTCTGCCAACTGCCCCAATGGTTGTCTTCAAGAGTCTTTTATATGACTCCCTCACACCCTTTCAAAGGTGTCTTTCCGTCGTAGCGTATCAAGATGAAACGGTGCGTTCCAATCGCACTCCATCATGGACATATTAATAAAATACTACATCTCCCACTCGGACATGATGGGCTTGATAGCACTCTATTAAGAATATAAGGCATTCAACATTCCTCAACTTTACAAAACAATTCATACTGGCAAATAAGCCGTGCAACCAGTGAGCACACCTGCACTTGGGAGCTCAAATTATGCACTTGTTAGGGATGACATAATGGCTACAACCCTAAAAAGAAATAAACAATCGATGTCTCACAGTGCCCCAAACATATTTTGTTACATCAATCCAAGTATATCTATCCCTTAAAGGCTATACTTGATTATTCTCAAAACATCATGTATTTACAATTATATCCACAACCACAGAAGGCGATATAATTGGTTGACCAGTAAATACATGTGATAGATGTAGTACAACAATAGTCTTCCTTCGCACTCATGTCTCTATCCATTTCAGAACAACTACTTTCCTAGACACGTCCCATAAGGCCATATCTATTCATGACCGCTGGTAACATGCTAAAGTAGCAACATTGATTTTTCACTTTGAGAACATAGTCAGAAGTAACATAGGGCACAAAATGAGGTAAATTATAAATTACCTCAAGGGCTCATACGATGAATAAATAGAGATAATTTCACTCACCTTCCCTTGTCGATCGTACAATGCACATGTAGTATGAATTACATGCTATAGTGGATTTCTCTTTCTATAAGAGCGTATGTCATTTATTAAATATATCCACTATACGGATCTTAGCCTAAACATAGTCACGTGCTTCTCACGTACTCATGTTTAGCTCGAGTGCTATATCAACTCGCTTTCTATAGCGCCCAATTAAGTACTCGCATCTGGCATCTTACAGGCATACATGATTGTGGGACTATCATGTTCGATCTTATTATAAACAAATCACAGACCTCATATTGACTCCAATCAAGGCGACATATTTTATGTACCAGACTTGCTCTTCAACATTTATTTGTACATAACGTCTCATCTCAACGTGCTAACTATAGCACTTGAGGCGATTGCTCGTGTGAGTGAGCCAATCATTGCATGCTGACATACTTTCCAATAATATATGTGTGCTTGTGCTAGTCTCATAATGTATTTCTACTTATTGATAAAACATCAAGTCACTAATAAACAAACAAGTACATATATACGTCCACAAATACATAAACCAATGATCCTCTACAATAACACATATCACATTCTATGCAATCCTAGTGACATCCTGTGGGTCAAGAATATGTCTCTAGGAACAGCCTTCTTAAATAGACCAGCAACCATTCTATTGGTTGAAATGTATTATAAGATCACTTCTTTTCGCGTTATTATATCTCTTATGAAGTTGTTCTTTATGTCAATGTGCTTCGTCCTTCCATGATACTTGGGATCCTTCACATAGGCAATGGCTGCTTGATTATCGCAATAAACTATCACCGGTCTTGGAACCTCAGTGAGTTGGCTAAATTTTCCAAGAAACGTTTTAGCCATACTGCTTCTTGCATTGCGACAGAACATGCAATAACTTCTGCCTCCATCGTAGACAAAGCCATGCATGTCTGTATTTTGCTATTTCAAAAAAACGCACCTCCATTGAGCAAGAATGCATATCCAGAAGTCGATTTACATTCATCTGGGTCTCTACCTCAATCAGCATTTGAATAGCTTAATAGGCGTAAATCACTCCTTTGGTAACAAAGTCGATAGTCCATAGTGCCTTTCAAGTATCTCAAGATCCTTATTCACTGTTTTCTAAGATTTGATTGATATCGGCTCACCAATCCCACGGCATAACATATGTCCAGTCGAGTACACATTATAATATACATCAAACTTCCGACCGCATTAGCGTAAGGAACAGTTTCCATTACTTTAATTTCTTTTGGAGTCTTAGGACACATCTCAGTACTTAGGCCTTCACCTTGCATGACAGGGGTATCAATGGGATTACAATACTGCATATTGAAACGCTCAAGAATCTTCATTATATAAGATTCTTGTGATAAAGCAAGGAGTTTCCTTGATCGATCTCTTTTGATCTTAACTCCTAGCAGCTTCTCCCATGTCCTTCATATCAAAATTGGAGGACAACCATTCTTTTATAATGATAACCAAAACCTTGTCATTTCCAGCCAATAGAATATCGTCCACATAAAGTGATAAAATCACAAATTTATCTTCGGACCGCTTGACATATAAACAGTGATCTTCTTCGATCATCGTGAAACCAAAAGTGGTTATGGCTCGATGAAAACGAAGATACCACTGTCTAGATGATTGTTTAAGGCCATATATTGAGCGATGAAGCTTGTAAACTATATGCTGTTGACCTTTAGTTATGAAACCTATTGGCTGCTTCATATAGATTTCCTCATCTAGTTCTCCATTCAGAAATGCCGTATTTTCATCCATTTGATGTAATTCAAGGTCCAAATGTGCAACAATGGCTAGGATAAGGCGTATTGAGGCAAACCTTACAACTGGTGAAAAGGTTTCCTCATAATCTATACCCTCTTGTTGAGTATAACCTTTCGCCACAAAACGAGCCTTATACTTTTCAATGGATCCATCCATCCTTCTTAATCTTAAAGACCCATTTGTTTCCAATGGCCTTACGATTGGGTGGTAGATCAACCAAGTCCCAGACATGATTTGTCGCCATTGACTCCATTTCATCTTCCAAAGCTTTTCTCCATTCTTCCTTATCAGAGGATGAGAGAGCCTCTTGAACAGTTTTAGTCTCGGCGTCATCTTTCTGAGCAATCATAAATGCTTCCCCTTCAATCTCAAAACAACGACGGGGAATACTTTTACGATTACTTTTATGCAATTGAATTTCTCTTGAATTCAATTCATCAGGCGATGCAACACTCCCACTAGTTCTTGCATGTTGAGGTAAATCTTCATTTCCCTCTACAACATTAGCGGGTGTGTTATTAGGATCTTCCATCTCATATAATTAGAAGTCCTTATCAATCTCACATCTACTAGGAAAATCGTTCTCCAAAAACGTGACATCTTGTGACTCCATTTCGATCACACTTCCATCAGCTTGTTCACTTATGAACACGTACCCTTTGGAGTGTTCAGAATATCTTATAAAGATACATTTCTTTCCTCTAGGACCTAATTTGTCATATTTATGGGAAGAATCATGAACATAAGTTGCACATCCCTATGGACGTATAATACTCAAGTCTAGTTTCCTACCAGTCCATAATTCATAAGGAGTGGAAGTGACCCATTTTAAGGGCACTCGGTTAAGTACATAGGCAGCAGTCAATAACGCATCTCCTCAATAGGAGATAGGTAAATTTGTTTGCGCCATCATAGACCTAACCATTTTCAATAGGGTTCTATTCCTTCTCTCAGCTATCCCATTTTGTTGTGGAGTACTAGGAATAGTCAATTGTCGTACAATTCCCTTTTCATCACAAAGAGCCTTGAATTGCTCAGATAGATACTCACGTTCGCGATCGGTTCTCAATGCCTTTATTATTTTGTTCAACTGATTCTCTACCATTGCTATATATCGACTAAAGCAGTCTAATGCTTCTTACTTATGGGAGATCAGAAACACATAACCAAAATACATGAAGTCATCTATGAAAGTGATGAAATATGAGGCTCCATGCCTCGCCCTCACATTCAAAGGACCACAAATGTCAGAATGTATGAGTTGCAATGGAAATTCGGCTCTAGTCCATTTACCGAATGATTTTCTAGTTGCTTTTCCCGCTAGATAATGTTCACATACGGGTAGATCAACATTAGTGAGTGACCCTAAAAGGCATTCTCTAGCTCATCTTTGCATTTTTTGCAAACCAATGTGACCTAATCTAGCATGCCATGTACTTGCATCAATCTCAACATTACTAGAAGATGCAATTAAAGAAAAACAACCATTGACATTAATATTGTACTGATCATAGTCAATGTCTAACACCATAAAACTATTCAATACATGACATGAACCATAATAAACTGTTCTATACAAAATGTCAACACAATCACCATGGAAATTTAATACATAACCTAAGCTAAGAAGACCAACTACGGAGACCAAGTTTCGTCGAATATCTGGAGCATAAAGGACATCATGTAGGAATAGGTTTCGACCACCACGTAAAATTAATTTACATGTACTGATACCCTTCACTTCAATCTTGAGTTATTCCCAACATATATACATCTTCTTCCAAGCTGAATCCGACGATACTCCACAAATGCTTTTCGGTCTTTAGTTACGTGGTCTGTTGCTCCTTAGTCTACAGTCCACATTGGAGGAGATTCGGCAAGCATTACAGTGTTAGAAACAAAAGCATTACTTAAAGTAATAGAGTAATAGGGTACCTCTTTCGTCTCAATGCATTCACGAGCAAAGTGACCCATCTTGCCACAATTGTAGCACTTCATCTTGGCCTTGTCCTTCTTCCCTCCACGCTTCTTGCGTTGAAAAGTCTTAGCCCTCTTAAGTGCCTGATCAGACTTCTTCACTTTGTTGTTGAATTGAGAATTCCTTTTGCGCTTGAAGCCCGAAGCTTTGCGCGAACTTGATTCAGCAACATAAGCATGAGTAGAGGATCTCGCAACCTCTAGGCGCTCATCCTCTAATTCCAAATGACACGCAATATCATCAAAAGTGACAATATTCTTATTATGCATCATATTGATCTTCATATGCTCCCAATTGTCAAGAAGAGACTTTATAACAGCCTGAACTTGCTGTTCATCAGTAAGGGAGTGACCTGCCGACTTCAGCTCATGAATCATGTTTGACATCTCCCGAAGATGCTGCCTCATCGTTACATTTGGGCCCTTTCGGTATGTGTCAAACTTGATGGTGAGTCTTCTCAGCTTAGTGTTAGATGCACTCCTAAACTTATCTTTCAAGGCAACCCACATAGCTTGAGCTTTATCATAACTTTCATATTACACATGAGATCATCTTGCATACAGCTCAGCAACGTGATGCGAGCAATGCTATTTTTTTTTCCAAGCTTAATAAGCTTCTTGATCTCTCCTGTGTTGAGCTGAAGTTCCATGCTCAGGTTCATCCATGGCATGGTTGAGGGTTTCCAAAACCTCTTGCTCTTCAAGGATGTACTGAACCTTTCGGTGTCAAATATCATAATTGTCACCGTTCAGCTTCTCACCCTTATTGAGGTCAACCACAATGGTCTTGGATGCCGAAACCATAATCAATTGCTATAACACATTGACATAATAAACGCAGAATCAATACTAGCACATTTTTCAGAATAACACACATATTTAATTTGCAGCAAAGACAAACTAAATTAATGATAATTCAACAAAAGACACAAAAACGAAAGTTCACTATGCTCCCAATCAGCTCCTATGTACGATTGTTTTATTAATATAATTAGTTTAATTTGCGCAAATTTTAAAGTTCTAGGTGAGAACTCCTTCGAATTCTACCAACCTACGAACT
The DNA here is from genome assembly GCA_014182365.1 of Eucalyptus tenuipes. Classification (NCBI taxonomy): domain Eukaryota; kingdom Viridiplantae; phylum Streptophyta; class Magnoliopsida; order Myrtales; family Myrtaceae; genus Eucalyptus; species Eucalyptus tenuipes. Next base: position 3,508,380 of record CM024547.1, on the reverse strand, counting down.
CCCACTAGGAAAAATAATTACATGACCTCATGTAATTGCTACATTTTTCCATTAACACAAAAATATAGCATGATGTGAACCAACGTACAAAAAATAATCATGCTGAAACTACAATCAAAATCGCAATTCAACATGTAACAAAAAACAAGGATTTTCTATCATTGTTCGAATTTTCTTGGAACTAGAAAACTGCAAGTATATTAAACTATATACATGCTACTATCGAACCAAGCTCTACTCAGCATATATGACATCATTTTCATACAGGCTAGCTACTGTATTTCCTAAAATATAAGAAAATACAAGCTAAAAATGAAAAAAAAAACTATGCATTAAACCCTCAAAAATACGCGTAGTTAGGGTTCTGTACACAATTTCATACATTTATAAAATTCAAATATAAAAAATTATTATACCACAGTGTAGAGAACAACCATACGAACCAAACGCCACCGACCACGCTCCAATCGGAGCTCACGCGCCCACGCGCCACCTAAGTGTGCGGCGCGTGTGGCGCACACGCCCGGTGAGCCAAACGGCTCCCGGCCGGTCCGACCGTTGACCAGTCAACTGGTTGGACCGATCAACCGGTTCGGCGGTCAAACCGATCGGACCGGCCAAGAGCTGTTTGGCTCGGCCGGCGCGTGCGCCACACGCGCCGCACACTCGGGGCGCGTGTGGGCGCGTGGGAGCTCCGATTGGAGCGTGATCAGTGGCGTTTGGTTCATATGGTTGTTCTCTACACTATGGTATAATTATTTTTTATATTTGAATTTTATAAATGTATGAAATTGTGCACAGAACCCTAAGTACGCATATTTTGGGGGGTTTAATGCATAGTTTATTCATTTTTAGCTTGTATTTTCTTATATTTTAGGAAATACAGTAGCTAGCCTGTATGAAAATGATGTCATATATGCTGAGTAGAGCTTGGTTCGAAGGTCAAACCGGTTGGACCGGTTCCAGGTCGGGTCACCGGTCATCCTCGGGTCGAGTCGCGGGTCGGGTCGCCAGCCGGCCAACTGCCGCCGACCATGACATCATTGATGACGTCATCCGACAATCGACCGTTAGATGACGTCACAATGACGTCATCACACGTCGGTTCGCCGACCGGCGCGTGTTGCGCACGCGCTGGCGTTCCTAACGCTTCAGTCGCGTGACGCCCACGCGCAGCGGCTTTTGGCCGCACGTGTGGGCGCGTCCGGCGTCCTCCGGCGGCGCTCTACCCATTGTTGGACTCATCTCGACGAATACTTTTAACCTGTATATTTAAAAATTGATTTTTGCCAAAAAATTATTTCGAAAATGGCCAAAACCGTATGGATGTATGCGACCCCGAACCTGTTCTTCGCTTCGGTTCGTTTTTGACGATTCGATTGCAATTCCAAGCAATAAACATCAAAACAGTGTAGAATACAATCTCTTGATCTCGATATCAAGCGATAAACGAGAAAATTCGATGAAAAACAAGGCAGAAATCATGACCGGACTCTGATACCAATGTAGGAATTCAAGTTGGCGGAAGACGACTTACCTCTATCTAATGCGCAAACAACAATTAACCCCGGGAACGAACATTGAATTACGGATGAAACACAAACAATATTACCTCACTTTGGTCTAAATGTAATTACGAGGAAAACATCCGATTTCCACAGCGTAAATGCCGATTGTTCTTGTAAAAGAGAAATGGAAAGCCTTCCCTTTCTTTTGATGGAAAGGGGACAAGAAAATTGTAACGCTTTCTTTCTGAGCGTATATTCTACCAACCGTCCCAATGGTTGTCTTCAAGAGTCTTTTATATGACTCCCTCACACCCTTTCAAAGGTGTCTTTCCATCGTAGCATATCAAGACGAAACGGTACGTTCCAATCGGACCCCATCATGGACGTATTAATAAAATACTACAAAAACTATAGAACTCAACATGAAGAAATTCAAGAAAATGAAGAGGGGGACGGATCCCATGACAATGACAAAAATAGAAAGCCAAGTAAATTTGGTTATGGTCACGTAGACGCCCGCCATGAATGTCAGAGGCATTGTGCCAAGAGTTACCAAGAATTGGAGATTTGATAGGGCAACGGCATATAGCCCCACGTAATCATCATCATTAAAGGACCAGAGGAGGATCATGAGTGACGTGATCGAGCTATACATGGCCATGGAGTTGCTAATCACAAAGACATCGTACATGACTTTGTGGAGCAATACGGGATTCCAGTATCTCCTTCAGAACCATTATATTTTCCCGAAACGGAAAAACCAGAAGTGAAAGTGACAGAGGCCACAAGCGCCAACACGACCGCGTGAAAATTCGCCATGTCCGTACGTGCCTTCCAATGCAGTACACCTCGTTTCCATGGGCTCCGAACGGTTGGCTTGCAAATAGCTAACTCTCCACTTCTCGGTGCTCTGGCAATTTGTAGAGTTATCGCCGTATACAACTGCATGCCGTGAGTTAAAGAATAAAAAAAGAGACCAAACACATTATGATTTTGGCAACTAAATTAAAGATGTGGGCGAGAGCACACTAAATGACATGCCTCACTAATTTCTGTCCCTGATTGATACACCAAATGATTAACTGTGAGAAAAGTGTAAAGGGTTGTACCTCCTCTGGTGAAGGAAATCTCACTTTCATGCCCTGAACTAATTTCTCCGATGCGACGTCGTGAGCCGTCATGTTATTGTTATCGACCAGCTTCATATCAACTCTCCTGTCTCGGGCAAGAAGCACAACCGAAGGTTGGCAGTGCGACGCAGCCAGATGCAGAGGTGTATGCCCGTCAAAATCTCTTGCATTTATGAGGCGATCAAATTTAGGACTTTTCAATATGTATTCGACAGTTGCAATGCTTCCATACATCGCCGACAAGTGAAGAATGTTTTGTCCTGGCCCAGCAGGAAAGTCTGCGGGTCTGAGCAATTCTGAAGTAGCTCCTCAATGATCTTGACGTTGTCCTTCATGCAGGCAACATGGACAGGGAGATGACCCTCGCTGTCTTTCTCCAAGGCACTTGCTAGGAACTTGTCGATCAAGAACTTGACTCCATCGAGATAATTTTTGTATGCTGCGAAGTGGAGGGGAGTTCCGTCTCCAGCATCTTTCAATTGAATAGCCACGGCTTTTTTTCCCACATCTTGATCAGCATATCTAAATATAACATAGGAAGTTAATCATTGGGATGAATACAATGTCTGTAGTTCTTTAATAAAAGTTGATCCCGTTTAAGACGATCCAAAGTATCGGGAGTTGATTCACAATTTTACCCTGTAGGATAGCAAGCTATCATACCATAATCTAGACTTTTGCTTGTGACGCTTGATTTTTCCACCCCCAGTGGAAACCAAAATGAAGAACGCAAGAGAGTGACCAAGAAGATCAAAGAATAAGCGAGAGCACAAAAGTAGGGTTTACCCATTTTCCTATACATAATGTGTTGGAAATTTCCTACAATATGGGCTTACATTAATTAATTGATTTTTTATTTTAAATAATCGGGTTAATGGATATTTCAATATTTGTTAAATCCCACAGTGATCTTATTGAAGTGGGTATTGGCATCTATTAATAACGGGCCTAGTTGAGCAGTAAAGTGTAGACAATTGTGTTTAACTGAAGCCCGTAATGGGAAGGGCCCAATTGACACGCTGTTGATTGGGGTTTGCTAGGTCCCCTCTCTAGCCTATAAAAGGATAGGTTATACCTATCAGTTGCTTTAATCCCATTGAAAGCTGCTATACTGAAATAGGTCATAGAGAGGAAGATCTGGCATTCCAATAGATCACTATTTATCAGATTGATCTATTTTCTTCAAGTGAAGTAATGGCTCAAACAGGTACACTTTAATTCCGATGTGTTTATTGATCTCTGTATTTTACAATCATATATGGATCCGTTTCTTTTTGATTGATTAGTTATTTATATGAATAATTTTCTACATGTGGTATCAGAGTTGACTCCCGACCGCGTGTGGGGCCACAGCGAGGACGCTGTTCTGCTAACGGGGGGAGAGTGTGACGGCCCGAGCGGCGGTGCGTGGGGAGGAGGGATGGCGGTGTGTCCACGCCTCAGTCCCCGAACGTGCGCAAGGAAGGAGTCCTCCCCCTCTTGTCCCACATCGCTTAGGGGGGAGTCCTGGGCTAGTTTATAATGGCTTAGGCTCCTTTAATCTGTGTGACGCGTTTTAAAGCCGTGAGGACTCAGTGTCCAAAGCGGACAATATCACACGGTGGGGCCCGGGTCGTTACAAATGGTATCAGAGCGGGTTATATATGATTGTAAAACCCAATTTTTTTTTTTTAACAAATCCGGTATGTTGTTTATCGTGTTTGTTCCTTTTGGTTTTGAACTTTTGTCAATTTGTGATTGACAATTTCTTATGCGACTTTAATCAAAGTTTTTTTTTTGGGTCAAATAAAATCAAAGTACTTATTAAAGAGGTAAAAATAATGTATTAGAATGGAAGAGATAAGTTATGATGATGATATGTTTGATTTCTTGGATGATCATTGTTCTGCAATTTCGGATCTATGATGGACCTCTCTAGGTATATGTCTGGAAACGAGCTAGTAAACAAGCTTTTTAGTGTTTGATGTCTTCACAACATTCGAAGTCGACTTAAAGAGTTTTCCAATGAGCCATAGAACACCCCAATCCAGTGTCAGTTGCTATCCAAAATCATCGTCCAAAGTCAGTTCAGTAATCTGTAATAATGTTCTGTTTAGTTCTGATATGCATGCTGTTCGCCTGTTGCTTTTGTCGATTTTTTTTCCAATTTCTGTGCTGAGATCTGGAGGTCGACTACTTCATGAAAAATGTTCATATAGGTCCTAACTTCAACATATAATTTTTTTTTTTGGATTTTTTGGAGCATGATTAGTGGATGAAAACCTTTTGCATAGATCAATCAATTTTGAAACTTTAGAACTTTTGTTCGACATGTTCCCACCATATATAATTTGTATAATTTCATTGAGAATTGAGTGAGAAAAGTTCTCTCCTTTTCCAAGTTGTTGCGCTTGTTCACTGCTCTATTCGCTTTGCTTATAGCTGAAGTGGTTGTGTTTGTCAAGACGATTTGTTTAGCGCTTATTGCTTCCTACATCGCAATCATTAAAATCCTATAGCAGTACAGGTTTTATTGAACTAGAAGTTTCTTGAGCAATATTGCCTAGCTCTTCCTCTTTCGGAGTGAAACCAACTCACCATTATTACCACTATTCAGCTGTCCGAAAGCAACTTTCCTCTCAATTTTTTTTTTATCACGTATGTGTGGATTTTATTATTATATTCATGGGGATATTTATGTATTGAATTTGGTTTGGGGCTTATGTGATGCTGATCTCGTAAATACTAGAAGGACATGAAAATTCAACGATGCAAATGCAGAGCCTCTAGATGGGGTGGAACTAGAGATACTTCTTTTAAATTGTTTCTTATCTTGCTGTTTTTTGAGGTTTAGAGGTTCTAGTATTGTGTATTACTGTTTGAATTTTTTAAGATGAGTAGCAGTAGATTGAAGCTACAAGACAAGAACAATAATTTCTTGAAGCTTAGATATGGACGATTTAGTTCTTTTTTTTTTCTTTTCTTTTCTTCGATTAATTTGTCTTGGATTTTGATTGGGTGCAAGAGTGTCTTATTTATTGAAGCACCATGGAGATTGATAAAGATCCCCAATCGAGCCGCCAGCCCCACGCATACGGAATGGTGCATGGGGATGTGTTTAGGGTCCTCTGAGACCCGTTTTGTTTCAATTTTTTTTAATATGCCTAATTTTTAATTATTGTTTTTTTTTTGCTATGGTAAATTTTAATTTTGGCATATTTAAATACTTATTTGGAATTATTTATTGTTATCCATATTTAATTTAATGAAAAATAATTTTGTGCCTATATTTCCAATTTTTAATTTATGGAAATTTATTATAGGGTATGAGGGATAGGATAACAATATCCACTTTCACTAATTTAGTATAGATTATCTATACTTTCTTGTAGAAATAGGCACACAAAATCGTGGCAAAAATTGTTATTTAATAAATGCAATATGATCTTGGGAAGCACTTGTTGTAAAGTGCTTCATATTATTTGATGAATTTTGGGCATAAATTTTATTGAAGTTCATTATTGATAAAATTAGTATATACAATCACCTGCCCAAAGGGGGTTATTGTGTATATTAATTTGAAAATTGCATGAAGATAAATTCCAAAATTGAAAGATGGGGATGTATGACTTAAAAAGATTTATCTGCCCAAAGGGGATAAATTTTTGAAAGTTATGTGTAATTCCCCTCTATATTGATATATTAGAGTTGAAAGATGGGGATGTATGACTCAAAAAGATTTATCTGCCCAAAGGGGATAAATTTTTGAAAGTTATGTGTAATTCCCCTCTATATTAATATATTAGAGATGAATGATGGGGATGTGTGACTCAAAAGCTTTATCTGCCTAAAGGGGATAAATTTTTAAGAGTTATGTGTAATTCCCCTCTATGTTGAGATAATGGAGATGTATAATTTAAAGGATTTGTCTGCCCAAAGGGGATTGATCCTTGAAGATTATATGTAATTCTCCTTTGTCGTCTCTATATATTGATATCATGGAGATGTATAATTTAAATGATTTATCTGCCCAAAGGGGATGAATCATTAACAATTATATGTAATTCTCCTTGGTGTTGCTTTATAAACTTCATGCTGTGAAAACATAATGGTGCATTATACACTCTGCCCAAAGGGGAGTTTATAATGTACTAATTATTTTTGTTGAATTACTTATTGCCCATAATTGATCTTATTGCATTATGTGTGACGAACAGTTATCTTTGCTGTAAACAACAATAATGTCACGTTTGAAATGTTAACTAGATCAAATATTATACTGTTAAAGTCTTGGTCAAAAAGGAGACATTGTGATTGAGACTATTAGAACCGAGTCCATGTTGGCTGATCCTCTAACGTAAAAGGTTTACGACCCATTTTGTTTAAAGAACATGTAAAGAATATGGGTGTCTTAGATTCTTTTGATTTCTTTTGTTAGTGGGAGTTATATAATTTGTATTTCTGGATATTATAGTTATATGCAGACTGATAAAGCTTTAATGATGTTTATTAAAGCATTTATTTTAATAACTGTTGTTATTGATTATATTGTTATCCTTTCTCCTGTTGACTGAGAAATGGAAGTATAAAACAGTATATTTAAACAAATTTTAGTTTAAAGATGACTGGATGTCACTGATTATGAGATCTCATGTTGGATTGTGACATAGTTGTGCAATTTCATGTTGTTTAGAAATTGCGTTAATGCAGTTTCATGTCGTTGAGAAATTGCATTAAGGACCGATAAGAAATAGTGTATATTTTGATCACATGTTGGCACTATTTCTTACTACACTACTAGGCCCATGATCCATGAAAATATAATACTTATTATATGTGATTATGGAAGATCATGTGTTGTGGTATTTTCTTAACACATTGATCCACATAGTCCTATACTGAGGTTATATAGGATTGGATTGGTTTTGAGATGCCGTTATTGGAATATTATTTTTTTAAAGTTGTGGCCACATAAAACAAAATTTCCAGTTATTAACCCGATAGTGTCGTTTTCAATAAAAAATATTTTTCAAAATAAAATAAGTTAATTAATTTAGTCCAAGTGGGAGAATGTTGGAAATTTCCTATAATATGGGCTTACATTAATTAATTGATTTTCTATTTTAAATAATCGGGTTAATGGATATTCCAATATTTGTTAGATCCCACAGTGATCTTATTGAAGTGGGTATTGGCATCTATTAATAACGGGCCTAGTTGAGCAGTAAAGTGTGGGCAATTGTGTTTAACTGAAGCCCATAATGGGAAGAGCCCAGTTGACACGCTGTTGATTAGGGTTTGCTAGGTCCCCTCTCTAGCCTATAAAAGGATAGATTATACCTATCAATTGCTTTAATCCCATTGAAAGCTGCTATACTGAAATAGGTCATAGAGAGGAAGATCTGGCATTCCGATAGATCACTATCTATCATATTGATATATTTTCTTCAAGTGAAGTAATGGCTCAAACAGGTACGCTTTAATTCCACTGTGTTTATTGATCTCGGTATTTTACAATCATATATGGATCCGTTTCTTTTTGATTGATTAGTTATTTATATGAATAATTTTCTACATAATGGCCACATGAACAGGTGGCATGCGGAAGATCCTTTCACCCTTTGATCTCCTCCAGTCTTCGCCATCGTCTATCGCTTCCAACAACAGCGTGAGAACCTCCAAGTCCCTTGTTTCGATTGCTATGCACAATGGAGACTTGTTTTCCTTATTTTCACAATACAGCTGACTGGGGTATTCTCTCACCAACTTATCGATCACCTTGTGATGGCATTTTCTCACGGCCTCATGCAGAGCAGAGTTGCCGCAGCGATCGGGTGTATCGACACCCCTTGGCGAAGGAGAAGCTCCACCGCAACAGCTTTCCCAGCTCTAGCTGCAATGTGAAGCGGCGTCTCTCCTCTGGGAGTTCTCACAGTAGATAAAGTGCTCAGGGACGAATTCGATGAGCGCTCTGACATTATCAACACTCTCTGTATTCCATTCATGTCAGGTTAATTTGGGCGCGAAAGATACAAGAATTTTGAAATGTATAGTCGCACCCTTTTTAATATACCTGCCGCAGCGTGAAGCAATGTGCTCTCTTAGAAGCTGCGTCACTCGAGAAGGACGTGCAAAGACACTCTTTCCTTGGCGCAATGATCCTCCAGGGCTTTGATGAACTTGTCGACGTCCGGTTCCTGCGCGGCAAAGAATAGCAGGGGATCTATAAACTTGTCAGGTTGTGCAGGATCGTCCTGTCGCTGGCTCGGATCGGCCCCCGTTAACGCTTCCAGTTTCTGCCTTCTCCGCTCCCAAATCTCGTCCTGGTCACCTACAGACAGCTTCACATCCATCTCTCTACTTTGCGTGAATTGCCTTGGAGTCCTAGGGACTCGAATTTACCATATTTATAGCCACGAGGGATTGGCTTTGCTGAACCTCCTCTCAAACCCCTACTTTACCGTCGGGTTAAGTTGGGTCTCCTGTTCACGTATTCATCTCTGTTTTTCTTCTTTTTGGATGGATACACCACAACTGATGGTCCCGCCATGTCCTTCAACGGCGACGGTTCCACCTTCTGCCATAATTATATTTCCTAGGAGGATCACTAATAAGAAACCGAAAAAGAAAATAATAATAAAGAAATATTTTTTTTCCCCAAGAGGTGATCGAATATAGTAAAAGAGATTAGGAACAAGTACGCTATTGACATGGTGAATTATTACATCCGTGTTGGTCACCTTCCAATTGAGAATAAGGTTACTCGTCCACTTTCTCGTCAAAGTTTCCAATATATTTTCAAAAATGGAAAAAGAATTAGATAAAAAAAAGTTGTCATTGTATGCGTCAATATTCGTATATTTTGAAAGGTTTTAGATATTTCACAATAAAAATCAAATTGCAAAGCAATAAAAAGAGTAAAAGAACCACAGTTTTTCACCCAAACGATCGATTCCCTCATTAAACTCTTGTAAAGAAAAAGCTTGAAGCAGCGGTCCGTTCATGCTTCTTTGTCTTTTTTACAACGCAAAACGTCCCTTAAGGCTTAAGCCTGTATCTGGGTAAAAACTGTTACATAACCGTATGGACTTGCTTGTTAGAATTACGTTTTTGTAAAGAAAAAAATAATAGTAATAAATTTTTACTTTTCTGTACGATTTTAAAACAGTAGAAAAAGGTACCCAAAATATATACAAACTTACGTCTCAACCTTTGCATATTGTGAAAGTTTCTAATGTTTAAAATTTTGAAAACATGTCAAACTGCAACATTCAAATTAAGCAAAAAGCAAAATTTTATTTAGACATAGACACATTCAAAATCTAAACCACTAAAAGTGGTAGACTCTATAGATACATCCAAAATCTAAACCACTAAAAGTCGTAGACTATATTTCGCGTCAAATGTTATGGTTCAAATTTTTCTTAATGGATGCTTGATAACTCTATAAAAATAGAGTTATTTTACCTATTCTAGGCAACAATTAATGCGATATCTATGAGAAAATATTTGGATTTCCTTCGATTATTCGAATTTTCCTTGTTTATGCAGATAATGAGATACGGAGAAGATAAGGAAAAGAATGGCAAAATTGCGGAATTCAAATCAAGCAAAGAGTGGAAGATAGATATCAAATCAAAATCCTCTGATTTACTCCCTGATTTTGTGCGCAATTGCTTGGAGATAAGGATCTGGGATATATCCTATAAATAGGAGGAGAGGGCAGCTAGGGTTTAAGCTAGTTTTTTGCTAGATTGTTTTTCATTGTTCCGAGAGTTTTTTTTAAGTATTTTGAAGAGAAGACAAAAGTTGTGACAAAATTCTTGTTCTTTGATTCAAGATGCTGAGTTTGATTTATATTTTTATTTCTTCATCTACTATGTTCTAATTTTCTTTTGTTAGGCTACGATGTAGCCTAACCATGATGATGTGAATTTCATGATTTTTGTGTTTTGCAATTGATTTCATTCATGTGAGTTATATATTATTGTGCGTAATGCTTTTGAGTGACTGGCCACCACTTGAATGATCTGATGTGCATGTTTGAGACCGAGAAGTGATAAGATGCAATTGCTCATTATAATATATAACCATGAATTAAACGTAGATAGAAATATACTGCGTTATTTGTGTAGCTTTCGGTGATAAGGTGATCCAAAAGACTCATTGTAAATCGGGAATGTTCATAGTTTTTAATGCACTTATGTTTATTTTAATTCACATAGAGATATAGTGGATTAATAAACTGAGTAGGTTTGCTATACCTAGAGATATGATAGTAAATAGGTTAGGAAATTCCGCTATCACATGTTTGATATCGTTCTTGTACTCACAATAATTTGAAATTCATATCTAGTGTTTATGGTGAAATCGGATGCTCTAACATATTTATCTGATTGATTTACTGCATTTAGTCTTTAAATTTTGTTTTTAATTTGTTCACAATTATATTTTGATCTGTTAGATAAATTTTAGAATTAATCTATTTTAGTATTTAATTAGTTTATTAATCATCGATCTCCGTGGGACGATATTCTTTCTCATCATTATATTACTTGTTTGATACGTTCACTTGCGTGTAGAATTTTACGAACAATGCTTTAGGTTGACAGGACAACTTCTAAGGCGTCAAACCTTAACATCTACCCCCAAAGATGGTTTTTAACATAGTTGTAGAAAGGGGGCGTTATAGCATTTAAAAGAAATTGAAACAAGTTCTTATGGGCATGTTTCATACTTCTATCTTTCACTAGTATCATATTTTTGTCTTTTTAAGTGGACCCCGCAAGCCAATAGGCATACGACCCTACTGGTAAAGGGATTGAAGTGGTTGGGTCAGAGAGCACTAGGTCCGGGGTTCAATTCCAATAAGCACTGCACACACATGTAGATATAAGAATGAAGTGAGGAAAAAAAAAATGGTCTCTTCTTTTTTCTTTTTTCTTTTTTGAGATTGTCCAAGGTGATGCAGCTTGACGTAGGTCTCAACTTATGAATCATTTTACAAATCTTTTGTGCTTCAATGTAAGACTTGAGGTGTTAAAGGATTCCTCATTTAAAGTAGTTATGACATGTTTGATACAAAGGATAGATCCCCTACTTAGAGTAGCAGTGGCATGTTTGGTATGAAAAAAAAATGGTCCATTATCCTTTTGTCTCGCATTTTTTTTTTAAGATTCTCTGAGGTGATGCAACTTGATGTAGGTCTCAACTTATGAATCACTTCACAAATTTTTTCTACTATAATGTGAGACTTTAGGTGTTATAGGATTCCCCATTTATAGTAGTTATGACATATTTAATTATATAGTACAAAGGACAGATACCTTACTTAGAGCAGTAACCGCATGTTTGGTACGGATAAATCAGCCCATTCTCCTTTTGTGTTGCCACTTGCATCATCATCGCCTTCCGCAAAGCAAGGCAATTAGGGAGGTAATGGAAAAGAGACAGAGAGGGTGGGAGGATGAGCAAAGGATCGCAAATTATAAGCAATAGCTGGAGAAAAAACAGAACTATTCAAAGGTCCAAAAAGTGCAAAGCGGGTCCTAGTTGTTCTCTAGACTAGATGTCTACTGGAGACCAATGCGAGAGGGGATTTTTTTTTTTTTTTGGGGGGTGGGGGTGAAGAGGGAGGAGAGAGAGAGAGAGAGAGTCTGTAACCTGAACATGTAACTATTAGTCAACATGTTAATTCCTCCATGGAGACTTAGAGTGGGTAAAAAGCAGATGGTTCAGTCTTACTCAAACCACAATCGTAGCTTTTGTTCAATAGTTATTGTCTCGTAAAGAACTTACGTTGAATGAAAGCTAGCATAAGCAAAGTCCTGGGCAGGTCCTTCCTCGTTTTGGCTTTGCAACATTTCAGAAAGCCATGTTCAAAGATTAATGAATTTTTTTTCAGTTGCCTTTCTTGCCCTTAGAACTTACTAAAATTTCACTTTTACTCTTGAACTACGTTAGGTGGTTCGGAGGATATTAAATAATGTTATATGCTATTTGATGGTGTTCTCTCGATCGAATACATTCAAATAAAATGCTGGATAAAAAATCCAACCTAAGGTGGGATAAACCTAGATTGGATATAGAATTCTAAAAATTGACTTAACAATTCCCACGCACTGCAAAACCTCGCCTCAGACAAGACTCACCATTCGTGGCATTTCTCATCGGCAGCACCCCACCACCACTCCGATAGACGTCCACCATGATGGTTTTTTACTCCAACATCCTTGAGTATCCTCGCCAATGTCCTTACTCACGGCTCACTTGGAAGGCTAGAGCTCACCATCACGGCTTCCTCTCCTTCTCGGTCGATTTTCCAGCTTTGCCATCATCACCTAATCATCTCTCAGTTCCTCTCTCTATTTGACCTTTGATTACTCATTCTCGGCCTCCATTGTTCAGGATCTCTCTCTTGGTCAACTCTGAAATTGGCGTTCATCAAGTATTTGATGAAATGCCGGAGAGAGATCCTCCTCACCTTCAATTCGCTATTTTGCTTAATGGAAGAGGTCATGCTTGTAGAAAGTCGTCAAGCTTCCGAGGTCGATTTCCCAGAAATTGCTTGTTGATGACAGTGGTCGAGAGGATTTGTGACTTGGGATATTCAAAGATTTTGAAAGATTTTCAACGAGAAGGATTCTAAAAGATTTTCAATTTTATGTTAAATTGCATTTTCAAACATTTCAAAACCTATCTTAAGCTGCACCAAACATTTGATAAGATATTTCTACAATCCAAAGGATATTTGAAGGATTTCAAACAACGTTTTATCTTATTCTATCCCAATCCGAATCTGAACGATCAAATGCAACTTTTGGGTACTGCAAACTCAAACAGTCACACGCGACCTCCTACCAATGGCCAACATGGCTGTGGCCACCCAAATGGCCGTCAACTTGGCTGCCAAAGTCGTTGAGGGTTGTACAAGATCTGTTTGCCGAGGTTGAGATATGATGTAAGGAGGGTCAATCGGCGGAGATGTTTAGAGAGAGAGAGAGAGAGAGAGAGAGAGAGAGTATGAGGCTTTCTCAATCTCCTCATAGGCAACGTCCCCATACCAGGAGGCTCCTATGGATACACTACAGAAGGTCACTTTGTGTAGCCGCTAAGGAGGTGAGAGAGTGACCGAGTATTTAGAGCATGCTCACAACTCTTTGTAAATCCAGCTTCTATTTCAAACTATCCACCCTCTTTCAGCATATACACTGACCCACGATATTCATGGATTGCAGTTTCACGTTGGACTCGTGCATTATAATAATGTAGCAAATATAATCTTCAAACTTATGTGTTAATTCATTGGATGAAGGATATTGCGTCCATTATTAATTTTGTTATCGAATTTTTTCACATGTCAATAATTCAACGGCAAGTGAAATTAATAATAGTTCATTAATGATTATTTATCAAGATGCAGGTTCATGTTCTTTGACTCTGATGTGGTGCATATGAGTCCATCCAATTTGGGGAGTCGAATTCAGCAAGTTCTATTTCAAGTATTAATTGTTCATGGCACCACTGTTGTTGGGTTGTAATTATCGTCATAAGTCATGTCACCTGATTAAGTTCCTACTTAGTACTTATTAAGAAAGGTTATTGAGGTATTGAGGTGTCATTCATCGTTATCGTCCTCATGCATCAAGTCATTGGCATAATTATTCAAAAAATCCTAAACCTACTATACAACGGTTAATTCAATCTTAAATTTTTCGATTTAGCCCGCAAATAGTCAAGAGATTAAGATTAAATTGACCAAATTGAAAAGCTTAAAACTAAATTAACTACCATATAATATATTCGGGACTTTTTGGACAATTTTCTCTCAACCAATTTATAATCAAATATGAGTTAAATATGATCAGATTGGGTTTGCTTAATGTGACTTTTCTCATTTACTTAACACAGTCAAAGAGAGAATATGTCGTTGTGCTATAAAACCAAAATTAACATGGATGATGGTTACATGTCCTTATTGTAGCATGTTATAATGCTGGCGTCTTTTAGATGTTCTTTTATCGGTGCTTACAAGCTATAAAGCCGAGAGACATCAAGTATCAACTTCATCTTCGTACTCCTTTAAAGTTACATGCAGAAATGTATTTGATTATAAATGCAATAGTGTGGCCTCGAGGCGAGTGACGGTTTCCAAGTAAATGCGGACGATTCCTCATACAAGGTACTTAGCTTATGTTCTCCCAAACCCTACCGCTGAGGACGTTGGTGGATTTGGTTTTGTAAATATTTTCTTCTTTCTTTAAGTTGTAGATCGATTAGAAGTCGAGTAAAACGCTGAAGATCGTTTCATTTCTGGGAACGAAAATGCAGGAATGAGAGTTCATACCTTTTCTCATTGTTTCATAAACGTTTGGTCGTGCAATCTTGATCGTTTTTTAATTCTTAGGCACATCCATCTAGGTGAACATGCATGGCGAATTTGCAGAAATTGTATCTACAAACCATGTAATCACATAACAAAATAACTATCCAACGTCAAACAAAAGAAGGTAGATAAAGTGTGTAAAATAAACAACTGGAGAAGCGTCGGGCAAAATTAGACAAGGCCTTATTATTGTGCCTCGGATAAGACTCCCGGGAATGATACCCGAAACTAAACATGAAAATACTTAAACTAAATAATCCAAATTTCCTAACTAACTGATGACAATGAGACATTAATCAAGCATGAACTAAACCTAGCCTAATATACAATTCTAAGCTTAAAACAATTCCACTTTTCATTTATCACTTTTTTGTCTTTTATTTGAAACATGAACTAACTTCTATTCTACCTAAATACTACTAAAATGTCATTCTATCACTAAAATGTCACTTGGTTATTAAAGTACTAACTTTTTATACTTCAAAATTTTATCCAATCTTTTTGGTCATTTTCATCTTTATTCTAAAGAAAATGTGATTGAACACTCAAATCACTATAAACATGCTAATTAACCACAAGTAAACCACAATTACACAAATGCGACCATAACGGCATCTGGGAATATTATTTTGACCTCGAACATAATAAATGTGAAGGAGATACCTTCGGGGAGGAAGATTGCCGCGAGCGATGATGTGCAACAGAGACCGAGAGGGAGCAAGAAACCGAGAGTAAGAGAGATGAGGGAACGATGGATTTGGAGACTGAGTGACCGAGAGAGTATGGTGACAAGATGGAGATGGCGAATGACGGAGATGACGAGACCAGAGACTATGGTTTCGTGAGCGTGAGCGCTCAAGAAAGTGAGCAGCGGCGGAGATGAGAGCTATAAAGCGAGCAGCTACAGTATAGTGTGAGTTGGAGATGGTGGAGTCGAAGGAGGGAGTTGTGGTGAGGAGGGCGTAGAGAGAGCTGGCTGTGAGGATGGAGAGATGGAAAAGGCGATGAGGACGTACCAGCGAGAGGGTTGAGCTGAGAGGTAGTGGCGCAGCGACTGGAAGGAGGTGGTGGCCGTGGGTTGGCGAGTGACGGGAGGAGGATGCTGGGCCGGTGAGGACGAGCTGGAAGTGGCGACGATGAACCAGCGAGAGCAGCGACATGAGCTAATGGTGAGGAGCCGAGATGGAGATGGCGAGGACGGAGGTGAAGGAGCGACGAGAGCGAGCAGGAGGCGAGGTGGCGAAGCTCAGCAGCAGCCGAGAGGAAGAACGAGATGGAAGCAACGACCGGAAGGGGAATGAGGAGACGCCGGTAATGAAGAAAGAGACGGGCGGGCAGAGGATTAGGGTCAAAAGCTTGATGGGCCGAAAATTTCAGCTTAAAGGGCTCGAATTGGGCCAAAAGGTCCAAATTCTGTTCGGGCCTAAAGAGAAGCCTATAAGAGGAGCGATTATCAGGAGAGTAAGGAAAGTATATTTTGATTTCATGGATTGGATAGAGTCCTAGAGGTCCTGAAACTACAATGTTCCTTAGTCGCAACATGGAGAAGAAACTCGGTGGTAAAAAAAATGAGTGCAAGACGGTGAAATGATGACTGCCTTCGATTTAGGATTGGATTCCGACATTGCCGGCAGGTTTCATCCCTGAGATAGTTGACAGACTCGTGAGCAAACTCGGGTGTCGACAAATAGGAATGAAAAGCGCTAGCCGATTTCATGCTAATGTTATTCTATATAGGACATCAAATATCGAGTCATGTACCCTCTCCTTCATTTTTCCGTTGGTGGACTTGCACATGCCAAAAGCAGGTACCTTTCTACACTCAAATTCTCCCTAATTAATCTCCCGCTAACTAACCACCGGGGTTTGCCCCAGTGGCCACCCTTCCAAAAAGGAGGAGGTAAATCCACATCTTCTCAACTTTTTCGACCAATAAATCCTCTAACTAATAATAATCCAAAAGTAACTTCGCCTCAATTGTTGACCAATA
Source organism: Eucalyptus tenuipes (assembly GCA_014182365.1). Lineage (NCBI taxonomy): Eukaryota > Viridiplantae > Streptophyta > Magnoliopsida > Myrtales > Myrtaceae > Eucalyptus > Eucalyptus tenuipes. The sequence continues at coordinate 3,491,388 of CM024547.1, read as the reverse complement.
AATTTTGTGAAAGCTCGTGTATTTTATTTAGATGAATCACGATCGTAGGAGATACACTAAAGACAGATTTATTTTTCAAAAACTAAAGACAGATTGATATTGCAAAAAGTGATTGAGATGATAACAATGTGATTTCTTAAACCTCCGTCTTTTCAAATTCACATTGTAATCCAAATCTTCCTTATTTTGTAATTTTTAATTAAAGTAATAAATCCCAAATGTTTAGGTTCCATTTGCTCACATTTATTTTTGTATCCATTTATAACCACTAAAATCACGTAACTTGTTTTAGTTTATTTTAAGCAATTCTATGCTCAAAAGAATGCTTGGTTACCGTCAGCCCTTAATGTTTATTTAGTATGATTACACTGAAGATGCTTGTCGTGTCTAAATAACGATTATGCATTTTATTTATTTCGCCACTCTATAACATCTTTCATTGATGAAATATAAATAGTCACAATAAATATCAATTAGTTAAAGCTAATAAAAGTAGCCCATTTGTTCCTTTATAACATTAAAGGAACTGCTGTCAATTTGAAAATGATTTCTTCATTGTTTATCAGACGAAATAAAATCTTACTTATTAAAAGACGAAAAAGGAAATTCGAATATGCTAAAAGCTCTTATGACATCATATTAGGGGGATCGCTATTGAAGGTAATGGCATACAGCTGCTATTAAAGGTAATGGCATTTGTAATTTCATCCCTTATTGATTTTGTGGCGAAGAAGAAGAAGAGAGGCATTCAAAGGTGACTATTAAGAAAACACATAGTCCCTCATTTCTCATTGTATAAAAAGAACGGGAAAACTACCGAAAAAGTTATAAATATGTTATATTGTATTAATTCATTCATAAACTTTTTTAATTTAGCCAATTTAATTATGAACTTTTTAATGATTTATCAATATAATCTTTATAGTCAATTTTCATCTTCAATTGTTGATGTGTACACTGGCCATCTCACATGGCACTATCGACACTGACATAGATAATTATTACATTTTTTTTAAATCTATATTTTTTTGACTTTTTATTGTTCATTTTTGTTCCAATGTAGGCCTGTGACCTCGTGGGACTTTAAGTTGAAAGCAAAAGTAAAGGAAAGAAAATTTTTAAAAAAATTGAGAAAAACTTTTTAAAAACTGCATAACTTGTCCATGCTATTGCCAAATGTGCTATATAGGATAGCTATTCACAACAATGATTTTCGGCCAAAATTGGCTGAAACACTATATTAGCAAATCGTCAAAAAGTCTAAGATTAAATTTGTCAAATCGAAAAGTTTAGGACTGAATTGATATCTGTATAATAGGTCTAGGATTCTCTTTTTATAATTATCCCTAAAAAGAACCCTTAAATATCGTGACCGACTTCATCTACCATGCTAGAGATTTAATATTTCTCCAGACGAAAAAGGTTTTGAAAAGGTGCGCCTCCACGAGTCCGATCCACGCAATCAAAAGGCAATTCAATGCTCTCCTCGTCGCCTCAGCCAAAAAGTGCATGTTCACAGGTTGTTATAAAGGATCCCTTATACTCCTCTCCTCTGCCAATTTTTACTGAGTCGGCCGAAAAAAAAACCCTCTTCTTCTCATCTCCAGCTTTTCGGGTTGAGAGAGATTTCTTGCAGATTTACTCCAGCGATCTTTCCTTCTTTCGTTTTGCACATTGTTCGTTCGTATAGATCATGGACAAGAAGTTTCTTGATTACACGTTGGTCCCCTCGGGCTTGTTCATCATGATGGCCTACCACGCATGGCTCCTTCATCGGATCGTGAAGCACCCCGACAAGACCGTCGTCGGCGTCACTGCCATTAATCGCCGATTCTGGGTTCGAGCTATGATGGAGGTAATGTAAGTTTGTCTCCCTACCTTTTCTTTTTGCCCCCCGGAAATGCTTTTCGACCCTTTGTTTTCGTGGCGTCCGGCTCGGGTGGCAGGATGTCTCCAAGAACGGCGTCCTCGCGGTGCAAACGCTGAGAAACAACATAATGGCATCGACCCTGTTGGCCTCGACGGCGATCACCCTCAGCTCCCTCATCGCCGTCCTCATGACCAGCGGGTACGGCAACCAGTCCTCGCTCTTCATCATCGGAGACCGGAGCAAGTTCGGCTTCTCCGTGAAGTTCTTCGCCATCCTCGTGTGCTTCTTGGTGGCTTTCCTCCTGAACGTTCAGTCCATAAGGTACTACAGCCACGCGAGCATCCTGATCAACGTGCCATACAGGAAGATCTCGCAGCATCAGCAACAGCGCCAGGCGATGGCGGAGTACGTGGCCAAGACGGTGAACCGAGGGAGCTACTTCTGGTCGTTGGGGTTGCGGGGGTTTTACTTCTCTTTCCCTCTTTTCCTGTGGATCTTCGGTCCGATTCCCATGTTCTTGAGTTGCTTCGCGCTGGTTTTCATGCTGTATTTCTTGGATGTGTCGTTTGAGTCCGGGTGGGCTGTGGAGGCTTCTGATGATGATGATGATGATGAGAGGAAAGATGAGGAGCTGGGAAGTGCAATGATGATAAGCATCGGTGGTTTGAACAACTGATATTAAATTTTACCTGAGCTTCACATGTTAACTCTAATATAAGTTTTGCCGTATACTAAGATATTGAAATATTAAATTGTTTCTTTTATCAAGTGCGTATTATAATATTCATTGAAGGAGGTTTATCTAATAAGCAATCGCCGCATGTTAACGCATCTCCCGTTCAATTAAACACTTTAGAAGATCCTTCGATTCCACCAAGAGTGAGCATCGCTTGCATCGGCAAGTCATCTGCCTATCTTTGGAATTTGCTGTCTTTGGAATTTCAACTCGATAGATAGATAGGGTGTTTCGTGTTATCTTTCGTCTGTTAACCTGCTTCCTTACGCAGATTTGACAACCCAACAAGTCAACAAATGGTAGATCAGAAGCGGTGACTAGAGATCACAAGAAAAGAAGCTTTCCATCCTTTGAAAAGCAAAGACAGAAAGCGGAAAATTTTATCAAAACAATATAAGTCCACAATTTCGATCATCTCTTGCAAGCATCATCGTATAGCCAAAGCACCAAAACTCGCAGCTTAGCACGCAGGACGTGCTGGGAGGAAACACTCAACTGAGTCCATCTATTCAGAAATGGAAGTGATAAAGCATCTTCCGCCTTGTCTTCATGTAGACAGTGGCATGTGTGTGTGAATGCGTGCATCTATTTTTGGCCGCAGAGAGTGGTGCATATGTCTACCCCAATTTGTGGGCATATCTGCTGTTTAAGGTAAAGAAAGAGAATATGCTCAGGTCTCCCTGCTCCGGGAAGGTGGAGGCCTGTTAACGCTTTATTGTAGAGGAGCTCTAACAAGCCTTGAAGTGTATAGGATAGGGGTGCAAAGATGCAGCAGGTCAAAAACCTTGTGTTTTACCCTAAAGAGGAGTAATCTAGTGCAAGTGTGTAGGCGAATGCAAAAGCTTCTTCTTTCATCTACCAAGGTTGGCAAAGCAAGGGGAACAATAGATGTGCTATATAGGAAATTCCTATCGACAAGGAACCTGGAAAATTAGGTTCAAGGACCTAGATGCCCGCCTATAAAGTAATGGATTAGAACCATTGATCACAGATTGTCTGAGAATTCGCAAAATGCACAATTCAACGACTTTTTGCAATAACTCAACTTTTGTGTAGTTGGACTGATTCTAAACAATGCAACTTATCTCTAGAGAAGCCTTTTCTGCAAAGACTTGAGGATGTCGTCTCCTGGTTGATTCAACCAAATCTTGACACGGCAGTTGTTCTGATGCAAACATAAATAGTCCAAAACCTCCTGCAAAATGGGTGTTATAACAGTATTAGAATATAGTCGAGATGTCTATAAATGATTACAGGGTGATTATGAATTTAATGTTTTCAGATACAACATAATTGTCAGCCAGCAGATCTATAAGAGTGCTCAAAGCTTATAGCTGTTCTTTTAAGACATAAAATCTGAAGAGAAACAGCAATTCACCTATTAAAAGCCTGAAGCACCCAATCTTGTCAACTGATAACCGTTTTTCCTTCATAAATAGATCAGCATTGAATGGAAGCCGGAGATGCTCAACAAGCATTGAGTCACAACCATATAACCTACGGACCCATAGAACATTTGCAGTGAGATTCCCATGACTCTTCACTGCGTTAAAACTCCAGTTGACCCCAGTCCACAACCATATCTTTAATTCACTGCTGACTTTCCCCGTCTTCCTATTCATCATTAATAAAGAAGTTTTCTCTGGTTACAGTGGAAATCTGGCAAGGGAGTTTACACGATGTGAGAGTAGCGCACTCATTTGAACCTTTCAGCCTTTTTCATCGCATTCTTCAACTTATAGCTTTGACATCTTGTCCTACATCCTACCATTCACATGACCCATTTTGCCGGCTCTACTTACAGTTACAGTTACATATTTTGCTTTGAGATTTATAACATGCATTTGACCTTACTGGTATCACTTCTTGCATGCGGGCATGTCAGCCAATGGTGTCAAGATGAAATTGTCCTTTCCCAATGTTACTACTTTACCATTTAGCATTTATGATAATAAAACCTTGCTGGTATTTCTTGCCTTCCATGTTTGGAGATGCAGGTTAACCAAGAGCATTTTAGAATTTTTGTGTCCATGCTCAATGTAGCAAGAATATTACCTATGGATTCTTTCTTTTGAAAATTACATGTGGATAAAAGTAAATAGTGATCGCTCGAGTGCCAAATTTTTATAAAAGTAATGCCAATCGCAATTATAAAGTAATCACTTGTATTGCACAAGTTTAAAATATATATATATGTTAATTTCAAACGTCACCTCATTTTCCTTGTTCTTAACATGTGGCTATTTTTTCTTCTAGCATGTGTCATGTGTTGGTGCGTATTCTTGAGTTGGCTCACCTTGAGTATTACTCCCATGATCAGTCACACTCTTGAGATGGAACTAGTGCTGGTTTTATTTTATTTTATTTTTTTGAAGGCTGTTTTGTAGCTGTACTAGCTGTTTTCTTATTTGGAACGCTCCACACTCTTTTTTGGTAGCACATTCTTGGCTCACCTTGAGAGAGATAAATACCTTCTTGAGTTGGCTCACCTTGAGAGAGATAAGTACCTCCGAAGTTCTCTCACACTACAAAAACATAGCCATTTGTCAACTAAATGAATTCAAATACAACAAATAGGTCTACAATTTGAAGAAGAATAAAATTCTGTTGAAATTGCTAGAAGAATTTGGTTCGGTCAATTGTTCTTAAAATGGCATTTGAGCTATTAGACTCCAGGGAGCCATTTACAAATGTGAAGTACCAATAAGTTTCTGCATGAATTATAATTCCTTTAATAGGTTTATTCTTCATCTTTCATAATATAGTTAAAAAATTGTGTATAGTTTTATCTTACTTGTTCTGACCTTGTCGTTTGGCTGGTTGTGGTTCTTTTTTTCTCTATAAGTAAAGAGAAATTCACAATGAAGCTTCAAGGGTTCCGACCTATATATAAAAATAGCTGAAAGCCAAAAGAAAGCTCATTTACTAGACTAGTGAGTTAGTTATGATCTCTGACTGTACTTCAAATTTGACCTCTCCCTAAGGAAGGAATTCCATACCTCAAGGAGACTCCAGCTGGGGATTTTAGCAAGGGACAGGCCCGACCCCCAAAAAAACATTCTATGTTTCCAACTCTGTAATCATCCTTCTAATCCTCTCTTTCCTCTTCATTTCCTCCTCCTTCACATGTTAAGAGATATTTTCACCATGGACTGCTAATTTATTCTTCTTGATTTCCTCGTCAAATGGACTGAGTATGATGAGCTAACAAATACTCTCGTTGTTTTCTTCTTTTCCTTGCAGAAAACAAATTTGCTGATGGAAGTGGGGCTAAGACAGTGTGCATATGCTACTATGAGCAAGAAAACAACTGGTATTAGCTTCTATTTCTGGGTTTTTCCACTTCATTTTTTTCATTTTATTTTTCACAATCTTATGTTGGGTTGGACATGTATTCTTCTGATGTGCTTTTTAGTAAGTCATCACTGACTGATCAAGGATTTATTTCCTTACCCGAATGGTCCTTCAAATCAGCTTAATTCCTATATATTTATTTCTTTACCTCGATAATGGTCCTCCAAATGAGCTTAATTCCTTTCAAATGATCGGAACCTACAATTGCAACCATCGAAGCACAATCTTTGACAGCTTATAGCATTCTTTTTATCATAAACCTAAACATCATTTAATTTATCTTAGTAAATTTTTTTTTTCACCCAACCTTGGAAAAAAAACGAATACTCACATATTTCTTGCATCCAATATTGCTGTTGCATCCGTGCTTGGAAATTTCTTCTCATATATCAGGAAAAAATCTAAAGCATCCTGCAAAAAAAACATCAATATAACCAAAATAAATATCACTATAGAGAACTAGGGGGAAATCTTACCTCCTCATTTCCATTTCCCTTAGCACATGACATAGCATGTAACATGTTCATTCTGTCAAATTTTTTAGGCATCTTCTGGTCGTTTAAGCAATGCTAGGCAAACAAAAGGCAAATACCTGAATCGGTAAGACATCATAATAAGCATTAGCATTGGAAAGGCAAACAAACGCAAACAAAAGGCAAAGGCAAATACTTGAATCGGTAAATCCCCTAAAACTATTGGGATGTTATTCTTCTAAGCCTCTTCCCATGCCGCATAAAATTCACTCTCAGTATCTTTAAGCAAATCCCTCCCCTGTTTGCATAACTCCAAAAATACTTTCTATAGTCAAACAATTATAATATACTTCCTCAAGTAATAGTGTATAGTGTCTATAATAAAAAATGCACATAACCTGTGGTTTTCGCCACTTAATCTCTACTATAACTTTTATCTATGATGCCTGCAACCAAACAGTTTTATTTATGGCATTGATGGCACAAACCAAGATATTATATCTTTAACAAATTTAGACTTTGAGACACTAATCCTCTCAAAATGAGTCACGCCCACCATATATATCTCGCAGATGCCTGCGGAGGATGAGCACCTAAGTACGACCACATTCTTGCATTTTCGTTTTGCGAGGTGGGTGGGAACCGCCCTCAGTAGGGAGGAGCCAAAACTGGAAAGGGTGGGAGATGAGATGTATAAACTTCCTACACAACCCAAGAAAATATTATTAAATTCTAACAAAAAAACTTTAACAATCAAATTTAAGAATTAAAATCACCTAGAGATTCACTAAACTCCTTGAAAGTGCCATCAATTTGCTGTAGCTTCCATAAGCTACATACTTTTACAAAGGGCTCTAGCTTCCATACATTTTTCATACTGCCTGCATATGCAAGGAAATGCAAAGATTGTATCTTATGAGCTTTCCTGCATATGCAACCACTAATCAGGAATATAGGAATATGTCGCGTACGTGAATCCTCGAGCACATGTAACCCGTGTAACCCTGACTCATGTATTCTTCTGATGTGCTTTTTAGTAAGTCATCACTGCCTACTGTGTGGAATGGGGACTGGTATTATGGTATTGGGGAGGAGGATTAGTGTGTTTAAGCATCTGATTCGATGGTTTTTGTTGACAGGAGGCCGAGTGAAAGCCGCTTGCTACATCTCCCTGTCTCCGTGTTTTATGCGCATTACTCCGCTGGAATCACATAATAGCAACTCCTTTCATTAGGCTCCACTGGTTTTTCAACGCCTAATAGCAACTCCTTTCATGGGCTTTTGTAGTTTTTTTGAGATACTATGAATTGAAAGCATTTTACTTTTGGACATTTTTTTGTATTGTGCTCGAACTAGCAATATCTTTGAGAAGCTCTTCCCCGTTTAGAAGGAATCATCTTACAGTATAGATTTCTCATTTTTATTTGAGAATGATTATGGTATTAGTATTGCTTGCTTAAAAGTGCATTAAAATACCTAGTTGTGATTTTGACCTGTTATTATTGGGTGCTTGGGTGCTGGGTTACACGGCTTACATGTGCTCGAGGACTCACGTACGCCCACCTCATAAGAGATACATATTCCTATATTCCTGATTAGTGATTGCATGCAGGAAAGCTCATAAGATACATTCCTTGCATTTCCTTGCATATGCAGGCAGTATGAAAGCTGTATAGAAGCTAGAGTCCTTTGCAAAAGTATGTAGCTTATGGAAACTACAGCAAATTGGTGGCACTTTCAAGGGGTTTAGACAAACTCTAGGTGATTTTAATTCTTAAATTTAATTGTTAAAGTTTTTTTGTTAGAATTTAACAATATTTTCTTGGGTTGTGCAGGAAGTTTATACACCTCATCTCCCACCCTTTCCAGTTTTGGCTCGGCTCCTCTCTATTGAGGGCGGTCCCACTCACCTCGCAAAACACAAGAATAAACGCAAGAATGTGGTCGTACTTAGGTGCCCATCCTCCGCAAATGCCTGCGAGATATATATGGTGGGCGTGACCCATTTTGAGAGGGTTAGTGTCTCAAAGTCTAAATTTGTTAAAGATATAATATCTTGATTTGTACCATCAATGTCATAAATTAAACTGTTAAAACTGTTTGGTTCCAAGCATCATAGATAAAAGTTATAGTAGAGATTAAGTGGCAGAAACCACAAGTTATGTGGCAAAAACCACAGGTTATGTGAATTTTTGTGCATTTTTTTTTACACACTATGCACTATTACTTGAGGAAGTATATTATAATTGTTTGACTACCAGAAGTATTTTTGGAGTTATGCAAACGAGGGAGAGATTTGCTTAAAGATCCCGAGAGTGAATTTTATGCGGCATGGGAAGAGGCTCATAAGAATAACATCCCAATAGTTTTAGGGGATTTACGAATTCAGGTATTTGCCTTTGCCTTTTGTTTGCATTTTGTTTGCGTTTGTTTGCCTTTCCAATGATTATGATCTCTTACCGATTCAGGTATTTCCCTTTGCCTTTGTTTGCCTAGCATTGCTTAAACGACCAGAAGATGCCTAAAACATTTGACAGAACGAACAGGTTACATGCTATGTCACATGCTAAGGGAAATGGAAATGAGGAGGTAAGATTTCCCCCTAGTTCTCCATATGATATTATTTGGGTTATATTGATATTTCTTCTATTGATTTTTTTTTTACAGGATGCTTTAGATTTTTTCCTGATATATGAGAGGAAATTTCCAAGCACGGAGACAACAACAATACTGGATGCAAGAAATATGTGAGTTTTCATTTTTTTCAAGGTTGGATGACAAAAAAAATTACTAAGATAAATTAAATGGTGTTTAGGTTTATTGTAAAAAGAATGCTACAAGCTGCCAAAGACTCTGCTTCGATGGTTGCAATTGTAGGTTCCGATCACCTAAAAGGAATTAAGCTCATTTGGAGGACCATTATGGAGTTAAGGAAATAAATGTATAGGAATTAAGCTGATTTGGAGGACCATCTAGGTAAGTAAATAAAAATAAATGTATAAGACTATGCTACTTTCCTCGCCCGGAACTGCAAATTACTCTGAACTTACTCTGAACTGCTATGCTATATCAAAATTTCCATTTTCTATTCCATCTATTGAATGAAAAATTGAAGCACTACAATTTACTAATAATTCTCTATAGTCATCATATATAGATATGATATCCAATTAGATATTTGTATAACAATTTATGTTCTGGGGTTTACATATACTTCTATTTGCTGTTATAATGGAAATTGGAAAGGATTTTTTTTTTATGGAAAAGAATCAATACTAATTAGTTATGTATCAATTTGGATTTTCTTATATAATTAGAATTAGGATTAAGAAAAGACAATTTTGGATTCAAATCCAAGAATCGTTCATGAATTTACAGTCCCATTTAATAGTTAATGGTTCCAATTTGTCCTAAATTTTGGCTTTTGGGACTGAAAATCCAAGGCTAACTAGTTTACTACTTTACTACTTTAATCAGCCAGAAGTAATCCACTACATCATCCATATGTGGCAATTGATGCACCAATAACATGCGTACAATTTTTTATGTGACATTTTTATTCTAAGCATTTTTTTGTTGTGGTGTTTACGAAGCCCCCACATAAGTTCCTCCCAAAAAAAAAGAAAAAGTTAATGATAATTTAGTTTACTTTTAATCAAAATAAATCAAATTTTACTTAGAAAAAAAAACTTGAAGGAAATCCTAGTGCTCAAGAAATGAAATCACAGTGCTCTACTTAGAACATTAGGCACGGCATGACTTAAATTTATCAAAAAAATTAATTCAAAATAATTTACATTCATCAAATAAAAAAAAACTTGAGTTTAGTTTAGTTTTAATCAAAATAAATCTATAAATCTGTTTACTTAGAAAAAAAACTTGAGTTTTATGAAATCCCAGTGCTCTACTTAGAACATTTGGGCACGGCATACTTGGGCATGCATGTTTAGTCTTCTTAAATTTACCCAAAAAATTAGATGAATAGAAAATGGGCACGCATGTTTACCTGAGACAAGACGTCGACATCTTTGTTCACAACTCAAAAACCCTGGAGAACAAGAAATAACACTTTGATAGTAGATGAATGCTAGACCACCAAGACATAATCAAGCCGAGTAGATGAGGGAAAAGTAGAAGATCTCATGTAATTTGCAAAGTAGCCAATCATTCAAGTTCTTGACTAAATTCATCACATTGCAGTCTCGCTTCAACCCACATTATAAGATATAAACATACATACCACAACCTTGTACAAATCAAAATAACTTTCCAAGGGTTGCTTCGCTACAATAAGCAATGCAAAGAAAAACTATACCATTTCTTATCATCAGAAAACAGAGAAAAGCTGCTCAAGGGAAAGTGTTCGCTGCCATAAAAACGTCACCCCCGATCGCCTCTTGAAAGCACCAAATCAATTTTCAGAACAATCAAACGTATTCTAATGACTAATATAGATCACTTACCTTTTGCTAATCAACAGTAAAACCAGAACCACCACGACAGAAAATTCTGCCACCACCTAATGCATTACTTGCCAGCGTCACCAATATTAAGCCCATAACAATCATGCTCACTTATCATCAACAAAATCCTTCTAAAACATAGCATGTAGTGGTGGTAATGCAGCCATTCATGGCAATTTTCGCCACTAATACCAAAAAAACCCATGTTAGCTTCTAATGACCTGGGATGAAAGTCACGCAAAAACGATAACTTTGGGACCTTCCCCAAAAAGATATGCTCCATAACATCTCTAGACCTTATTTTGAACAAGAAAATAAAAACCTCTCTAAACCTTTTGAATAAACATATACTGAACAAACAAAAAGAACTCAGCATAACATCATCTAAAGACACTTCATCTTCAAAACAATCAACTCATGACTCAAAATCGTCTAAATCATCCGCCATCCATCACTTGTATTCAGTCAACAACTGCTGCTGCCGCCGTAGCCCAAAGCTTAAAAACAATCCCATGAGCATAAAATTATGTCACGACCTTTCCTCAAGAGGAGGGAACAGATTTAGGAATATTGCCTAAAGGACGGGCCTAAGACCCATAATTAGGCATGGGCTCTCCTGCCCATACCCCGCATGACATTGAGATATTCTTTAGGAATTTTTGCACAAATGGAGTCGCCACTAGCCTATTGAGGTCGGCTAGAAACCAAGTGAGACATGGAAGTGTACGTCACTTCCTACGCAATCAGAATCTAGGGTCGGGGACTTGATTAGTGCCCTTTCGGTACATAATCTTGTTCATTTTAACAAAATGATTTTTGGCAGGCAGTTTGGATTGATTATATACCTATCCACCTCACATGTTGTGAGGTGATCACGGTCGCAATCATTAAAGAAACAATCATAGCTATCAAGATCCTAATTACGGTAAAATTGACATGCCACTAAGCAATTGCAAACATAGTTAAAACATGCAATATAATCAAGGTGCAAGAAAATAAAGACCTAATTACGCTAAAAAGGCAAGACATAGTAATTCCTAACCAAACTCCATATTTTTTTAATTTTTGAAATTTTTTAATTTTCTTTTATAATTTTTATAATTTAAAAAATATATATTTAAAAAAAAAAAAAACTCGGCCGGGCCGGGTCGGTTTGGGCCTGACCTGACCCGATCGGGGTTGGTCAGAGCCACCTGGGTCCGGCCCAGGCGACCCAGCCAATCGGGCCTGACAGCTCGAGTCCGGACTGGACTGGGCCGCGCAGCCCAGGCTGGCTGAAGCCTAGCCAGGCTGGGCCTAATGCGTAAGCCCAGTCTAGTCTAAATTTTTTAAAAAAAGTCCCACAAGCCCAATGTACTAAAACAGCCCAAACTCGGCCCGGATTGCTCAAAACCCTACCAGACGGGGCTTTCGCCCGACCCGGCCAAGATCCGCTTGGTGCCTCCTCTCTGCTCGCGGCTGAAGCGGTGGCGGAACGGCAATGGCGGGCGGCGACAAAGGTACGGTGATGGGCAGCTGCGCAGACGGACGGAGGTGCGGCGACGAGGGCAGCAAGCGTCGGCTTCGCTGAGGGCTGTAACGGCGACGACATCCGGAGCTCCGGCGACCGCGAAACAGCAGTTGCGGTGGTGGAGTCCCCGGCGTCGCTCGAAAGGCAGCGGCTCGGACGACATTGGGGACGAAGGCCGACGATGGCTCGGACGGCGTCGGGCGGAAGGCGGTGGCGACGGGCAACAGCGTCGGCGGGTGTTGTAGGTCGCGTGGCGAGGGGGCTCGGCGACCGACTCGACTGCTGGCGTCACGGGTTCGGACTGGTGCTGTGGTGGCGCAGAGGAGGCGAGCGGCGCTCGGCGATGGGCAGCAACGTCGACAGAGCTGGGCGGAGACGAGGCGGAGCTTCGGACGGAGGGCAGCACAGGCGGGGGCTACTGGGCGTCGGAGCAGAAGCAGAGGCGCACGGTGGCTAGGACGACGTCGGGTTGAGGCGGCGAGGCCTCCTCTCTCCTCAGCCGCCGTCCTCCTACCCCCAAAATTTTTCTCTCTCCCTCAAGCTCTGTCCTATCTGTGGTCTCTGTTCTCCCTGTGCTGCTGTGCCTTTTCTTTTTACTGTTCCCCCTAGGGTTTTTCGCGAAGATGGGCAGAGGAGGAAGAAGCCTCCCTCCTCGTATTCGAGCTCTCGTTCTTTCAGCTTGCTGTCCAAGAAGAAAACCAGCGCCTCGCGACCACCGGACAAGAGAGGGGAGGAGAGAGCATCGTGCTTGCAGCGCCGGCAAAGAACTCGGGCCGCTCTCACGGCGGATTTCACACGCCGCAGCGAGCAAGCAGTGTTCGGGAGGAACCGCCCGAGCGACAGAAGGTTCTTTAGAAACCTAGAACTTACGGATCCAAGGATCAAGGATCGGACGGTACCCGTGCATTCCAAACTGACGGTGGGGATTATAGGCGTCGAAATGGATCTGACGGTCCTTATGCTGTGCGATCCGACGGTCCAAATCAGCGCCGTCCACACGGATCCGACGACTCCTATTCGCTGCCCTATGGTGCTGAATCAAATGGTCCCTATGGCACCACGTCATCACATAAAAGGTCATCAAAATTTTAAATTCAAGCTAAGAAATTGAAACAATTGTAAGCCCGCCGACAAGCCGACAAAAGAGAGAGAAACATGGAAATGATCAAGCTCGTCACCCACTGGCTAAATGAGTTGGGAAAGTAAGAATATTTCTGATGCATGAATTATTGATTGAGAACACGAATGAATGAATGTTCGAAACCAAATTACATGAAAAACTTTGGTAGAGAGCACGCTGCGTCTTCTTTTTCCATACAAACCTGCAATTTCCTTTCCCTCTCTATATCTCTTATCATATCATAATCTTACTCGCAAGAGTAGATTATCCACATGTAATTTTCAAAAGAAAGAAGCTTCCATGCTGCAGGTAATATTCTTTCTACATTGAGCATGGACACAAAAATTCTAAAATGCTCTTGGTTAACCTGCATCTCCAAACATGGAAGGAAAGAAATACGAGCAAGGTTTTATTATCATAAATGCTAAATGGTAAAGTAATAACATTGGGAAAGGACAATTTCATCTTGACACCATTAGCTGACATGCCCGCATGGGTCAAATGCATGTTATAAATGTCAAAGCAAAATATGTAAGCTAGATATGTTAGGTAACTGATGGCAACTGGACAGTTGGGGGAAAAGGAGCAATAACAATCTAGTTTATCAAGCAGTAGGCTAGCTGATTTTTCCTTTTTTTACTTTGGTGCTCGTGATTTGCTCTTTAAGTCAAAACTTGCAAGCTCAACATGTAATGAAGGATTTTTTAGATCGGTTAGAAAGAACAAATATACCTCTACCACTTAAAGTTTCATCCTGAATTCTAAGGTGTAGAGCATTGAATTTCCTTTAATAAACTCAAGTTTTTTTTTCTAAGTAAACAATATGGATCCAAGACCAGAGGGAAAAACAAGATACTAAACCAAGAGACTAAGCTAAATAGACTATTAGATAGGTATCATAATTATCTATCTTCTTTAGATTATTCAAAGTTATGTATCATTCACTGTCTTTTATTTTTTAGAGGTTAGATATGTGAGGCTTGCTTAGAGCGCGTAAAGCATTGGAAATGCCATAATTATTTTGTTTTGTTTCAAGAATTCATTTTGATTTTGATTGAAGTATATAATAGTTTCACAGGAAGAAGAAGAAGTGTGGCTAAATTTAACATGAGACTAAACATGCCCATCCCGTGACCAATGCTATAGTAGAGCATGGGACAAACTCGAGAGATTTATTTTGATTAAACAAGACAAAACAAGAGACTAAACTAAATAGACGATTAGTTTTTCATCTTAAATAAACCATAGGAACTTACATTAACTTTTTTTTTTTAAGAGCAAATATGAGCGAAGTAGACTTGAGTAGAATATTCTATTCAAGACTTAATTCTCACCTAGTGGAGGAGTTCATTTACATTGCATTTGAAACTGCCGAAAGAGATATATAGCCAAGCCATTAACAATCCCAAATTTCATTTCCCCTCTCCTTTCTATGAAAGATGCTGGCGAGTTAAGTAAAAAGCGGCTACCTCCAAAGAAAAAAAAAATCTCAACACAATATAAAAGACACCTAAGGCTACTTGATCGCTAATTTTGGGAAAAATTGAAACTTTAGTAAGACAAGTGGTGGCGAGACAAGCGGAGGTCAGAGAGCGGAAGAAGAAGAAGAAGACTGGCTAGAGAGACCGAGAGGGAGAATGACGAGAGAGGAAAAGATGGGGGGCCGGAGATGGGAGGAGAAGAGGCCGGACCCAACCTTGTCCTTTCTCTCCTCTGTCTTTTCTTCTTTTATGGAAAATCATGAAATTCTAATAAAAAGAAAATTCAAAATAATTTTCGTTTTTATTTTTTTTCTTCTTTTATGGAAAATCATGAAATTCTAATAAAAAAAAATTAAAGCATTACTTTGACTTCTATAGAACCACACTTGTCAACAATGCATTTTGAGTGCGCCGCATCCACAAAAACCTGATCTACGCCCTCCTCCCTACAAACCTTAACTAGTTCCTTCACCGGAATCAGCACCCACGGCATCGAGGTAATATGATCGATTATAGGTATGGTGACAAGATGGAGATGGCGAATGACGGAGATGATGAGACCAGAGACTATGGTTGCGTGAGCGTGAGCTAAAGAAAGTAAGTAGCGGCGGAGATGAGAGCGATAGAGCGAGCAGCTCTAGTATAGTGTGAGTTGGAGATGGTGGAGTCGAAGGAGGGAGCTGTGGTGAGGGGGGCGTGGCGAGAGCTGGCGGGGAGGATGGAGAGATGGAAAAGGCCACGAGGACGTGCCGGCGAGAGGGTGGAGCTGAAAGGTAGTGGCGCAGCGACTGGAAGGAGGTGGTGGCCGTGGGTTGGTGAGTGACCAGGGAGGATGCTGGGCCGGTGAGGACGAGCTGGAGGTGGCGATGATGAACCAGCGAGAGCAGCGGCTTGAGCTAATGGTGAGGGGCCGAAATGGAGATGGCGGGGATGGAGGAAGGAAGAAGGAACGACGAGAGCGAGCAGGAGGCGAGGTGGCGACTGCCGAGGCTCAGCAGCAGCCGAGTGAAAGAACGACCGGAAGTTGAATGAGGAGACGCCGGTTACGAAGAGAGAAAGCGATGGGCCGAAAATTTCAGCTTAAAGGGCTCGAATTGGGCCAAAAGGTCCAAATTCTGGTCGGGCCTCCAGAGAAGCCTATAAGAGAAGAGCGACCCTCAGGAAAGCAAGGAAGCCAGCGGCTATCATAGAGGACAGTTCATACCGAGCTTCGGCGCCCATCTCTTGTGTCGGAAAGTATATTTCGATTTGAGTTTGTTCCGCCAAAAATAGCTTTCACCGCATGGATCGGATAGAGTCCTAGAGGTCCTAAAACTACAATGTTCCTTAGTCGCAACATGGAGAAGAAACTCGGTGGTAGTGCAAGACGGTGAAATGATAACTGTCTTCGATTTAGGGTTGGATTCCGACATTGCCGGCAAGTTTCATCCCTGAGATAGTTGACAGACTCGTGAGCAAACTCGGGTGTCGACAAATAGGAATGAAAAAAGGTAGCCGATTTTATGCTAATGTCATTCTATATAGGATGTCAAATATTGAGTCATGTACACTTTCCTTCAGCCTTCTGTTGGTGGACTTGCCCATGCAAAAGCAGGTACCTTTCTGCTCCCAAATTCTCACTAATTAATCTCCCACTAACTAATATTAATCCAAAAGTAACTTCGCCTCAACTTTTGACCAATAAATTTTGTGAAAGCTCATATATTTTATTTAGATGAATAACGATCGTAGGAGATAAACTAAAGACAGATTGATATTGCAAAAAGTGATTGAGATGATAACAATGTGATTTCTTAAACCTTCGTCTTTTCAAATTCACATTGTAATCCAAATCTTCCTTATTTTGTAGTTTTTAATTGAAGTAATAAATCCCAAATGTTTAGGTGCAGAAATTGCTTTCTCGAAGAGAAATTGATTTTTCTATTTCTATTTCTAGATGAGTTTCTAAGCAAAAATACCCGTTTGATAACGACATAAAATTTGTGCACTTCAATTGCTTCCTAATTGCATCGAGATCCCTTAAATTCGATGGGATTAGATGTTTCTTGGCGTCATGTCTCTGCCGGTAGCCGAACACTCCCATCTCAATTCCCCTTTATATAAACGAAGAGAGGGAATGCAAACTTCTAGCTTATGATGAAAGTGAGGGACTGCAGCTTTGTGATAGCTTTGTGATGATGTGACTCAATTACTGAACTCTTTTGCTATTGTTTATGGATATCATTGAGTAGCTAATGACATAATATTTCGGATTACTAAATCGAAACAGCAGCAACTAATGAAATAAGAAGGAGCCAAAGGTAAGGAAATCGATACATAATTAGCGAGAAGATAGTAAATTCAAGGCTGGATCAGACGCCATCTTTCTGGAACATATAGGTTTATATCATCCATTCAAGCGGGGGTGGAGGATGTAGCTGCGCGTCCCGCAGTCCTACTCCCTGCAGCCTCCCTCCTCGCTATCAAAAGGCCCACAAAAATAATTCTATCAGTGAAGCCACGGATGAGAGGATGTCTGCACCCAAGCGGCAGATACAGCAAAATGAAGAGACCCAAGGTGATGAAGAGGGCGACGGATCCCAAGACCAAGAAAATAATTGATAG
Organism: Eucalyptus tenuipes; assembly: GCA_014182365.1. Lineage (NCBI taxonomy): Eukaryota > Viridiplantae > Streptophyta > Magnoliopsida > Myrtales > Myrtaceae > Eucalyptus > Eucalyptus tenuipes. The sequence continues at coordinate 3,473,777 of CM024547.1, read as the reverse complement.
CCAAGTGAGGTTGGATATGGTCACGTAGACACCCGCCATGAATGCCAGAGGCATTGCAGCAAGAGTGACGAACAATGGGACATTTGATAGGAGAATGGCCAATAGCATCGTATAAGGATCATTAACATGTGACCAGAGGAGGATCACAATCGCCATGATCGAGCTATACATGGCGATGGAGTTGCACATCACGAAGACTTTGTACATGGCTTTGTGGAGCAATATGGGATTCCTGCATCTAGGTCAGAACCATTAAATCCTCCAGGAACAGAAGTGAAAGTGACAGAGGCCACAAGTGCCGCCACGACAGTGCGAGTATTAGCTTGGTCCTTGTATCTATCCAATTCCGGTGGTTCCAGTCATTTCCTTGGGCTCCGACCAGTTAGCTTGCAAATAGCCAATTCTCCACTTCTTGGTATTCCGGCAGATACCAAAATTATCCATGTTGACCTCTGCAAGTAGCAGCGAGTGGAGCAATAAACAACTAAACCAACACTACATGATTTTGGCAACTATGTTACAGCTGTGGGTGAGAGCACACTAAATGACATGACTTCACTAATGTGTGTTTTAGTTCTGAATCTGATAGGTATAATAAATGATTACCCGTCAGAAAAGTGTGAAAGGCCATACCTCCCGAAGTGGAGCATCAACCACTTTAATCTCTTGCTCTACCACGTCAATAGCCGTCATGTTATTCATGTTTACCAGCTTAAGATCAACTCTTCTATGTCGTGCAAGAAGCACTACCGAAGGTTGGCAGTGCAACGCAGCCAGATGCAGAGGCGTATTCCCATTGAAATCTCTCGCATTTATGAGGTGACCGAATTTGGGACTTTTCAGTATGTACATCACCGTTGCAATGCTTCCATGCCTAGCTGACACATGGAGAATATTTTGTCCTAGCCTAGCTGGAAACTCTTCGAGGTCTGGCCATTGCCGAAGTAGCTCCTTGACGATCCTTACATGATTCATCATGCAAGCAACATGGATAGGAAGATAGCCATCCTTGTTGTCTTGCTCTAGGGCGCTTGTTGGGAGCTTCTCGATCAAGAACTTGACTCCATCGAGATAATTCGTGTACGCTGCAAAGTGGAGTGGAGTGCCGTATCCTGCATCTTTCAATTGAAATAGCCACGGCTTCTTTTTCCACATCTCTCTCAGCATATCTATATCCAAAGCAAGAGTCTAATCATTTGGGATGAACACTATAGCTGGGATTCTCCAGTAAGGATTGATGTAGGTGACTCACAATCTTGTGCCTTAGGATGGTAAGCTATCATCCCATATGTGCATGTGCCTCAGTAAATTAGACGTTACTTGTGAAACGTGATTTTTGCACCGCTAAGGGAAACCAATATGAAGAAAACAAAAGACTGGCCAAGAAGATCAAAGAATAAGCAGGAGCATGAAAGCAGGGATTACCCGTTTTCTGGTACATAATGGCGAGATGAACAGGCGACATGCCGAAAACCCTTTGACTCTCTGATCTCCTTTGGTCTTCGCCATCGTTTGGCGCTTCCAACAAGAGCTTGAGAACCTCCATGTCGCCTGTTTCGACAGCTATGCACCATGGAGACTTGCTTTCCTTGTTCTGACGATACAGTGGATTGGGATCTTCACTCACTAGCATGCGGATCACCTCATAATGACGATTCCTCACGGCCTCATGAAGAGCGGAGTTGCCGGTGCAGTCAATGCATCTTGGCTTACCTTGGGGAAGGAGAAGCTCTACCGCACTGGATTTCCCAGCTCTAGCTGCAATGTGTAGCAGTGTCTCTCGTCTGGAGTTCTTACATGAGATTGTCGCGACCAAATTTTTCGGGTGCGAACCACCTAGGGTTTGGCTAATGGATTGTTAAGCCTAGACTTAACTCGGGCTCTCCCAAGCCCATACCAATTCGCGACTTAAGTTCAAATTCTTAACATGCAATTGATTTTTAACTGGGAGTCGCCACTAATCTATTTTTTGGTGGGTCGATTAGAAACCCAAGTAAAGTAACGGAGTTTTACTTTACTCTTACGGACCGAGATTATGGGTATGGGGACTTGGTTACACTAGATTTCTCTAATGCCCTTTCGATACCATTCTTTTATTTTCCAAAAAAATGTTTTTTGCTGACAGCTTAAATTGATTTTAAATATATTTCCCTAACATGTGAGGCGACCATGCAAGTGCGCAAACCACCAATTTAACACTCAAGTAAAGCAGTAAATAAATTGCAGGACTTACCTCATAACAACGAAAGCATCCTCGTTGTTAAATCATAATTCACATCAACAGTCCTAGATATGATTTCTAATTAACACGCAATTTCTTTTTTTTTTTTTAATCATGCAATATGCAATGCAATATTAACTAAATGACCTAATTCTAATGATATGCAATTTCTAATTAAATGAACCTAATAACAATCACTAAAATGACGTGCTTTTCATGGGCCTAATTCTATATGACGTGCACATGATTTTTCTATTCTAAAAAAATGCAATCTATCCTAGAAATTGCAACTAATTTATCCTAAGACAAATTTTATTTTTTCATGAAATTTGAAATTAAGAAAAATGCAAAATATAACTATCTAGATTAAGATTCTGTCCAGCTTATATTAAGGATCGGGTCGAGACTAAATCCTAATTTAAACTAAGATATTATCTTAACCCGGCAAGCTCTAACCTAAGATGCAAAAATCAATCTAAACTTAAAATGAAACATGCAATTTATTCTAATATGCCATGACGTGCAAAGAATGCTCTAATTATAATTTTTTTCTTTTTTTCTTTTAAGAAATTCGAAATTAAAATTAAACATGCAACCTAAATTTAAAAAAAAAACTAACATCCTGAATGAATGCACTTGCTTTTTTGTTTTATTTTTCATGATTCAAAATAAAATCCCTATTCTAAATATGCAAGATAATTAAAAAAAAAAACCTAATCCTAATTCAAACTTTTTTTGTATTTTTTTTTACAAAAATAAAATTGATTCAACCAACACGACGGCAAATCGACGAGATAAGATTGATACCCATAAATTGGGGAACCATATCTCGCGCATGAGATCGGGTTGACCAATTTTAAAATTAAATCGCGAATCGAATCTCGGACGTGAGATTAGATTGGCGATTTTCCAGGCGATTGCGAGTCGGATTTCGGGCGCGAAAATCGGACAGTCAATCGTATGCACATTGTGAAATTAGGGATTAATCCCAATTTAAAAGGCTAAATCATGGATATCATGGTGTATCGAGAATTTCAATCATGTGCATCAACGGATATATCAAATAAAGAAACGGAATTTTCAGAAATCAAAACATACAAAATTTTACCTAATTCAAATATCGGCTTCCAAATTTTGACTTTGTGGGATCGTACCGCGATCGCAATCGGGGGCAACAGGGCGGTGGATGATGCCTGGTGAGTTGACTTTGTCGATAGGACCGAGACGTGGCTGCTCACTGATAGGGCTAGTATGAACACCTAGAGGGGGGTGAATAGGTGTTTAAACAAAACCTTGGCAAATATATGCGGAATAAAATAAAGGAGTTCATGGAAGAAAATAAGAACACAAGGTTTATAGTGGTTCAAATTAGATCAAGCCTACGTCCACTCTCCCACGCTAACAGCCTTCTAGCTGGATTCCACTATGCAATCAACAAGAGATTACAACTTTGAGTGCAAACACTTAGTAGTAGATCACACTATCTCACTAAGTCACTCTTTTGGTATTTCTCTCACGATCACAGACGTTTAAGCTCACCAAAGACAAGTGTATGATCGAAGGTCGCTCGAACTTTGGAATTATAAATTCTACGCTCCGTCTCTTACTTGCTCATCGGTCCTTCATCTCCTTAAATACTCCTCCACTTCCAAACTAGCCGTTGGACAGCATCTTGAGGATCGTCTTCCAATATACCCATTGGACAGCTCTGTATCTAGAAGATTTGGTAGCCATTGAGTGACAAAAGTAGAATCCCAAATTGATTCTGATTGCCTATACAAACAGAATTTTGGTTTCCATAAGTAAAGCTTCTTCGTATAGAAAGTTCTTGTCTTCAAGATTTAATTGTCAATCAATTAATTTGAGTCAATCAAATCAATCTTGATGTGGAATCCAAACTAGATCACTAGCCGTTATATCTTCGTGGCTTGAGTTACGTTCTATCGAATCTGGATGTAAAGTCTGAGAGCAATAGACTTTACAATATGAGTCTGAGTGCGATAGACTTTGCAATCTGAGTCTGAATGCGATAGACTTTACAATCTGAGTCTGAACATTTTGCTTCTGAAAAGATTTAGCTTTAAGGTCTGTACACAGTTCAGCTTCCTTCTGGTTCTTCCAAGTATAGACTTTGATAATATCCTTTACACGTTCTATCATCTGCATAGTCTATTACTCAACCATCAAACATATTAGTAGCCTTTGATTTATTTTGTCATCTTCAAAACATCATAAGGGATTTCCCTAACAATCTCCCTCTTTTTGATGATGACAAAACAATCTTTGAATATGCAGATGTGTAATAACATTTTCTAAAATATTGATAAATCAAAGCAATGTAATTCAAATCAAAAGATAGCATAAGATAGCAAATAGATTGAGCATAACAATATAGAAAACTAATCGCAGCTCAATATTATGCAATGAATAATATCAACCAATCAACACATATGCATATTTAACTATTAATCAATCAACACATATGCATATCTATATTCTCTCCCCCTTTTTGTCATAATCAAAAAGCGATAACAATTGAAAAAGTATCACGTAGAGAATATAAAGCGATAACAAATAATATGTCTTGCTTGAAAGATAATTTCCAAAAAAAATTCAGTTTTTACAATGTAAGTCGATATTAAAGATATGCAATATAGCTCACTTCGATCATATATTTCAGCAAATATTCAATAAAAATCACGGATGCATTATAAAATTCACTTTACCCATTTTGTCATGATAAAATGATAATATCAATAAAAGATTTGTTAATGACAAAAGATAGTAAAAGATGCACTAACCGGATTTTGTAGAACTTAACAAGTTCTGTCACTTTTACCTTTTCATTCCTTCCATAATAAACAAGATCACGATCAATTCAAAAAGATTTTTCCATAATTGATCAAAGCTCCCCCTCAATTTGTTGCCTTTCTGAGGTGATCACGATTCTTTCATTTTTCTTGGATTCGCTTTCTCCCCCTGTCATCATGACAATATTTGCGAATAGAAACAATTGTTGCTTGTGCACGTTGAACATAATATTTTTTTTTTATTATTCCCTTTGTAGCAACAACATCCGCAACGATCACTTGCATTTTGAAATTCGAGACAAAAATTTATTTTCTTCAATCAAGCTCTTCTCGAATTCAACCTGCATAAACTTAACAAACTTTTTGCACAAATAAGTAATAATATCCACATAATATATAATGGCCTTTCTTCATATAAATAAATTGAATAGCATATATATAAGATCATCAATTTAAAATTCAGAACTACTCAACATTTCGTACGACACATTAGGGATTTCCTCAACAATTTGCAAAACTTTGCACAACGAAGGAAGTTTTTAGCCTCCAAAAGATAGTATAGAATCTTCATAATTTTCTGATCAAGCTTTCCAAATTTCATATGGAAGATTCTATTGCTACCTGCAAATTCTTGTATAATAGATAATAATCTTTGCAAAAATGTCACGTAATACCTTCCTCCGATTTGCGGATCAAACTTGCTAGATATAATATATCTTCTAAGAACATAGCAAGAATATCCATGAATATGCAATAATATCTTTCAAGATCAAATCAATTTCCTTGAGCATAAATCTCAGAAATATATTATAGATGCATTTCACAAAAAGAAATATGATATTTCTATTACGTGCCAAATCAAGCAAAAATAATGCAATGTCTTATGTTTATGTTAATAGATATTTGCAATATAAATGATAAACAATCATCATGATAAATGCACGTAGAAATTTGCAAGGCGGGATGATAAAAAAATATTCTCTTACCCATGGCATATGTTTGAAATATACCATTGAAAAAAAAAAAAATTTACCAATCTTCGCATCGGATATCTTTTTGATTGCACCATGATTTGCGTAGATTCGCAATCATTCTTCCTCTATAGAATTTCCTGCAATGAACTCATTTCCTTTTTGGTATCCATCAATTTGGATCCTTCCATTATGTTAGAGCAAAATAGAAAATCTCCATAGATAATCAAATATTCTTTCTAAACTCATCATAACATAATATTTAAGGAAAGAACATTATGCACAATAATATCTTTGAAAAAAAAAATTCTCACTTAATCAAAGCACAATAAAATAAGAGAGAATAAATTCCTTGAGTATCTAAAAATATTTTGCATAATAAATTTATACCACGTAAAACAGATTTTCACTTTTGCAAAATATGACAATCTGATAGCATAAAGTCAAACCAAATAAACTCAATTGACTCTAAGCAAGATATCAAATTAATCACACGTATCAAATCATGACAAAAAAATAATAATAATAATCACGCGATTCTTTCTTCAATCAAACCAATCATAGAATATGGTCATAATAAAATCTAAATCATTCAAGGTACAAAGAGAATTAAAAATATATGTTTTCCTTACCAAATTCTCTTTCTTCTTTTCCTTTATTTCCTGCAAAAATAACTCATCTTTTCTTTGGTACCCATTTTTTCTTGGGTCCATGAGAGTTAGTAGAGTATGCTGTATTTACCCAATCTTTCTTAATAGGTCTCCAGACTTTAGGACATTCTTTCTCAAAGTGTTCTGAATTTCCACAATTTGAACACTTGAGAGCATTTCGACCAACAGGTTTTACAAACACTTTTTGAAAATGATTTTTGTAAAATTCCTTTGAAAGTTTTTGTCTAAGTCTCTCTTTTACTTTAGGAAAATCAATTAAAGAATTACTTTCCTTATTGAAACCAAGTCCCGACTTATTATAGTAAGGAACTTGTATGGAAAGAATATGCTCTAAAGTTTTTGAACCATTTGAAAATTTTGTTGAAATATTTGAAATTTCTTTCTTCAAAGAATCATTTTCTTTGACAAGTAAATCTCGACTTTCTTTTATTTGTAGAAAATCTTTTTGCAAAATTTCAAAATTTTCTTTTTGAGAAAGATCCCGTTGCCTAAGTCGAGAATTCTCCTTTTTAAGTTCGGAGATCCTTTTAAGAGAAGATTTGAGATTTAAACAGAGCTCATTTATATACTTTGAAACTTTGATAGGAATTTTTGAATTGCTTACCTCGATTTCCTCATCGGATTTTGAGTCTGTGTCCGAGTCAGACTTTGATTCTGAGTCTATGTCTGAGTCAGACTCAGATTCCGAATGTGCCATCAAGCATATATTTCCTTGCTTGTCATCTTCTTTCATGGTTCTTTTCTTGCCATTCTGCTTGTATTGTTTTCTTTCACTAAAATTCCTCCATTTTCTATTCAGCTTTTTGAATTTCTTGATCATAAAAGCAAGTTCTTCGTCGTCCATGTCATTTTCTGAATCTGTATCATCAGAATCAACATTAGATATTAAAGCTATGGACTTCTTACCTTCAGGATCTTCATCGTTGATTTGTTCCACTTCGTAAGATTGAAGAGTGCCAATCAATTCATCAACGGAGAGTGGCATAATACTTTGAGTTTCCCGGATTGATGTCTTGACATGGTTCCAATCTTTTGAGAGACCTCGCAAGAGTTTGTTGACCTTCATTTGGGAAGAAATTGGATGACCATGATACGCCAAACCATTTACAATTTCTGTAAAGTGGCTGAACATATCTCCAATTGACTCTCCTTGTTTCATCTTGAAGGATTCATATTTGCCGAGCAGGAAGTTTACTTTTGTCTCTTTTACACGATCAGTCCCTTCATATGTAACATGAAGTCTATCCCAAACTTCTTTTGCTGTTTCACATGAAGAGATTCTATTATATTCAGCAGGAGACAATGCGCAATATAAAGAATAAATGGCTTTTGCATCAAGCGCTTCTCTTTTGGACATCTCCGTCCGAGACATAGGAGCGGGGGGTTTGCTTTCTTTGTCTTTGCCATTTTTATTTGATGTAGATGCAGCAGTGGGATTGATTCCTTTTTCCACAACATCCCATTGCAAGGGATCTCCAGATCTTAGGAATGCTTTCATTTTGTTCTTCCACACGTTGTATTCCTTCCCATCAAAATATGGTGGCCTGGTGTTGCTTTGCCCTTCCATAAGTCCTGGTGCCAAGATACTAGCCATAGAAGATCTTTAGCTCAAAAGTAAAAACACTTTTATAAATCGAGCACTTGGCTCGATACCGATTGATAGGGCTAGTATGAACACCTAGAGGGGGGTGAATAGGTGTTTAAACAAAACCTTGGCAAATATATGCGGAATAAAATAAAGGAGTTCATGGAAGAAAATAAGAACACAAGGTTTATAGTGGTTCGGCTTAGATCAAGCCTACGTCCACTCTCCCACGCTAACAGCCTTCTAGCTGGATTCCACTATGCAATCAACAAGAGATTACAACTTTGAGTGCAAACACTTAGTAGTAGATCACACTATCTCACTAAGTCACTCTTTTGGTATTTCTCTCACTATCACAAACGTTTAAGCTCACCAAAGACAAGTGTATGATCGAAGGTCGCTCGAACTTTGGAATTATAAATTCTACGCTTCGTCTCTTACTTGCTCATCGGTCCTTCATCTCCTTAAATACTCCTCCACTTCTAAACTAGCCGTTGGACAGCATCTTGAGGATCGTCTTCCAATATACCCATTGGACAGCTCGTATCTAGAAGATTTAGTAGCCGTTGAGTGACAAAAGTAGAATCCCAAATTGATTCGATCGCCCATACAAACAGAATTTTGGTTTCCATAAGTAAAGCTTCTTCGTATAGAAAGTTCTTGTCTTCAAGATTTAATTGTCAATCAATTAGTTTGAGTCAATCAAATCAATCTTGATGTGGAATCCAAACCAGATCACTAGCCGTTATATCTTCGGGGCTTGAGTTACGTTCTATCGAATCTGGATGTAAAGTCTGAAAGCAATAGACTTTACAATCTGAGTCTGAGTGCGATAGACTTTGCAATCTGAGTCTGAATGCGATAGACTTTACAATCTGAGTCTGAACATATTTTGCTTCTGAAAAGACTTAGCTTTAAGGTCTGTACACGCTTCAGCTTCCTTCGGTTCTTCCAAGTATAGACTTTGATAATATCCTTTACACATTCTATCATCTGCATAGTCTATTACTCAACCATCAAACATATTAGTAGCCTTTGATTTATTTTGTCATCTTCAAAACATCATAAGGGATTTCCCTAACACTCACGTCTTGAGGATCAAAGAGGAAGCTTTGGGATTTCCTTAGAAACCTTCTTTTACTAGGAAGAATATCTACGCCCACGATTTTCCCTCTGTCTTCATGCATGGATTTTATGAATTGGGTGCTGCAGAGAAGTGGAGGAGGCACGCATCCTCTCTATTCGGGTTTGTCTTGCGGATGTCTCTATTGGGTACTCCGAGAAGACCCTGCAAAAGGAAAACAAACTCGACAAAGACTGATTCACAGCCAGCCGAGGATTATTATGCCGCAACAACATCACCAGCGGCAGCGAAGAAGACTAGGGCACGCGTGGAGAAGTTGCTGAGCCGTGAAATTGGTAGGAATCCAAGCGCGAATATGGTGGCTCGCGCTCGAGGATGAAAACTCGCAACTCCCTCGCTCTCTCTTTGGCTGAATATTTCCTTCAATGTGGCTGTTTGTATCGATTGTGTGGCCCCATTTTGTCCGTGCACGAACAACACATTTTATAATGGAAGAAATTTAGATCTTTGCAGCATATTTTGTTTCCAATTTCGCTTGTGCATAATACCTCTAGATAAACTGTTAAGATATATGCACCTCGTGCAATATTCTTTTTTTTTTTCTATATTTTCCAAATATTTCATCCGAAAATTTCCTTTACGCCCAAAATATGTCACCTCAGTGTATATTAGCTGAATATGTGAAAATCCCACCTGAATCACTGCTCGCCGTCGGTCCAATAAAATAAGACAAAATAAGATAAATGTTCCTAAACTATATGTCATGCAATTTTATTTTATTTTTTAGTAAAAGTTAACCCCAAAAATTATGCAAAAATTTAGGTGTCAACAGAGATCAAGTTCTCGGGGACGAAATCAATGACTGCTCTGACAATATCATCACTCTTTGTTTTCCATCCATGTCAAGTTAATTTGAGCGCGCAAGTTTGTACATTTTTAAAAGGTGCAGAACAAAAAATAATATGTTACGGTCCCACCCTTTTCAATATACCTGCCGCAGCGTGAAGCAATGTATTCTTGGCAGGGCTGCGTAGCCTGAGAAGGATGGGCAACGACACTTCTTCCATGACACAATGATCCTCTAGGGATTTGATGAACTTGTCGACGCCCCCTTCCTTCGTGGCCTAGTATAGCAGAGGACTTATAAACTTGTCAGGTTGTGCAGGATCGTGCTGTCGCTGGCCCCGATCGGCCCTGATTAACTCCTCCAATCGCCGCCTTCTCTGCTTCTAGATCTCCTGGTCATTTATAGACACCTTCACATCCATCTCTCCGTGGGTGAGTCTGCCTGTGACTTTTGAGTGAAATGCCCTCTGTCCTAGTAATCTAATTCAGCAAAGTTGTAGAGACCAAGTCGAGTTCAACCGGATTGGCCTTGATGAACCTCCCTAGCCCACAATTTACCGTTGCGTTAAGTTGGGTCCTCGATTCACATATTCATCTCTTTTTCTCTTTAATAAATAAATGCACATCCGAATTTCTTCTTCTGCCTAAAATTGATTGAATAGTAAAAGAGAATTGGAAGAAAGTAATGCGTTTGACACGATGAACTTCACCAGACCAAAGTGACATGATAGACAAATTTCAAGATGGGTGACTTCCTCAAAAAGTGCCTATCTATAAGTCAAATGACAAAACCATGAGGCTCAATATGGGACAAGCCAAAGCAAACAATATTCCAAGTGAATTGATCCAAAATATCACACCCGATGCTTCCACACCCAAACTCGGGTCTATAAAGGCCGTGCTCAAGTCCCCTACCCTCAAGATTTGGTCCTCAACCTCAACCCCGAGTCCACAAAAGCCATGCGCAAGTTCTCGATCCTCAGCTTAAGAAAAAGTTTGAATTTTTAATTATTTTGAAAACTCAAATTTTTATTATTTTAATTTTTTTTCTTTTTTCTTTTCCTTTTTGCTTCTTCCTCGATAGGTTGCTAGCCACAACAATGGCCGGCAAGCTCACAGCCTCTAGCATTGAGGCTTAAGCCTCATCGATTGAGCAAGCTCATGGCCTCGCCTCGGTGGCAAGGCTCGAGCTTGCCTAAGGCTAGCAAGCTCGTGGCCTTTGGCGACAAGCCTCGATTTTGCTGGAATCGGCAAGCTCGAGCCTTGCCAAACTTGGTCAAGGCTTGAGCTTGCCATGGCCAACAATCGGCCAAGGAAAAAGCAAAAAGGGAAAATATATATGAATAAAAAATACTTCAAAATAAATTTTTAAAAAAATACGAATTTTTTTGATAATTTTCCATATTAGATTTTCCTTACCAAATGATAAAAAAAAAAATACTTTCAAGGTCTTTTTCAAGTTTCAGTCAAATACCAGAAAATAAAATCATTTTCCCGTAAAATGACTTCTTGGACAATACTTTCCAGAAATGATACATTTTCGACAAAACATATGGACTCTTAAGCTGTTAGATGAATGCGTGACTCTTAATTTTAGGATAAAAGTCACCAAAAACTCTAAACTATCCTCATTATGACACATCTACCTCATACCCTAAATTTGTACCTATATGACATAGTTACCCCAAACTTGTAAAATGTGATACATCTGCCATAAAATTTTTTACGACACCAAAAACCCTAAAATTGTATATGTATGACACATTTACATAAAAATTTGGTGTCACATGTATAGAATACAAGTTTCGAGTCTTTCATATCACGAAAAAATAGTTTAGGATAAATATGTCACAAATGGCAAATTTGGGGTTCATTTGTGGTTTTTTCTCATTATTTAAATATTTTATCACTCCCGCTTACATTTAGTTTAGTCTTTTTGCCTAATATTAAGCGTGGACATATTTAGTTAGAGAGACAAGTGAAATATTATGTGATATTTTGTAAGATCATTACCAAATGTTCTAAAACTTAAACTGTTAAATAAAACGTGATTTATTATTTAAATATTTTATCCTATAGACCATTGCGTGCGTGAGGGAGACCCTGCAAGCTGAACACATAACATGTGGCCAGAATCTCCAATGAAGACTCAGAGATGCTAAAAAGCAGATATGCCATGCCTCCTCAAATCACAATCGCAGCTTCAGTTTTCTTTTCTTTGTTTTTTAGGGTCGGAATTTCAGCTTCAGTTCAACAGTTATGAGACGGGGTCTGCAAAGACCGGGTCTCATAAAGCATTTGATCCTCGTCTCTCACCAGCACATAATCAGAGACGCTAGTCATTTCTCCGCTAGATCTTCACTATCAGGAGCATGCAACTGAAAGAACAGAATCATTCCATGGCAGATGATGCCCAGCACGGACAAGATACATGACAAAAATAAAGGCCACTTTTACGCAAAACAAGACCAGTAGCAACAAATTCTACAGCTGAACTACATCACCACGACTAGGAAAATAAAAACATAAATTGCATGGAAAGCAGATTGATCAAACCAAAACAAAAGCCACTCACCAGCACGTCGAGCCACAGAACGCTCCGGCCTCTCCTAGGAACCAACACAATCTCTCTCTCTCTCTCTCTCTCTCTCTCTCTCTCTCCACGCTCGCTCTCTCTATTGAAAACATTATTATGTGAAGCATTTTTCACACTTGCAGTCGTGAAAAAAAAAATTTATCGTTTAGCAAAATAAATACAATTACCAAAATTAACATCCGAATCTTTGTTTATATAACTTAAAATATCGATAAATTCAACTTGAGTCAAAGCAATCCAAGTTAACTCAAAAACCAAAATCATGATCATTTAGTAAATATCCAAATTGAAATATATTTAAAAATCTATAGCATATTGAATTTGTTTGATTAAATTTTTTGCCTCACTTCCCTTTTTTTATATTTTGTGTAGCCCAACTTTTCTACCATGCTAGTGAAATTTAATTGAATATATCTTAACTAGATAAGTATATATCGTGTCTAACTTCAACAAATACCACAACAATGCTCATTGTAGTGTAAAATTTTTTTCACTTGTTCGATAATGTTTAGGAATCTCATTCAATTAGTGAAACATACGTGTGGATTACTAATATGACTTTCTTTATATCAATAATATGACAATATTGTCGCAAGTACACTATGAAAAAATTGTGTTTTACATTTAGATAATTATTCAAAGTTGTTTAAAAAAGTTCACAACAATCAAGTATATTTCCTTTTTGTTAAAAATATTGTCTATTTGAAAAAAGAATATTGTCCAAAATCTGAGAAACTTTTGTCAAGATTCTTTCTAAAATTTGCTACATGTCCATTTTATGCTTCTGGTTGCCAATATCACTTCAATGGTAATTTGGTGGTTGAAAAGGCACTGTTATTCATTGTGCCATCAGCCTAGCAATGTCCTAGGGGTCACGGTGAGTGGAACACCTGTGCGGGAAGCTCTGCGTGAGCTTTTCCTAGAAAGAGGCAGAGTGAGTTGAGAGAGAGGGCTTTCTTGGAGCAATTTGAAAAAATGAGTGTATATTAGAGGGAAAACTCGTTCAAGGCTTTAAGATTTTTTTGTGTTTAATCTCCACTATTAAATGTCTAATTGATCCTATGGTTAATATCTTGGATTGGGAATCAAGGTGCACCCCCATTAGATCCACCAATGAGAGAAGAGAGGGAATGTTATATTATAATCTCCATTGGTTAGGCAATGATTGAAGAGAATTAGGGAGCATTTGTTAGATTGACGACATGAATTGGTTATTTTGTACCATCAGTTATCTCAATAAAATGACAGCACTGTGAGTTAATCATATTCCCAAATAAGAAAGTGACAAAATTGGTCGGTGAAGAGACAAATTAGGAAGTTCTAGGAGGCGGCCATGTGGAGAGGGTGCCGGTTTTGCGTGAGGCCGAGCTTCCATTGGTCTTTTTCTTTCTCTCTTGATTATCTTGATGGGCCGAGAAATTAGGTTTAACAGGCTCGAATTGGGCCGAAAGGTCCGATTGGATTTGCATGTTGCAATGCTGAAATATCCTCTACATATCTTTTTACTGTGCTTACGCATGGGCTATGAAGCTAAGACACAAGTGTCAACGTCATCTGTGTAGGCCTACAAAGAGGATGGATAAATGTATTTGATTTCTAACGCAAAAAGGAATTAATAAAACAACTAATTTTTTTTGCTTATGGTCGAGTCTTAGAAGCCAAATAAATGGCTGACTCGTTCAGATAGTCTGAGGAGATACTGCCAAGTCTAGTAAAAGTTTTAACTTTTGGATGGAAGCTTACCACTCGACGATTGCAAGCATGCATCTGTTTAGTGCACTCAGTATGCTTCCAATTGCATCAAGATCCCTTGAATTCCATGGTTTAGATAGATGTTTCTAGATGTCATGCCTCGGCCACTAGCCGAACATTCCCATCCCAATGCCCCTTTCTATAAACAAAGAGAGGCTGTAGCTGCACACCTTGCACAAACAGAGTTTGAGCCACAGACACATAGAATCACTTGAAACACATAGCTAGCTAGCTAAACCAGCTCTCATTTCATTGAATTCGATGATATTTTTTTTTATATAAATCTTGCCTATTCCCGTTTGAATGGTATTTCTTCAGTAGACTGGACTTCCGGTATTCCACATTGCCGAAACCGGTGTGCAAAAGGTTTGGCCATGGGATCAATTCCTAATATAGAGAATTTCCAGATTTGGTTTTCATACTCTATTTTGATAAACCTAGGAATTTATTATAAAATGTAATACTTCTTTGTGTTAACTTGATTTTAGGATTAAATTGTTGGACTTTAGACAATATCCTAAGAAATTTCTTTGTGTTTCCGAATAATTCTCTATTTATATTTATTAGGTTATCTTTAGAAATTTTAGGTTATTTATATTTGTATTATTCTCTTTTGCAACAAGCTTTTTCGCCTCCGTGCGCTTTCCGTGTACAGTGCACGTGCTTAGTATTTTTTTAGGTTATATTTAGAATTTTTGTGTTTCATTTGTTTTTATGATGAAATGACTTAAAAACCAAATCAAGTAATTATGGGAATGCTATGGGAATGCTATATGACAATTGGAGCCAACTATACATTTGCTACTCTCGATGATGGTCTTTGGCACACAGAATTGTAAACTACTACGCACATGCAAAAGATGCAAATGTTCGTCGAAGGAAAATACTATCAGCATCAAAATGAAATGGAGTATAAAAACCAAATACATATATGCAAGACATCTCCTCAAAACAGTTTGAGAAATCTCAGTGAAACAATATAGCAGTGTAGACTAATAGTCAACGTGATAACTGGACCACAACGCCTTATGAACAGTTCGCATAACTCATTTGACCTCTAAATTGTCAGTCCACAAAAGCAAATTGAAAATAAAAATAGCACCCATAAGACAGCTATAGAAATTAATTAATATATACTTAGTGAACAAAACCCTCTTTCGTATATATAAATTTACATATGTTATATGTATATGAGATCATATATCATAGGTGTACATCGATAAATTTATAGGTAAATTGATAGCTTGAGGAGAGAGAGTAGATATATATATATATATATATATATATATATATATTTGTCAGTCCTACTCTATCTCTACTCTAACGCTCACTCGCAGACTTTTGCCCTATCTCTTTGCAGGGCGTAAGAGTCGAAACCCACTCCTAAAACTAAATCATCCCCACCCCAACCCCCTGAGAATGTGGGGATTCGAACCCCCCACCTCCTCCTTCCATGTTGGAAGAGTGGCTACTAGAGAAACCCCAAATGGTTAGAGAGAGTAGATATTACCCCGCACAATTCTCTTGACCCTTATTTTATTATAACTAGTAGCATTATATATCAATAATATAAAAGAGAAAAACAGATGAAATCATTAATTGCTGAGTTTAGATTTATATCATTATTACATCCGAATTAATAAGTAAGGCACACCAATGCTGATATATTCTCCCGGAAACATTATAATAAATTGAATGAGATGATTCAATTTTCCTTTCTAATTAATGTAAAGGTATGCGTCTAAGTAATGTTAAGAAAAGTGAAAGGGTATGGAACTTTGTGATGATGAGATACAATTACAAAACTCCATTCTGCCAAACTGTGCTTTTATTTATAGATATAATCGAGGAGAGCTAATCACAGAGCATTTTGGATACACTAAAATTGGAGATCACTGATTCTCATAGCTGACAGGCAGGCTAATTAAATCGAAACAGCGATGGATAATGTGACTTAGAACGAGCTAATGGTAGGGATATCGGTACATAATTAGCGAGAAGATAATATAGATTCAAGACTGGAATAGACGCCATCTTTCTGTAACATGTAGGCTTAAATCATCTGTTCAAGTGGGGGTGGTGGGGTCACGAGCGCCCCGGACTGATGTAGCTGCAGGCCCCATGGTCCCACTCTCTGCAGTGCCTCCCCCTACTGCTCGAAGAAAGCAAATAAGCAGTTGGTCGGCGAAGCGACCAATGAGAGAAGTTTGTACCCAAGCAGCACAACCGTATTAAACATGAAGACACTCCAGAGGATGAAGAGGGGGACGAATCCCAAGAGCAAGACAAAATAGAAAGCCAAACGAGTTTGGATACGGTCACATAGACGCCCGCCATAAATGCCAGAGGCATCGTGGCACAAGTTACGAGGAGTGGGACATTGATAGGAGAAAGGCAAATGGCGCCACGTAAGGATCATTAATATAGGACCAGAGGAGGATCCCGAGTGACGTGATGGAGCTGTACATGGCGAGGGAGTTGTTAATCACAAAGACATTGTACATGGCTTTGTGGAGTAATATGGGGATACCAGCATCTCTTTCGGCGCCATTATATCCTCCTGGAACGGAAAAACCAGATGTGTAAGTGACAGGAGCCACAAGCGCCAACACGGCTGCGTGAGAATCTGCTAGGCTCCTATGTCCCTTCCAGTCCCTCAGCAATACAAGTCGTTTCTGTGGGCTCCGATCGTTGACTTGCAGATAGCTAAATCTCCACTTCTCGGTGCTCCAGCACATACCATAGTTATCCGTGTATATAACTACAAGCGGCGAGTCAAAGTATTAAAAAAGAAAAGAAAAGAGAGATAAAAAATATTATGATTTTAGCAACTAAATTGATCTCACCAAATGACATGCCTCACTAATTTATGATCTAGTTATGTCCCTAATTGGCATTACAAATAATTAGCCGTGAGAAAAGTGTAAAAGGTCGTACCTTCCCAAAAGAAAACCCTTTAATGTCTTGCTCTACTACATCGAGAGCCGCCATGTTATTTTTATTGACCAGCTTAAGATCAACTCTCTGGTCTCGTGCAAGAAGCACGACCGAAGGTTGGTAGTGCAACGCAGCCAGATGTAGTGGGGTATTCGCGTTGAAATCTCTTGCATTTATGAGGTGACCAAATTCGGGACTTTTCAGTATGTCTTTGACAATTTTAATGCTTCCGTTCCTCGCTGACACGTGAAGAATATTTTGTCCTAGCTCAGTTGGAAACTCTGCGGGGTCTGGCCACTGCTGAAGTAGCTCCTTGACGATCCCGACGTTATCTTTTATGCAGGCGACATGGATAGGGAGATAGCCCATGTTGTTGTCTTGCTCCAAGACACTTGTTGGGAACTTCTCGATCAAGAACTTGACTCCATCGAGATAATTTATGTATGCTGCGAGGTGGAGTGGAGTGCCGTATCCCGCATCTCTCAATTGAAATATCCATGGCCTCTTTTCCCACATCTTGGTCAGCATATCTAAATATAATGCGAGAAGATAATCATTTGGACGAATATGATGTCTGTAATTCTTCAATACCATCTTAGACGATCCGAAATGTCTGGAGTTCACTCACGATTTTGCCCCGTTGGATAGCAAGCTATCATACCATATGTTACATGTGCCTCATTAATCTAGACTTTGCTTGTGATGCTAGATTTTTCCACCACCAGAGGAAACCAAAATTTAGAACACAAGAGAATGGTGACCAAGAAGATCAAAGAATAAGCGAGAGCACAAAAGTAGGATTTACCCTTTTCCTCATGTATAATGGCGACATGAACGGGAGACATGCTGAAGATCTTTTGACTCTTTGATCTCCTCCAGTCTTCGCCATCGTCTAGCGCTTCCAACAAGAGCTCGAGAACCTCCAAGTCCCCTGTTTCGACTGCGACGCACAAGGAGACTTGCTTTCGTTATTTTGACAATACAGCCGGCTGGGGTCTTTACTCACCAATTGACCGATCAACTTGCGATGGCGATTCCTCACGGCCTCATGTAGAGCCGAGTTGCCGCAGCAGTCAGGGTCTATCGGCACCCCTTGGCGAAGGAGAAGCTCCACCGCAACAGTTTTCTCGGCTCTAGCTGCAATGTGAAGCGGCGTCTCTCCTCTGGAGTTCTCATAGTAGATCAAGTGCTCAGGGACGAATTCGATGAGCGCTCTAACATTATCATCACTCTCTGTATTCCATTCATGTCAGGTTAATTTAAGCGCAAGAGTTCGGTAATTTTAAAAAACGCATCGTCCGACCGTTTTTAATATACCTGCCGCAGCGTGAAGTAGTGTATTCCCTAAGGGGCTGCGTCGCCCGAGAAGGATAGGCAAGGACACTTTTTCCTTGGCACAATGATCCTTCAGGGCTTCGATGAACTTGTCGACATCCTCTTTCTTTGCGACTGAGAATAGCTGGGGAGCCAAAATATTGTCGCGTTGTGGAGGATCGTGCCGTTGCTGGCTCGGGTCGGCCCCGATTTTTAACGCTTCTAGTTTCTGCCTTCTCCGCTCCCAAATCTCCTTCTGGTCACCTATAGACAGTAGCACATCCATGTCTCTGTGTGTGACTTTGTGTCTCTGACTTTTGAGTGAATTTGCCTTGGTGTCCTGCTACGACTCAAATTTAGCATACTTATAGCCACAAGTCAAGTTCAACCTGATTGGCCAATGGACCTCTGCAACCCGCATTTTACCGACATGTCCACTTTGTGCCACAAAAATATTCTCACTTAAGCCCCTATGTGGGGAAAATTCGTTATGCCACTGTAGTATATGGACTTGTTTGTTAGAATTACGTTTTTTGCTAAAAAAATCAAATTTAAAAATTTCATCTGCATTTCAAAAGAAAAAATTATACGAAATATATTTAATATAGATATGAATCTACACCTTAATATTTATACAACATGAAATTTGGAGCATTTAGAATTGGAAACTATCAAAAAGTGTGCATTGCGAGATTTAGCTTTTTTTTTTTTTTTTTTTATAAGAATCATATCGTTTTTTTTTTTTCTCTCTTTCTCGCATTAATGTTAGAGTAGAGGTGACGCACTTTGATTGGGCGCACCTTGCACCAACTTTAGCGTGGGTCTTTCTATGAATAAAAGGAAATATTAAATATCTTTTGAATTGGGTTGGTGTAAGCTCGACACTAATTGGGTCTGGTCGAGCCTGCCACCATCCGCTTGGCTGGCAATCACACGACAAGCTCTAAGAAAGATTTGTCCAAGGTGATGCATAAATTTTCTTTGCTCCAATGTGGGACTTGAGGTGCTATTAAATTCCTTATTTAAAGTAGTTATAACACTTTGGTTGGTACAGAGGATAGATCCCTTACTTAAGATAGTCATGGCATGTTTGATACGGGGGATTGTCCTTTTTATCTTGTGTTACTTGCATCATCGTCGCCTCCTGCAAAAGCAAGGCATCTCAGCTTTTTGTTCATCTATCTATTAAAGAATAATAATGGCAATCATGGAGGAAACAGAGAAGAGATAGAGAGAGCGGGAGGTTGAGCAAGGCAAGCTCAAAGAGCGGCAGATTATAAGCAAAAGCGGAAGAAATTAAAAGGTTTAAGATTAAAGTATTATCCTCATGCATCACGTCGGCGATTAATTTAGTCATAATTTTTGATTTAGCAAATTCAATCTTAAACCTTTTAACAATTTGCGCAAATTATCAAAAAGTTTAGTACTTAATTGACCAAATAAAAAATATCTATAAGAAAGTAAATTGTGAAAAATTTATGAATAAATTAACCAAATTTTTCCTAGGACGACCCGTAATAAGAAAACAAAAAAGAAGAAAAATTAAATAAATATCTTTTTTCCCCTAGAAGAGATCGAATATAGTAAAAGAGATTTGGAAAAAAAAATGCAATTGACACAATGAATTATTTCATCCGTGTTGATCATCATCCAATTCAGATTAAGGTTACTTGTCCCCCTTTCTCGTCAAAGTTTCCAATATATTTTCAAAATTGAAAAAGTTTAGGAAATTGTCAATGTATGTATCAATTTTTATATATTTTGAAAGGTTTAAGATATTCCACATTGAATAAACAACAAATTGAGAAGCAATAAACTCAAAAAAGTAAAATTCCCAGAGTTTTTTCACTAGAATAATCGATTCCCTCAAGAAACTCTTAAAAAGAAAAAGCTTAAAGCAGTGGTCTGTTCATTGTTGCTTATTTCGTCTTTTTTACGTTTACGTGTAACGTCCCTCAACCCCTATGCGAGGAAAAATCGTTACCAAGTGCATTATATGGACTTGTTCGTTAGAATTATGTTTTTGCGAAAAATCAATTTTTACTTTTCTGTACAAATTTAAACAGTAGTAAAAAATACCAAAAATACATACAAACTTACCTTTCAACCTTTGTATATTGTGAAAATTTTTAGTGTTTAGGAATTGAAAAACATGTCGATATGCGTGTACCTCAACATTCAAATTAAGAAAAAAGCGAAAGTTTATTGAGACTCATCACAAATTGGAACCATTAAAAGTAGTAGATTCTCTATAGGTCCCATCAGCTCTTACCGGTCAGATTTATTTTAATGGATGTAGTAGGTTGACTAGAAAATTTCTACAAAAAACTATCGAAAATGTCGTAAATCCATTATATTAATATCAATTCAGTTGTAACATTTTAATTGAATCAATTTAGTCATAAAATTTTTTATGTTAGTATTAATTCAGTCTACCCAACTAATTTAAGACGAAAATCACTGACGTTAAGGCCATCTATCTTACATGACGGGGTTTGCTAAGATGAACATTTTTTATAATTTTTAAATATTTTTTCTTTTCCTTTCTTTTTGCAAATGACCAATCACCAGCCACTAACCACGGGCTATGGCCGGTGAGGGTGGGCCTTGCCTGGGCAATGGTCGCCCACGTGGGGCACGAGACGAGGGTAAGCCTCGGACCACACCTGGGCGGGGGAGCGTCAATGAGGCCCCCTCACCAAATCTAGCGAAGGGGCCTAAGCGAGGGTTGGTGCTAGCCCTCACTCAGGCAAGGCTAGCCCTCATCGGCCATGGCCTATAGCTTATGACTAGCCATCGGCAATAAGCAAAGGGAAAGGGAAAAAAATAAAAAATTAATAGAATATTATTGTAAATGTCCACGTTAGCACTGGCCACACTATGTAGAACGGCTGAAATTGCTGACTTGAACGTCAGTGATTTCTGGCCTAAATTGACTGGATAGATTGAATTAATGCCAATATGAAAAAGGTTTAGGACTGAAGCGATACAATTGAAAGATTTAAAACTGAATTGATATTAATTCAATAAGTTTATGACCTTTTTTTTTTTTTTTACTTTTTCCTAATTTCTAAGGTCTAAGGAGTCACAGCTAAATATCTACTCCCAAAGATGCTTTTCAATGTAGTTGCAAAAAAAGAGTGTTATAGCATTTAAGAGAAGTTGAAACAAGTTCTTGTAGGCATGGTTTATACTTCATATCATATCTTTCTTTTCTTTTTTTGGTCTATATTATTTTAACTTTCAACTCACTTTCAAACTTTTACCCATGCCTCTTTGCACACCTAAAACTAAATGTCCCCACCCCTAGCCCCCTTGATAAAGTGGGGATTCGAATTCCCCACCTCTCCATATCCATATGAGAAGGGTGGTTACTGGAACAACTCCCAATGGTCCCTCAGTAGTATCATATTTCTGTTTTTATAAGTGGACTCCGCATCTCTTTTCTTTTTAAGATTGTCTGAGGTTAGTTCAATGTAGGTCTCGACTTATGAATCACTTTACAAATTTTCTCTGCTTCAACGAGGGCTTATGGGATTCCTTGCTTAAATAGTTATTGCATGTTTGGTATGAAGGAATCAGTCCATTATCCTTTTGTCTTGCCACTTGCATCATCATTGCCTTCCGCAAAGCAAGGCAATTAGGGAGGTAATGGAAAAGAGACAGAGTAGGGGAGGATGAGCAAAGGTTCAGAAATTATAAGCTTCTAGCTGGGAAAAACAGAACCATCCAAAGGCCAAAAAAGGCAAATACAGGTCCCAGCTGCCCTCTTTATTTGTATTGGAGACCACTGCGAGAGAGAGGGAGGGAGGGAGGGGGTCCCTGTGAGCTGAACACACAACATTTAACCAAAACATTAATTCCTCTATAGAGACTCAGAGAGGGTAAAAAGCAGATGGGTCAGTCCTCAAACCACAATCTTAGCTTTTGCTCAATAGTTAATGTCTCATAAAAGACTTACGTTGGATGAAAGCCAGCATAAGCAAAGCCCAAGGCAAGTCCTTCCTTGCCCTGGCTTTGCAACATTTTTGAAAAGCCTTTCTTGCCCTTAGAACTTACTAAAATTTCCCTTTTACCCCAAAATGCCCCTTGAGAACTGCAAACACAAACAGTCACGCGAAACCTCAAACGGGAAAATTATTCAAAAATGTTCTAAACCTATTACACTTTTAACAAATCAATCCTTAATCTTTTAATTTTGTTAATTTTTTTATTAGTAATTTGATCAATCGAGTCCTACATATTAACATATTAAAATATTAGTAGAAATCGTCTACGTTAGCATCGAGTGTGTCATGTAAGGTAGCTAACATCAATGTCAGTGATTTGCAATCAAAATTGATTAGACATACTCAACTGATGAAATGTAAAAATATTTATAACTCAATTGATAAAATTAAAAAGTTTATAACTAAATAGGTTTAGGGCTTTCTGGACAATTTCTCCATCTTAGGTTTGGTCAGTGACTTCGCCGTGACCACCGAAGTGGCCTTCGACTTAGCTGCCGAAGTTGCCAAGATCGCACAAGATTTGGCTGAGGAGGTTGAGATTTGATTCGAAGAGTGTCAATTAGCGGGGAGGGAGAGAGAGAGAGAGACAATATGAGGCTCTCTCAATCTCCTCATCGGGAATGCCATCATCCTTGGAGGCTCCCACGGATACGCTAGAGAAGGTTACTTTTTTGTTTTTGGTTACATAAGAGGAGGTTACTTTGTTAGCCGTGTGAGAGTGACCGAGTATTTAGAGCATGCTCTACTTTGTTAGCTGTGCGAGAGTGACCGAGTATTTAGAGCATGCTCATGATTCTTTGTAAATTCAATTTCAGTTTTTTTCTTGTCGAAACTTCCATTTCACATTATCGACCCTCCTTTTGCATATACACTTAACTACGATATTCACGGATTGCAGTTTCATGTTGGACATGTGCATCATAATAATGTAGCGATTATAATGTCCAACTCACATGTTCATTCATTTGATGAATGATATCGTTTTTAGTAGTATTTTTGTAACCGAATTTTTCATGTGTCAATAAACCAACAGAAAGTCAGCGGTGAAACTAATAATATTCTGTTAATAATTATTTATCAGGATACAGGTTCACGTTCTTGTTGTTCAAGTCTGACATGGTGCACGTGAGTCTATCCAATTTGGCCACGCCCGAAAGAAGGAGTTGAATTCAGCAAGTTCTATTTCAAGCATTAATTTTTCATGACACCCCCTTGTTGAGTCATATTTATTGTCAAAAGTCATGGCACCCGATAAAGATCTTACTTATTAAGGAAGCTTACTAAGGTGCTAGGTTGCACCGACAAGTGATACTGACACGCAATACGACACGACACGTTGACACGTCATTTCTCAAAAATAAAAATTCCTACACGCTAAGACACGTTGTATATTAAATACATATTTTTATTTTTAATTAATTTGATTCAAATTTATTAAAAAAGAACTTACAATACATTAATCACTCAACATACATATAGTACTTTTATTTTTCGAAATTATTTTTTAATTTCATTTAATAAATCGAATAAAAAGCCCCCGGGGTCTCTTTCCCCACCCCAACCTTTTTCACTTTCGTTTCCCTCCACGCGAAGCCCGTCACTTCCCTTTCTCCTGTCAGTGTCACTTCCCCTGCCCTTTTTAATTTCATTTAATAAATCGAATAAAAAGTTCCCCCCCTTTCCTCGTCTCTTTTCCCTCCCCCACTTTTTTTCACTTTCTTTTCCCTCCGCGCATCACTTCCCCCTCCCTTTTTTATTCTTTTATTTTCGTTCTCAAAACCCTAACCCTAGCAACGCCTTCTTCTCCTCCTCCTCGCCGCAGCACACCTTTCCTCTCCTCTTCCTCTTCCTCTCGTTCTCTGCTTGCCAGGGATGAAACGTGCGGTCCCTGTGCGCCGAGAGGCCGCACACCGCCGCAAACTCCTCCTCCTCCTCCTCCCCCTTGCCGCCGCCGCCGCCGCCGCCGCCGCCCAACTCGACGAAGCCGCCCTCCCCCACGCGCGCCTCCCTCGTGAAGTTCCTCCTCACGGCCCTCGCCTCAGTCCCTTCTCTTTCTTTGGCCGTCTCTCGCCGTCGCGGCCTCGCCTTCGCTTGCGGCCTCGTCTCTACTCCCTCGCCCTCGCCTCCACCCTCCATTCTCTTTCAGACACGCGTGTCCAAGCGTGTCGACAAAAGTTGACCACATGTCGACAAATCCGACACGCGGTCAACGCATGTCCGAGCGTGTCGATGTGTCCGACATGTTCCGACACGTGTCGGACACGACATGGAAGCTTGTATAACGTGTCCGTGCAACATAGCTAAGGTGTCATTCACCTTTATTGTCCTTATGCATCAAGTCACTGGCATAATTTTTAAAAACTCTTAAACCTATTATACAATGATTAATATAATCATTCATAATCAACTATGATTTAATAATGGTCGTACTGGGTTTGATTAATATGACTTTTCTCATTTGCGCAACACAATCATAGCCGAAATCTGTTATTACACTATGAAAATCGAAATTAACATGGATTATGGTTTAATACATCTCTTTACAGTGGCATGTCATGACTCTGGTGTCCTTTAGAAATAGCTTTTTTATCTGTGCTTACAAGCCATAAAGCCGAGAGATATCAAGTATCAATGTCATATTCGTACTCCCTTAAAGTTACATGGAGAAATGCATTTGATTTTTAATGCAATAGGATCTTGGCCCCTCTCGAAGGTCGATGGGTGCATGCTTTAGGCGTGTGTCGCCTTGCGGCAAGCGACGATTTCCAAGTGAATGCGGACAATCCCCTTATAAGGTGGCACTAGCACTTGGCTTGTGCTCTCCCAAACCCTTCCTTCGGAACATTGATGGACTCGGTTAGTTATGAATATTTTCTTTTCTTTTCTTTTAGTCTCCACTAACTTATTGGAAGCCGATTAGAAGTCATGTGAAATGTGGAAACCGTTTCATTTATGAGAACGAATATCCAAGAAGGGGAATTGATACATTTGCTCATTGTTTTGAAAAAGTTTGATCATGCGATCATTTCTTAATTCTTAGGCACATCCATCTAGGTGACCATGTATGGCGAATTTGCAGAATTATATCTACCAACCAAGTAATTTCATAACAACATAACAATCCAACATCAAACAAAAAAATGTAGATAAAATGGGTACAATATCGACTCGAGACGTGTTGGGAAAAATTAGACAAGGCCTTATTATTATTATGTCTCGGGATAAGACCTCTCGTGAATGATACTCGTAACTAAACCTGGAAATACTAAATAATGCGAATTTCCTAATTAAATGATAACAATGATAAATTAATCAAGCATGGGCTAAACCTAGCCTAATATACAATTCTAAGTTAAAAGAAATTCCACTCTTCATTTATCACTTTTATCTTCATCTTTTAATTGAAACAAAATTCTATTCTACCTAAATACTACTAAAATGTCATTCGATCGCTAAAATGTCACTTGATTATTAAGATACTAACTTTTTTTTTCTTTTTAATTTTATTAATTTTTTTTTATTTTTTTCCATGTCTATTTTAAAGAAAATGTGATTACACATCAAACGACAATAAACATGCTAAGACAAATGTGACCAAAAGTAAATCACAATTACACAAATATGACCATAACGACGCCTGAAAATACAATTTCGACTTCGTTGCCTATACTAAGGCAAAAGGGCAACCTAGGGCCGCCCCCGGTCACTTCGAGAATCCCCCTCTACACACCCAACCAGCCATGGTCCAATATGGATGGGACAAAACCGAGAATTCCAAGGATCAACCAAGTTGCGAAATTGCATACATATGTTAATTTGATGTCAGCACTAGCACTTCTACCGTACATTCCTCTTTCTTTTTTTCTTTTTTTTAATGTTCACGATAAGATGATTAAAATCTAATATATGCTAAGAATGTGCCAATAATGAAAAATCAACAACCAAAATGTTCGATAACAATATGATATAAACATACAAAAACAAAAAAAATGCCCGGGAATGATGTGATAATGCAATAGGACCACACCGGGACTCATTAGAGGACCAAAGCAAGGCCGAATTGGCACCACCATGAGCTGGATGGTGGCGGCCAGCAAGTCCACAGCGGCTCGCACGACATAGAACACGTTAAAATGACAAGAAATCGACGGAAATCAACACTCTATTGAGGTCAATGTCTTCCTAGTTGAAGTTCAACAAGGCGTGACCAGCAAGGGATACAAAGTAAACCAGCGAGCCAAGGATGACAAACGATGCGTTTAGAGGCACAAAAACAAGCAAATAATCCCCTAGATGGGAAGAGATAAGACTGAAGATTTTTTTTAATGCTTAAGAGGGATCAAACAAGGAAATAAGCACCAACAATAATGATAACAATAACAGCAATAACAAGATAAGATGGAACACGATAAAGATATGCCGAGGTCATCGAATGTCCGGCCTCAAACACTACCAGATCTGAATAGAAAGCGAGAGCCGTTTATTTTCCTGCCTCCAACAAAAATAAAATGAAAAGGAGATACCTTTAAGAGGGAGATTGCCGAGAGGAACCAAGAAACCGAGAGCTAAGACAGACGAGGGAAAGACGGATTTGGAGAGTGAGTGACCGAGAGAGTATGGTGAGAAGATGGAGAAGACGAAAGATGGAGATGATAAGACCAAGAGACTATAATTGCGTGAGGGTGAGCTAAAGAAAGTAAGCAGCGGCAGAGATGGTAGCTATGGAGCGAGCAGCTACGGTACGGTGTGAGGTGGAGATGGTGGAGTCGAGGGAGTGAGCTATGGTGAGGAGGGGTGGCGAGAACAGCGACTTGAGCTAATGGCAAGGGGCCGAGATGGGGATGGCGGTGACTAAGGTGAATGAGCGATAAGAGTGAACAGGAGGCAAGGTGGTGAAGCTCGGCAGCCGAGAGGAAGAGCGAGATGGAAGCAACGGTGGAAGGGAATGAGGAGGCGTCGGTGATGAAGAGGGAACGCGACGGACAGAGGAGGAGGGGAGATGGTGGGCTGAAGGTGATTGAGATCGAGGTGAGGCCGAGAGAGAGAGAGAGAGCTGATTTCAGAGGGCGTATGTGCTTATGGAGGGAAAAAGAGAGCCAGCCATGAGGGAGCTCCTGAATGAGCATTGTGGGTATGTCTTCTGTATGTGAGTGGCCGTGAGTGAAAAATGGAAAATTAAGCTCAAAGGCTGGAATTGAACCATTGGCATCAATTAGTTCTATCCATTAAAGAAGGTCACGAAGATGTTATTCATTTTTATTGTCCTCATGGGTCGAGTCATTCATCTTTATTGGCCCGGGCAAGGGTCAGCCTCACCGGGGCTTAACTGGCTAGGCCTTGCCTATGGCGGGTGATGGCGATCCTCGCCCAAGCGAGGTAGTCCCCTTGGCCATCGCCTATGGCCGGTGGCTAGTCACTAGCAAAAGGATGAAAGGAAGGCAAAAAATAAAGAAAATCATAAAAAATAATAAAAAAGAGTTAATAATATTGGAATATTATTGAAAAATATTTACGTTATTGCCAACCGTGCCATGAATGACCAGCAATATCACGTGGGCGATTTCCAATCAAAATTTATTGGAATGACTTAATTAGCAAAAGGTAAAAATGTTTAAAACTTAATTGACATAATTGATAGATTTTGGACTGAATTTATAAAAGTGCAATAAGTTTAAAACTTTTTGGATAAATTTTCCCCATTAAAACGATTTAAGAACAATAAGATAAACTTAAGAATTCTAATCTGATAATGATTAAGCAGAATAATATATCTTTGACTTGCAGGAGGATTGGCTATAGTCTAATAATTTTTTTATTTTGATTTAATTATGCCTAATATTGGATAAATAAATCCTCCGAAAGTTATGGATGTGAGGATGCACATCAATCTCTCCATGGTTATCGATGCCCTTTGTAGAAAATCTTGAGTACTGCTATTCGACAACTTTTTGCAGCTAATGATACATAGGTTCTTGCTCATTTAGAAGGTTCTTGCAGGTATGAATGCATTGAAAAATTGATTTCCTGGCTCCTTTCCTGCTCGACACCCTTACAAATCAAAGGGTATCAAGCAGGCTTTAAATGGAAGAGCTAATGGAGTCTGGTTAGGGCCTGCCTCTGGACTTTCCTTGAAGCTGGTGAGACTGGTTGAGCTTTCTTTGCCGATTCCAGTTTTATCTTTCGCACACATTCGTAGTGCTAAATAACAACTGACGCGACTATCCTAGAGCCTTTTCCATTGCTCACTTCAGAGAGAAACCAACCTTAGATTCCAAGGACTGTGTTTAGTTTAGCTTGAAAAGATTCGTGATCGGTCTTCGGCATTCTTGATCACAGTATCCTTTCGGACTTTTCGTCTTGCTTCCTCCAAAGGGCTTCCTTTTTCAGCAAAAAATCTGCATATCTTCCGTGTTGTCATCATCGAAAGCTTTTCATAGGAGGAACATGATTTATCTGGACCATGTCGATGCCCTTGTTGGTGAAGCTTTTCATAGGAGGAACAAGATATCGATTGCTTTATTCCAACGTGTTTTTTTTTTTTGCCCCCTCTTCCGCCTTTTTGCCTTTCTTTTTTTTTTTTTCCGTCCTGATTGGGAGAAAATGAGGGGGGTGGGTGGACTTTTGAACGGTCTCGCCCTATCCTCGCCCTCCACGTGTTTTTCTCACTCTGTTTCTCCCTGTTTCCCATTTCGAAAGCGGAGAAGAAAAGACGATTTCATCTGTGATGGTGACGGAGAGAACTGCGGGCGAGGATCAGCGGACATGGACGGCGAGTTCGATTCGGTGCGAGAGGTGTTGAGTGATCGTCTCCGACTCTCCTCCATCTCCATCGCCCATGCTCAAGGTTTCCTTTCCCTCTCCCTCTCCATCTCTCATCGCGCCCCCACCACCCTTCGATCTGCTGAATCTCTCGCCGACTCCGTCTTCGATCTTTCTCCAATTCTCTTGCCTCCCTCGACCTCCACCGCGTCCTCGCTTCAATCCGCAACCTGGCCGTCTTCTGCTTTGTCGAAAAATAGGCTCTTTCTTTGTCGGATCGACTAATTAGGGTTTTCTGGATAAAATTAACTAATTTGGGTTTTCATTTTTGTAATAATAATTTTTTTTTCTTAAAAAGGCTATCGGTCGGGTCCGGTGAATGGGTCCTCACCTGGAACCGGGACCGGACCGATATTTACCGGTTCAGGTTCGGTCCGGTTCTTTTTGCTCATAGAACCGTCAAACGCCCCTCCTCCATCTCCGAAGACTCTCTGCGTTGCTAGGGTTTTGAAACGGCGGAGGCGGCCGTCGCGGTGGGCCCGAAGATCATGGTGGGATTCAAGAACCGGTTCATGGTGATGGAGGTATTCTTGGATCCGAATCGAGAGCTCGGGGTGGATGACCCCAGCATACTCACTCAATTCAACGTATCCAAAGTGATACGGGACAGCATCCTCGTGAACTTCGCGGAGTTCGGTCTCGCTTCGTCTCTCGGATCCTTTCAAGGTGCTCTTCCTTCTCTTTGGGATCCATCCTATCCTGGAATCAGCAGGTGTTTGGAGGTTGAATTCTCTGTTATTTCGCTACCAAGTTCTGCGATTCGGTCATGGTCAACCCATGTAGTTGTGATCTTTCGTGCAGTGAAGTATGTAAATCCCATCACGAGGCTTTGCATCATCAGAGCTTCTAGGGAGGAGCACCAGAAAGTTTGGGCTGCGATTACCTTGGTCACGAGCGTCAGAGATTGCCCGGTGCTGTTTAATTTACTCGACTTGAGCGGTGAGTCCAACGAGTGTCGAGCGGGATGTTGAATAGCGCACAAATTCATCCTTTACTTGTTGAAATTGAATCATGAAATTAACGCTGTATTCTGCTACTAGTGATTGTAACTAGTGATTGTAAATAGGTTAGCTTAGCGTGATCGGCTTTTGTTATGGTTGAGCTTAGACAAATGTGCTCGGCACATAATTTTTCACGCAATCATCTTTCTAAAAATATCTTGTCTTGATCCTTCTTGACAAGTGAACAATCACACTGGATTATTAAACTGTGGTTTTTTACACAAGTCGCATTAACTGAAGCTTAAACTTTGAAAGCATAATGGGTGCTGAATTTTGCAGTGCTGTTATTGTGATAATGGCATGATTTTCTAGCAGATAGTGAAAAATATCATGTGCGGTTATTAGTTTGCTTTTCTTTTCGACTGGCAATGGCGTCATGCATAATTATTTGGTGGAAAGAGTGAGATCTTTTCCTGGAAGCTAATTGAGTGAGATTTCTATTGGTGCCAGGAAGCATCAAGGCCTGTAAAAAAGATGCCTTGAAGTGTGATGAATTGAAATTTGAGCAGTACAAGGTTGTCTCCGGATCTTGTCTCTCACCTGGGGTGATTCAGCAGATGCACAACTGCCAAGAAAAGATTAAAATTTTGGAGCACTAGGACCATTGCATTTGTACAGTGTACACACCTTTGGCTGGTATGATGTTATGCAATTTTTGTTATCTTTTGTCCTTTTACATGATCTTTCAAGTTTCAATGCAGCAGCATGTAATTTAAGCCCCTGAGCTGAATCTCTAAATGGTGTATGTGTTTGGCTGTTGGCAAGAATCTTGTCCTTGTTTCTTTGGAGTGCGTATAAATGTCATGAATTATTACTGGACAGCACATGCATTTGATATTCCAAATTAAACTATGGTGACTGAGGTTTCAAAAGCAGTTGAATTTGGTATTTCCACTTATTACAGAATCTACTGATTGGCAACAGAAATCTATCTGTATACATATGTACTATGTCTCATAAATTTTTTATATATGACTCTTCTCAATGCATCATTTGTTTGTTGGTCTTACCATATCTTCCGGTCTTTTTGTCTAATTTGATCTTGACGTCACTGTCTTTGCATCTTTACTGAAGCAGGGCAAGTGAGAAACCCTTTTCAACTTTCATCTTAAGGATCATAACTTTCCTTTTCTTCCCCAAGTCCCTCAGCCCTTTCTCACTGGAGTTGATTTCCCGTATATCAGACACGCCAGGGCAAGCTTTACAGCTTCTACTGCCTTGACTTGAAATACATGCCTACATCCCATCTCATCCATGGGTTAAATCTCCATTATTGAAAGTAGCTGATCCCATGGCCAGATGATCATATGCGTTTGGTCAATTCATGTGATCAGATTTACACCAAGGTTCAAGATGCAATGTGGAATATGAAGCCAAAAGAATATTGTTTGAGCACAGGTACAAAAGAATTGCTGGTACTGGTTATGTTTTTTGCTTTATTATTGAAAGTAGCTGATCCCATAGCCAGATGATCAAATGGGTTTGGTCGATTTATGTGATCAGATTAACACCAAGGTTCAAGATGCAATGTGGAATATGAAGCCAAAAGAATATTGTTTGAGCACAAGTACAAAAGAATTGCTGGTACTGGTTATGTTTTTTGCAGGCAGTGTGCACCGGTCTTGACTGAAGTCTGGTTGCCATCTACTCCGTGGGACAATTTTGGGGTATCTTCAAACCCATCTTTTTCTTGTTTTTATTTATGTATTTATTTCCTCTTCTTTATTTGTTTGGGTTCGTTCGTGTTCTCTAACTTTGACACATCGTATGCGAGTCTTTTGAATTGGCACTCCAGAAAAATGGAATCAAATTTGGCAAGGTCTGTTTCAAGTATTAATTTCGCAGCTTGTGTGATAATTATCATAATTCCTGACACCGATAAATATTGTGTCCTTAAAAGAAAGGTTATAAGGGTGTCATTCATCTTTATTGTCCTCATGAGTCAAGTCATTCATAATTAGATGTAAGAAGATGATAGTTGGATCGGGTTTGCTCAATGTGATATTTAGCGCGAGAATGCTGGTGTCCTTTAGTTGTTTTTGGACTATGCTTACATCCGAACTATAAAGCTAAGAGACACCAAGTGTCAACGTCATCTTTGTGCACCCTTAAAGTTAATGAGAAATGTATTTGATTTCTAATGAAATAGGAATTAATTAAACAACTAGTTTTTATGCTAATTGTCGAGTCTTAGATGCTAATTAAATGGCAATTGCAAGCCTGCATCTGTTTTGTGCACTCTGGGTGCTTCCAAATTGCATCGAGATCCCTTGAATTCGATGGTTTAGATGTTTTTGACAGTCATGTGTCTTTGCTAGTAGCAAAACATTCACGTCCCAACCCCCTTTATATAAACTGAGAGAGGCTGTATGGCATACAACTTCCTTGAGCGCCACAGGCACTAAGAATCTCTTGAAACACATAGCTAGCTGAAGCAGCTCTCTTTTCATTAAATTCAATGAAAGTAGCGATCCATGATTGGGACTAATGAAAGGTTTCTTAGTGTCACTGTTTATGGATAAAGTACATTCTAAGTGCCAAAACTTGGCACGGAGGGACACTTAAGTGTCAAAAATTAGGAAAGTGACATTTAATGCCCAAATTAGAGCAAAATGCATCACTTAAGTGTCACTCCGGCCAAAATCCGATCAAAATGTTGACGTGGCGATTTCAAATAAACAAGTGCAAAACGACGCCATTTTGCACGGCGAGGTGGCTAGACAATACAAAAACGACGTCATTTTGATGCTTGACGTGGTAAAAAATTAATATATAAACTAATTAAATTAAACTTAAAACTAAATATATTTGCCTCCCTCTCTCTTTTTATTTTTAAATTTTTTAATATTTTTATTTTATTTTTAAATGTTTTAAATATATTTAGTTTTAAGTTTAATTTAATTAGTTTCTATATTAATTTTTTTACCACGTTAGCACCAAAACGACGTGATTTTTGTATTGTCTAGCCACCCACAGCGTGCTGCAAAACGGCGGCGTCATTTTGCATTTGCTTCGCCGAAAATCGCCACGTCGGCATTTTGGCTTTTGGCTGCATTTTGACCGGAGTGGCACTTTGATCCATTTTGCTCTGATTTAGTGTCATTTTCTTAACTTTTGACTCTTGTGTCCCTCCGTGCCAAATTTTGGCACTTGGGGTGTACTTCTTCCCATTGTTTATACCATGTCATTTGCATAGACGAACTTGAATAGTCTATTACCTGTATCAATGTAATTCAGTAATAAAAGTCATTATGGTATGTTGTAATGAATTCTCTATTTGTTTCAGAGGTTTTGTGATGTAATGTGATTTAAAACCAAATCAAGAGAATAAGAAAATGCTAGAAAGAATTTGTGCCGATCGTACATTTGCTCTTAGTGATGGTCTTTGATACACAGAGTTGTAAACTACTAAGCACGTACCAAAATGCAGCTGCTGCTCGAATTATGGAAAATACTATCAGCATTAGAATGAAAAAGTAGTATAAAAACCAAATACAGGAAAATGCAAGATTTCTCCTCAAAGCAATTTGAGAAATCTCACCGAAGCTATATAGTAATTTAGACTCATTGTCATCCTGATAACTGGACACAACAACACGTAATCAATATTTCTCAAGAACTCATTCGACCTCTCAATATTCGGTCCAAAAAACAAATTAAAAGTGAAAATAGCAATCATAAGACAGCTATAGAAATAAAGTAATTAGTCAACCTTATTTAGTGAAAAATACCGTCTCTCCTATTTGTAAATATATATCAGTAGGTGGATAGATCGATCTATCATATGTCACGGGTGTACATCAATAAATTTATAGGTAAATTGACAACTCGACAAAAAAGTAGACATTGCCCTATACAATTCTCGTAACCCTTATTTTATTATGACTAGAGACATTATACGTCAATATTATAAGAGAGAAAAACAAATGAAATTTTTATTGGTGATTTTAGATTTGTTTATTACATCCAAATTAATAAGCAAGGCAAATCGATGCTGATTTATTCTCCTGGAAGCATTATATTACATTGAATGAGATGGTTCATTTTCTTTTCTAATTGATGTAAACTTATGTGTCTAACTACTACTAATGTCAAGGAAAGGGAAAGGGAAAGGGAATGCAACATTGTGATGGTGTGACTCGATTACTAAACTCCTTTGTTGTTATTTATAGATATCATTGAGTAGCCAAGCACAAAGTATTGTGGATCACTGAATCGAAACAGCAACAGCTGATGTGACTAAGAACAAGACAAAGGTACGGACATCGATACATAATTAATAAGAAGATAATGAATTCAAGGCTGGATCAGACGCCATCTTTCCGAAACATGTATGCTTAAATTTTTCTTCCAAAGTGGTGGCGGAGTTTATCGACAACAGTGGCCTGGATTAATATAGATGCAAGTCCCGTAGTCCGACCCTATTCAAAATCTCCCCTCGCCGCCAGGAATTTCACAATAATTAAGTTGTTCAAGTCACGGATGAGAGAATGTCTAGAATGTATGCACGCAAACGGTAGATACACCATAAGGAAGAATCCCAAGATATAGTTGAGGGCGACGGCTCCAAAGGCTAAGGTAAAAGTCGATAGCCAAGCGAGTTTGGTTACGGTCACGTAGATGCCTGACATGAATGCCAAAGGCATTGCGGCAAGAGCTATCAACAATGCCCAGTTTGATTGTTCGATGGCAAATTCCCTTACGTGAGGATCATTAATATGTGTCCACAGGAGAACCACCAGTGCCATCATTGAGCTATACATGGCCACGGAGTTGCTAATCACAAAGACATTGTACATGGCTTTGTGGAGAAATATGGGGATTCCAGCATCTGGGTTAGAACCAATATATCCTCCGGGGACTGAATAACCAAAAGTGAAAGTGACAGAGGCCATAAGTGCCGCCACAACCATTAGAGTATTTATTTTGTCTTTAATTACATCCGGTTGCTGCGGTTTCAATCGTTTTGGTGGGCTTCGACCGGTTGGCTTGTAGATAACTAATTCTCCACTTTGCGGTGTTCCAGCAGATTGCAAAACTATGCTTATTAGCATATGCAAGTAGTGAACCAAAGAATAAACAAAGAAATCAAGACATTATGGTTTTGGCAACTAAATTACAGATATGGGTTGAGAGTACACTAATTGACATGCCTCACAAATTTTATGTTCTAGTTCTTTCTCTGATTGGTATACATTTGGCAATGTATAATTGCCCGTGAGAAAAATATAGAAGGTCATACCTTCCGGAGTGGAGCATTAAATCCTTTGATGTCCTGCTCTACCACGTCGAAAGCCGTCATGTTTTTCACATTTACCAGCTCACAATCAACTTTGCTGTGTTGAGCAAGAAGGATGACTAAAGGTTGGCAGTGCAACGCGGCTAGATGTAGAGGTGTATTTCCGTTGAAATCTCTCGCATTAATGAGCTGATCGAATTTATTATTTTTCAGTATGAATGTGACGATTTTAATACGTCTGTACTTCGCTGACACGTGAAGAATATTTTCTCCCAGCCTAGTTTGAAACTCCTTGGGGTCTGGCCATTGTTGAAGTAGCTCATTGACGATCTTGATAGGACCCATCATGCAAGCAACATGAATAGGAAGATACCCGTCCGTGCTATCTTGCTCCAGGGCACTTGTTGGGCACTTCTCCATCAAGAACTTGACTCCATCGAGATAATCCGTGTATGCTGCCAAGTGGAGTGGAGTGCCGTCTCCTGCATCTCTCAATTGAAATAGCCACGGCTTCTTTTCCCACATCTTGATCAGCACATCTGAATATAACGCAAGAAGATTGGGATGAATACGATGCTTGTAATTCTTCAATAGGAGTTGATCCCGTTCAAGATTATCCAAAGTGTCGGGAGTTTTGCCCCATAAGATAGCAAGCTATCATACCATATGTTACATGTGCCTCATTAACAAAGACTTCGCTTGTGAGACTTGATTTTTCCACCACCAGTGGAAACCAAAATGGAGAACACAAGAGAGTGGTGACCCAGAAGATAAGCGAGAGCACAAAAGTAGGGATTACCGTTTTCCTTGCGTATAATGGCGACATGAACAGGTGACATGCCCAAGATCGTTTGACTCTCGGATCTCGTCCAGTCTTCGCCATCGTTTAGCGTTTCCAACAAGAGCTCGAGAACTTTCAAGTCCCCTGTTTCGACTGCTATGCACAATGGAGACTTGCTTTCCTTATTTTGACAATACAGCAGGCTGGGGTATTTACTCACCAGATGACGGATCACCTCGCGATGGCGATTCCTCACGGCCTCATGTAGAGCAAAGTTGCCACAATGGTCAGTGTGTGTTGGCGCCCTTTGGGGAAGGAGAAGCTCTACCGCACCAGTTTCCCAGCTCTAGCTGCAATGTGAAGCGGTGTCTCTCCCCTGGAGTTCTCACGGTGGATCAAGTGCTCAGGGACGAATTCGATGAGCGCTCTGACATTATCATCACTCTCTGTATTCCATTCATGTCAGGTTAATTTGAGTGCAAAAGATCGGTAATTTAAAAAAATGCATTGTCCCACCCTTTTTAATATACCTACCGCAGCGTGAAGCAGTGTATTTCCTAAGGGGCTGTGTCGCCCGAGAAGGACAGGCAAGGACACTCTTTCTTTGGCACAATGATCCTCCAAGGCTTTGATGAACCGGTCAACTTCCCCTTTCTTTGCGACCGAGAATAGCTGGGGATCCATAATCTTGTGGGGTTGTGCAGGATCGTGATGTTGCTGGTTCAGGTCGGCCCTGGTTTTTAATTCTTCCAGTCTCTGCCTCCACTGCCTCCACTTATCCTGGCGCAGACGCTCAGCCATCTCTCCGTGGGTGACTATGCCCTGTGACTTTGAGTGAAATGCACTGGTGTCCTGCTAGGAATCAAATTCAGCAGGGCTATAGCGACCAAGTCGAGTCCAACGAGATTCCCCTTAATGAACCTCTCCAACCCACATTTTACTGTTGTGTTAAATTGGTCTCCAATGCGCATATTCATCTCTTTTTTCTTCTTTATAAGAAAGCCAATTTTTTTTTTTTTTTTTTAAGAAATGGCAACTGTGTCGGTATTGGGGGAAAATCTGTTTTCTTTTGAATGAAGTTACTCGTCCACCTTCTCTTCAAAATTTTAAAAGGTATTCCAAAATTTAAAACTTAGAAAAAGAAAATTATGTCGTTATATGTGTCAATATATTTTAAAAGATATGTTACACCTTATAAAATCAAATTGCAAAGAAACAAATTAAAATAAGTGAAAGAAATGCCACTAGTAACCTTAAACTATGCCTACCATAACATTAATATCCACACTTTCTTTTTGAAAACCCGTAAACAAAAGAATTTATCTAGACAAGATTTGAATCACTAAAAATAATAGATCCTCCTTCAACACACGAGCATACAACTAAGAGAATAGAATCATCTCACGGCAAAATGATGTCCAAAGAGTACCGCACCCACAAATAATGCACGACAAAATTGAAGACCTTCTTCACACCAACAGGACCAGAACCAGCAAATTTCTACAGCTAAACTACGTCGCCATGACCAGAAAAAGAACCCATAAATCACATGAAAAAAGCTGATCAAACCAAAACAAAGCCACTTACCACCTTCTTTGGAACCAACCCAGTGCCTTCCTCTCCCTCTCTCCACGCTCACCCTCTCCCCCTCTCTCTTTCTCTTTGTAACCTCTCTCTCTCACGTGAAATCAAAGTCGACAGGAGAGTAGAGTGAGTGGAGTAATTATAGACGAGGAGAGGGCCCATGGGCTCATCCTTCTCTCTCTTCTCGTTGACGTTGATGAAGAAGTGAGAAGAGAGAGGATTATGGGGAAAGTATAAAAAAGGTTCTAAACATATTGCATTAGTGTTAATTCAGTCATAAATATTTCAATTTGACCAATTTAATTCTAAACATTTTCATGTTGATATCAATTTAGTCCATCCGGCCAATTTTGGCCAGTCGACACTGACGTAGACTCTAATCGATACTAACATGATAATTTTTAAATAAATAAATATATTGTTTTGGAATTTTTTTCATTTTCTTTGAGACTTGTTGTGACCCCCCCTTCTCCCCCTCTCTTTGTCCTCTTCCTCTCTCTCTCTCCTCTTTCTCCTTTCCCCCTCCCTTTCTACCATCCATCCCCCTTTCCCCTTTCTTTCTCTCTCTCCCTTTCCCCCTCACGTTAACTCCTGCCCCCCCCTTTTTTGTTTTTTTTTTTTCTTCCCTTCTCTCTTCCTTTCTCTCTCTCTCTCTCTTCTTTCCTCTCCCACTTCTCGGCTGAACCCCTCCAGCTCTTCTTCTTCATCTTCTTCCTTTCCTTTGCTGCCATTCTGCTCCCCACCACCGGCACCACCGCACCTTCCCCTCAACAACTCACCACGACACCACCTCCGTCCGCCGCTTGGAGCCACGCCGTTCGCCGTCCTCATCGCTGAACCACCATCTCCACCACCAAGCTTCAAGGGCCATCGCGCCTCCACTCGCCCAATGCTGCCGCTCACTCGTCGCCGCAAATTGCCACCCGCATCCCTCATGTCGTCACTGCCATCCGCAAGCCACCCGCTCGACGCTGTGAGCCACCCCCAAGCCAAGCCTCTCCCTCCCCCTTAGCCGTGAGCTTCAAGAGCCACCGCCGCCGCCGTTGAGCCCCGATTGAGTCGCGAGCGTCGTGTTCTTGACTTCGTTGCACCGCCGTCGCCGCTGGCTCGCCGTCATCGAAAATCGGTGAGTTAACCTCCTAATCATGGATTAGGTCGTTAATTGCGTTTAGGAGGTGGTTAGTTTAATATTAACGGCGATTAGTTTAAGTAATTACGATTAGATTAATTAATCATGGTTAGATTAATTAATTGAGTTTAGTTTAATTAATCATAATTTATTTATTTAATCGTAATTATTTTAGTTAACGTCAATTAATTTTAATTAATTATAGTTAGGTTAATTAATCGAGTTTAGTTTAATTAATCGCGATTAGACTAATTAATCACGATTAGTGTTGATTAATGACGGATTAGCCGTTAAGTAGAATTTTATGCTCGTTTTAATGGATGAGTTTATACTTAATTCTGATTGTTTGAGCATGTAATGCCATGATGTTTGATTGCCTATATCATGTATTTTAAATGTTATTTTTCAAAGATGGTTTATTGGTAAGAAAATAGCAAACTTTGAGGTGTTGTGTTTGGATGCCGTATTTTACGTGATAAAGGGGCAATGATGTTTTAAAATGATAATGTGCAAAGTTTGACAGGTTGATTTCAAATACGTGACCGCGTGTGATTATTTTACTGGAATTTTAATTGTAAAGAATTTCCAAAGTTTGTTATTTAAACGCAAACTCTTTTACACTAGGCTAATTGACGGAAGATAAAAATTGGCTTGAGTGTTGGCGTGCTTGTGTGGTCATTTAATTGAACCCGTCACCCAACGGGAATTTGGGGGCGATGCTCGATTTTTATCGGATGCCCGACGGGGATCCAGATGCCGAGTTGCGGTTAAGGCTGGACCGATGCTCCTTTATGCAATGCCGCCTAGGCGGGGGTTCTAGACGTTGCCGTGC
The DNA here is from genome assembly GCA_014182365.1 of Eucalyptus tenuipes. Taxonomy (NCBI): domain Eukaryota; kingdom Viridiplantae; phylum Streptophyta; class Magnoliopsida; order Myrtales; family Myrtaceae; genus Eucalyptus; species Eucalyptus tenuipes. The sequence continues at coordinate 3,433,595 of CM024547.1, read as the reverse complement.
CCGATGGGATGGGACGATGCCTGGTCATGCCGGAAGACCACCAACTCGTGTGTTGGCCGTGGTTCGAGGGGTCGTAATAATCGAAACATATGTGAATGATTGTGATGTATTGCGCTTGATTATGGGGTAAAACTGTTAGGCATGGTATGAGACGTGCCAAAACGGGTTTTACCTTATAATCGAAACCCATGTAGATGCTTGGTGCATGAGAGTTATGTGTTTTGATTATTGCTTATGCTCGTTGTATTGATAATGGCATATGTGACGTGCTAATATGCAGGGTGTGCCAAGGCGAGGTAAGATTGTATGCCATTGCATAATTAGACTGCCTCCGAGGCGAATTTGTGTCCTAATCGAGGTTTAGGAAGTTGACTCGCTGAAATTTATATCTCACCCCGTTGTTGTTAATCATTTTCAAGGCCGTAGCATGGAGATTTGCTAAGTGCGGATGTGGTGGGCACGAGATGCGACACTTTTTGGCTGGCCCTGCCGTTGGTGAAGTTTAGGTTAACCCTAATCCTTGAAGATTTTTGAGAGGGTCGATAGGAAGTGGCCGTAAAAAGGCTTGTAATTATTAAACTTCCTAGGGGTAACAGTAAATAAATAAAAATATTATTTTCGGCAATAGTTACTATGTTTTACTATCCCTATTGTTTGTTTATTGACAGAGTGTTTATTTTAGTCGCTTTCGCATGTGTTTAATCGAAAGATAAAAAGAATGGGTCGGTGATGCGTCCCGGACGTCGCAATTTAATCAACCGCTGAGGGATGTTCGAGCACTCGGGGTTTGGGATGTGACACTTATTACCCATTAGGTGAGGGCAACGGGTGAGGCAGCTTTGCCCAGATCTAGACGAGCCCAGCCTCACCATGGGCTTGCCGCGGGCGAAGGGGGCCTCGCCCATGATTGGCAAGGCCATGGCGGCCTTCACCTGAGCCTTGGCGAATGCCGCCATGGCCTTGCCAATTGTGGGTGAGGCCACCTTCACTCTTGGCAAGGCCAAGGCAAGGCTGACCTCGCCCAGATTTGGGTGAAGCCGCCTCGCTCGCTATCCTAGGTGAGGCTGGGTGAGGGGCATGACCGCTAGCCACCATAGGGAGAAGAAGCCCAAGGAGGAAGAAGAAAAAAAGGAAAAGAAAAAAGAATTTAAAAAAAAAAATTATCCAAAAACTGTGACTTCAATGTTAGCCAAATGGTCGAAGATCCACATTAGTGATGAGTGATCAAAATTGATTGGATGGATTGAAGTGATACTAACGTAAAAAAATGTTTAGGTTTAAATCGATCCAATTAAAAAATTTATGACTAAATTAATATCATTTAGAACTTTTTTTGGTAATTTTTCCGAGAATTATAGACGAGGAGAGGGTTCACGGGCTCGTCCTTCTCTCTCTTCTCATTGATGTCGACGAGAGAGAGAATTATAGATGAGGAGAGGGCCCACAGGCTCATCCTTCCCTCTCGTTGTCGTTGATGAAGAAGTGAGAGAGAGGGGGGAAATATTTAGTGGTTGCAAGTGCCGCCTAAATTGGCGTGCTTTTTTAGCAATGTCAATAATAGAATGATACGTGTCTGTTGAGTGGAATAAAAATAAATAAAAATTTGATTTTTACCTTCTTCCTCCATCATAGAGCACCACCTCTTCGGCCACCATCTCCACCGCTTCCAGAGTTGCTTGCGGTCGGCCCAAGCTACACTTCCATCATCACTCATGTTTGGCTCCAATGTTGCCCGTCCAAATTTGGACGAGGCCATGGCTTCTTGAGCTCATCGCTAGGGTACAGCTTGAGCCGCCATGGCTTCAGATTTGTTGTGGCCTCAATTCACTGCAGGGAGCTTGAAAAAAGGACAACGGAAGGGGACACTAGCGAGAGAGAGAGAGAGAGAGAGAGAGAGAGAGAGACTCCATGACCGTTTGAGGTGGAGGAAGGGACTTGCTGCGGCAGCCATGGTGGGAGGTGGGCGTCGAAGATGGAGGTTACGGTTGACACAGCCGAAGTTGGGCGGCGGATTTTCAACTGGCCAGAGAGGTGGTTGTGATGGAAATGAGGAGTGAGAAAATCTATAATTCCAATTTTTCTAATTAGGACATGTGTCAAGTTTTAACTACTCCAACTCAGATTAATGTGCGCCATGTCAGCCAGTTCCGTAGCACCCGCAAACCACTTAATATCCCTGGGAGGTAGATAGAAATGAAATGCGAGTGAAACTCGCAGGGAATAAAAGGTGGATTTGTCCGAGTATATATATTTTTTTAAATTTCGAATACTCCACCTTTGCTAAACCCACCTCTTTCTTGTCCATAAATTCAAAAACTGATTCAGTCAACATAACCTCAAAAAAGGGAAAAAGTACAAAAAAAGTTATAAATATTTTGTATTAGTATTAATTCAGTCCAAAATTTTTAATTGGATCAATTTAGTCCAAGATTTTTATATTGGTACAAATTCGGTCCATCCGACTAATTTAAACTGAAATTAACACACAAATGGCCTACCGGCGGTCTTGTGGCGTCACGTAGACAAATTTTATATTTTTAGATTTTTTAAATTATTTTTTCTCTTTTTTTTCTTCTCCTTATCCCTTGCCGATGAGGTTGCCGGCCCACTATCACCAGCCACAGCCGGGTGGGCGACGGCCCCGTGACCTCGTTGGCCACCGGCGAGGGCCGTTGAGCCCTTGCCAGCCACGTACAAGGGCATTGGCCCCCGCCCAGATCCAGGCAAGGGCTGAAACCCGCCCGTTGGTCGGCAAGGGCCTCTGTGCCCTCGTTGGCCATAGGAGAGGGCGTGGCGACCCTCGCTCGTGGCGGATGAGGGTGGGGCGGCTCTTGCCCAGATCCAGGCAAGGGCCATGACGCCTCCAATCGAGGCCACAACGGCCTTGCTTGAGGCGTCGCGGCTCTTGCCCCCATGAGCGTGGGCCTTCACGCCCTCACTTGTGGCCGACGAGGGCACAAAGGCCCTCGCCCTTGGCCGGTGAGGGTTTGGGCCCTCGCCCGAATCCGGGCGGGGGCCGACACCCTTACTTGTGGCCGGCGAGGGCATGGCAACCCTCGCCTCGACCAACCTATGGTCGACGGCCTCATTGGCCATGGAGAAAGGAAAAAGAAAAAATAAGTGAAAAATAATTTTAAAAAATCTGAAAACATATAAAAAAAAATTGTAAAATTTGTCCGCATGGCACCACATAAGACCGCCAGCAACCACGTCAACACTTTCCGGCTTAAATTAACTGGAAGAACTAAATTGGTTCAATTGAAAAGTTTATAACTAACTCATGAATATCCTCATCTATAAATATAGCACTAACGCTTCTCCATTTTGGTGCAATTTGCCTTACCCTCGGTTCCCATGACAGAATAAGATTGCCTGTTGTGACAAAAATGACACTACTTGATACTTGTTTGCTTGATCATCATTACACTTGGATTGATACAATCGTTGTAACCCTAAATTCTGGAATTGTATTCGTAACATTGTTTATCTTTCTTTCTATATACTTTTCATATCTTTGTAATGTATTTCGTCATTTCCTAGGAATACTAATTTCAATTCCAGTGAAATTTACTTTTCCTTGCACTTTGATCGTGGTTGCATCACTCCATCAAACCTTCATTCGAGTATTTTGTGTTCAAGTGTGTAATTACAAAATGATTTTGATCATTCCCCAATATGTCTAATATTATTCTCTCAATTGGGCTAGCATTTTTCTCTATATGTTGGTCCCTTGGTACAAGGTCGAGAATGTGTGAAATTTTTCCTTGATTTTTAATTCTTTAATAGAAAGAGGATCCAAAAAAGACCACTGAGATTTAAGAGGAAGAATAAAGTACTATGAACAAGTGGGATAATTATCCAAAAAGTTCTTAATATATTGTAAATAGGTCAGTTCACTCTTAAACTTTTCAATTTAGTTAATTTAGTCCTAAAATTATAATGATTTGCCAATGTAATCCTTCCAATGTTTAATCATAAATTTTTTACATTGACAATTTGAGCAATTTTCAAAATACTTTTCTGAATTTTTTAATAAAATTTTTAGTTCTTTTCTTTTCATTCTACTCGGTAGCCCCAGGAAGAAGAACGGTGAAAAAAAAATGAAATGAAAAACTTTTAAAAAAATTCATCAAATTTTGAAAAATTGCAAAAATTATCCATGTCAATGCTAGCAATATCATATAGGATGGTTGACATTCACGCCATCAATTGTCGGTCAAATTTGATCGTAATGACTAAATTAACAAATTATCAAAAGATTTAAAACTAAATTGATCAAATTAAAAAGTTTATAATTGAATTGGCCCCAGTACAATAGATTTAAGACTTTTTGAACATTTTGTCATGAATGAGTAGTGTTTACATGCCATTTTGATTATTAAGGACATTGATGACCAAGAAGATCTCTCTTTTACAATTATTACATGATTAATCAACGAATTCAACTAAGAACAAAGTAAATGTGAGGATCGGATGATTACCCAATAACTTAACATGCAATGTCCTTGTCATGGATTTACGAGGACCATGCATGTTGGGATATTTTGTAGAATGTGTGGTTTAATATTTAATTATTCAATCACTCCCCTTCACGCTTTGTCTAATTCTTTTTGTCAAATATTTAATTGGGGAGGAGGTAAATGAGACTTAGCAAGATTTGAATTTAGAACCTCTAACTCTGATATCATATGAAATTTTATGAGACCTTAGTTGACTTTTCTAAAAGCTTAAGTTATTGGATCGGAAAAGACCTTGCAAGATATGTGTATGAGAGAGCAAGAGAAGCTGGAGATCAGTGCTTAAATACATAGGGGATTCAATCGAGACTGGAGAAATTTTGAGGAAGAGAACGACGAAGACGAAAGAGAGGATTGCGTGTGGATTTATCTAATGGTTTAGAGAGATTTGACAAATCACTTTGGGGGATTTGAAAGGGTATTTTCGCCTTAAGGATGATAACTTTCCTTTTCTTCCCCAAGCCCTTTCAGCCCTCTTCTTACTGGAGTTGATATCCGTATATCAGACACACCGGGGCAAAGCTTTACGGCTTCTACTACCGTGACTTGAAATACATGCCTGCGCCCCATCTCGTCCATGGGTTAAATCTCCATTACTGATCAGACAATCCTTGTTCGATTGGAGACACTAGTTGCCTTGTAATGTAGAGAAGTCCAAGTCAGTCAACGTAACAGATGCGCCAAGTCAAGAAATTAAAAGAGGTGTACCCAAATGGACGTTCCATTATTAGGACTGCCGCCAGCCATCCCTTTGAGATTTCCTTCTCCACTTTGCTTCCACTTTCCCCACGTGATTGTCACGGTCCACGTCCCATCAACAAACAAGTTCACTTTATTCTGATGGACTCACTACCTTTCTTCTTACTTTCTTCCTCGTTTTTTCCCCTCCTCCGCCTTCTTTGAAATTTTTCTGTTCCATCGTATGTGTATTCCATATTTGCTAAATTAAATGACAAACTTTAGATGTAATTCTAATTTCTTACATGGTTGAATCATTTCATGAAATAAATTGCTAAATTAAGTGACAAACTTTAAATGTAATTCTAATTTCTTACATGGTTGAATCATTTCATGAAATAAATAATCTCTATGAAAAAAGTATTTCACATGACAATGATATGTTGCAAAGCATTATCGTCAATCTAGTCAAGATCGACTGCATGTTCTGTTGTGCAAATCCGAAAAAATCTCTATATGAGGCTAAAATGTTTGCAATAGTATATGTGCATAAGAGTTACATCAAATACCCTCTCCTATCCTTTGCTCAAAAGCAAAATCACACACACACACACACATATATATATCTGTGTGTATGTGTTATGTAGGTATGTATGTATGTACTACAATCGTACTCTTGCAAAGTGCTTGGCAACAAAACTTTAAGCTAGTACAACTATATAGATACAAGAATTATGTAGAAACAATTTGAAGTGACATTGGGTCTCAATAACTCTCTTTATTGAAAATTTACTTAACCTAATGATTGACAGGGCATAATACTTTTATTCATTGACCAATCGGATTTGATTGGTGGAATAATTGATAGATTATACATAGATAGGAGCATTAATCATGTCTTGTTTGTCTTTGGGTGAAGACAAATTGGTAAATAATTGCTCGTTGTGTGTGGAGGCAAAACCATACAAGAAGATGCAAGGAAGATTGGCTGAAACCTTGTTTGACTGGAGACTTAAAGTGGCCTTATCCTATAGAAAAACCCATGTGAGGCACGTGACAAATTCATCCAAGTCAAGAAATTAAAGGTGGTGGACCCAAACTGAAGTTCCATTCCATTATAAGGGGAGTCGTGTCCAACCCTTCTCAATTAATGACCGCTTTATGGACCTATATATACAGCACATCTCGGAAATTCCCACCCATTGAAAATTCAAAAGATTTTGCTTCACATGAGATCTTTCTTTCTCCGTGTTCTTCCACTCTCTCCACATGATTGTTGGTTTCCCATCCCCTCAGCAAGGAAGTCCGCCTTATGGACCTACATATTCATCTTTCTTTATCCTTTTCTTCTTCGTTTTTTTCCGTCTCCCTTCTTCTTCTCCATCTTCTTTCATCACCTCGTGAGTGACGATCATATGAAAATTCATATGTAATTTCGAGGAACAATATCAAAAAAGAAAAATGCGTTCAAACTTCTTCTCCATATCACAACATAGTACATCAATTTTGACGTGATATCATTAAGCCATGTTATACAGGTCCATTGGTCTAATCTTTCGAATGGAACAATAATTCCATTGACTGTTAGATAAGTCCAAGTATTTGTTCTTGTGTGCAATGATTTCTTATATATTTAAAACACTCACAATAAAATAATATCATAAATATAACTATCGGAAAGTGAAATACAATGAGAATTCATATACAGTTAGAATAGAAAATAGGCTAGCATAAGGAATCACTAAAAATAGTAGAAGATAGGCAACCAGTGAGCAAGTGATAGCGGGTGGTGAGTGTGAGCGATTAGAAGAGTTTTTTTTTTTTTCTATTTCCATTTTAGAAATCAAAAGTAGAAAATTTCTACTCCTCATTTCTATTCCAAACCAAATTCTTGACTAAAAATTTATTTCGAAAAAGTGAAATTGTGTTTCCAAAAGAATTTCTATTTCAAACTAGTTCCCATAAAAAAAATTAAAAAACAACTAAACAAAATGGTTATCATGCATGACCTTTACCTGCTCAAAAATACAACTCCGTAGGGGATTCACATCCAACTTTATTTTTGGGTGTTTTTTTCCCTCGACTTATGAAGACGCCTTAAAGAGATAAAAAAAGAAACTTGATTTTTTTATTAGAACCTTACAAAAATTTGACAAGTTAGCGCATTTGCTTTTATGTTCCTGTCGAAGGTTGAAGTACCACTCGAATTATTTAAGAAAAATTATGAAATGATTTTATGAAAATTACATGTTAATGTTTGTATATGATGAAAATTTCAGGTATTTAGAGTTATAAAAATGAAACCTGTGCACGCCGCAAAATCAGATTGAGTAAAATGTAAAAAGTGTAATAATAATCTTCCCGACTGTAATTATCTTATGGCCAAACAAAGGAAGCATAAGCTAGATGCTTTCTTCTGCAATAAGGTTGTGAGTAGCTGACGAAAACATCGTTTGCCATCGCGTTGTGGAGTTGCCCGTATGGTGAAAGCATACGATCAAAACATGCCCATGTCATCATGGGCGATGGTGCCAGATTCCTCAATAACCGATGCGTTTTCATCTATCACAGCCCATTAATACCCACTCATTTTAGATATTTTGGACAATAAGTCCGAGGAGTATGCTCCGCGATACATAAACGAGAAAGCAGCAAGTCCTGAACACTTCACAAAGATCAGTGATTTACTAGAAACATGATGACCTTCGCGACTAAAGTTAGAGTTCGTCAATGAATAACTAGAGAGGGGAGAGCAATTATTCTTGCAATTCCACCTCAGGATATCACCGAAATTGATAGTATCATTACTTCATTAGATGGATTTAACAATATAGTTTGTGGGATTGTTTTCACATATTAACTCAAGTCTTGAGTCACCATAGCCTTTCGAGTCACTTTTCAATCGAAAGAGATAGCTTATCTTGTGAACTTCACCACAAGACGGTTATTCATTTTAGGCGTTGTCTGTCCCTAGTAGCACCACAAGAAAGACCAATGACACAAGGTACACAGATATGGAATTGCGAGGAAAAGTTGTGTCACTCTCAACTTGTGAGCAACGGAAAATTGGGGCTTGATATGTGGTGGAGTGGAGGATCAACAAGGATAGAAAATGTACATGTAATAATGGCGAACGAGAGAGATCAGACTTGGGGTCGTCTATTGAAAAACCCATATCAACCAACAAAACAAATCGAGTTGAGAATGTCATAGGAGTAGGGAGTAGGACCCAACATCACCCCATTTCTTTCTTGCAAGAAAACATCACAATTGATAATCCATATATTTAGCTGTCCAACCATACCATTTGGTATTTTTGGAGAACTTTCCTAGATAAGTAAGTTATTTCAAATTCCTGGAGATATTTATGTTGTTAATGAGTTTTCTATTTCTTAGATAAGTAAGTTATTTCAAATTTCTGCAGATATTTATGTTGTTAACGAGTTTTCTATTTTCAAATATGACAAGAAAGTCGTCAAAAGATTTGATTGCAATATTTGGATCGAAGTTAACCCATGTTAGTTAAGAATAGAATGCATCTTGATAATTAAGGATTGCATAAATTCAGTTCAAAGATTTTAAAAAGAAAAATTTGTTAAGAAATCGAAAGACTTATTGACTTTATTCTATTTTTATTGAAGAAAATTCTCTGGTACTCATTAGAGTGAAATAGTTGAACTTTATAGTTCCTGCACTATCTTTGCAGAGAATCTTATAGCGTCCTTAGCAGTTTGGCATAATCAGAAGACTTCAAAGTCACCAATAACAAAAGGTAATGGGGTTCTTCGAGAAAAATACAAGTTCAATATTTTTTTTACTCGAGAATTATGAATAAAGTGGTGTATGTTAGTCATTAATAAGTTCGATAAATGCAAGTTCAATTCGAAATTTTATAGATTTTGTTCTTGATTCTTTATAGTAACCTAAATAATATTTAGTACTGGGACAAGAGAATACTTGATGACTGTTAAAATTATGTCAATCTTAAAATTTATTTTTAGCTGGGACTTTTCCACAATAATTAAGATTGGGCTTCATCCATATTAAGTTTTTCTAAAAGATATAACTAAACAATAAGAATTAAGAAACCAAGGTTGAGTACAGATCACCTCCAAGAGACAAAAAACTCTCAAGTCTCTGAATTCACTTAAGAATTAAGAAACCTTCCCGGTAAGTCCATTCCCTTCGAGATAAAGCATTTGCAAAGAACTACAGTGTCGGATCTCGGCAGAAATGGGCTCCATTAAGAAACCTCATGCTTAGGTCCTTCAGTCTATGGGTTCCGAGCGAGGCTATTCCTTTAAGGCATATCATCAAACAGTGACCGTGCAGTATCCATTTGGCCCCATTGGATCAATAGCTAAGAAAGCTTCCTTATACCTCATAACAGAGAGAACAAAAACAATGTCTCCCGCTGAAGGAGGCATATAGATTCCTATTACTCGTGGTACATAGACGTATCCTGATTCGATCATTAGTGCGATGAAGCCTTTGAAGCCGTGCACGATGGCGATTTCTCAATCCAACATGTCAGGACGAGTAATTTCGACTTCGTCAATGAAAGATCCTTTTGGTTTTGGTTGTGTGCGATGAGTGTGAGCCGTGGATCATCAATTCCTAGTATTGAGCTTAAAAGCTTCGTCTATGGAGGTTGAGCTTGCTCAGAAGAAGGTGACTCCATCAAAAGGAAACTTTCAGTCCTGTAACTGGAATCCAGCGATGGAGAGAGAGCTTGAGTTGGAGATGGTGGTGGCACTGGATTGTCGTCGTGTCTGGGCGACTGTGCTTGATGGGCTTAAAGGAATTGGATTGCACCCATTTGAGGTGATGGGCTGGATTGCCTTAAGCCCAAATGGAATGAACGTTGCCGGACTCCATAGATGGATCTTTCATTGATCATTTTTTTTATTCTCTATTCTATATTTATTTATTAAATTTTTTTAAATTAAAAAATGCCTGTTCGATTAGTCCGTAAAAATTCAGGTGTCGGCACCTACTATCGGTACATGAAATGCAATACTTATTTCAACAAAGTTGTCAAAAGAGTGTCTCTTCAATTATTAGTCAAGTGACTAATTAAGGAACTAATTTACGAAAATTAGAAAATCTATACTCTATGTCTATGCCGACAAAAAAGTAGTCATGTGGCAGCTCACGCAACGGTCCCCTTATTTTTTTTTTACCTTTTTACATTGGGAGTTCTAGCCCTTCTATGGAAAAGAGACAGTCTATGCACGCGTATATCTACAGTTGATAATGAATCTGTTTGGGGGTGATTTCAACTGTCCTTTTTTTTTTCTCCCTGGGAATCTTGCAAGTCCTACGATTTGGTTTTCATATGCAATGCGAAGCTCCTAAAAGCTTTCAAATACACAAATATTGACGTTCATTAACGGGTACAACTTGTCATTATTTTCATGGATTTAAAATATTTCTCTCATTTTTAAGTTTTGAAAATAAAGTAGCTAGTGAAAGTTGTGCGCAGAATCATGCAAAATTGCGGTTAAGTATCATTGCCAACCGATGCTTACTGCCCACAGCACTGGGATCTGAAAACCTGGCCTCCAGAGATCCTACTGAAATCACTGGAGGCATGGTATCTTAAGTAGTCATATGAATCAAAGTAGCAAAAGAAAGTTGTCTTCCATGAAGTACTATCATCGAGATGAGTCAACCCGGATGTCGTACCCCAAACAATTAATTCAAAATCCACGTGATTGCGTCATGTGTGTTAAATCTTAAGAACGATTCCCTAATTAAATCTTCACATTGGGATGTGGAAGAAAACACGGAATGAAGTCAACAGAGTTTTTAGTTCAATCTCGATTTCACCATAGTCACAAGCCAGCACATGATTGCTCGGGTATAGAAGTGGCTTGGGAGACGTTCTTAGCTTAACGGAAGGACTCATGCACAATGAAGTTGCAAGTTTAAAGACCTAGAAGAACAAAATGGAAGTTTTAAGACTCAAATGCATTATTTTGACAAGTCGTAGGACTTTTCCATGAAATTGTCCCATTTTCTTTCCATCGTTTAAATTATAGCTAATGTAACTTTCAAGACCATATGATTGTCCCATCGGTATTTTCTGAAGAATTTGATCAATTTTCGATCAAAGTAATGAATTGCAAAGAAAATAAATTTTTGTTGCAATCGGTGAATAAAGAATTTGAATTTTGGCGAGCCAAATGCTAAGCGACTTCTTAACGAGTTATCCCGAGTCAAAAGAGGATACTGGGACACTGGCAAGTATATGTAAGATGGCATGTTTCACATCCCTCTTTGGTGACTATTCTACAAAAAAATGAGTGATTTGATTCATAGATGATTAACTGGATAAGCTAAAATTCACATTGGATGAACATATAGAATACGATTCCCAAACAAGGTTATAAACCTTAACATACGTTGCATTTAGGAGATTGTATGGATCACAAATGGTGAAACTATATACAAAGTACAATAATACTCCGACCATAAAAAAAAAAAAAGAAGTACAATAATACAATAGTAACCTAAAGACAAAATGTAATAACTGGCAAACTAAACTAGCTCACCTCCTAACCAATATAATACTACATTGTGGGGAGCAAAGCTTTTCCAATTAAATTGTGCATGGTTCTGAACATCATTGCTATCTCCAAATGGAAAATTAGTGGAAATTATGTGAGCGCTTGATGAAATTGAGAATATTTATAATTCCAATTTGGCTTTGTCTTCGTCAACTGGCTCATCTAGTGGGTAGATAAGAGGTCTTGGAGGCATTTGAATATTACTAATATCTCCTTCAAGCATTTCTAAGGCTTTGCTCTTGGAGGCCGATGGTTAGGGATTAACCATATACACCAAAGTGCAACAATTATCATCTTTTTTAACACCTTCCTTTCCTCTTCTACAACTTCTTCCATTTCAACACCTTTTCCTCCATTGACTTGGTCATACACCCAACGCGGAAAATAAATTTGGCTTGAGTGTTCTGCATTGGCATTTGCACTTTTCCTTTTACCTGCCATTTCCATAAGCAACATCCCAAAGCTATAGACATCCGCTTTAAAAGATATATAATCGATATTTTCGTAGAATAAATCAGAAGTCATGTATCCCCAAGTTCCTCTTGTAGTAGTCATTGAAACTGTGTTGTAACCAATGGGATGTAGTTTTGCGAGTCCAAAATTAGAAATTTTCAGGAGTGAAATTCTTATCTAAAAGAATGTTGTGAGGTTTGATATCAAAGTGTAGTATTTGCATGTCACACTCTTGATGTAGATATTCAATCCCCCTTGCCACCCCAAAAGCGATCTCATATATTTTCTTGTAATCCAGAAACTTGTCACCTTCCTTAGTGAAAATGAGCTTATCCAAAGATCCATTTGACATGAGATCATACACAAGAGCTTATTTCGAGCCTTCAAAGCAAAAACCGAGGAGTTGCACTATATTCACATGGTGAATTGTTCCAATAGTAGCTACTTCACTCATAAAATCTTAGCCATGGGCCTTGGATTGCTTTAAAATCTTGATAGCCACTTCTTTTCCACTTCTAAGCATTTCTTTGTACATAGAACCATACCCTCATTCACCTAGTTTGTGTTTAAATATTTTAGTAATCTTCTTGATATTCGAGTAAGAGTACCTTCTGGGCAAAAAGTTGTTATGAGCCTGCAAGAATTCTTTGATGTTCTTGTCCATTGCTAAGTGCCTTCTCTATACTTGTAGATTAAAAATATTCTGACAAATGGCATGCAGATTATAAATCTCACTACAGAGAAAAGCATTGAAGAAAATTTTAATAGGTCAGAGTAAGAATTTTTTTTCCATAACTATAGGAAGAATAAATCACTACGGCTTACCTACTAGTATAGTCACGTTCCACTTTGTCCAAAATGCAATATCATTTAGGACACCTGTGGAAGGAATGAATGATGTGAAAATTAATTGAAGGAAAAGAAGTTTGGAAAGCAAAACTCACGAGGAAACAGAGTAATAGCAAGTTACTTTGTATTAAATTTAGTCCAAAAGAATATGGGAAGTGGGATGCGTACATTTGCAAATAAGCGGAAATAATAAGCTTCGTTTTCCACATAGATGATAGACAACGAAAGTCTATTCGCTTTGTTAGCGGTCAACAAATCTAGAGAAACAATAATTCTCATTTTTAACGAATAATTTTGTTCCTCCTATGATGCATGACTACAATTTTTTAAGGATTGTTAACGAGTGTCTCTTGGATTATTAGTAAAGTGACTGATTAAGAAATTTAGGCTTCCATTTATCTTACGAAAAATATGATATTCTTATAAGATATTTTCTAGGAAGTCCTTTTTTAAAAGTAATCATTGATAGTTGGCTAAAACCTCAAAATGAGAAGAAAAATATTTTCTATGGCTTGGAAGGAAAATATTTTCTTGCCCTCATCCATTTGCCGCTTCGGCTTGAGCCGGGAAATTGGGTGCAGCGTGTATTGCACCCCTCCGTGAAACAGTTAGAGAGGACAAGCAGAAAAAGATCGACTTTTTTTTTTTTTTTGTGTAACCCGGGAACCCCGTATAGCCGGTAGCCGGCGAGGTAAACCCGGGGTGACGCTAGCGGAGGACCCACCACCCCGACGTCACGCTTAAGACACCAAGTAACTCCGCTAGAGCCTTTGCTTCGCAAAGGTTTCGAACTCCTCACCTCTCTCGCAAAGGTTCACTGAAGCCTACCCAGCGGAGCCACCACGGCCGGTGGTGAAAAGATCGACTTTGATCTCTAATAATTCAGTTGTTCAAGCGCAGAGAGAGATGCCTGAGGAGGGCGAAAGAGCCAAGTCGGGTTCGGAGCCTGACCCGACCCGTGCAGCGATCCAGCGAATCTGTTGTATAGAGATTGTACGGAGCCACCACCATCTCCTCCTCCCTGCAAAGTCACAATCGAATCCGTAAAAATATGATTTTTCAACGTCCATTGTTGAATTTTAAACGATCCGATCGTGCCACAAAATCTAACTGAAGTTTCACTCATGATCACAATTTACGATCAATTGGAATCCTCTGTGATCACAATCCCAAATTTATTTTTCATGAAAACAGAGCAAAAACAAGTCAAAAGAGGAAGCGAACCTACTTGACCCAAACCATCGACGACGTCCTGGGGCATCAGCAACATCTGGTGCTAGCGCATCGTCGTCGTCGCCTTCGAGCCACCATCGCCAATCTGGTGGTGCCCCAGCTTGGAGGCCAGGATTGCCGCCGGCTCATTGAAGTGGTGGAACCCGACCCAGGCGGCCTCATGCTTGGACAGCGTCGACTCAGTGGGCAAGTCGATGGGGTTGTTTGCGTTTGCTGGAGTGAGGTCGGGCCACAAAGGGAAGGCGGTCGAGAACATCATTTGGTCGAAGAAGTTATCGCTGGTGGTGGAGGCGGAGGCGGAGGCGGTGGTGTGGAGGTAGTAGAATCAAGGGGACGTTTGAAAATGAAAAGAAGTCCTAGCATGAGAAAGATTAAGAAGTTACGGGGTAAATAGATCATTTTCCCAATTTTAGAAGAGCTTTCTCCATTAATCGGAAAATATTTTGTTTGACTATTTATTTTTCATGCCCCAAACACTAGAAATTTTGGAAAAGTCTTCTTGAAAAACAGTCTACTTGAAGCAACTACAGCCTAAGAACATGTAAATTCTAATTCCGTGCCAACAAAAACTAGTCATGTGATTGCTCGCGCAAGCATCCTCTTTCTTTTATTTTTATCTATGTCCAGCTGACGTCGGTCTGTCCGGAGGTCGCTTTCACTATCACTTTTTCTTTTATTTTTATTTTTTCGTGAATCTTGCAATCCTTCAGCTTGACATTAATGAGTAATGTGAAGCTCCCGAAACCTTTCAAATACAAAATGTCATAATACGCTATCTAGTATATTTTTTCATTTTTCTTGGATAATAGTTATTTCTTTCATTTTCCAGTTTCGAGGAGAAAATAGCAAGTGAAAGAGTGTATAGAATCATGCACAACTATGGTAAAATTTCATTGCCAACTGACACTTACCGCCAAAGTAGGGCTTGAATCCGCAAACCTGACCTCCGGTGATGCTATTTGATAAGCGAAGGGAATAAAAGCGGTTATAAAAATGAAAGTAGTAAAAAAATCAAAGTATCGAAAGAAAGTTTTCTCCAATCCAGATGGGTAATATTCGAGAGTAAATCCCTCGGCCACGATGTTATGGATTTGCTTGTAGTTGAAAGAGCTATCATTAACCTGCCCACCCCCAAAATAATCCGATGCCAACTTCCAACTGCTAATGGTGCAAAAATCCCTGACATCAGATGCCTTTGGACTGACCAAAGCATACAACGATCTTTCGGAAGAGTATGATCCCTTAATGCATGAACCGGTAGCGAAGTAGAGTGGAGAACGAGCTGGCTTTGAGCAGTTCACAATGACAAATCCACTGACTTGGAGCATGCCGTATGGGCTGTTAATATAGGAATGTCTATTGAAGTCATACATCGACCATGAATGACGTGGGAGAGACGAGCAATTATCCTTTTGCAACCCTTCCTCAGCCACCATGATTAGGTGAGCATCATAATCAATAGACTACACATGATATTAGCTACCAATGACATATACAACAGTGTGATCATCTTCACATGTTAACTGTAAAATGAGTCACCATATCCTTTCGAATCTCTCTTCAGTCGAAACGGGTAACTTATGTTGTGAATAGTACCATAGGACAATGCGGAGCACCATCGACTACTCTTGACACTGTTGCAACCTGACCTTGGGGCGTGTGGTGGAGAAGCCAAGTTTAGGGTACTTGACCATGGGAGCTCCCTCACGGGGTGTGTCCCAAAAGACGTCATAACTTCATCTTTCGGGATTAACTATGTGAGTTCACTCGATCACGGTCATGAGCTCTTCCAGGCTTGTACCTCGCACAACAGCAGAAATAGTTGTGATTCCTATCCACACGAATGATACATTTTGAAAAAGAGATCGAATGTGAATATTGAATTTAGGAGTCTTGTTACCATAGTAGCCCTCCCAATAGTACTCTCATCCATAAAGATGGCATCACTTCATCGTTTAGGAGATTTTCACATCGGGTATGCTAAACTACAGTGAGTCTCATCAAGACCCCTACACCTCATAACAGATTCATTTATTATCTATGAGTTGTTTATGACAATTAAAAAAGAGTTATGAGTTGCCAGTAGTTTCATTTTTAGGGGTCGACTAGAAAACCCAATCGAGGGTCGAAAGTGGTCCATTGATATCTACACAACTAGAGATTCTAGGATACGAGAATTTAAGTTACGCTAATATTTCTATTAGCGCATTTTCGATACCTAAAAGCTTGTCGTGTTTCCTGAGGTGTCCATGTATTTTTTTTTTTAACTTTTTCGTGCCAATAAAGCTAATTAGGTGATCATACGTGAATGGCAAATTTCATACAATTCTATTTTTATCAAAAGAGAAAAGAAAACAATCAATTGAAATTTAAAGATAGTGCAATAAGTAAACACTCAAGAGAGTAGTTTAAGGAAAGCGGTAAACTTAACATGTAATCCTAAACGAAAATTGAATTGAAAGAAAGAAGCCCGCAACTCGTTAGGTATTTATACGATACGAAACAACCCGAAACATATATTGAGGAACAAATGGTACAAAAACAAGATTGGATTAGACATCATCGACTATTCATAGTCTTCATATCTTGGGGAGTCTCCACCTCCATGGACCTACTCTAAGCCTAATCTAATACTAAGACTTGGTACATACAATATGAAAGAAACAATCATCGTTACGAACACACAAAAGCAATCACAATTACAAAACAAATAGGGACAATCAAGCAACTAAGGCAGTATACATAATTGATCAAGTTTGGCCTTTGGGTCGGCCTTTGTGATTCACACAACGATCCCTCTAGGATGCCTATCCAATTCATTTTTCATGGCTTATAGCCATTGGTCACCATTTGTGTTCTCATGTGATAACCAATGCTTAAAAAGCCCCTTAAAACAAGTTCTAAATGTAACTCAAAGGTATTCCATGAGTTCATGCATTGCACCTATACATACATTTAAAAATCACATATATATTTGAAAGTAAACATGTAGGCAAGTCCTCAGGCCTTGGTTTTCTGATAACTCTATAAAAATAGAGTTATTTTACCTATTTTAGGCAATAATTAATGCAATATCTATGAGAAAAATATTTGGATTTCCTTCTGATTATTTGAATTTTCTTTATTTATGCAGAATAATGATTTATGGAGAAGATAAGGAAAAGAATGGCAAAACTCAGGAATTCAAATCAAGCAGCAGTGGAAGATAGATATCAAATCAAAATCCTCTAATCTACTCCTTGATTTTATACGCAATTGCTTGGAGCTTGGATATATCCTCAAAAGGGGAGAACATTGAGAGAAAAAAAAAAAGAAAGCAGCTAGGTTTAAGCTAGGTTTTTGTTAGATCGTTTTTCATTATTCTAAGAGTTTTTCAAGTATTTTGAAGAGAAGACAAAAGTGGTGACAAAATTCTTGTTCTTTGATTCAAGATGCTGAGTTTAATTTATATTTTTTATTTCTTCATCTACTATGTTCTAATTTTCTTTTGTTAGGGCTACGATGTAGCCTAACCATGATGATGTGAATTTCATGATTTTTATGTTTTGCAATTGATTTCATTCATGTGAGTTATATATTATTGTGTTTAATGCTTTTGAGTGACTGGCCACCACTTGAATGATCTGATGTGCATGTTTGAGACTGAGAAGTGATAATATGCAATTGCTCATTATAATATATAACCATGAATTAAACGTGAATAGAAATATACTGCTTTATTTGTGTAGCTTTCGGTGATAAGGTGATCCAAAAGACTCATTGTAAACCGGGAATATTCATAGTTTTTAATGCACTTATGTTTATTTTAATTCACATAGAGCTATAGTGGATTAATAAAATGAGTAGGTTTGCTATACCTAGAGATAGGATAGTAAATAAATCAGAAAATTCCGCTATCACATGTTTGATATCGTTCTTATGCCCACAACAATCTGAAATTCATATCTAGTGGTTATGGTGAAATCGGATGCTCTAACATATTTATCTGATTGATTTACTGCATTTAGTCTTCAATTTTTTTTTAATTTATTCTCAATTATATTTTGATCTGTTAGATAGATTTTAGAATTAATCTATTTTAGTATTTAATTAGTTTATTAATCATCGATCTCTGTGAGACGATACTCTGTCTCATCATTATATTACTTGTTCGACACGTTCACTTGCGTTTAGAATTTTATGAACATTTTCAATCAATCAAGCAATTTTAGTAAGCCAACACTAGATCACTTATTCTATCACGCCCCGAACCTCGAGCACGCGCACATCCCTCGGTGGTCGATAGAATTTTGCGACGTTCCCAGGACTCGTCGCCGACCCTTTTCATTTTATTACACATGCGGAAGCGAATTCACTAATCCCCTGACGACAACAAACATGGGATAGAAAAGCAGGACAACTAATTTCAAATCAAATACACTTTTATAAACACTTCAAGCTTATACGAAGGTCTATGTCATAAAGAACTACCGAGCCACCTATGCTCCCGACCCTTCCGCTTCAAGCTCTTGGCTCTTCACACTAGGGACCTGAAAATGGTTATTCAATAACCAAAGTGAGATATAAATCTCAGCAAGTTCCACCCCTAAGCCCCGGTTAGTACACCAACTCAACCCAGGGTATCTATCCAGAACTACCCCACCACAAGCAACAACCAATAGTTGATTCGCATACAACCTTACCTGGTATGCCATACCCTGCACATTATAACTCAGCACAATACACGCAATGCACATGGCCATCAGATGATGCAGTTCATCAATCACATACGAGTCGCGTCGCAACCTATCTCACCTGGCCATTGCCACACCACACGTTATCGATTCATGCGTGTGTGCCATAAACGATGCGATTCACTCACGCATATAATTAATGCATATAACAATTTCACACATCAATGCATCAATTCAGATCGAATCATCGATCAATCGACTAAGTCGATTACATGTCATTATGACCATTCCCCGGTCATCTCAATCAATACTATCTATGAGTCCGACCATAGTCCAGGACTGCTCACTCGAGCCAATATATAGATAGTATAGCTCACCAGAAGCTGCCGCAATATCAATATAGTATACTATAGCTCACCAGAAGCTGCCGCAAATATCAATATAGTATACTATAGCTCACCAGAAGCTTTAGTAATATATAATAGCTCACCGTTTGTAGCATATATAGTAGCTCGCCGTAAGCTGTAGCATATATAATAGCTCACCAGAAGCTGTAGCATATATAGTAGCTCGCCAGAAGCTGTAGCATATATAATAGCTCACTAGAAGCTGTAGCTTATAGATAATATAATAGCTCACCAGAAGCTGTAACTGATAGATAATATAATAGCTCGCCAGAAGCTGTTAGCCATACTTTCATAGTATGCTGAAAATACTCATTTAATCAAATCACCATTCTTATCATTCCCGATAAAGATACTCGTGTGTGGGTACACGGTCGGCCTTAGCCAAAATAAAATATTTTTCTTTTAGAAAATCCCACTATTTAATGGTTCACCAAAATATTTTTGGCGCTGTCAACCGACGCCTTATTTTCCAATTAATTACTGAAATTAATAAATTTTGGGATAAATACCCAAAATTACAAATCACACTCAATTCATGCGGATGCCCATGCATTTACACATCCATTCACTTCATAAAATCAACACACATGAATTTAGACAACTTTTCGCATTCTGGATGAACAGTGCTCGTGAACAGTAACTCATGAACAGTAATCGTGAATAGTGTCGAGTGAACAGTAAATTTCCAGAATTTAATAAATGATAAATTAAACTCAGAAAGTATTAAAAGCATTAATTAAAGCAACCATCAATTAATTAAAGCAAAGCATACTTGATTAACCACATAAATCACACTAAGCAAATAAAGTAAAATTAAGCTAAACTAATCTTAGCCATTAATCTAACCACCTATCTTAGGACTAATATAACTTAATTAAATCACCTAAACTAGAATTAACAATAACTAAACCAACCCTAAGCAAGTTTAGGCACTAAACGAAGGATTAGGAGCTAAACTCACCCGTTAAGCGGGCCGGAGACACCGACGCGGCGGCGACGATGGAGGCGACGCTCCGGGACCTTTACCACGACGATCCAAGGTGGTCCCAAGCTCAACAAAGCAACCACAGCCTCTGCTTCTCTCTGCAACTCTCAAAAACTGACTGCCGGAGAAGAAACGGAGTTGAACGGCTTGGCCGGAGCTCCGGCGAGGGGGTTGGTCGACAACCGGAGGCTCCCGGGGGTCTTGGGAATCTTGTGGGTGGTTGGGATGGGCAAAGGAATGGCTGGAATGGGAGAAAATGGGCTGCAAAGTCGAAACAGTCCAGGCTGCAGGCGGACCGACGGACCGGCGACCGGCGGCTTAAGAAGGCCGTACAGGACGGACGGCAGCTCCGTTCGGCACGAAATCAGGCTCGTTGGAACGGTCTGTCTCTCACGGTCACGGTGAGACGTGGCTCGTTCTCTGATTCAACCGGGAGGACCACTTTTGACTCGATTCTTCACCGAAGGGTCAGCTGGAACAGAAACTGGAGGAAGAGGAAAACGAGGGAGAGAGGAGTTCGTCCGTTTGGAGGCCGAATGGGGAGAGAGAGGGTGATGGGAGAGCTGTTGCACTCCTCATTAAAGCCATTAAATGGCCACTTCAATTCCCCATGCAAGATGACATCACATTCTCTCTCTTCTCTAGCCTTTTTCTCCCTACAACTAGGGGTATTTTGGTCATTTCACCTTGCACAATTACCATTCTGTCCTTGGGCTGAAATTGGTGGATGGGCCTAGTAAATGGGCTTGTCCATGAATAGGAGTGGGCTTGGAAATTGGTTGGGCTTGAAAATGCTAAGAATTGGCCCATGGGCTTAGAAGATGAATAGTTGGTTTGGCCCAATGGGCTCATTTGCTTGACTTAGGCCCACTTGGTGGCTGTCCCAACTTGGGCCTAAGGCCCACACTGGCTGGCCCAGCCCACGTCCTCACGGCTTGCTTCCTCGGTCCGAAAATCCCTTTTTCAATTGCTTTCGCTTAACCTGGTTCTGTCGACTGTTTGATGTAGCTTCATCCAAAGTCCGTCCCGGACATTCTTGATAATTCGAAGTCCAATCCTAAGTTCTCTTGCCATGTCAATTTCGCCCTAATGCCATTTTGGTTACAACTCAGACTAACGGGCGGCTCCGAGGATTCACGCGTAACCGACTCGTGCCAAACCACGTTCAAGACATCTCGACGCATGGACGTCCTTGACTACATGAAATTACGGAGGATAGATTCTTATTTCAAAGTACACGATCACTAAGGATCGACATAGGGTCGTTCGCGGGTTCAATAACGGTAAACGGAATCACCCGTCGTTCCATTATGTTCTGTCCGCGAATCGACTTCTAGTCGTCCTTAGAATCGGCACCGCCTATCTACGGGATCATCCTCACACAAGTCTCACGGTCAAGTCATTTTCCCAAGTCGAGTTCTTTAGTCGTACGGGTTCTCCCTCATTAGCCTTTCCCCTCAAGGTCGTATCTCGGGAGTGATGAATTCCGAGTGAGATCAACCAACAATGCATTGACGAAATTCACTTTCACTCGTCCTTCAGAGGGCTCGAATTTCAGGATGTCACATATTCGTCAATCAAGCACCAAACATAATCACATGTGTTTAACAAAAGTAAACACATCGAAAGCTAATGGAAGTTCAAATGATTTCCAAAAATCAGTTAAAGAACAATTAAATAGTAAATTGTAAGGAAAGATTGTTAATGGCATAGCAAAGTTGTATCATGGCTATGGAACACATTTAATCATCAAGGCTAACTTGGGTGCATCCTGTGCACAATGATTGAGCTTTACAAACACCCTAAATATGGTCTAAACCTAGACAACATCAATGCTAGGTCAAAACATGATTTGGAAATTTGGAACATAAGCACCATGCGTGCTATGAAGGATGTCTGATGTCCATGTCAATTTGACTAAACTGACTCAAATGGTAAGATGTGAAAAGCTTTATGACTAAATTGATAAAATTAAAAAGTTCATGATTGAATTTATAAAAGTACGATAAATTTAAAAATTTTTGGATAATTTCCCCACCTCAGACCAATGGCCTTAGATCTGGCAGGCGAATTCGCTGTGACCACCCAAGTGGCCGATGACTTAGGGTGCGAATGATAATCATTCGGCTAGAAATTGATTTCTGGAAGAGAAATAGATTTTTCTATTTCTATTCTTGGATGAGTTTCTAAGCAAAAATATTTGTTTGCTAACGACACAAAATTTTTACTCCTAAAATAGAAATTCGTTTGATAATGACACAAAATTTCTTTCTTTCGGACAACGGCAATAGTGACAAGCGGCAGCAGTAACTGGCAATAGATCAAAAATAGAATGGTCATCATGCGCGCCCTTAGTTGCTAAAGTTGCGAGGGTCGTAGGATTTGGCTGCTACGGTTTAGATTTGGTGCAAGGAGGGTTGACTGGCAAAGACGTAGAGAGAGAGAGAGAGAGGTTACTTTGTTAGCTGCTGAGTGAGGGCTCAAGCCTCGCCGGCATCGCCTCTGCCCAATCGCCGAGGTCCAACGATCGGCTAGAGGAAGGAGGAGGAGAAGGAAAAAGGAAAAAGAAAATAAAAAATTTTAAAATATTAAAATATTATTAAAAGCTGTCCACGTCAGCCGGTCGACACCTAGTCAGCAAAATCCGGCCAAAATTAATCGGAAAGGACTGAATTGTTACTAAGTAAAAATGTTTAGGATTAAATTGGTACAAAAAAACGTTTGTGACTAAATTGGTACTAATACAAAAGGTTTAAGACTTTTTTAACACTTTTTCCCGACGATTTCCAAGTGAATGCAGAGAATTCCTCTTGCAAGGTGGCGCTAGCACTTGATTTGTGCTCTCCCAAATCCCAACCGCTACCATAGGGACATCGATGGACTCGATTAGTTTTGAATATTTTCTTCCTTTTTCAGGAGCCGCCACAAATTTATTGGAAGCCTATTAGAAGTCAAGTGAAATGCGGAAAACTGTTTCATTTATGGGAACAAAAATCCAATAACGGGAATTGATACATTTGCTCATTGTTTTGAAAATGTTTGATCATGCGATCTTGCTCATTCTTTTAATTCTTAGGCACATCTATCTAGGTGACCATGCATCATGTATTTGCAAAATTTTATCTACCAACCACATAATCTCATACAAACATAACTATCCAACATCAAACAAAAAAATGTAGGTAAAGTGAGTAAAATATCAAGTCGAGATGTGTTGGGCAACATTAAACAAGGCCTTATTATTATTATTATTATTATTATTATTATTATTATTATTATTATTATTATTATTATTATTATTATTATTATTATTATTATTATTATTATGTCTCGGGATAAGACTCCCGTGAATGATACTATCCCGAGACATAATACTCGTAACTAAACCTGAAAATACTTAAACTATATAATGCGAATTTCCTAACTAAATGATAACAATGAGACATTAATCAAGCATGAACTGAACCTAGCCTAATATACAATTCTAAGCTAAAAGCAATTCCACTCTTTATGTATCACTTTTTTATCTTCATCTTTTAATTGAAACATGAACTCACTTCTATTCAAACTAAGTACTACTAAAATGTCATTCGATCACTAAAATGTCACTTTATTATTAAGATTCTAATTTTTTTTTTACTTTTTAATTTTATCAACTTTTTTGATTTTTTTCCATCTCTATTTTAAAGAAAATGTAATTACACATCGAATGGCAAAAAGAAATGCTAATCGACCAAAAGTAAACCACAATTACACAAATGCGACCATAACGATGCCTGAAAATATGATTTCGACCTCGATGCCTATACTAAGGCAAAAGGGCAACCTAGGGCTGCCCTCGGCCACCTCAAGAATCCCCCTCTACACACCCGACTGGCCATGGTCCAATATGGATGGGGCAAAACCGAGAATTCCAAGAATCAACCGTGTTGTGAAATTGCATGCACATGCTAATTTGATGTCAATACTAGCACTTCTACCATACATTCCTCTCTTTTTCATTTTTTTTTTAATTCACGATAAGATGATTAAACTCTAACCCATGCTAATAATGTGCCAAAAAATGAAAAATCCACAACCAAAATGTTTGATAACATTTGAAATAAACATGCAAAAAGTGCCCGGGAATGATGTGACAATGCAATAGGACTCTACAGAGGACCGAGGGGTGGCCAAATCGGCACCACCCATGGGCTAGATGGTGGCCACCAGCAAGTCCACAGCAGTTCGGAACGACATAAAACACGTTAAAATGGCGAGAAACCGATGGGAATCAACACTCTAATGAGGTCAAGATCTTCCTAGTTCAAGCTCAACAAGGCGTGACCAGCAAGGAATACAAAGTAAACCAGCGAGCAAAGGATGACTACAGATACGTTTAGAGGCATAAAAATAAGCTTGCCTCCGGGTCTCGTCTCTCACCTGAGGTGATTCAGCAGATGCACAACTGCCAAGAAAAGATTAAAATTTTGGAGCACTAGGAGCGCTGCACTTGTACAGTGTACACATTTCTGGCTGGTATGATGTTGTGCAATTTTTGTTTTCTTCTTTTTTCCTTTTATATGATCTTTCAAGTTTCAATGCAGCAGCATGTAATTCAAGCCCCTGAGCTGAATCTCTAAATGGTGAATATGTTGGCTGTTGGCAAGAATCTTGTCCTTGTTTCTTTGGAGTGGTTATAAATGTCATGGATTATTACTGGACAGCACGTGCATTTGATATTCCAAATTAAACTTCGTCGACTGAGGTTTCAAAAGCAGTTGAATTGGGTGTTTCAGCTTCTTTCAGAATCTGCTGATTGGCAACAGAAATCTATCTGTATGCGTATGTATAATGTCTCATAAATTTTTTTATATATGACTCTTCTCAGTGCATCATTTGTTTGCTAATCTTACTGTATTTTCTAGGCTTTATGTATAATTTGATCTTGACATCACTGTCTTTGCAGGTCTACTGAAGCAGGGCAAGTGAGAAACCCTTTTCAATTTTCACCTTAAGGATCATAACTTTCCTTTTCTTCCCCAAGCCCCCTCCGCCCTTTTCTCACTGGAGTTGATATCTCGCATATCAGACACGCCGGGCAAGCTTTATGGCTTCTACTTCTGTGACTTGAAATACATGCCTAGTCCTCATCTCGTCCATGGGTTAAATTTCCATTACTGAAAGAAGCTGATCCATGGCTAGATTATCATATGGGTTTTGGTCGATTCATGGGACCACATGACAGAATCAGCAACTTCACATGCATGTCCTTGTCGTTTTGTTGTCAAGAAACAAATGCGACTAAAATCTCCCAAATTCGGTGCCTTTACAAAAACAAAAGAAACCGAATTGAATAAACAAAGTGAGGTCCCCACCACCCATTTTTCAATTCAATCACATTTGGCCCCCCACAGAAGCAGTCCAATTAATTAAACAAATTCGGTCCCACCACTGTTTCCCTCCGAGTCAAGCCCCTCCGCGCCCTATTTTTCTATTTGGTCCCCACAACAGAAAACGAACAAATGACGGAATCCTCTATTTTTCTATTCCATCCCCATAAAAGTGAGATCCCATCCCCACCACTTTCCCCACTACTTTCCCTTGAGCCGAGCCCTCAATTTGCCCTCCGCGCCCTAACTTGCCCGTCGGAACCCTAAATTTCACTAAATTGGCCCACGCAGAGAACATGACAAACCCAAGTGAGCGAGAGTTGGGGACGCATGGCCGTGAACGTCGGCGCAACTACAACGGTGGCCGAGCGACGGCGGGCGAGCAAACGACGATGGGTGAACGACCGTGGGTGAGCGAGCTACGGCCGGCATCGAGAACCGTATACGAACCCTATTTTACTCCCTCTTCCGCGACATCGTTTTTGGCTATAGAGCAATGCGGCGTCGTTTCTTATGTGAATCCACGGTGGATGGCATAAAATGACGTCGTTTCTTACAAAGAAAGGAAAACGGCGTCGTTTTATGCCATCCACCGTGGATAATCTTAAGCCTCGTCAACTTTTTTTTTTTTAAATATAAAAGCCATGTAATCATTTTGGCTGGAATCTCTCGCCGTTGGCACCAAAGTGATCGTTTTTTCTCCGATTTGGCACTTAAGTGATTCAACGGAAACTTTTGGCACCAAAGTGAGCGCCGTACACAACTTATAGCACTGATAGTGTACTTTTCCCTCTTTCATATATGACTCTTCACAGTGCATCATTTGTTTGTTGATCTTACTATATTTTCTAGGCTTTATGTATAATTTGATCTTGACATCACTGTCTTTGCAGGTCTACTGAAGCAGGGCAAGTGAGAAACCCTTTTCAACTTTCACCTTAAGGATCATAACTTTCCTTTTCTTCCCCAAGCCCCCTCCGCCCTCTTCTCACTGGAGTTGATATTTCGCATATCAGACAGACCGGGCAAGCTTTATGGCTTCTACTTCTGTGACTTGAAATACATGCCTAGTCCTCATCTCGTCCATGGGTTAAATTTCCATTACTGAAAGTAGCTGATCCATGGCCAGATTTTTTTATGGGTTTTGGTCGACTCATGTGATCAGATCTCCACCAAGGGTCAAGATGCAATGTGGAATATGAAGCCGAAAGAATATTGTTTGAGCGCAGGTACAAAAGAATTGCTGGTATTGGTTATGTTTTGTGCAGGCAGTGTGCACCTGTCTTGACTGGAGTCTGATTGCCCTCTACTTCATGGGACAATTTTGGGGTATCTTCAAATTTTTATTTATGTATTTATTTCCTCTTTTTTTTTATCTGTTTGGGCGCGTTCGTGTTCTCTAACTTTGACATGTTGTATGCGAGTCTATTGTTTGGGCACCCCAGTAAAACGGAATCAAATTTGGCAAGGTCTATTTTTAAGTATCAATTTCGTATAATATTGCCGTGCTTGTGTAATAAATATCATCATAATTCATGACACCGGATAAAGATCGTATCTACAAAAGAAAGGTTGTAAGATTGTCATTCATCTTTATTGTCTTCGTGAGTCGAGTCATTAATAATCAGATGTAAGTTGATGATAGTCGGATCTGTTGGAAATTTCCTATAATATGGGCTTACATTAATTAATTGATTTTCTATTTTAAATAATCGGGTTAATGGATATTCCAATATTTGTTGAACCCTATAGTGATCTGATTGAATTGGGTATTGGCATCTATTAATAACGGGCCTAGTTGAAAAAGAAAAAGTGTAGGCAATTGTGTTTAACCGAAGCCCGTAATGGGAAGGGCCCGTTGACACGCTGTTGATTAGGGTTTGCTAGGTCCCCTCTCTAGCCTATAAAAGGGTAGGTTATACCTATCAGTTGCTTTAATCCCATTGAGAGCTGCTATACTGAAATAGGTCATAGAGAGGAAGATTTGGCATTCCGATAGATCACTATTGATCAGATTGATCTATTTTCTTCAAGTGAAGTAATGGCTCAAACAGGTGGCAACTCTGAAGTTTCCAGCCAAAGTTATGCGAGGGCTTGTGACAACATGAATGGCCCATCTCTATCAGAAGAATAAAGCAGGGTAAGCAAAACAAAGACCCATCTTACATATATGGATCCGATTCTTCTTGATTAATTAATTATTCATGTGAATAATTTTCTACATGTGGTATTATAGCAACTCATATATGATTGTAAAACCCAATTTTTTTTTTTTTTGGAAAAATTCGAAATTTTCCTCTTTGAGCCGAATATGGGCATTATTTTTTCTTGTAGATTTTTTGCTTGATTGATCTCGAAACCATAGGGCTTTTGTTCTACATGTCGAGATCTTTCCAACCATATATAATTTGTATAATTTCATTAAGAATTGAGTGAGAATTTGAAATTTGAAATTCTAGGGTTTATACATAAAAGGTTCTAAAATTTCAAGTTACATTCTAGTTTTACCTTCGTTTTTCTCTTCAATTCAACGGTAGCAACGGTTGGTTTGGAGATTATTGTAGCTGATTGTTTGTTCCCCTTTGGACAAGCGTTTGGGGTTTGCTTTTCGGGTATGAAGTTAAATAGTCTGTTAGTGATGGTGGTTATGCTCTTGGTGCGCTCGATTGATCTGTTGATTGGCCGCAATGCCGCAATGCCGCATTGCCTGTCTCCTTGTTATGGATGATTGTTCCTGCAGAATGAGAGTTCTTTGAAGAGGGTGATTGTACTTTGTGCAGAGACCAACGTAGGTGATTTGTTGCTTGTAGTCAATTGGTCAATACCTGATCAAAACGGCTCTTTTAAAAGTTTTTTTTTTTCCAGCAAGTGAGTTTTTTTTTTTTTTATGTGGAAAAGTTTCTGATTTTTTATAGTCGACGATTCATGAATACATGAGTTAGTGATATGGGTAATGTGATGGTAAATATGAGAACTCTTATTCATGAGAACCTGTCCCTGGCGGGTTCTGTCCCTTTGTATGTGCATGTTAAAATTACGATTTTAGTTACATTGATTATATGGTCAAGACAACTTAGGGAGATAATGTATTTTGGATGGAGCTGCCTTTCTGACTTGACGTGCGTTTGAATCTTGCCCTCACTGGAGTGCTTTGCACTTTCATGAGTTTTGATCTTCGGGATTTTTGAATGTGGAGTGCTTCGGGAATTGATAACATGTTATCGAAACGTTTTGATCTTTGAGAACTCTTTAGCATCTATGAGAGATGAGCTTGTTTTTTGTCATGTCGCTGGATTGCGACATACTGGTTTTGACCTCTTTTTCTGCTTGTCCGCCAGCCCATAATCCCACAGGACAAGCTGTGAATTGTCAGTTGGAGGCTATGAAATTTTTGGGTTTTCAGATAGATGCTATCCTTCTGATAATAATTTCAGGAATTTCAAAGTTTTGTCTCCCTTTTAACTTGATGGGTACAATTAAGCAGAGAAGTGATTTACACTAAAAAAAAAAAAAAAAAAACGAGATGTGGTTTGATTAATAGGGTTGGTGAATCTCATAACACTTTTAGAGAATTTTTATGACGTAGAAGAGCAAAAGGACCATAGAAAATTTGAATGTTGGCTTTGTTCGACGTTATAGTTTTTTTTTTTTTTCAGATTTGGACCGGTGACTAACGGAAGACTATAGCATCAAAATACGACTTAATCAATATTATTGAAAATTCTGGTGAACCAAACGGACCTTTCATGTCTTCTTGTGTGGTTTTACCACGAATCATCGGAGTGGACTGGCTTAACAGGATTGAGGTTTGGAAGTTCTCTTTACAGAGATTCTGCTTGATCTCTTGTGGGTTTCATGCTAACATGCATGAAGGATACTTCTAAATTCAGATGATATGATTGTGTCAAATAGGTTGAGATTGAGTTATTGCATGACTACGAAATTTCCCAAATTTAAAAGATGCCAAATTTAAATATGCCAACCAAGGGTTGACAGTGAGGAAGTGTGAGATAAAGATTGTCCTCATGATTTTTTGATGTAATGATTAATGATAGCTACGAAATTTTTGGCTCCCTTTAATTCTAGTAACCATTCGTATCCATTCTTGTTTTTCCATGAGTCCGAAATATTAAAATAATAATTTAAAAAAAATTGTGACAAAAATTGTTGCTTGATAAATGCAATATGATCTTGGGAAGCACATGTCGTAAAGTGCTTCATATTGTTTGATGAATTTTTGGGCATTTATTAAATGGAACATTATTTACAAATTGTTAAAGTTTGTAAATTGTTGAAGTTCCTTATTGATAAAAATTAGTATATACAATTACCTGCCCAAAGGGGGTTATTGTGTATATTAATTTGAAAATTGCATGAAGATAAATTCCAAAATTAAAAGATGGGGATGTATGACTCAAAAAGATTTATCTGGCCAAAGGGGATAAATTTTTTAAAGTTATATGTAATTCCCCTCTATATTGATATATTAGAGATGAATGATGGGGATGTGTGACTCAAAAGGTTTATCTACCTAAAGGGGATAAATTTTTTAGAGTTATGTGTAATTCCCCTCTATGTTGAGATAATAGAGATATAAAATTTAAAGGATTTGTCTGCCCAAAGGGGATTGATTCTTGAAGATTATATGTAATTCTTATTTATCGTCTCTATATATTGATATCATGGAGATGTATAATTTAAATGATTTGTCTGCCCAAAGGGGATGGATCATTAACAATTATACGTAATTCTCCTTGTTGTTGCTTTATAAACTTCATGCTGTGAAAAATAATGGTGCATTATACACTCTGCCCAAAGGGGAGTTTATAATGTACTAATTATTTTTGTTGAAATACTTATTGCCCATAACTGATCTTATTGCATTATGTGTGACAAACAGTTACAGTTGCTGTAAATAACAATAATGCCACAGTTGAAATATTAACTTGATCAAACGTTATACTGTAAAGGACTTGGTAAAAAAATTGAGATAGTGTGATCGAGAATGTCATAACTGAGTCCATGTTAGTTGATCCTCTAACAAAAGGCTTAAGACCCATTTTGTTTAAAGAACATGTAAAGAATATGGGTGTCTTAGATTCTTTTGATTTCTTTTGTTAGTGGGAGTTATATAATTTGTATTTCTGGATATTATAGTTATATGCAGAATGATAATGCTTTCATGATGTCTATTAAAGCATTTATTTTCAATGATTGTTGTTATTGATTCTATTGTTATCCTTTCTCCTGTTGACTGAGAAATGGAAGTATAAAACAGTATCTTTAAACAAATTTTAGTTTAAAGATGACTGTATGTCACTAATTATGAGATCTCATGTTAGATTGTGACATAGTCGTGCAATTTCATGTTGTTTAGAAATTGCGTTAATGCAGTTTCATGTCATTGAGAAATTGCATTAAGGACCGATAAGAAATAGTGAATATATTGATCACATGTTGGCACTATTTTTTACTACACTACTAGGCCCATGATCCATGAAAATATAATACTTATTATATGTGATTATGGAAGGTCATGTGTTGTAGTATTTTCTTAACACATTGATCTCCATAGTCCTATACTAAGGTTATATATGATTGGATTGGTTTTGAGATGCCACTATTGGAATATTATTTTTTAAAGTTGTGGCCACATGAAACAAAATTTTCAGTTATTAACCCGATAGTGTCGTTTTCAATATAAAATCTTTTTCAAAATAAAATAAGTTAATTAATGTAGCCCAAGTGGGAGAATGTTGGAAATTTCCTATAATATGGGCTTACATTAATTAATTGATTTTCTATTTTAAATAATCGGGTTAATGGATATTCCAATATTTGTTGAACCCTATAGTGATCTGATTGAATTGGGTATTGGCATCTATTAATAACGGGCCTAGTTGAGCAGCAAAGTGTAGGCAATTGTGTTTAACTGAAGCCCGTAATGGGAAGGGCCCAGTTGACACGCTGTTGATTAGGGTTTGCTAGGTCCCCTCTCTAGCCTATAAAATGGTAGGTTATACCTATCAGTTGCTTTAATCTCATTGAGAGCTGCTATACTAAAATAGGTCATAGAGAGGAAGATTTGGCATTCCGATATATCACTGTTTATCAGATTGATCTATTTTCTTCAAGTGAAGTAATGGCTCAAACAGGTGGCAACTCTGAAGGTTCTAGCCAAAGTTATGCGAGGGCTTGTGACAACATGAATGGCCCATCTCTATCAGAAGAATAAAGCAGGGTAAGCAAAACAAAGACCCGTCTTACATATATGGATTTGATTCTTCTTGATTAATTAATTATTCATGTAAATAATTTTCTACAGGATCAAGTTTGCTTAATGGATCTTTAGAGCGAGAATGCTAGCGTCCTTTAGATGTTTTTTTACTATGCTTATATTCCGAACTATAAAGCTAAGAGACACCGAGTGTCAACATCATCTTTGTATGCCCCTCATGAAGAAATGCATTTGATTTCTAATACAATATAAATTAATAAAACGGTTAGTTTTATGCTAATTGTCGTGTCTCAGATGCTAACTAACTGATGATTGCAAGCCAGCATCTGATTTGTGCACTCCGGATGCTTCCAAATTGCATCAAGAACCCTCGAATTCGATGGTTTAGATGTTTTTGGACATCATGTCTGCTAGTAGCCGAATATTCCTGTCTCAATGCCCCCTTGTATAAACTAAGAGAGGCTGTACAAGTACAAAACTTCCTTGCACACGCAAAGTTTAAGCCACACCACAGGCACCAAGAATCTCTTGAAACACATAGCTAGCTGAAGCAGCTCTCTTTTCATTGAATTCAATGAAAGTAGCGATCCATGATTGAGACTGATGAAGGGTTTCTTAGTGTCACTGTTTATACCATGTCATCTATATTCGCTTTATGTTCCAGCTACTAAACCGGCATAGACGAACCAATCTCTTAGAGCTGAATAATCTGTTACCTGTATCAATTTAATTCAGTAATAGAAGTCATCATGCGATGTTGTAATGAATTCTCTATTTGTTTCATAGGTTTTTGTGATGAACCAAATCAAGAGAACATGAAAATGCTATAAAGAATTTGTGCCGATCGTACATTTGCTGCTCTCAATGATGGTCTTTGATACACAGTTGTAAACTACTAAGCACGTACCAAAATGCAGTTGTTCCTTAAATTATGGAAAATACTATCAGCATCAGAATGGAAAGGACTATGCAAACCAATTACAGAAAATGGAAAGATATCTCCTCAAAACAGGTTGAGAAATCTCACTAAAACTATTTGGTAATGTAGACTCGTAGTCATCCTGATAACTGGACAACAACACGTAGTGAATATGTCTCATAACTCATTTGATTTTCTCAATATTCTGTACACAAAAACAAATTAAAAGTGAAATAGCACCCATAAGACAGCTATAGATATAAACTAATTGATGAACCTTATTTAGCAATAAAAAACCTTCTCTCCCATTTGTGAATATAGATAGATAGATAGGTCTATCAAATATCACATGTGGACATCAATAAATTTATAGGTAATTTGATCATTTGACAAATAAGTAGATATTGCCCTATTCAATTATCTTAACCCTTATTTTATTATGACTAGAGACATTATACGTCAATAATATAAGAGAGAAAAACAAGTAAAAAATTTTATTGGTTATTTTAGATTTATTTATTACACCCAAATTAATAAGCAAGGCAAATCAATGCTGATTTATTCTCCTAGAAACATTATATTAGATTGAATGAGATGGTTCATTTTCTTTTCTAAGTTATATAAACTTATGTGTCTAACTACTAATGTTAAGGAAAATGAAAGGAAGTGCAACATTGTGATGATGTGACTTGATTACTAAACTCCTTAGCTGTTATTTATAGATATCATTGAGTAGCCAAGCACAAAGTATTGTGGATCACTGAATCGAAACAGCAACAGCTGATGTGACTAAGAAGTAGCCAAAGGTACGGACATCGATACATAATTAACGATCGGATAATAAATTCAAGGCTGGAACAGACGGCATCTTTCTGGAACATGTAAGCTTTAATCATTCTTCCTAGCGGGGGCGGAGGTTATCGTCACGAGTGTCCTGGATGGATGTAGCTTCACGGCCCGCAGTCCCACTCCCTGCAGCCTCTCTCCACGCTATCATAAGGCCCATCACGTCCCGCAGTCCCACTCCCTGCAGCCTCTCTCCTCGCTATAATAAGGCCCATAGAAATAAATCTGTCGGTGAAGGCACGGGTGAGAGGAGGTCCGCACCCAAGCGGTGTGTACATCAAAATGAAGATACTCAAGGTAATGAAGAGGGCGACGGCTCCCAAGGCCAAGGTAAAAAACGATAGCCAGGAGAGTCTGGTTACGGTCACGTAGACACCTGCCATGAATGCTAGAGGCATTGCGGCAAGAGCTACCAACAATGCGCCATTTGATTGGCGAATGGCAGCTAACCTCAAGTAAGGATCATTAATATGTGTCCACAAGAGGATCACGAGTGCCATGGTGGAGCTATACATGGCCACGGAGTTGCTAATCACAAAGACATTGTACATGGATTTGTGGAGCAATATGGGGATTCCTGCATCTGGGCTAGAAACATTATATCCTCCGGGAACTAAATAACCAGAAGTGAAAGTAACAGAAGCCATAAGCGCCGCCACAACCATGCGAGTATTCACTTTGTCCTTAATTACATCCAGTTGCTGCGGTTTCAATCGTTTTCGTGGGCTTCGATCGGTTGGCTTGCAGATAGCTAATTCTCCACTTTTCGGTGTTCCAGCAGATCGCAAAACTATGCTCGTTAGCCTCTGCAAGTAGTGAGTCAAAGAATAAACAAAGAAATCAAGACATTATGGTTTTGGCAACTAAATTATAGATATGGGTGTGACACTGTGAGTACACTAATTGACATGCCTCACTAATTTTATGTTCTAGTTCTTTATCTGATTGGTATACGTTTGGCAATGTATAATTACCCATGAGAAAAATATAAAAGGTCATACCTTCCGAAGTGGAGCATTAAATACTTCGATGTCCTGCTCTACCACGTCAAGAGCCGTCATATTATTCATGTTTACCGAGTTACGATCAACTCTTCTGTGTCGAGCAAGAAGCATGACCGAAGGTTGGCAGTGCAACGCGGCTAGATGCAGAGGTGTATTCCCATTGAAATCTCTCGCATTAATGAGTTGATCAAATTTAGGATTTTCCAGTATGGATCTGACAGTTCCAATATGTCCATACTTTGCTGACACGTGAAGAATATTTTCTCCTAGCCTAGTTAGAAACTCCTCGGGGTGTGGCCATTGTTGAAGTAGCTCATTTACGATCTTGACATGATTCATCATGAAAGCAACATGAATAGGAAGATACCCGTCCGTGCCATCTTGCTCCAGGGCACTTGTTGGGCACTTCTCCATCAAGAACTTGACTCCATCGAGATAATTCATGTATGCTGCCAAGTGGAGTGGAGTGCCGCCTCCCGCATCTCTCAATTCAAATAGCCACGGCTTCTTTTCC
Organism: Eucalyptus tenuipes; assembly: GCA_014182365.1. NCBI lineage: Eukaryota > Viridiplantae > Streptophyta > Magnoliopsida > Myrtales > Myrtaceae > Eucalyptus > Eucalyptus tenuipes. Next base: position 3,398,335 of record CM024547.1, on the reverse strand, counting down.
CACATCTTGATCAGCATATCTGAATATAACGCAAGCAGTTAACCATTGGGATGAATACGATGCCTATAATTTTCAAGAGAAGTTGATCACGATCCAAAGTGTCAGGAGTTTTGCCCCATAAGATAGCAAGCTATCATACCATATGTTAACGTGTGCCTCATTAACCTAGACTTTGCTTGTGAGACTTGATTTTTCCACCACTAGCGGAAACCAAAATGAAGAACACAAGAGAGTGATGACCAAGAAGATCAAAGAATAAGCGAGAGCACAAAAGTAGGGATTACCCTTTTCCTTGCGTATAATGGCGACATGAACGGGTGACATGCCGAAGATCTTTTGACACTTTGATTTCCTCCAGTCTTCGCTATCGTTTAGCGCTTCCAACAAGAGCTCGAGAACCTTCAAGTCCCCTGTTTTGACTGCTATGCACAATGGAGACTTGCTTTCCTTATTTTGACAATACAGCAGGCTAGGGTCTTTATTCACCAGATGATTGATCACCTCGTGATGGCGATTCCTCATGGCCTCATGTAGAGCAGAGTTGCCGCAACGGTCAGGGTATGTTGGCACCCCTTGGGGAAGGAGAAGCTCCACCGCACCAGCGTTTCCACCTCTAGCTGCAATGTGAAGCGGTGTCTCTCCTCTGTGTTGGAGAAAACTTCCTTACTTGTTTTGATGTCGACAAAACATTTTTCAGTCAAAGTCTGAAGACATTCAAAGTCTGAAGACCGTCAAAGTCTGAAGACATTCAAAGTCTGAAGACCGTCAAAGTCTGAAGATCACAAAGTCTCGAAGATCGCTGCACCACCAGACTCAAGATGTAAAGTCTGCCCTCATTGACGCTTTCTAGACCGACGAAGAAGATTTATCCAGATTCAAGTATTTCTTTAGGGATTTGATTCGAGCGGTTATAGAAGATCTCACTACTGGAGATAGCACCTCAAAGATCGATTATTCGGTTTGATTCAAATTTGAATAAATTGGATTCGTTGATTGGCGAAGTATACTTGGAAGGTTCTACTTATGGAAACCTAGATCCCGATTGTATGGGCGAGCGGATTGGTGGGCTATCCTCACATTCCTTAAGTAACTCGAGATCTTCCTAATTGATTCTGTCCAACGAGTAGATTGGAAGAACTCCTTTGGAAGGTGCCAACGGTTATGAAGGCATGGAGGAGTATATAAGGAAGACGCTCTGGCTATTTGAGTGTGTGCGAGATAGAAAAATTCCAAAGTCTGAAGCTTCTTGCTCTTTGTCAATTGTTGAGCGTAAACTTGTACTCAAAAGAGAGTTTATAATTCTGTGAAGCCTTGAGGAAGTGTAGTAGAGTCTCTACACTGTGGAATCAAGGAAGTGATACCGTAACGACTCTTTTGATTCATAGTGGAATCCAGCCGGTGGGTCGGTGCGGAGAGAGTGGACGTAGGCTTGGATTAAGCCGAACCACTATAAACCTTGTGTTCTTATTCTCTTCCTTGAACCCTTTTATCTTGATCGTAACTCTATTTAATTGTTCGAGTCTAATTTCCATTTTAAAGTCTATTACTAAACAGATTTGAAATTATAATTTCTGGTTTACTTGGCAAAAATTGTTTTCGCACCTATTCACCCCCTCTAGGTGCTCGTACTAGCGTTTACAATCGGTATCAGAGCCTGTGTACTCATTTAAATTGAAGTGTTTTTACTTCAGAGTTAACGATCCATGGCTAGTATGTTAGCTCCAGGTCTGGTTGAAGGGCAAAGCAATACAAGACCACCTTATTTTGATGGAAAGGATTACAGCATATGGAAAAACAAGATGAAGGCATTCCTAAGATCTAAAGATCCTATGGAATGGGACGTGGTAGACAAAGGAATCACTCCTAAAACTACAACAGTCTCGAAAGGGGAAAGGAAGCTATTGAGTCCAAATGGGATGACTCAAGAAGAGATAACCAAGAGACAAGCTCTCGATGCAAAAGCAATTTATTCCTTATATTGTGCATTATCTCCCACTGAATATAACAGAATATCTTCTTGTGAAACAGCTAAAGAAGTCCGGGATAGGTTGAACATCACCTATGAAGGAACCGATCGAGTGAAAGAAACCAGAATAAATATTCTGCTCGATCCAATACGAAGCCTTCAAAATGAAACCAGGAGAATCTATCACCGACATGTTTAGTCGTTTTACAGAAATCGTGAATGGTCTTGATTATCAAGGTCAACCAATCTCTGAACCTATGAAGTTCAACAAACTGCTACGTGGACTTTCCAAAGATTGGAATCACGTAAAGACCTCAATAAGGGAGACACAAAGAATCATGCCACTTTCTGTTGACGAATTGGTTGGCACTCTTCGCCTTATGAAGTGGAGCAAAACAATGAAGATGAAGATCCCAAAGGTAAAAAATCTATTGCTTTAAAATCTAACGATGACTCGATGTTACGATTCTCAAGATGATATGAACGATGAAGAGCTTGCTCTCATGATAAGAAAGTTCAGAAAACTGAACAAAAAGGGAAGAAGATTCAATTGGAAGAAACAAAGCTCTCAAAAGTTTCAAAACAAATCAGCGAGAAGATGATGAATCCAATAAAGATGTGATTTGTTTTGAATGCAAGAAAAAGGGGCACATCGGACCCAACCGTCCCTTACTAAAGAAAAAGAAAGGAAAAGCTGAGAAATACGAAAGGCTCTCAAAGCGAAACTTGGAGTGATACCGAATGTGAAGAGAGTGATGATGACTATGCCAATATTTGTCTAATGGCACAATCGGACTCGGACTGGAGATGGACTGGACTCGGATCTGAACTCGACGGTGAAATCAAGGTAAGTAATTTTAAGATTCCTACTAAAGTTTCTAAATATATTGATGAACTGTGTCTTAGTCTCAAAACCTCTCTCAAGAGGATTTCCGAACTGAAAAAGGAAAATTCTGCAATGAAGCAACAGGAGACTGTTTGGAAAGAAAAGGTCGAAAATTTAGATAAAAGTGTCATTACCTTGAAAGAAAATGCAGACTCTCTTTCTAAAGAAAATGAAGTTTTAAAAAATGATATTTCAAGCATCTCAAAAGGTTTTCTGTAGGATCTGAGAAATTGGAAAAGATTCTTTTAGCTCAAAGACCTTACTTTAACAAATCAGGCTTAGGAATGACTGCTGAAACCATTCCTCTAATTGATTTTCCAAAAGTGAAGGAAAGAATCAAACAAAGACATACAAAAGACTTTTATAAAACTCACTTTCAAAAAGCCTTTGTAAAACCTGTAGGCCGCAATGCTCTTAAATGTTCTAAGTGTAATAGTTCGAACATTTTGAGAAAGAATGTCCTATGGTTTGGAAACCTATTAAGAAGGTTTGGGCAAAGACGTATATTGTACTAACACCATTGGACCCAAGAAAATATGGGTACCAAAAAGGCTTGAGTTTTCCTTTTAAACGCAGGTCACTATCAAGAAAAAGGCCAAATGGTACTTGGATAGTGGATGCTCAAGACATATGACAGGAGACTCAAGTTGTTTCATAAAGCTTATGCAAGTTAATGGTGGAAAAGTTTCATTTGGAGGAAATAGTAAAGGCAGAATTGTCGGACGCGGAACAAGAAAGATTGGAAGTCTCACAATCAGCAACGTTTCTTTAGTAAAAGGACTTAACTACAACTTGTTAAGTATCAGCCAACCGTGCGATACGGTTTTCAAAATTAACTTTCAAGAAGGAATATGTTCGAACCAGCAGAGATTCCTTTCGGACTTTCACAGACGAAGACATGGGAATATCTATCTTCTAGACATCAAACCAGAAAAATCCCAATGTCTAATCTCAATACAAGAGGAAGCTAATCTATGGCATAGGAAACTTGGCCACATCAACATGAGGCAAATAGCCAAGATCTCTGCAAAGAAGCTTGTTCGTGGACTACCAAATCTGACATATGAAAGATCCGATCTATGCACCCCATGCGTACTGGGAAAACAGGTCAGAAGTTCTTTCAAACCAATAAATCAAGTTTCCACTAATCGTGTGCTGCAACTCTTGCATATGGATCTCTTTGGACCAACCAGAACCCAGAGTATTGGTGGTAAGAAATATTGCCTAGTAATAGTAGATGATTACTCACGATTTACTTGGGTATATTTCTTGGCAAGTAAGTCTGAAACTTTCTCTTATTTTATAAAGTTTGTAAAGAAAGTACAGAATGAGAAAGGGTATATTATTTCTTGTATACGAACAGATCATGGAGGTGAGTTTGAAAATCAAGATTTTGCTAAATTCTGTGATGAATCTGGTTTTCAGCATATGTTCTCCTCTCCGTACACTCCAGAACAGAATGGAGTTGTGGAAAGGAAGAATAGATCACTGCAAGAAATGGCTAGAACTCTTTTAATTGAAAGCAACATTTCTTCTCGTTTTTGGGCTGAAGCAAGCTTTTCTGACTTGTTATATTATTAATAGAGTTTTCTTAAGACCTATTTTGGAGAAAACTCCCTATGAATTGTTCAAAGGTAAGAAACCAATTGTTTCCTATTTTCATGTGTTTGGTTGCAAATGTTTTATATTGAAAAATGCAAATGATCGAATTGGTAAGTTTGAAGAAAAATCGATGAAGGTATTTTCCTTGGATATTCAACCACCAAAAAGCTTACGAGTTTACAACAAAAAGACTCAAACAAGTGGAGGAATCAATGAATGTTAAATTCCAAGACTTCACACAAATTCAATCGATCCGTACTCAACCCGAAGAATCGCGAACTCGCTCCGGACTCAACAAAGTCTAAACTCCCGAAGAGCGGCTCGGACTTCGGAAGATCAACAAAGAACAAACATTGAAGAACCGATGAAGAGAAAGATCGGTCTTCAAATCAACCAGCAAATCGGAAGCACAAGTCTAGTCACCCCAAAGAACTCATAATTGGCAACATTGATGAAGGAATCCGTACGAGATCCAAAAGGCATGAAGAGTCTAGTGCTTGTGGCACTTATTTCTGAAATAGAACCCAAGAGCATAGAAGAAGCCTTAACGATGAAAGTTGGATTGAAGCTATGCAAGAAGAACTCAGCAATTCAGCATTAACGATGTCGGGAATTGACTCCTAAACCAAAAGGTAAATCTGTTGTTGGAGCTAAATGGGTTTTCGAAACAAGATGGATGAAAAAGGAAAAGTTATAAGGAACAAAGCAAGACTCGTGGCCAAAGGATATACGCAAGAAGAAGGGATAGACTATGATGAGACTTACGCACCGCAAGAAGCAAGGTTAGAGGCAATTAGATTATTACTTGCCTTTGCTTGTTATAAGAATTTCAGGTTATTTCAAATGGACGTCAAAAGCGCATTCTTAAATGGATTTATCCAAGAGAAAGTCTATGTGGAACAACCTCCCGGATTTGAAGACCCAAGGAAGCCGACTACGTATTCGATTGAAAAAGGCGCTATATGGATTAAAGCAAGCACCTCGAGCTTGGTACGACAGATTAAGTAAGTTTTTAATCCAAAATGGTTTTGTTAAAGGTAAGGTAGACACCACCTTGTTTATTAAAAGAGAAAATAAAAACTTTTTACTTGTACAAATCTATGTTGATGATATTATCTTTGGATCACCTAACGAAAATCTGTGCAAGAAATTTTCTAAGTCTATGCGGGATGAATTTGAGATGAGCATGATGGGTGAACTATCTTTCTTCCTTGGACTACAAGTAAAACAATTGAAAGAAGAGACTTTCATTCACCAAGAAAAATATGCTAAAGATCTTGTTAAAAAATTCGGTTTGGAGAATTACAAAAAGACTGATATACCAATGTCTAGTTCTTCGAAGATGGACAAAGATGAAGGAGGAAAGAAGATTGACCAGAAACTATACAGGAGTATCATTGGTTCACTTCTTTATCTTACCGCATCTAGACCGACATTTTGTTTAGTGTATGTATTTGTGCCGATTCCAATCTGATCCAAAAGAATCTCATCTAAGTGCTGCAAAACGCATCATCAAATACGTAGCAACAACCTCAAAGTTTGGTCTCTGGTATCCTAAAGAATGAGATCTTACTCTCCTTGGTTACTCAGACGCAGATCTAGCAGGATGCAGAGTTGATAGGAAGAGCACTTCAGGCACTGTCAATTGCTTGGGAACGAACAAAGTATCTTGGTTTTCTAGGAAACAAAGTACCGTAGCTCTTTCAACGGCGAAGCGAGAATACGTGGCTCTTGGAAGTTGTTGTTCTCAAATCTTATGGATAAAACAACAGCTAAGAGACTTTGGAATCGAAGACTCATGCACTGAGATCAAATGTGACAATACCAGCGCAATTAATCTCACCAAGAATCCAATTCTTCATTCAAGAGCAAAGCATATAGAGATTCGACATCATTTTATTAGAGACCATGTTCAAAACGGAGAAGTATTGATTCATTTCATCGACTCAAAGAATCAGCCGGCGGACATCTTTACTAAGCCGGAGAAAAGCCAATTTGAGTCTATTCGCTCCAGACTTAATATCTTAAAGTCTGAAGAAGTTCAGACTTAGGGACTAAAGTCTAAGAAGGTTCAGTCTGAAGAGATCAAGATCTACTACTGTAAGTTATTTCTACTTTGGAAATTTATCTTTTGGGCAAAATCTCAAAAAGGTACGTTCATCTATTAATCTGTAATTGATTGATGTTATCTTTCTAAATTTTCGGAATTATAGCAATCATTCCTTTTCGAAAAAGAAGTTATCTTTTTGACAGTTATACATTTTTCAAAAAAGGCAGTTATTTTTGAAAAGGCATTTCCTAATTTCCTTTTTGCGACGATTCGTATAACCTGTTTTTGTTTGCTATATATACCGATCGTCTTCTTCACAAACCCTAGAAACACACGAACTTCACTTTTTCACCTTTTCTCTCTAGTTAAATCTTAAAGTCTTCACCTTTCTCGAATCGAGTTTGGAATCTCCTAAAGACGTGATAATGGCCTCTCAAAGAAAATCCTCAAGAATCGCAAAGGGGGACCACCGCCTTGCATGAGGGTCCTACGCATTTTGACCTCACCGAGGAAGAAGATTCTCCGAGACAACAGCCAGAGCCCACAACATTCTCAACCGCGCCGCTCTTCTCGGGCTAGATCACAACAGCAAGCGCAGGAAGAAACCGTCGAAGATGCCGCACCTGTAAGGTCTCAAAAGCCCGTTTTTACCTACAAACTGTACACTGCTTTAAAAGAAGGAGGCTCCGCCTTGAGTTTCATTGACGAGTTTTTGGTAGAAAAGGGGTATAGGAATGAAACCCATTTTTTGCGCACAATGGAACGCCTAGGTATTGCTCCCGTGGGCTCGGCGAGAAAAGCCTTTGCGAATATTCCAAGTGATCCACGTGTAAGTGGACATAATCAACCCGAAGGAAATGATGATGAGAAAATATTCGCAAATTTTAAGTCTATAATGGGTATTGCTGCAAATGTTAGAAGCAACAGAACAGATTTGTTTCGTTCGAGGAACACAAACGACATTATACTAAGTTGTCAAGAGAGGGGTGATGAACCCAAGGAGTGTAGACTTTGATTTTCTAGACTCTCCAAGGTGAACTTGCGGGAGAAATTCGCCTTACTTCAACTTGATAAATTCTGCTCGAGACAACAAAGCACATCCAGAACTTATCGCTTACTTCTATTCAAATCTAAGCTTTTGGATGCGAATAGATTTTCATTCAGCGTTAGAGATCGAGATTATGTGGTTGACATGGACACCCCGGCCGATGTGATTGGGGTTGAAAGAGGGGAATTTCAATCGATCGGCGTGTCAATTGGCCGGGCAAATGTGTGGAACTCGTTCGAGATGGGATGGCCGAAGGACGAATCTCGTACGTGAGGTTGAATGCCTCAAATATTCTTCTTCACAAGATAGTGATCAACTGTCTGAGACCAAAATCAACTTCAAAGACTGATGTTTCAAATTCAGAAGCAATGCTGATGTATGCCATCAATGCTGGAAAGAAGTTCTCCCTACCACACACTATAATGTTTCACATGTACCGATCGGTGGTGAAGGACAAAGGCCAACTTCCGTACTCGCACTTGTTTCCAAGCCGTTCGTACACCTTCACATTCAGCCTCCGAATACTCTTTGTGTTAGATCGTGTGATCGATGGTGGTAGGATCAAGATGGTCTCCAAGATGCGTCCGAAAGAGCTAAACAAAGCTTTGGAGCGATTCAAGGAAAAGACTCCTACCAAGACTCATCAAGTCTCTTCGCTGCAAAAAAGAAAGGGAAAAGAGCCCATGACAGCTCCATCCAAGAAAAGAAGAGTACTCCTCTTGGAGGATGAAGAGGATGAGGAAGATGTAACCTTATCGGCTCTTGCTTTAAGCAATCTTCAGCATTCTATTCCACGACGAGGAGAAAGAGGATCAAGACAGAGAAGAAGAAGAACGAGAGGGAAGAAGAGAGGGATTGATAAGGAAAGAGGCGGAGGAAGAAAGAACTTCGAAGACGAGGAGCAACAAGAAACGCAGCATCATGACACCGACGAGGAGACGAGAGCATGAAGAGTACTTCTCTCCACCCGAAGGCACCAAACAGGGGAGTTGCGACAAAAGAGGTACTTCTTCAATTGCTTTTGCTAGTGAAGATGTGAGCCGCTCACCCGCAGATCCGTAGGGATGTCTATGCCTCTCAATTTCCGGAGGAAGGTCATGAGGCTTCTTCTCCAAATCTGATACTCATGCTCGGATGCCATCTTTTGCAAATACTCCTCAATCGACCATGCCGAGGTAAGCACTCGGGCCGATAACTCAGCGACCTTCGACGAGTGCTTGATATTCTTATGGAGATGCGAGGTCGATCTACGCTCCGGGATATGAAGTTCGAATCTCCGGAATGCCGGTCAAGCCTCTTCGCCATTGAATGATCAAATCCAGACTCTTACTCTTCAAGTTCAAGCCAATGCCAAGAGTCATGAAATAGAAAAGCTGAAGGAGGATTTGAAAAAGTTGGAAGACACCGTCCCGCCGATTGGAGATTTCCAACTTGTTCGCATTCCAAGACAATCCTAATTTCATTCTCTTTTCATTTCTTCATTTTTAATGATGACAAAAAGGGGGAGAAGCTGAAGTGCAGCAGATTTGTTTTAAACTTTACTTTTGTCTGGTTGTGACTGATTTGAATTTAGATTAATGTTTGGATTTGGATTGACTGTTTAAGATTGACTGTTTAAAATTGCTTAATGCTTGCTTGCAGTACTTTAAGTGTTGGCAAAGATGGTTGTTTATGCTGGACTAACACTTTTTCTGTGGATGCAGATTCAATACTATCTTTATGAGATATCCATGTTTGCTTAAGTATTGTATTGCAGGTTAAAAATATCTAAATCTGCAGAAAAGTTTTGTCACCATCAAAAAGGGGGAGATTGTTGGAGAAAACTTCCTTACTTGTTTTGATGTCGACAAAACATTTTTCAGTCAAAGTCTGAAGACATTCAAAGTCTGAAGACCGTCAAAGTCTGAAGACCGTCAAAGTCCGAAGACCGTCAAAGTCCGAAGACTCGTCAAAGTCCGAAGATCGCTGCACCACTGACTCAAGATGTAAAGTCTGCCCTCATTGACGCTTTCTAGACCGACGAAGAAGATTTATCCGATTCAAGTATTTCTTTAGGGATTTGATTCGAGCGGTTATAGAAGATCTCACGGCTGGAGATAGCACCTCAAAGATCGATTATTCGGTTTGATTCAAATTTGAATAAATTGGATTCGTTGATTGGCGAAGTATACTTGGAAGGTTCTACTTATGGAAACCTAGATCCCGATTGTATGGGCGAAGCAGATTGGTGGGCTATCCTCACATTCCTTAAGTAACTCGAGATCTTCCTAATTGATTCTCGTCCAACGAGTAGATTGGAAGAACTCCTTTGGAAGGTGCCAACGGTTATGAAGGCATGGAGGAGTATATAAGGAAGACGCTCGGCTATTTGAGTGTGTGCGAGATAGAAAAATTCCAAAGTCTCGGCTTCTTGCTCTTTGTCAATTGTTGAGCGTAAACTTGTACTCAAAAGAGAGTTTATAATTCTGTGAAGCCTTGAGGAAGTGTAGTAGAGTCTCTACACCGTGGGAATCAAGGAAGTGATACCGTAACGACTCTTTTGATTCATAGTGGAATCCAGCCGGTGGGTCAAAGGTGCGGAGAGTGGACGTAGGCTTGGATTAAGCCGAACCACTATAAACCTTGTGTTCTTATTCTCTTCCTTGAACCCTTTTATCTTGATCGTAACTCTATTTAATTGTTCGAGTCTAATTTCCATTTTAAAGTCTATTACTAAACAGATTTGAAATTATAATTTCTGGTTTACTTGGCAAAAATTGTTTTCGCACCTATTCACCCCCTCTAGGTGCTCGTACTAGCGTTTACACTCTGGAGTTCTCACAGTTGATCAAGTGCTCAGGGACGAATTTGATAACTGCTCTGACATTATAATCACTCTCTGTATTCCATTCATGTCAGGTTAATTTGAGCGCAAAAGATCGATCATTTAAAAAAAGCATGGTCCCACCCTTTTTAATATACCTGCCGCAGCGTGAAGCAGTGTATTCTTGGCGGGGCTGCATCGCCGGAGAAGGACAGGCAAGGACACTCTTTCGTTGACGCAATGATCCTCCAGGGCTTTGATGAACTTGTCCACGTCTCGTCCCTTCGCGGCCGAGAATAGCTGGGGATCCACAATATTGTCGAGTTGTGGAGGATCGTGCTGTTGCTGGTTCTGGTTGGCCCCGATTAATAATGCTTCCAGTCTCTGCCTTCTTTGCCTCCACATCTCCCGGTGCGACGGTCAGCCATCTCTCCGTGGGTGACTGTGCCCTGTGACTTTGAGTGAAATGCCCTGGCGTCCTTAGAATCAAATTCAGCAGAGTTATAACGACCAAGTCGAGTTCAAAGAGATTGGCCTTAATGAACCTCCCCAACCCACATTATACTGTTGAGTTAAATTGGTCTCCAATGCGCATATTCATCTCTTTTTTCTTCTTTATAAGAAAGCCGAAAAAAAAAGAAGAAAAAGAAATGGCAATATACACTTTGCCCATGCGGAGTTTACACGGAATTAATTTTTTTCCCCTCTAAGTAATCCAATAGTAAAAGAGACCTGGAATGAACAAACGCGCTAGATGCAATGAATTTTTTATAACTACGTTGATATTGGGGGTAAATCTGTTTTCTTTTGAACGAAGTTACTTGTCCACCTTCTCTTGCACCACCTTCTCTTGCATGCATCCGAGAGAATAGAATCATCCTAGGGTAAAATGATCCCAAGGAGTATCACACCCATAAATAATACATGACAAAAATCTAAGACCTTCTTCGCACCAGTAGCACCAAAACCAACAAATTTCTACAGGTGAACTCAATCGCCATGACCAGAAAAAGAACCCATAAGTCACATGAAAAAAGCTGATCAAACCAAAACAAAGCCACTTACCACCCTCTTCAGAACCAACACAGTGCATTCCTCTCCCTTTCTCCCCCCTCACTCTCCCTCTCTCTCTCTCTTGAAACCCAAGTCCAGAGGAGAGCCAAGTGAGTGGAGTGATTATAGACGAGGAGAGGGCCCACAAAGCTTGTCCTTCTCTCTCTTCTTGTTGACGTTGACAAGAAGTGAGAGAGAGAGAGAATTATGGGGAAAGTATAAAAAAAGTCTCAAATTTATTGTGTTATACACCTTTCAATTTGTCTAGTATAGTCACACTAGCATAGCATACCGACATAGCATACCGAACAAAATCATCCCACCAGAATCATCCCACCTGGCAAAATGATGCCCTAAGAGTATGGCCCCCACAAAAATGTAAGACCTTCTTCGCGCACGAACAGGTTCACCAAAACCAACAAATTTCTATAGGTGAACTACATCGCCTTGACTAGCAAAAGAACCCATAAATCACATGGAAAAAGCTGATCAAACCAAAACAAAGCCACTTATCACCCTCTTCGGAACCAACACAGTGCCTTCCTCTCTTTCTCTCTCTCTCTCTCTCTCTGAAACCCAAGTCCAGAGGAGAGCGGAGTGAGTGGAGTGATTATAGACGAAGAGAGGCCCATGGGCTCGTCCTTCTCTCTCTTCTTGTTGACGTTGAGGAAGAAGAGAGAGAGAGAGAATTATGGGTAAAGTATCAAAAAAGTCCTAAATTTATTGCTTTGATACTAATTTAGTCATACACGTTTCAATTTGATTAGTTTAGTCGAGAGAATAGAATCATCCCACAACAAAATGATCCCCAAAGAGTATCGCACCCACAAATAATACATGACAAAAATGTAAGACCTTCTTTGCACCAACAGGACTAGAAAAAACAAATTTCTATAGCTGAACTATATAGCCATGAATAGAAAAAGAACCCATAAATCACATGAAAAAAGCTGATCAAACCAAAATAAAGCCACTTACCACCCTCTTCGGAACCAACACAGTGCCTTCCTCTCCCTCTCTCCACACTCAACCCCCCCTCTCTCCTCCCTCCCTCCTTCTCTCTAGAAACCGAAGTCCAAAGGAGAACTGGAATGAGTGGAGTGATTATAGATGAGGAGAGGGCCCATGGGCTCGTCCTCCTCTCTCTTCTTGTTAACGTTGACAAAGAAGAGAGAGAGAGAGAGAGAGATAGGGAAAGTATCAAAAAGTCCTAAATTTATTACATTGCTACTAATTTAGTTATATACCTTTCAATTTGACTAATTTAGTCACACGAGCATACAATTGAGAGAACAAAATCATCCCAGGGCAAAATGATGCCCAAAGAGTATGGCACCCACAAAGAATACATGACAAAAATGTAAGACCTTCTTCGCACCAACAAGACTAGGAAAAACAAATTTCTACGGTTGAACTACATAGCCATGACCAGAAAAAGAACCCATAAATCACAAAAAAAAAAAAAAAAAAAAAAAACTGATCAAACCGAAACAAAGCCACTTACCAACCTCTTTGGAATCAACACAGTGCCTTCCTCTCTCTCCACATTGATCCTCTTCCCCCTTCCCCCCTCTCTCCTGAAACCGAAGTCTAGACCAGAGGGGAGTCAGTGGAGTGATTATAGACAAGGGGAGGGCCCACGGGCTTGTCCTTCTCTCTCTTCATATTGACGTGACCTTGATGAAGATGTGTGTGAGAGAGAGAGAGAGAGAGAGAGAGAGAGAGAGAGAGAGAGAGAGAGAGAGAGAGAGAATTATGGGGAAAGTACTTAAAAAAGTCCTAAATTAATTTATTGTATTTGTACCAATTTAGTCACACACTTATCAATTTTGACTAGTTCAGTCCTAAACTTTTTCACGTTTGTATCAATTCAATGCATCCGGTCAATTTTGACTAGGCGACACTTTTGACTAGGCGACACTAGCCAATGGTCCTCTAACCAATGACATGATAATTTTTAAATATTTTTTTTATTTTTGGAATTTTATTATTAATTTTTCCTCTTTTTTTTTTTTCCTCTTCTTCCTCCTTTGCTTCTTTTCCTTGCAGTGGAGTGGCGAAGCCGCGCGCGAGGCGGCTTTGCACAGATTTAGGCAAGGCTAGCCTCGCCATGGCCTTACTATGGGCGAGGGCCCACGATTGGCAACGCCATGGCGGCCCTCGCTCGAGCCTTGGTGAACACCACCATGGCCTTGCTAGCTGTGGGCGAGGTTGCCTTCGCCCATGGCAAGGCCATGGCGAGGCTAGTCTCGCCTAGATCTGGGCGAAGCTGCCTTATTTGTGGCTGAGGTTGGGTGAAGGTCGCAATCCTTGCTGTCCTGTACAGAGAAGAAGCCCAAAGAGGAAGAAAAAAAAAAAAATTTAAAAATTTAAAAATTATTAAAGAATTGTCATTTCAGCGTTGGCCAAATGGCTGATGTGCATGTCAATAATGGCCAAAATTGACATATACTGAATTTGTACGAATGTAAAAATGTTTAAGATTAAATTGATCAAATTAAAAGGTTTAAAGGCCGAATTGATACTAATACTGATAGGTGTTGAGGACTTTTTTTTGTTATTTTCTCCGAAATTACAGACGAGGATAGGGCCCACAGGCTTGTCAAAATTATAAACAAGGAGAGGGCCCACGTCCTTCTCTCTCTTCTCATTGACATTAACGAAGAAGAGAGAGAGAGTTATAGATGAGGAGAGGGCCCACGCCCACGTCCTTCTCTCTCTTCTCATTGACATTAACGAAGAAGAGAGAGAGAGTTATAGATGAGGAGAGGGCCCACGACTTGTCATTCTCTTCTCGTTGATTCTCGTTGACATTGATGAAGAAGTGAGAAAGGGGGGAGAATATTTAGGCTACGTTTCGTGGTCTAGATTTCTAATTGGATTTTTAATTGGAATATGACCGGATAGGATATGATATGAAATCCTTGGATTTTTTTATATTCTATCTATTATTTGGTGAAATTAAAGTCGGATATATTCACATAAATATGTACATTTTTTTTATATAAATGGCATATTATTATAAATGAACCTAAATGTTCATAAACGGAGATGGTGAAAATCTCTCGTAACACTATTCCTTAATTTATTTTATTTTTATTTTATTTTTCCTCTTTTTTATATTATTTTCTTTATTATTTTTTCCCCTTTCATCATTCTTTAATAAAATTTTATCAAATAGTAAACTGTACTAACATACCTAAATATATAATAAATATAAATATTTAATTTATAGATTGAATGTTTATTATAAGATAGAATTAAAGTTGAATATATAAATTAAAATAAGATTAGTTAAAAATAATTTTATTTTAATTTTTTAATTTCTTAAATTAGAATTCAAATATTATTTATATTAAAATATAATTTCAATTTTGTTAATTTAATAAGTTTGTTATTCGAGAAAAATAACTTTCCTATTATGGACGTTAGAAATCCTATCCAAATTTATCCCACCTCCCCCGTGGGATAATTTTATCCTGCCTATATTTCTCTTGTATCCAACTTTAGCCAAACGTAGGATAGAATAAATCATATAATATCCTGAATTTTATCTCGATCGCAACCTTAGATTGCATTAAATTCAATTTCGAGATGATAAAATTGGATATAAGAAAGATAGAAATCGAATGTAGAATAAAGGTAAATAGTATTTCTAATTTTCTACCATCCATAATAGGAAAGTAATTTTTCTCAAATAATAAATTTCTTAAATTAATAATATTAAAATTATATTTCAATATAAATAATATTTGAATTCTTATATAAGAAATTCAAAATAACAAAAAATAAAATTTTATTTTTTAAATTTAATCTTATGTTTTATATATTCGAGTTTAATTAATAAAAATATAATCATATTTATTACATATTTTAGGTCTATTTAGTGAATTTTTATTAAAAATGATAGAAGGGGAAAAAATAAAAAGGAAAATAATTAAAGAAAGAGAGGAAAACATGACAAATAAAAATAAATAGGAACAAGTGCTGTGAGAGATTTTTAAGTTAGCCCCGGTACAATTGATACAATTGATAGAAGACTTTTTGGATAATTTTGTCATGAATAAGTAGTGTTTACACGCCATTTTGATTATTAAGGACATTGATAACCAAGAAGATCTCCTTTTCACAATTATTACATGATTAATTATTGAATTCAACTAAGAACAAAGTAAATGTGAAGGTTGGATGATTACCCACTAACTTGACATGCCATGTCCTTGTCATGGCCTTACGAGGATCATGCATGTTGGGAGATTTTGTCCAATAGTTTAAACTATTAGATAAAGACGTAATTTAATCTTTAATTATTCAATCACACTCATTCACGCTTAGTCTAGTTTTTGCCCAATACTAAGTATTGACATATTTAATTGGAGAGGAGGCAAATGAGGTTTAGTAAGATTTGAATTTAGAGCCTACAATTGTTTTAAAAGCTTAAATTACTAGACAAATATACGGATTAATATTGGAAAAGGCCTTGGGAGAGATATGTATGAGAAAGGGAGAGGAGCTCGAGATCAGTGGCTTACTTAAATACAGAGGGGATTGAATCGAGACCGGAGGAATATCGAGGAAGACGACAACGAAGACAAAAGAGAGAATTGTGTGTGGATTTATCAAATAGTTTTGAGAGATTTGAGAAAACGCTTTGGGGGATATGAAAGTGTATTTTCGCCGTTATTTGAGCGAAGTGGGGTGTCAAATGACGAATGAGGAGACGCATATTTCGTTCTGGCAGGGGCACTATGGGGAAAGCACGAGATGGGGACCGAGTTTTTAGTCTGTCTCGACTCGGTCCGAGTGCGGAGTTGCCTTAGCTAGAAGGCGGGAGAGAAGGGGAAGAAGAGAGGGAAAGGGAGGGGGGTTGGCGTTCTAGAAGGCCTTGGAGGTTTCCCGGGCCCTCACATGCGTTTCGAGTTCACATGTGGGAGAGTAGTTAACGGAAAAGAAAAATAGTTAAATAAACGAAATGGATTTACTCCTCTTCTTTTACCATTGATTTTCTACGAAATTCTTTTTTTTTGGAAAAAACCAAAGAAGATGGATATAGTGGAGGTTAATTCTTTGTTATTTTTCTACCAAGTTCTGTGATTGAACCCATGTGATTGTGATCCTTGTGCAGTCAAGTATGTAAATCCTATCACGAAGCTGTGCATTATGAGAGCTTCTAGGGAGGAGTACCAGAAGGGTTGGGCTGCAATCACCCTGGTCACGAGCGTCGAAAATTGCCCGGTGCTGTTTGATTTACTTGACTTGAGGGGTGTCGACCGGGATATTGAATAGCACAAAAATTCATCCTTTACTTGTTGAATTGAATCATGAAATTTACGCTGTATTTTGCTACCAGTGATTGTAAATAGGTTAGCTTAGTGTGATCGGCTTTTGTAAAAATATCGTCTCAATCCTTCTTGACAAGAGAACAATAGCACCTGGATTATCAAACTGTGTTTTTTTAAACAATTGCATTAACCGAAGCTTAAACTTTGAAAGCATAATGGGTGCTGAATTTGCAGTGCTGTTATTATGATACTAGCATGATATTCTTGCAGATTGGGAGAAATTTCATGTGAGGTTATTAGCTCGCATTTCTTTTCGTCTGGCAATGCCATCACTATGTTGCAAGAGCATGCCAAAGTACAAGAACATTCCAAGGACGAAGGCATAAGCGAATTTAGTTGAAGAAAAGAGCTACTAACATTTCGAAAATGCTCCAAATCCAATTAAATTTGCAATGAGCTAAAGGTTTTAAAACTTTGTTTGTGAGCCACTTCTCTCGAGGCTTTGGGCTGAGGCCTCTTCAAAAATATTTTTGGGGATTTGGCAATTTTTTTTTTTTAGGACCTCTCTAGCAAATTGCCAACCTTGGCAAGTTTTCGGAAGGCCATCTCTTAAGGTTAATTAATTTTTTTCTTCCAAAACCATCCTTATCAATTTCTTCATCCTAAGCAAGGCCAAATCTAGCTACCAACCTGGTATTGAAATCGCCGGACACGTTGCTGACTCTTAAGCCCTTCCTTGTCAATTTTTTTTTTAGGACCTCTAGCAAATTGCCAACCTTGGCAAGTTTTCGGAAGGCCATCTCTTAAGGTTAATTAATTTTTTCTTCCAAAACCATCCTTGTCAATTTCTTCATCCTAAGGAAGGCCAAATCTAGCTACCAACCTAGTCTACGTTGATTGAAATCCCTCTTAAGCCCTTCGTTGGTTTTGAGATTTTTTTTGCTTTTAAAAAAAAGCAAAAGTTCGTTACAAAGTGTGATTTTTCCAAACACCATTTAAATCAAAATTGTTTCCTAAATGAACTTTTAAATTATAATTTATCAAACATTTCAAAAAGCCCATTTACTTTTGCATTTTTCTAAAGAATCAAATACACCCTCAAAAGCCTTTGAAAATACAATTGCATTATCACAAACTCGCCAAAAAATTTGCCAAATCTCTTTCTCTTTCTCTTGAGCCAAAGGCCTCTAGTTTTCCCAAAGCAAGTCCCAGCTAGTATTAAAATTTTCCCAAACACTCACCTGATGGATTTTTTATTAGATGAGCCAAGTCAAGTCGTGGGTCCATGTGGGTCCATGCTGGGCGAAACTCGACTAATAAGGGAAGGGCCATAAGAGAGGAAGGGCAATATATAAGTAAAAAGAAGAAAGAAGAAAGTTTTGATATAATACGTTGGTATACCCCTCTTACCCCTCCCTCTTGAAGAACCCCCTCTTGAAGAACTCCAAGGCTTCAATCAATTCCTCTGGGACTAGAACTATTACTTAATTTGTGGCAAACAATATATGTCTTTTTGTGAGGTGCTACATATTTTCAAGAATTCATTTCCTACAATTCATTTCCTACATTGGTGTTGGTGTCGAGCGATGTTCTTCATGTTTTTAACATCATGTTTTTATAATTTGTTTTGGGCTGAAATTTTAAGAAATGTCCACATCTAGTATTGTTGGCCGCTAGGAGCCTGGCTGCGCATCCACAATCGCGTTGGCGCATGCCCAACCCTATGCGCCAACACGTAGGGGTGTCAACGGTTCGGTTCGGTTCGGTTTTTTTGAAAAATCGAACCGAACTGAACCGTTAGAAAAATCTTCCGAACCGAACCGAATGAGACCCGAACCAAATAGAAACCGAACCGAAATTTCGGTTCGGTTCAGTTTTTCGATTTTCAGCTTTTTTTTCGGTTTTTTTTTTTTTTTGGTTTTCAATTCTCTCTTTTTTATTTTCAATTTTTTAATTTTTTTTATTCCCTAAATCTTCTTCTTCCTTGCGTTCTTCTCCCTCCCCGAACAACGCCTACAGTTTCCCTGTTTCACCGAAACAGCCTTTCCTCAAATCTCACCCAAAAACACCATCAGCCGAAGCAGCCAGCACCCACACCGTCACCGAACCACCACCCTCTACCGGTCGTTCCCTCCGACCGGCATCGACTACCGCCGGCGGACTACTTGGCTCGGCTTCCACCGAGCTTGGCCGGGAAGATAGAACTCGGCCCCATCGACCGGGCACTGTTCGAGGTAGCCCTGATGCCGACATCTTCCAACACCCACCCGTGCCAACACCGGTAACCTTCCCTTTCCTCGAACCGTCCACGACCAACCCACAAAACCAAAGAAAATCTATGCAGATCTGGCCTAGACAAAACGTCGAACATCTAGGGTGCGCCCACGAAAAAGCTAACGAAAGCTCGACCGGGAGATCAATGAACAATCCAAGCAAAAATAGCAACCAAGCAAAGTCTAGAGACAACAAATCGCAGCCCGCCGGGGTCGGGCCGGAACTCGGGCGAACCGAAGAGCTGCGAGCTTTGATCCGGCGAGCCGAAAAACGGAGCAAAAGGAGCACATTTGTGCTCTCGAGTGACAGGGCCCTACTCGGCTAGACGAAGGTGGCCAGCAGGCAGGCCCGAGACGGATCGAACCGTGGCCGGCCGCCCTGGCGACACTTCTTCGACAATGGTCCGCTTCAGGACCGGCTCGGGCTGTGAGTCCCACTTCCTAGTGAGCGACGCGAATGCCCTGTTCGGAGACGGGCACACGCGGAAAGAGGATGAGCAATCATGGGTATGGCGAGAAGGTGGGTGGAAGGCGGTTGCTTCGAGGCCGGAGGGAACAGGAGCGAGCGGGGGCGTCGGTCTCAGCTTCCATGGCGTCACCAAGTTCATCTCTTTTTCCTGGGTGCAGTGTAGTCAAAACGGGAGAGGACATATTTTATCAATTTTTTGTGGTTCGGTTCGATTAACCGATAAAAACCGAACCAATAAAAAATATTGGTTTTTAATGAGAACCGAACCGAAAACCGAACTGAACCGAAAAAACCGAATTTTTCGGTTCGGTTCGATTCGATTCGGTTTTCGGTTCCTGACACCCTTACCAACACACATCCAGGCATCCAGGCAGGCACACGTGCACACTGCCCCTTGCACACACGCCCCGCTGCTCGTGGTCGCTCACACACGAAGGGGACACATGCCGACCTAGATTACCTTGGCATGCTTCACCCAAAAAGGACTAAACCTCATCTAGGTATATTATATAGGTAGATTACCTTGGCATATTTTAAGCTGATGAAGATGGATTACATAATAAGTTTAAAATAGGAAAGAGAATCAAAGAGACATGCCACGCCATGTAAATTACGTCGTCACAAAGGTTATCCAACAGAATTGTTTCCCATTTCATTTCTTCCATCTAAAGTAGAAACCGGATGGGATGGCCACCCAAAGACAAAGACGAAAGCATTCTAAGAGTAGAAACGGCCAGTTTTTTAAAAGGAACTTCCAGACCATCCGCTCCCTAACAAAAGCAACAAAACAAGTTATAACATAAACATCAGATGCAGAAAAAGAAAAGATCATGACATTATTAAGGATCTATAAACCATCAATTATTCAAACTAACGGACAGGTCCTACGTGCCACGTGGAATGACCTCTCTCATGGTCCACCATACCACATGCAAGAAGCACTCGCAATATTTTTCAATGAGATCTAATGCAATAATTCTTACCTTTGCATGCAAAAGTGATGCAACAATTAACTTAGACTTTTCCCAGAGTTGCATTGCTCATGTCCTTGCCCATGTCCTTGCAGGCTAACCTGTGGCAGTCGAAGAGCAAAGTCATGCTAGAGAAGAGGGAAGCAATGGAATTTAAAAAGCACGACCTAAAGTAAACCCGTAAATAATGCTTTGTATATACGGAGCATCTAAGAAACTGCAATTCAATATCGCAACTTAAGGGTAATCTGGATCGAAGTCAAATATGGTAATCATCTATGAAGATTCACAATGTCCATGGAAGTCGATCAACAACATAAGTGAGTTGAATTAACTTTTGGATTCTCAGCCATCCTCTCTAGGAAATCAACATCGTTCCCCTTCAGAATGAAGTTGTCTCCGCTGCTCAAAAGGATACTGTGCTGCATTTCCTCAGAAATAAATGCATGGAGAATGAATTACACCCCTAACTATTACATAATAAGCACCTCTCACATTGATTTCTTAGACGCTCTCTACAGCCATCACTTAGAAGATAAGAACACCTTAGGGAAGGAAGGGAAAAGAAGGCAACACTTGCAGCGGGCAATCAGCCAGTACCCAAAAAAAAAAAAAAAAAAAAAAAACAGTATTAACAGAAAGATATGTGCGAGTTAAATTGACTTTCGGATTCTTGGCCTTCCTCTAGTGTGGGAAATCGACATAGTTGGCCTCCAGAATGAAGCGCTCATGCTGTGCTGCTCAAAAGGGCATTGTTCTACATTTCCTTGGAAATGAATGCATGGAGAATGAATTACCCCTAACTATTACATAATAAGCATCTCTCACATTGATTTATGAGTATCAATCATTGATGGCCATAAACCAGAATGTATCATAGACGGTCTCTACAGCTATCACTTAAAACAGCAACAGAACACCTTAAAGGAGGAAGGGAAAAGAAGGCAATACTTGTTCTGGGCAATCAACCAGCCAGCGTGCTTCCTTGCTTCTTCTTTCACTACACCATATAATACATCTTCATCTTCTTCGCCAGAGAACTCAAACTTATTAACAACCTAATAAATAACAGAAGTGAGATCCAAAAGGATATATCTTGAGTCCAGTTAAAGGAGATACAAAAGGATGTAGCAGACCGACTAATGCTGACATAATATTTGGTCTTAAACAGGACACCACATGGGTTAAGGCAATCAAAGTTGGAAACAGATTGCAGAACAACATGCCCTGGCACGGTGACCGATTAGAAATCACCCACAGATGGAGATGAAATCAAATTGATCCTTTAGATTTGTATCAAATGATACTGATCAAAAGAGCATGTGATGTACACTGAAGACATCCTCTCCCATGAAAAAAATTTGCCACAAAATATGTCAAAATACTCTTCTCCCCGAGTATACTCGATATTCTGGTGCTTCTTCAGAAGGAAAACCCACAAGATGTGAATTAGAATTACAGTGTTAAGCTAGAAAATCTATGGGATAAAAAGGTAAGATATTGTGAAGGCGAGTTGAAACAAAACAAGTACCACACAAGTACCACACGACCTATTGAAAACCATCATCGTCCACTCAATGCTTGTGATCACCAAACTTTTTTTCTTGTGAGATAAATTTTTGTAAAGAAACAAGCCCAACATTCATATAAGACACACCTTCAATTTATGCGGTATCATATTCACTTTAAACGGAAAGTCATCATCAAGCCAATCAAAAGTTACCACCTGCACTCAAACAGGAACCCCAATCAAGGTCGTTCTGAAGCATAGAACAATGCACAGTGCAAGCGAAACCCCCACAACATGATCCATCTTAAATTAGCATGAAGAGAGAAACACCTCTGAATTCACAAAGTAAGTCATAGTAAACTCTACATCTACTTCTCTGCATGATTCCTGCAACCAAAGCCATCTTATTACATTTACGGCACAAACATTAAACATAATCTGACAATAAACTATGGTTGATTCTCTTTCACTGCCACATTTTGTGGGCAACCAAACAGATCATCAAGCCCAAATGCAAGTAACTCAATTTTCCAAGTCTCATTTCCTTTTCCCTTCATATTCCTTCTCCCAAACAATCTTCGGAATTTGCTCCAAATCCAAATTTTAGAACTCGAACCTTTGCAGCCCTCACTTGAGGGCTATGTTTCCTCCGCGCTCGAACCATTGCAGCACTCCCTCGAGACCTGTGTTTCCTCCCTTTCCACCTCCGGAGCACGTACACGTAGATGCAGTAGTTGTCCTTGCAGTCCTCGGACACGCATGTGACCACCACCCTCCTGGAGAGTTCCTCGGGTAGCCTCCTACAACCGGATGTTAAAGTAATCAAAACTGCAGAATGAAAAATTGAAAGCAACACGGTCTTGACTCTGGTGTCATCCTCCACAAAGGACAGATCAATTCCACGCAACCTTGAAAAATAGAGAGAATACTCACAGGTCTCGCTCGTGCAGAATTGTCTCCACTTCCTTGCTCATTTCTTGGTAAAAATGGTCCAATGCCTCCTCACAATAATTCTTCTGCTAATGCAGAAAACCAGAAATTTTGGCGTAATGACTTCTCTCTGATGGTCCACTATACCACATGCAAGAAGCACTCGCAATATTTTCAATGAGAACCAACGCAATAAATCTTACCTGTAACATCAAAGATGTTTCCCAGCTTATCCGTTTAAGCTCCTCAGGTGAACAGCTTTTCCAATAGCTTAGCAGGGGCATATCCTAGAGAAGAGAGAAGTAATGGAATTTAAAGAGCGCAAACTAAAGTAAAGCAGAGAAATATTGCTTTGTATATCTAGACCATCCAAAAACTGCAATTCAAGATCGTGACTAAGGGCAACTCCATCAAAGTCGATCAACTCCTAAAAATACTCCTAAAACTGCAACAACATAAGTGAGTTGATGAAGTGGTCTCTGCTGCTCAAAAGTATATTCTTCTGCATTTCCTTGGCAATAAATGCATGGAGGATGAATTACACCCCCTAATTATTACATAATAAGCACCTCACATTGATTTTCGTTGAAGCCGATAAACTAAAAAGCATCCTCGCTACAGCCATCACTTAGAACAACAAGCGAACGCCTTAGAGAAAGGAAGGGAAAAGAAGAAGGCAATACCTCTACTGGGATACCCTTCAAATACTCTTGTTGGGGAGAGTCCTCAGGCATATTAGCATCCTAATAAACAACTCAAGTAGGATCCATAAGGATATATGCTGAGTCCAGTTAAAAGAGATGCAAAAGGATGTATTTGGTCTAAAAGGATATTGTTCTGCATTTCCTTGGCAATGGAGAATGAATTACGCCCTTAATTATTACATAATACACGCCTTAGAGAAAAGAAGGGAAAAGAAGGCAATAGCTCTTTTGGGAAACCATAAACATACTCTTGTTGGGGAGAGTCCTTAGGCATATTATTTGCAACCTAATAAACAACTCAAGTGAGATCCATAAGGATATGTGTTGACTCCAGTTAAAAAGAGATGCAAAAGGATGTATCTGGTCTAAAAGGATATTGTTCTGCATTTGCTTGGCAATAAATGCATGGAGAATGAATTACGTCTCTAATTATTACATAATAATCACCTCACATTGATGAACGCCTTAGAGAAAGGAAGGGAAAAGAAGGCAATACCTTTATTGGGATTGGGATACCATGAAAATACTCTTGTTGGGGAGAGTCCTCAGGCATATTAGCATCCTAATAAACAACTCAAGTGAGATCCATAAGGATATATGTTGAGTCCAGTTAAAAGAGATGCAAAAGGATGTAGCAAACAGATTAATGCCGACATAAGATTTGGTCTAAACCAGACACCTCATAAGTTATAGCGATCAAAACTGGAAACAGATTGCAGAAAAACATGCCTGCACATGACGTAAAGGATACCCATTGGATGGACCATTAAAAACCACCCACAGATGGAGATGTAATCAACAAATTGATCCTTTAGATTTGTATTAAATGATACTAATCAAAAGAGCATTTAATGTACACTGAAGACATTCACTTCCATGACAAGAATCTGCCACAAAATATATGTCAGAATACTCTTCTCCTCGAGTATAATAGGAGATATTCAGATGAGATGCAAATTAGAATTACAGCATTAAGCTAGAATTGTGAAGGCAGTTCTAGAGTCCAAACAAAACTAGTATCACCCAACCTATTAAAAACTTCATCATCCACTAATTCGTCAATGCTCGTGACTTTCACCAAACTTCTTGCTTGGGGGAGGGAACACTAAGCCAACAAAGCCTTCCATCCAGGTCTGTGAGAATAAATTTGCAAAGAAACAAGCCCAAGGACTACGATAAACATTCATAAAAGACACACCTCCGGAATCTAAGCAATTTAAGCGTACACACATCACCAGGGCATAACCGCAAAAATACCCAAACTTTCTTAAACTTGACGCAAGGGACACGAGGTCGTTCTAAGGCATAAAACAATGCAAGCGAAACCCCAATCCATCCTCAATTAGCATGAATAGAAAAAGTAACTGACTTAAGCCGTATTATACCGCACAGCACAAACATTTAACGAGAACAGATTATACCCTGACAAATTAGGGTTCGATAAATCCGATTCTCTTTCACTGCCACATTTTGTGGGCAACGAGACAGATCATCAAGCCCACGTGCAAGAACTCAATTTTCCGAGTCTCAGTTCCCTTCATTTTCCTCTCCCAAACAATCCTCAGAATTCATTCCAAATCCAATTTTTAGATCTCAGAACCTTCATAACACTCACCTGAGACCTATCGGATCCCTCGCCGCCGCCATTGCTCTCTCTCAGGCTCTGCACGTTGGGGTTCGGCTCGTCGAGCCGGTCCTCCGCGGAATCAGGGTCGGGCTCAGGCGCACGAGAGTAGTACGCGACGGTGGAGGGGAGCCGGGTCACGAAGGAGCTGGTAGAGAGAGGAGCAAATGTGGGCGGAAGATTGTGGCGGTAGCAGAAGAAGAGAGGGGGAAGAGGAGAGAGCGAGCTGCGTGGGGTGGGGCGACTGGCCGAGCCGGCCCATTCACGAACCGGATTAAGGCGAGGTGCGGGCGCGCGAATCACTGTCGATTTCTGGAACATTGCGATGATGAATTAGCAAAGCGAGGACGCTGGCGACGACTCGTGAAGAGGATGAGAGCAGATTCTTATGCGGAGAGAGGAAGGAGGGAGGAGAGCTCCCATATCAGCGGACACAGAATCCTAACGGATTCGATTCGTTACAGAGAGAGAATCCCCCGTGATACGATTTGACGTGGAGCGCAAGCTTTCCTTTTTCGGTTAGATTACGGAGCGGGAGGATCGATCTCAGGAGAAAATATAAGGTGGGCCCGGCTTCCGCCACGTCCGGCCCAATCAAATATTGATGCGGGAGTCGGTTTTCAGAAAGGTGACCTTGAAAATTGTAATTTGTGTAACCAATTGAAAATACAAAAATTCCGGCTATGACCGAAACCCAAATGGCATAGTCACTTTTTCATTTGCTTTTCTTTTCATTTTCAATAAAGAGGAAAAAAAAAAAAAACTCCTTGCATAATATGCAAGACCGGAGCAATCATAAATAATATGAATTTTAAGCCTAACGTGTTTCATGAACTCGTACTTATCTAATCAGCTTATCGGAACTTTAATATGGGTTCATAGAACTAATTAGTTGACCAAGTATAGCTATAATGCCATCATAACTCAAATGGCACATACACTTTTTAGTTTTGCTTTTCTTTCCATTTTATATAAAAGATATGAAATTTACTGCGATAATGCCGTGTTGGTTCTTAGAAAGGTGTTCATTTACTATTGGGGTCCATGATCTTGAAATTTATGTAATCGATTAAAATACAAAATTCGAATTTAATTTGGAATTAATAGAAGTGATGATGGATTCGGATGCGGACCCAAATGGTACAGGTTCTTTTCATTTTCAATAAAGGAAAAAAAAAACACTTTGCATTTTTTATTTCCAACATTAGTGCCTGCAATATCTGAGGAATTATAAATTATAAATAATATGATTGTTACTATAATAGAGCGCAATGAGAGTTCTTAGAAAATGTATTTTTTTTTTCTAATGTGGTGGATGAACTTGAAATGCAAGAGTTTTAGATAAGAACCCAAAGAGCCTAGGCACTTTCTGGTTTTGCTTTTCTTTTCATTTTCAACAAAGAAGAAAAAAAAAAAAACTCTCCGCATGATCACGTTTAATGTTGCCAACATTAGTGTTTACAATATTTGAGCTTTTTATAAATGATATCAATTTTATTATGATAATGGGTAGTCGAATGTATTTTTTTTCTCATGTGGTCATTGAAATTGCTAAAAAATTCTAATTAAGTATCTTCACCCTAATTCCGAAAGATTTAAACCAAATGGGATGGGTACTCATCATGATACTAGATAGTCAACTCTATCAATAACCGGAACTACCGGAAAGTTCATGAATTGTACACCGGAAAATAGTCCAAGGAATTAATTCCCCAGAAAGGGCCGCAGGCGGCTGCGAGACCTAGGCGATGGTCGCTTGGGTTGCGCAGCCCCTGGGTCGAGCGACGCTCGCTGAGCATCGCCCGAGGTCGGGCGACCTCTGACAGACATCGGTTGGGTTGTGCGACCCTCGCCGAAGGTCGCCCGACCTCGGGCGACCTCGGCCCGACGACCGCCGGTGCTAGATCGGCTCGCCGGCGGCCATAGCCCTTTGCCGGTTCGGCGAAGGGTTTAGTTCAATTTAAAAAAAAAAAAAAAAGATATATCTATACA
The DNA here is from genome assembly GCA_014182365.1 of Eucalyptus tenuipes. Classification (NCBI taxonomy): domain Eukaryota; kingdom Viridiplantae; phylum Streptophyta; class Magnoliopsida; order Myrtales; family Myrtaceae; genus Eucalyptus; species Eucalyptus tenuipes. Next base: position 3,371,172 of record CM024547.1, on the reverse strand, counting down.
TATATTATACCCATCAAAGCCCATTGCGAAAATTTTTTTTACCAAACGCACATTCAACTTAAAGTCCATTTGCAAAAAATTTTTACCAAACACAATTGCATTTCCCCAAATAGCTTTGGGCTTTCAGCATTTGCATTGGACTCAAAACCCTTGCAAATGTTGAACTAAACGTAGCCAGCGTCTTAATAGCTCTACGAACCGCATTGACAATTTTTCCAGAGAGAGAGAGAGAGAGAGAGTTTCTCTTGGTTTCGTGCATCAACATGGCGTTGAAGTTCCACTTACTATAAGACTATAAACAAGAATGATATAGTAACTAATAATGGGTGACATAATTCTAGTTAAGCAAATCATCTTCATATGAATTTATTAATTGTAGACTTGAAAGTTGAAAGGAAGTGTTTTAATTGCCGCTGGCAGATTCATGTGGATTGTTTTAGTCATGCTTAATTGTTAATTCAAGCGGAGCATCTAGCATTTTAAGCTTTTTCTTTTTGGTCGAAAACATTCTAAATTCTTTGAACCAGCCAAATAACATAAGATAAACATATTACGTTCTCATAAACATACTCTACAAATGTGAAAAAAGTTCTTCCCGTACATTTAATATCTCATATTATGTGAAGCCACGCCCTTATTCAAGCCTTTTTGGGGTTAACTTTCCACTTTCTTAAAATTTTAATTTAAATAAATATTTTTTTATTTTAAATCTTGGAAAGAAAGTCACAATTACCAGTTTTAAAAAAACATAGTTAATACCACGAAAAACACTTAACCGACATATATATGATAAAATTGATCACAAACTTTTTTTTTTACCACCAAAAATTCAAATTAGTACACACCTATGATAAATCTACGTTAAAGTAATTTTTTGACTCCCAAAAACCTCAAATATCTAAGATAAATTTAACCTTCATTAGTTTCTTTTAAATTGGATTTATACCGCAAAAAATTTACAAAACAAGTACGCCGTTAAAAATCCCAAAAGAATTTGATAGTAAAATTTAATAGAAACTAATAAGGGTAAATTTGTCATAAGTAATTAGAATTTTTGGTGATAAAAAAATTAATTTTGACTAAATTTATTATAAGTGTACTAATTCATGGTTTCCCTAATATTAACTCTTTTAAAAAGGGAAAAAGCCACAAAATCCCTAAAATATGAATACTACAACACATTTGGTGACGTAAAAATCCTAAACTATGTCCGTGACTTATAACTTTTTCATGTGACATAAAAATATATTACTCCCTATCAAAGTCAAAGTTCTGCTAAATGAATTTTAAACATCATGTTTATTTCATGTTATGTCAACATTATTTGCTTTTTTGGCGTCTATGTAAATGGATTTTTAATAATTCTTATTGATAAAATTTTGACGGGAAGGTAAATGTTCACATGAGTATAAATTTGGAATTTTTTTGTGTAAAAAAAAAAAAAACTTATAATTTTTGGTGGCTTTTGCCCATCAGAAGTAAAGGAATATGTTCGATCGATGGGATTCCTAATTTGCAATAATTGGTGAATTTTTTTTGTTTGTTTCACGCAGAAAGGAAATAATGGAACATGCACGATGGATGAGAGAGAGATTCTTAGTTTGATACATGAGAATGGTGTTGATGTTCCACTTACTATAAAATTAAAACTAAAATGATTTAGTTACTAATAATATCCGACCAGATTCGCTTTCATCAAAGAACCTGCTTATGTTTTATTTATGTTTTATTAAAGGGTGTGCTATGGTAATCGTCTCCTTTATATTATAGAATAACCGAGACGAGTAGATCACAGATTTCTTTCCCAAGTCCACGGCAATTGGTTAGACTTTTGGATATATAAACATATATTTCATGAAATTCGCTTAAATTGATTGCAATCCAAGGAATGCGATTAAATAAATTGCATGGAAGAAAAATTTAACATAAAAAAGAACAATAATAACTAAAAGAAGCCAAACTCAATATGTCAATAATTTATATTTAGTCCGTTAATTTCAATTTGAAACCCAAAAGTTAAAGTAACTTTTTGCTTTCCGATCAAATTTAAATTTTATTTTTTTAAGTTTAAAAGATCACACAAAAATCATATGTGAATATTGGTGTCAATATTTAATTTTTATTTTTTAACAGTATTTGAAATATATTTGAAGAAGAAATGAGCGTTAAAATTTTTATATTCTCAATTTCTATTTCAGAAAGAAATCAATTTCTGTTCCAGAAATTTTGTCACATTCCTATCTTTCAGATTTTAACCTTGAGAAAATTAAAATAATAACTAACAGCAAAGATTAATTTTAACCTTTTCAAAAAAATTTAAATTTTTAGATTCTTTTTAGATTTTTAGATTTTCTTTTAAAAGAAATTTTGAATTTTCCTAAAAATTTGATTTTTGCAATTTTTAAAATTTTTTAATAAAAAAATCTATTTTTTAATGTTTTCTGAGTTTTTGAATTTCGGAAATTTTTTGAATTTTTATTATTTTTCGAAATTTTTTATTTTTTCAAAATTTTTGAATTTTTTAATATTTAATATTATTATATTCGATAATGTTGTCATGCGCACCCTTAGTTAACCTTGAGAAAATTACTCCAAAGATTAATTTTAACCTTTTCAAAAAAATTTAAATTTTTTAGATTCTTTTTAGATTTTTAGATTTTCTTTTAAAAGAAATTTTGAATTTTCCTAAAAATTTGATTTTTGCAATTTTAAAATTTTTTAATAAAAAATATTTTTTAATGTTTTATGAGTTTTTGAATTTCGGAAATTTTTTTGAATTTTTATTATTTTTCGAAATTTTTGATTTTTTTTGAAAATTTTTGAATTTTTTAATATTTAATATTATTATATTCGATAAAATGGATTCGGACTGGGTAAATCCGATCTAGCCATTGACCCAACCCAAACCTAGATTCGATCCTATCGGAATAAAAAGAAGATAAGATTTTTAATTAATTATTTTTAGTTTTTAAAATTTTTTCTATTTTTTTCCCTTTTTTTTTTTCTTTTTGAGTTCTTCTATGTTTTGTCTTTTCCCCTGCACTATCTGCTCGTTCGTCTTTCCATCCAAAGCCAACTTTTGCATGTTATAGTTTTCTATTTTTTTTTTTTTGGTTTTGCTTTTTCTATTCTTTATTTTTTTTTTTCTTTACTTCGTCCCTTCCCCTACGCGTCTTCAACCCTCCCTTATTCAGTGCTATGAGCGCGCCACGTCATCTACTCACATGGTGCGCATCTGCCAATGAGATGACGACACGTGTCTCGTGACGGGCCCGTTGAAAGATGGAAGCGCCGCCACTCGGCTCGGCTCGGCTCGGCTCGCTCGCTCCGCAAAGGACGGGTCGGGGTCAATAAGGGGTGTTTGTTTGTGTTTCTTTTTTTTTTGTTTATGAACACAAATCTTGTTTTTTTTTCCGAGGAACAAAAAAAAAAAAAAACGAATTTGTTTGTGTTTTTGTTCCAAATCTATTTTTTTTGTTCCCGAAACAAATTTGGAATAGAAACAGGAAATAAATAAAAAACTTGTTTCTTGTTTCTGGAACACTTCCGAGAAACAAATTTTCTCTCCTATTTTTTTCTTCTCTTTCTTTTCTTCTTCTTTTTTCTTTGGCCGGTCGCCGGCTTCGGTCATGACTAGCGAACGGTCATTGAGGGCCGGCGACCTTGCCGAAGCGTCCTGGCGGTGGCCCGATGAGGCCGAGCCTCGCCGGGGCCGGCGAGCCTCGCCGTGGTTGGGCGAGGTCACCGGTCGCCGGCCATGGCCGAGGCCGGCGACCGGCCAAAAGGAAGAAAAAAAGAAAAAAGAAAAAAGAAAGAAAAAAAGGAAAAATAAAATTAAAATATTAAAAAATTAAAAGAAACAAAAAAAGAACACAAATTTACCAAACGTGTTTCTATTCTTTTTTATTCCAAGAACAAGTTTACCAAACGCGTTTTTTTATTCAAAAATTGTTCCTGAATAGAAATAGTTTTTTTTTTTTTTTTCTGTTCCCTAGAACAATTTTTTAACATAAACGTTACCAAACGCACCTAAATGCGCGCTCAAAATATTTTCTCTCCTCACTTGAATTTTCTGCGTTCTCTCTCCTCTCCTCGTAAAAGAACAAAGAAGTTGAAAGAACGACTCGAGACTTCCATTGTTTCCTTGTCCGTGCATCCCGCCTCCTTCGCCTCCGCCTCCGCCTACCCAAAAGTCTTGCCGGTCATCCGCCTCTAGCATCCTCTGTCTCTAGCATCTGCTCGTCCTCCCGTCCCGCCGACCTTCGCCGTGAAGCCAATGGCCTTCGGGCGGGAGGGAGGCGGCCTCGGTCTCGTTCCTGAGCAGCACCAAGCTCCCCGCTGCTGACTGGGCGTTGTTCCTGACGCTAGGGCCGCTCGATCGCGAGGGAGATCTCGATGGACTTGGGCGGGGTCGACGGCGCGGAGAAGAAGGAGAGGTGCGGACTGGAGAAGGATTCCGCTTGCTATGGAGGAGGTACGTGAACCGGCTATACCAGCACCGGGAGCTCAGGCTTTTCCTGGACGTGAGCCGAATTGTCTTCACGGACGAGTTCATGGAGGAGATGGAGCCTTAGTTCTAGGCCGTGTTCAAGGCAATGGAGGAACTGGAGAAGGGTGCGATCCAAAAGCAAATGCTCATAATTCATTCTATTGAAGCCTAGACCTATGCATTCATCACTTGAAAATTTGAGGATATGTACCTCACTAAAAGCATCAGCCACCTTTATTCTTTGAAAATATTTTATAATGAAAGGGAATTTTTGCTACGGACCAATTTCTTTGCCTCTTTGGATGTAACATTTATTGCTGTAATCATCTATACCTTGTGAAACCACCACACATCAATATATCAGCACTCTCCAAGAAAATGAACTTCTAGGCAAACTAGGTTGGTTGATTTGATTAAGATAGTAATAAACTCGCACGACATTGTTACCCGCTATATGTGGTTGACAACTAGAGAGCAGGCAAACCAACTATTTGTAGTCATGTAATTTAGTATAATAAACCATGCTCTATCTTCTTTGTTCATCTCCTCTTCAGTGTGTTACAACATTAATACTCTTACGCGTACTAGTATCTCTAAAGATTATGCACATTCATCATTTACCTCTCGTTGGGCTTACTGTATGTCTCCATGCAAGGGCCGTACTCTAGGCCATAATCTCGAAAGTTGAGAGGCAGATTCCTTCATCTTAGTAAAAATTATGGTACGGCCTCCACTAAAGAAAATCCAACCAGAGAAGAAAGTTTTAAAAGTGTATAGTGTCACGTAAATCTTGTGACTAACAAAAGAGCACAGCATTGAAGAAATGAAAATGGAAACAACTAACCTGCTGTAACAGCATATTATGTCTGGGATAAGCTGAGGTCTAGCCGAGCTTGTACGAGGAATAACAATATGCCTAACATTGGTTCTGGCCTTCATTTTCTCATTACCTACTAAATCTATAGTTCTCTTGTTTTGTTTAAGGAACCTGGAAGAAATCTGGAAATGCAAAGTGGCGCCATCAGGAAAAGTTGGGTGAAGATGAGTTTGCACAACAGCAAATAAGTAAAACCAAACATTGACAACCAAGATACAAATTCAAAACAACAAAACAATTTTGCCAGATTGAGTTACATACACCCTTCACCTATTCTGGTAAAGTAACGCTAAAGAGCAGCGTCTGAACTTTACTTGTATCCTTCACCTTGCCTACAAGAACCAGAAGAATTGAAGGATAAGTATATCCACATCTATCAGCGATGTGGTTAGATTGAAAAAAATCACATAAGTGAGACAAAAATTCTCCAAATATCTCATGTTACTATCGATTTTCAAACTGCAGCCTAGATAATGCCTTACCTAAACCTACTCAGACAAGCCTCAAGCAAGCCTCAAGTAGAGGAATAGCAATATTGGTTTGAGCCCTTCTTAATGTATGCACAATAAGAGGTATGTTACATATAATAGAGCATTTAAAAGGCACAAAGAAAATAAAGATATTGCTCTTAAAAAAAAATTCAAAAATCTCTTTTTTAAAAAGTTCTAAGCAGCTGCATGATGCTGAAACTGAAAGACCAATTGTCAAATTTCAAAAAATAACATCACTAGCAATAATTGTAATTGCAATAGATAAGTAAAGCATATTTCCACCAACTCCATAGTGAAAAAAATTAGTACGCACGCTAAGAATTAGCTCCACATCTTCAACAAAACCCATCCTTAGCATTTCATCAGCCTCATCAAGGACACGGAAGGTTAAAGAGCTCAAGTCAATATTTTCCCTCTCAATGTGGTCCTACCACAAAATGTAACAACTGTGAACATGCATTATTCACAGCGGGTGAAAGAAAACCCAATAAGCTTCCAATTCAATGAATTACTTTGACACGGCCAGGTCTTCCAATCACTATATCCACCCGTCTCCTCAATCGGCTTTCCTGAGCATGATAGGGAGTTCCACCATACAAACAACATGATGTTAAGCCCACTGCTCCACCATAAACTTCAAAATCAGAGAACACCAAAAATAATAGGGTAAACGATGTCAGACATCTATCTCTGTAAAAAGATGAGATTATTTCTATAAGCTTGATTCCAATACCTACTTGGCCAATTCCCTAGTAGGTAAAAGCACCAAAACACTTGGTGGCCTACCACATCCTGTCTTCCTTGAGGTTTTTGCAGAACCATTCGTCAGAGATTCCAAAATGGGCAAGACAAAAGCCAGAGTTTTGCCTTGGTACAATTCGCACAGTGAACAAGGTGATAATCAGTGCTAAAAAATTAAAACCCATCAACTACAGAAATGAGCAAGCAATTTGAAAACTCATGTCCCTTTAAAAACTTGAAATGCAGCTATGGCCAAACAGTCTTCACTCCACTTTTGGTTTTTATATGTCAAATAACCCCAATGAACTAATGTACGAGATGACTCTACCACAAACTAGAAGATTTATTTAGCTGTAGGTTTTTGGTCGAATTAGCAAACTTGTAGGTTAGAATGCCTGAAAAGATCGGTCGGAATTTGACTTTTGCAATGACAATCAGGGGCTGAAATACAGGGATTTAGGACCAGAAATGCACGAAAGACATTTCACGAACCAAGTGCGCTATGCTACACTCTAGACCATGATTGCTTTGTCGTGCTGTTAATTAAAACAACATTCACCAAGCTCATACATCAACCATTCACTACTCATAGAGCAGATAAAACCTGCTTCTCTTTTCATATATATTAGCTTCGTGACCATTTTCCACATCACACACTATCATTACTCCAACGTCCAAACCATTCACTTCTCTAAAATTGTCAGTTAATTAGCAGATTTCAAACAAGCACGCGACCATCAACATGTCAATCTTGCGAAATTCAAATAAAAAGTTTTCATACCTGACCATTGCGGGCACAGCCAACCAAATCAGTCCCATCGAAGACGATATCAAACATCATGGCCTGAATGGGAAACAACGCCTCGATACCATTGTCCTTCAACTTCAACCTCAAGCTGTCCGAGATCCTGAAATTCAACACAGCCTTTGGGTTCTCCTCCCGAGCCACCTCTCATCATCGCCGTCGCTCAACCTCACCTTATTCTTTTTCTTCTTCTTCCCCTTCAAGTTCTCGGGGTCGACCAACTCGGAGCTGGTCTCGCTCTTGTCTTCCTCGTCATCCTCGCGCAGCTCCAGCGCCTTCCTCTTCTTCTCCTTCTTCGGATCCCCCTGATGCTCCGGGAGCTTCGGCTGCTTGGATTCGGAGCCTTTGTTGATGCTCTTCTTTTCCTTCTTGTGCTTCTTGTCCGACGCCGCCATCGGCCTCGAGTTGGACCTTCGCCTTCATCTTCTTCTCTTTGCTCTTGCTTTTGGAGTTCTCCGAGGGTTGAGCTGAATTGGACACAACTATCCAAGGCATCGATGAAGCTGTCAGGAACCGCGAGAGGGTTTAGGGGACGGGAGGGGAGGGAGGGGGTGGTTTTGTCCTTCTCTTCTCTTCTCCTCCTGTGCTCAATCTCCGCGTTGAAAATAGTCGAAGGCGGAGACGGAGGCGAGGGGGCTCGGGACCCAGCTGTGATTAGCGAGGCTCTCAGGGGGTAATGTGCCAGCGGCAGATGACCGGCGATGCTTTTGGGAGGCGAAGGAGGAGAAGAAGCACGAGGCCCTCAGGTCCCGACCATCGACCTCGAGGACATAGAGTCCAAAGACCTTGGGCTACTCAGAGTCGGAGTTGATGACGCATTCGTCGGAGGTCCAGAAGTTGCCGAGAAACCAACTCGAGCACAAACCTTGTGCTTGATCTCCGCGTTGGGAACATTGGAGGTGGAGGGGTGAGGACCCGAAAAAGAGAGAGAAAAGCCAGGAAATTCAATTGAGGAGTGAGAAATTTTTTGGGCGGGAGCCTTAAATGCCTTGACCCATTGTCCCTTCTTTGGGCGACGGGAGCGTTAAGCATTTATTGACTTGAACTTAGTTCACAGACATTAGTGTACACATAGTCTCATTAACTCAACCATAACATAAATATAAATGATAAATAATACTAAATTAATATATATTCTATATATATATAATATCTAGAAATTTAAATAGGGAAATAAAATATAGGAAAAAATAAAAACGAAAATTATTTTGAATTTTCTTTTTTATGAGAATTTCATGATTTTCCATAAAAGAAGAAAAGACAGAGGAGAGAAAGGATAAGGTTCGGTCCGGCCTCTTCTCCTCCCATCTCCGGCCCCCATGTTTTCCTTCACCCTCTTGGTCTCTCTAGCCAGTCTTCTTCTTCTTCTTTCGCTCTCTGACCTCCGCTTGTCTCGCCGCCACTTGTCTTACTAAAGTTTCAATTTTTCCCAAAATTAGCGATCAAGTAGCCTTAGTTGTGTTTTATATTGTGTTGAGATTTTTTTTTCTTCGGAGGTAGCTGCTTTTACTTAACTCACCAGCATCATACAAAGGGAAGGGGAAATGAAATTTCGGATTGTGAATGGCTTGGCAAGACTATATCTCTTAGTAGTTTCAAATGCAATGTAAATGAGTTCCTCCACTAGGTGAGAATTAAGTCTTGAATAATTCTATTCAAGTCTACTTTGCTCATATTTGCTCTTAAAAAAAAAAATTTAATGATAACCCCGTCGTAAGTTCCTACGGTTTATTTAAGATGAAAAACTAATCGTCTATTTAGTTTAGTCTCTTGTTTTGTCTTGTTTAATCAAAATAAATCTCTCGAGTTTGTCCAATGCTCTACTACAGCATTGGTCACCGGATGGGCATGTTTAGTCTCATGTTAAATTTAGCCACACTTCTTCTTCCTTTGAAACTATTATATACTTCAATCAAAATCAAAATGAATTCTTGAAACAAAACAAAATAATTATGGCATTTCCAATGCTTTACACGCTCTAAGAAAGCCCCACATACCTAACCTCTAAAAAATATACATAACTTTGAATAATCTAAAGAAGATAGATAATGACGATACCTATCTAATAGTCTATTTAGCTTAGTCTCTTGGTTTAGTCTCTTGTTTTTCCCTGTGGTCTTGGATCCATATTGTTTACTTAGAAAAAAAAAACTTGAGTTTATTAAAGGAAATTCAATTCTACACCTTAGAATTCAGGATGAAACTTTAAGTGGTACCCATCTAAAAATCCTTCATTACATGTTGAGCTTGCAAGTTTTCACTTAAAGAGCAAAACAAGCTGGAAAGCAAATCACCAGCACCAAAGTAAAAAAAGGAAAAATCAGCTAGCCTAATGCTTGATAAACTAGATTGTTATTGCTCCTTTTCCCCCAACTACCCAACTGCCCAGCTGCCACCAGTTACCTAACATATCTAGCTTACATATTTTGCTTTGAGATTTATAACATGCATTTGACCTTACTGGTATCACTTCTTGTGTTGGGATATAATATGCGGAATTACCAGGATCTTGCAATTTACGTCAACGCGAAATCACCAGAGAAATTAACGAGAAAAATAAGGACACCAGAAATTTACGTGGTTCCATCTGAGTATCGGTACCTACGTCCACGGAGAGAGCCAGCAGCAAATAATCCACTAAAATCGGAGAATTAGAGTTTACAATCACTCACACGCTCAAGTGTTTCCCACACCTAAATTTAACCCAAAACCCAAAGTGTTTATAAATAAACAACTCACTTGGGTATAAACTCACGGCACAAAAATACCGCACGTTCAAGCTCAAAAACAATACACTCTACGTACGGCTTCGCTTATTTCTTCAAGCTTCGCGCGGAATCTGGCTTGCGGCTTCAAACGTTAGACGTGCAGCTTTTCTTTCCGTTTCGTAGGGTTTTTTATTTAGCCGCGCCGCGTGAGGAAGAGGGTCTTCTGATATATATGTGTGCCCGAGGTCAAACTTTTGACCTGGGCCCACCAACGTTACTTTCCTTCTTTGTAATCCTTCATCGAGTTCAACTGGATTTCTTTTACTCAAGAAATCTTTATCAATAAAATTGGGTTTAACAAATCGTTATCCGAATTTAACAATTCTCCACCTTGGCTCGATGTTTGAAACCAAGTTATAGTGCTCATCATCCATGCTGCTCTCCCAACGCCCCGACAGGCGCTCACTCTCCACAGATGCCAATAGAGCTCAAGCAGAGCTTGAGCTTCGCCAAAGGAACAGACTTAGTCATCATGTCTGCCGGGTTATCTATTGTAGCAATCTTTTTAACAATAACATTACCCTTAGCTAAGACATCTCGGATGAAGTGGTACCTGATGTTGATATGCTTCGTTCGCTCATGATAAACTGGATTATATGCCAAATATATCGCACCTTGGTTATCACAAAGTGTATATCCACACTTTTCTGATCTAACCCAAAGTTCGAGAGCAAACTTTGTAATCATATCGCTTCCTTCGCTACAAAGGTTAGTGCCATGTATTCTGCCTCAGTCGAAGACAAGGCAATGTGATCCTGTAAGGACGCTTTCCAACTAACTGCACCACCCGCTAGCGTAAATACGTACCCTGTTAAAGACCTACAATCATCCAAGTCACTGGCGTGATCCGAATCCACAAAACCAGTAGTCTCACTGCCATTGCTGTTCCTCCGGTACACTATACCCACGTCTGTTGTCCCCTTCAAATATCGAGGATCCACTTCACTTCCTTCCCAATGAGCTTTACCAGACGCTTCATGTAGCGACTAACCACGCTCACAGTTTGTGAAATATCAGGCCTAGTGCACACCATAGCATACATAATACTACCCATGACACTAGAATAAGGAACACGGGACATATGCTCCTCCTCCTCCTCAGTCTGCGGTGATAATTTATCTGAAAGTTTAAAGTGCTTTACTAAAGGTGTACTTACGGATTTTGCTTGACCGCATATTAAAACGTGCCACGATCTTCTCAATATATTTCTTTTGAGATAGACGTAAAACTCCTGCAGCCCTGTCACGCAAAATCTCCATACCCAAAATTTTCTTTGCAGCACCTAAATCTTTCATCTCAAATTCAGCATTTAACTGCCTCTTCAGCACATCATTATCAGACATATCCTTAGCTACTATCAGCATATCATCAACATATAAGAGTAAATAAATCAAAGAACCATTCTCCAATCTCCTATAGTAAACGCAGCTATCCATCTGACTTTTTGAATAGTCGTGATTAGCCATGAAAGTATCAAAACGTTTATACCACTGCCTAGGAGATTGTTTCAGCCCATATAAAGATTTCTTTAACAAGCAAACATTATCTTCCTTACCGAAATAGCAAATCCCTCTGGTTGCCTCATGTAAATCTACTCCTCCAACTCACCGTGAAGAAACGCAGTTTTCACATCTAGCTGCTCTAACTCGAGATCCTGCGAAGCAACTAAGGCAAGTAAAACGCGAATAGAAGTATGTCTTACCACATGAGAGAACACCTCATTGTAGTCAATGCCCTCACGCTGTGTATACCCCTTCGCCACAAATCTCGCCTTATACCTCACTGCCTCAATTCCAGGATTGCCCTCTTTCCGTTTAAAGACCCATTTACTTCCGACAATCTTTTGGCTCTTAGGTACTTTGACCAGCTCCCATGTCTAATTTCGATGGAGTGATTCCATCTCTTCACTCATAGCCCCTAGCCATTACGATGACTACGAACTAGCCATCGCCTCAGAATAAGACGAAGGCTCATCTATCTCCACCTCATCACCTACAGTCAATGCATAAGTAATATCTGTATAACCATAATGTACCGGTGATTTAATGTGCCTTCTCTGTCTATTTGCGACTATAGTCTGCTGCGGCTTTGCTAGTTGTTCACTATCACTGACTTCAGGAACTACGGCTTCATCTGCAGTCTCAACTTCTATTACCTTTGAGGTCTCCGGAGTCTCCACTTGAAGCTCCACCTCACTAATGACACCATGATCTGTCTTCTCTGCTGGTTGTGTCTCAGAACTCCTCCATTGAAGCATTGCAGTCTCGTCGAAGATCACATCTCTGCTGATTAGAAAACCGGGTGATCTAGGATCAGTGCACCACAGCCTATAGCCTTTCACCCCATGTGCATAACCCAGAAATATGCACTTCTTCGACCTCAGCTCAAGCTTACCATCACTCGCATGAGCATACGCAAGACATCCGAATATACGTAATCTGGAATAATCAATAGGTTTCTCCGACCATACTTCCTCAGGAGTCTTCCACTCGATAGCAGATGATGGAGATCTATTAACCAGGTAACATGACATGTTCACTGCTTCGGCTCAAAATTCCTTGCCAAGTCCTGCATGCGAAAGCATGCCTCGAGCGAGCTCAAGCAAAGTTCTGTTCTTCCGTTCTGCCACGCCATTCTGCCGTGGTGTCCTAGGTACTGTGCGGTGTCTCATAATACCTTCTTTCTCGCAGAACTTAGTAAAATATTTACCACAGAACTCCATGCCATTGTCGGTTCTCAAGCACTTGATTTGTTTATCTGACTGCTTCTCAATCAATGCCTTAAATTTCTTGAACCAATCAAACACATCATATTTGTACTTCAGAAAGTAAACCCATACCTTCCTCGAATAGTCGTCGATAAATGTCAGCATATATCGGGCACCTCATTTCGAAGGAACCGAAGACGGGCCCTAGACGTCTAAGTGAATATATTCAACTGGTCGTTTGGTCGAATAAATAGCTGTTGTAAACTTAACTCGATGCTGCTTCCCATAGATGCAGTGCTCACATAAGTCCAGCTTTCCAGTCTTTTGACCATTCAACAACCCCCTTTCACTCAGCATCGTCATACCCGCCTCACTCATGTGCCCCATATGCCATAATTGAGTTAAGTTAGAGTCGACTCACCCGATGAAACCCAGCGGTTCGGTCATGGTCTCTCCCAAGTAGATGATAGAGTATTTACTTTCTTCCCCTTCATCACCGTCATGGCACCTCGAGAGATCTTCGCACTCCACCTTCGGCGGTGTACCTACACCCGATGTCATCGAGTGTCCCCGAGAAATAAGGTTCTTCTTGAGCTCGGTACATGCCTCACATCTGTCAATGTGCGCACCACCCCATCGTGTATCCGATCCGAATTGTCCCTATCCCCACGGTCTTACAGATCGCATTATTCCCCAAAAGAACCCTACCACCATCTGCAGCTTGGTAAGTAGTAAACCGTTCTTATGAGGCGTCATATGATAAGAACACCCCGAATCTAGCACCCATTCGTCTCCCGACGAAGTAGCGATCCACACATAAGACAGCTTTAGCATCACTATTGCTCCCCTTGGCAACGTTTGCCACACTTTAGTGGCATTCGCCTATCAACTTTATTTCTCCGCTTTGGACAATCTTTCCTGATGTGCCCCTCCTCGTGACACTCAAAGCACTTCACGCGTCCCTTGGACTTTCTATGGCGTGATTTTGATCTGCTTTTACCTCTGCTGCTACTAGGCTCTCGATGTTGTTCTCTACCCCGAATCGTCAATGCTTGCACTGCTCCTTTCGCCAGACCGTCATCTCGCAACTTTCTCTGCCACTCCTTAGAGAATAAGGCAGACTTTACCTCTTCTGAGGTAATAGTAGTACGCCCCTGCAGCAGTAAATCAGTAAAGTGCTCCCATGATTCTGGTAAAGAGGCTAACAACATCATGCCCTGCTCTTCATCATCAAGTAACTTACCGACGTTCTTCAGATCCAAAATGAGTTTATTAAATTCATCTAGGTGGGTTCTGATAGACGTATCTTCAATATATCTAAATTGAAACATCTTCTTCAGCATGTATAAGCGATTGTTCAAACCTTTCTTTACATAAAGTGCTTGAAGTTTTGCACATAATGCTGCAGCATCCTTCTCCTCAGCGACCTCTAGTAAGATCAATCTGTCAAATTTAACAAGATTATACTCTTTGCTTTTTCCATCAGCTCTACCCTCTCTAAGGCTTTCATTATAATCGGCAACTCATCTTCGCCATCCGATGCCTTGGCCAAACCTTGTGTTGTCGATAAAGCTCGCATCTTTATGCTCCATAACACAAAGTTGCTGCTTCCGTTGAACTTCTCAATTTCAGATTTCCTCTCAGACATAATTGCAATAACAAAATTTCCAGATAATAATCAGACAAGCAAAAACTCAAGATCACAATCAAGAAATCCAACCCCAAGCTCTGATACCAATTGTTGGGATATAATATGCGGAATTACCAGGATCTTGCAATTTATGTCAACACGAAATCACTAGAGAAATTAACGAGAAAAATAAGGACACCAGAAATTTACGTGGTTCCGTCCGAGTATCAGTACCTACGTCCATGGGGAGAGCCAGTAACAAATAATCCACTAAAATCGGAGAATTAGAGTTTATAATCACTCACACGCTCAAGTGTTTCCCACACCTAAATTTAACCCAAAACCCAAAGTGTTTATAAATAAACAACTCACTTGGGTATAAACTCACGGCACAAAAATACCGCTCGTTCAAGCTCAAAAACAATACACTCTATGTACGGCTTCGCTTATTTCTTCAAGCTTCGCGTATTTCTTCAAGCTTTGCGCGGAATCTGGCTTGCGGCTTCAAACGTTGGACATGCGGCTTCTCTTTCCGTTTCGTAGGTTTTTTTATTTAGCCGCGCTGCGTGAGGAAGAGTCTTCTGATATTTATGTGTGTGCCCAGGTCAAACTTTTGACCTGGGCCCACCAACGTTACTTTCCTTCTTTGTAATCCTTCATTGAGTTCAACTGGATTTCTTTTACTCAAGAAATCTTTATCAATAAAATTCGGTTTAACAAATCGTTATCCGAATTCAAACTCGAGACATTAATTTAACATCTTGCATGCGGGCATGTCAGCTAATGGTGTCAAGATGAAATTGTCCTTTCCTAATGTTATTACTTTACCATTTAGCATTTATGATAATAAAACCTCACTGATATTTCTTGCCTTCCATGTTTGGAGATGCGGTTAACCAAGAGCATTTTAGAATTTTTGTGTCCATGCTCAATGTAGCAAGAATATTACCTGCATATTCTTTCTTTTGAAAATTACATGTGGATAAAAGTAAATAGTGATCCCTTGCCAAGTTTTTATAAAAGTAATGCCAATCGCGGTTATAAAGTAATCACTTGTATTGCATGAGTTCAAAAAATATATATATGTTAATTTCAAATGTGGCCTCATTTAGTGCTGGTTTTATTTTTATTTTTTATTTTTTTAAAGGCTGTTTTGTAGCTATACCCAATGTTTTCTTATTTGGAACACTCCACACTCTTTTTTGGTAGCGGATTCTTGAGTTCGCTCACCTTGAGAGAGATAGGTACCTTCTTGAGTTGGCTCACCTTGAGAGAGAGATAAATACCTCCGAAGTTCTCTCAAACTACAAAAACATAGCCATTTGTCAACTAAATGAATTCAAATACAACAAATTAAATACATGAGGTCTACAATTTGAAGAAGAATAAAATTCTGTTGAAATTGCTAGAAGAATTTGGTTCGGTCAATTGTTCTTAAAATGGCACTTGAGCTATTAGACTCCAGGGAGCTATTTATAAATGTGAAGTACCAATAAGTTTCTGCATGAATTATTATTCCTTTAATAGGTTTATTCTTCATCTTTCATAATATAGTTAAAAAATTGCGTATAGTTTTATCTTACTTGTTATGACCTTGTCGTTTAGCTGGTTGTGGTTCTTTTTTTCTCTATAAGTAAAGAGAAATTCACAATGAGGCTTCAAGGGTTCCGACCTATATATAAAAATAGCTGAAAGCCAAAAGAAAGCTCATTTACTAGACTAGTGAGTTAGTTATGATCTCTGATTGTACTTCAAATTTGACCTCTCCCTATGTTTCCAACTCTTTAATGATCCTTCTAATCCTCTCTTTCCTCTTCCTTTCCTCCTCCTTCACATGTTAGAGATATTTTCACTATCGACTGCTAATTTATTATGCTCGATTTCCTCTTGTCAAATGGACTGAGTATGATGAGCTAATAAATACTATCGTTTATTTCTTCTTTTCCCTGCAGAAAACAAATTTGCTGATGGAAGTAGGGCTAAGACAGTGTGCATATGCTACTATGAGCAAGAAAACAACTAGTATTAGCTTCTATTTCTGGGTTTTTCCCCTTCATTTTTTTCATTTTATTTTTCACAATCTTATGTTGGGTTGGACATGTATTCTTCTGATGTGCTTTTTAGTAAGTCATCACTGACTGATCAAGGATTTATGGGTGATAAGTTTTCCAAACTTGGGGGACAAGTTGGTTGTGTTCACTGCATTTGAACTTATTCTTTTATGGTGAAAGCTTTTAAATTCGGGTATGGACATTGGCCAAGCATTGTCTGCTTGAAGTTGGCGTAGGTCATTTCTGAGTATGCGATACTCATGGATGAGCCTTATGTAGTTGTGGAAGCACATATAAATGGAAAAACGCAGAAGTTCACGGTACAGACAATGAAGAGGAACAAATAGTATTATGGCAAGATTGATGCTATTGTACTGCTCATTTCTTCAGTAGAGTTTGGAGTGCAAACTCCAATGGAGACTTCGAAGCAAAGCTTTGTTGCTACATATATGAATCAAATATCCCTCTTGCAATTACTCCAATAGTTTAGCATTATGGCTATTGTGAAAAAGGCGACGATCAAACAATAATATAAACGAGAAGAAGAAAATAAATCGGACACCGGATTTATGTGGTTTAGTCATAAAACCTACGTCCACGATGGAGAGTAGCAATAATTTCACTATAGATCAAGCTATACAAGGAGATTACACACTCAAGTCACTCAAACACTCTCTCGGTGTTTCCCAAACCCCAATTTATCTCAAACCCAAAGTATTTATAAATAAACAACTCACTTGATATAAACTCACGCCACAAAGTTACCGCACGTTCAAGCTCAACACAATACGCTCTACGTACGGCTTCGCGTATCTCTTCAAAGCTTCGCGCGGAGGACTTGCGGCTTCGAGGACGTGCGGCTTCGTCCTTCTCTCGGCATGTACGTGCAGCGGCCAAGAAGCAAAAAAAACCTCACTGTCGGCATCCCTTTTATATGTGTGTGCCCAAGGTCAAAAGTTTGACCTTGGGCCCCACTTTCCTTTTGATTCTTCACGTGCAGGGCTTCTCCCTTGGGCGGCATCTTCCTAAAAGGAAAAGAAGACCTTCAATTGTTTCTATACGTGTGCCCTGACCTGGGCCCACCATGTTCTATTTGTCTTCTTCACGCGCGTGAACTTCATCTACACGCGTTTCAGATTCCGCAAGCAATTGAAGAAAAACTTTGCTTCAATTTATTTTATATTTTTTCTACTTGGGAAATTTTATCGACAAATTCGGTTTAACAAATCGTTAGCCGAATTCAAACTCGACACATAATTTAACAATTCTCCACCTTGGCTCGATGTTTGGCCAAGTCGCACCGCACAAAAATTCAAACTCTACTACTACTCTTCCATAGCCTCCGATGGGCTCAACCGCCATAGATATTATCCAAGTCCAAACCTCGCTTGAACTTCGCCATAATCGAGGACCTCATCAGAATACCAACTCCATATGCACCTTTAACTACTCCGCAAGGATTTTCCGACGCAACCTCCTTAACCGTAGATAAAACAAAACCATTGTTGCATCCATATCCGTCGGGAGATTGAATACATACTGTCAATATCAGCAATTATAGCAACCATTGGCTCTATAGGCTCCACCTCGCTATGAGCACCATCTGTGTCAATTACTTTGCTAGTACTCATACTCGCTACCTCAGGAGTTTCTAGTCGCAACTCCACCTCAAGCTGAACACCGTCTAGATCCGTATTAACACCGCCACAAATACTCCTAGCCAGAAGTATCGGAGATTTGTCAAGGGTAACTTCGCTGCTATCAACAGGTGAATTTATATCCGGGCACCACAATTGATTAACCCGCTCACCTTGTGCATAGCCATGGAATATGCACCTTGCCCTCTAATCAAGCTTACCATCACTCACTCGAAAATAACACGGGCAACCAAATATTCTAATAATAGAATAACCAGCAACGTTACCTGACCACACTTCTTCAGGAGTCCGCCATTCAATAGCAGTTGATGGGGATCTATTCACCAAGCAGCTTATCGTACTAAGCACATCAGCTAGGATTCTCCTAGCAATACTAGCACTAGAGATAGTTTTTCGGGCCGTCTCTAGTAATGTTCTTCTTGTCAATTCTGCAAATTGTTGTGATTTATTGGCACTAGTGCGGTGTTTCACTATGCTCTCTTTCATGCAGAATTTATTTGCCAGCTTCGAGCAGAACTCCATGCTATTGTCAGTCCGCACATGCTTGATTGATTTACCAGTCTTTGTCTCAATCAAAGCTCTCAACCGCGTGATCCTGACACCAGCATCAAACTTGTGCATTGGCACAAACACCCAGGTCTTCCTCGAGCAGTCAAAAGACTCTCGAACAGATGCAACCGACGTCTCCGGGGCGAAACCTGTCATTGTCTCACCTTGAAGTTTATATAGGCCTTCGTGCTTGATTCCTTTCATTATCACAAGGGCACCTCGAACAACCTTCAGAACTCCACCTTTCGAACAATACCTACAATTAGCTGAATCTAGGGCACCCAAGGAAATTAAGTTCTTCTTCAATTCTGGAACATGCCTCACTCCAGTCAATGTCCTCACAATACCATCATGCATTCTGATTTTAACATCACCAACACCCACAACATCACACTCGGCGTTGTTCGCCTAACTGGACTTTACCACTACCCGTGCACTGATAAGTGATAAACCAGTTTCTATTTGGTGTAGCATGAAAAGAACAACTAGAATCCAAAATCCATCCATCAAGCGATGAATCATTTGTGATAGACAAGACATAATCGGCATTATCGTTACAATGCAACATTATCCGCAGAATCAACTATAATTCCCTTACCCTTCTCATTCTTCAGCTTAAGGCAATCCCTTCTAAGATGCCCCCTCTTGCCACAACTCCAACAAGACAACATTAGCATTCCTAGATTGACTACGTCTATTCATATTAGTACTATTGTTACCCACATGTGTTCTAGATCTTCCTCTATTTTCACCTACTAAAGCAACGAGATACGGGTTCGCGATTCTTTCTACGGATGTCCTCGCTCAAAATCAAATCTTGAACCCCATC